>VDFB02047230.1:433691462-434165690 GCA_007258455.2 Sequoia sempervirens | reverse complement strand
AAAATCAACATTTTCATAATGTGAGAGTGTTTTGAAGAAATTGAGATGTAGTCATTTGTATATCAAGATAAAACATGCTCATGTTATAATGTGATTGCATTTTGACTTGCTCTAAAAATGGTAAAAAGTCAACACACCCATGATTTGTAGGCCCACATTCTCTATATTCTCCTGGTTATGCATGTTTTCTAACATAAAGAAGCTTTTTGATGCTTTTGTCAAATGTGCATGCAAATTTTTCACATTCTACCACCTTTTATGAAATTTCCACCACCTTTGCATGAAATAATAGAGTTTTCACTTTTAATTTGATATATATCAATTCAAGTCTCAATTCCAGTCAAGAGTGATATACAATTGAACATTGAAAAGGAAAAAATCTTGTGAGAAACTCAAAATTTTCACGAGTTTGATGCAAGAAGAAACAAAGGCTACATAATTTGGTAGAACTCCTCCATTCGAATCTCTATTTCTTAGGTATGTGAAGTCTTTACACATTTTCTGTACATTTTCCTTAATTCTATTTTGGCTTGCTTTGATTTTGTTATTATGCATATTCCATGTTCATCATTGTTTGTTTTTCATTATAACCTTAGCCCCTCTTGGCATATTTTAAACTACACAATCCTTTGCACTTGCCAATTACATTCTTAAACCACATCTCTTTAAGGAATTTTGTTAAATAATTGACCTATCTTGTGTATACTTCCACATTTAGTATACACATATATATGAGATTTGTTATAAGTATGTAATATAATACATCATTTCTTAATCCCTTTCTATGGATGTGCATACCTCTTTCCAAAGCTTTCATTTTGGTATAGGCATGGGAGATGTTGGAAAATGTAGTGGATTTTGGTTTTGCACCTAGAAATTGCATTTGCTTGAAATTTTCTAAAGACTTTTCAACAAATTCATTTTGTGTGTATCCTATAATCATTCTATTCCACGAGGACATATCTCATTGAGGCATTTTGTCAAACAGTTCTACCAAGCTATCGATTGCCTTGTCTATGCTACCAATTTTTCCATACATGTCTACCAAAGCATTTTATCAAACAACATAGACAAGGAAATTGACGAGTTGAAAAATTCCTTAAAGAAATGTGGTCTCATGGTGATGTGAATTTTTTCAAAAACCTGATTACCTTGTATACGCTACCTATTGTCACATGAAATTGTATCCTATTGAGCATGAAGCTCAACATTCTAGTGACACAATGGAAACAACCTCAATGTGTGGTACCTTTACATGTATGAGGTTGAATCTCTAGAGAATGCCAAATTCCTTTTCAATCCCAATGCAATGTGTTGGTCCAAGCCAACACATGAAAACCTACCACTAACATCTCATGAGGGAAATGGGAGAAGGAGAACATGAAAGGGAAGATGGAGGTGATACACCAAGGTGGGAAGGTTGTTTCTTCCTGACTTATATTGTACAATACATAATTGAAGAGGGACCAAAAGACTTACAGTTCTTTGTTTGGTTGATTTCAAAGGAAAACATGGATGTTAGAGTATGACAAGGCATTGAAAGGAAAGTAAGGTTTCTCAAACCAACAACTATAAACCATTTGACACAATCGTGCATGCATGAAAATATAATAAACACTCAAATAAGAAGGTAATAACTTAAACATAAAAGAGCTAAGAAGAGGAAATCTTGATCAATTTCAATAACATAGAGGCAAAAAGTGAATCTTTACAACGGAAAAGTGTGAAATATAGTCTGCAAAAGAAAAATCCCAGAGGAGCCAGAAGAAGAACCCTTAAAATGAACACTTTTTTCATTTATATATCAGGAATAACTAAGAAACACAAACTAAACCCTAACCTTAACCAAGGTTAGCAATGAAGCTTGTGGTGTGCAAGATTTGAGTCATTTGTGAAAATCTCGATTAGGGAATAGATCTGCTAAGAAGGTCAACAATGGGCAATAAACGGACATGGGAACCCATGAAATCCACTTATAGAAGGTATGGAATGCAATTATTGTCTCCTTGAAGCTCAAGAATCAAATTTGGGTGCTCAAAATTCAAATCAAGCGTAAAAAATGTCACCTAGAAAACATATCAAAACAAAGGAAGGTTGGGGCATTAGGCCCAAAAAAGAACCTTTGCAAGCATTGGAAAAAAATGGTTTGGAGATTCAAAAAATGCATTTGTTGGGGGTCAGGCGTTGGGCCATCAGATGTTGGATGTTAGGTGTTGAGCCTACCGCTTACCACATGCTTGGAATGAGGAGGAGCAGAGTGCAAAGAAGAAAGGAAGCATCGGGCATGGGACCTCAAACCATCAGAGGTTAGAGGTCAGGAGGATGAGATACCTCTTATTGATGAAGGGTAAGAGGTAAAGGGGAAGGACGAAGGCCAAAATCCAAAACCTTGACACTTAGTTGAATTTTGAGAGAAAAGAGGGAAAGTGAGATGGAAAAGGAAGAAGGTCAAAGAAGATGAGACTTTGTAGGTTGGACCTTGGACCATTGAAGGTTGAAGGTTGGGAGGAATCCTTTTTTTGAAGTGAAAATGGTAAGAGGGAAGAGATAAGGGTGAAGGGCGAAGGTCAATAGAAGAAAAGTGTAAGGGAAGAGGAGAGAGGGAAGAGAAAAGATCGATGACCGAAGGCTGAAATGAGAAAGGTAAAAATGGAAGAGGAGAGGGATTGTTAAGGGATAAAGGGTATGTAAAAAGGTTGACACCCGAAGCACTTAGAAGAAAAAGGGAAGGAAGAAGGAGCAACGGGGAAAGCATGCAAGATAAGCGAGTAAGAGACAACCCAAAAACTCAAAATTCTAGGATTAAGCCTTGATTTTAGGAACCTTCAAGGAGAATTCATGCAAGATGGCCCATGGGGGATCTCTAGGATTAGTTATCAAGGATGAGACATCAAAGGGGGCATGAAATTTCAACATTAAAGGAGACTTCTACAGGATGATTGCTAGCTAATCATAGGATCCAAAGGCCTTATCGGTCTATTGGTCACGAAGTCATGAGGGTAAAACTCCAATAGATGGGCCTCTTAAACAAAAAAAAAACATGTGTAGCTTCACTTGGAGAAAATCATGAAAGCTAAGAGTATACATTCCCTTAAGGAGAATGTAGTATGTGCAAACACACTTCATGGAAAGCAATATATTTACAATATGTACATTAAACTAACAGAAATAAAAGAATGAAATATTGCCTATGTTAAAGATGAACCTTTTGAAGGAGCCGATCTCCCTCAATCCATAGTTGTAGACCTCACTAAGTTGCAACCATTGAAAATTGTTGCCAACATACATATAACTGCACAAAAAACTTGCAAGGTGAAGGATCGCTTCACTATAATTTTTTTACATTGCAAGGGAACAATATGATGCAAGTGTTGGATTCATCTAACATTGGTGTCTTAGCTGAACATACAGTAGTAGGGGTGAACCTTTTTGAAGACAAGTCAACATCAAAGAATAAACCTTTTGTAGAGGGAAGAGAACTCACCTCACAAAATGATGGGCCAATGTCACCATCGTTGACCTCCTCAATGCATGAGCTAAAAAAATGGAGAATGTTTCCATCCCACATGGTAATGTAAAAAATTCCAAATCTTATTTTTGATTTGCACAAGAAAGATCTTCCTCATGCACCTCAAAAGAGAAACTTTGAAATTCGGGCATACAAAAAAATTGAGCAATGGGAGTGTAAGGAAAGCAGAGATGCGGAAACACTTTCCTAATGCCAAAACCATAGGGAAGAATGCAATGCAGGGCTTTTAATTTTTCCAAGTTACAATCTAATTAAGACACACATGAAAGATATATAGAAATAGAGAAAATACACAAAGATAGTGAACAACTGATTTACATGGGAAACCCTTTCGGGAAAAAACCCACCACACCAAGCTATATCTCTTTGTATTACAGTAACAAAATTACATACAATCAGAAAGACAACTTTCTAATGTTTCACAGTAGCTACAACATTCACAGTTCAAACTCTCTCAGAAAAGCTCTCTCTAGATTCGATAAAATCATCGCATCTTTAAAACATAATCGATCTACTTTAAATCTTATTCACTTCAGATTTTGTCTTCTGTGCATCCTTATCTGCCATTTCCAATCATACACAGTTTCCATTTGAGCCTTGATTTTTCCCTGCATGTTATTTTTCCAGCGTTGCAACTGATGCATAAAATCAACAATCATCTTGCTTGAAAACTACTTCCTGTGATTGGTCCACGAAGCTCCACATAGGATGGTTAGGCTGGTCAAGAGCATTCAACTTTGTTGGCATATCGGTGAGACACTCACAGTGTCTCCCCAATGCCACAAAGTTTCTCTATCAATATCCCTATAGCTTCCACAAGTCGGAAAGATGCTATAACAACTGTTACATGTCATAACGAAACCATCGACGTCCAATTCGATTCTATTGGCAAAGGTTTCCCTTATCGGTGAGACTCATATCAAATTCAAAGAAACTATCAGCAAGACATACCAATGTCACCAAGACCTTATGTTGAAATCTTCAAGTCATGCCGGCGTGAGCCACTTGGCATGACTATCGCTCTTCGGCGAGACTCATATCAAAGCAGAACTTCCACTGAAAGTCACACTGTCACCAAGACTCGTGTCTATCACTGTGACCTTTCTCTGAGCTCCCTAGGTCTTACCGAAGAGTTACTATTGGCAAGACTCAAGACTTTCCCCGTGACATTTCATCGAGCTCCATCGTGTCTTATCGAGTCGGCAAGACTCAAGCCCTTCACTAAGACGTTTCTCCGAGTGCCCAAAGATAACCCGGAGACATTCTGTCAGTGTGACTTATAACTTTTGCTAGGACTTCTCAGTGAAATATTTTGTCACTGCAAAGACCTCTGAGAATCCTCCTGTTGGCGAGACATACATCGGTCGCCAAGACTTCATGCTGAAGTCTTTAAGTCACTGTGAGCGATCCAAGAGAAAACCCTCATCAATGAGACTTACCTTCTCGCTGAGAGATCTCCCTGAGATCCTTGTGTTAGCTCGATAGTAGTTTTCTATCGATGAGACACTCACCATTCATTGGGATCTCTCTCCAACACCCGTGAGAAAGCCCGTTAGGATCAACTATTGCCCAGAGTTCTTCTGATAGCCAAAAGGTCATGCTAAACTCAGAGAGTCACAGTGATAGACTTCATTCGGCAAGGCATCAACTCTGTCACAACGATAGGATCATTTCAAGAGCTTCAGAACTATTAGTCGCCCAGACATGAATATTGTAACAACGACTTTTCCCTTCAGGAGTTCCATGTCAGTAAGGATTGAGGCACATCTTCCAACAAGCTCCCACTTGACGAAGATCTTACTGACACCTCCAAAGCATAAACAAACAATTGAAAAACATGGGCCAAGAGGCCCATCAAACTGGCACACCACCTAAACTTGTCTGTGCTCACAGGCTTCATCAATGCATCTACAAAATTCTCTAGAGTATCATGTTTCTCCAAGGAGACCTTTCCATCTTCCACCATATCTCATACAAAATGATACTGTACATCTATATGTTTCGTCCTGCCATGGAAAGTAGGATTCTTTGCCAAACATATAGCACTCTGGCTATCATAGTAGATAGTAATATTTTCTGCATCAAATCCAATGTTAGAACAAAAATGTTTTAACCAGATTGCTTCTTTACAGGCATGTGTGGCTGCCATGTATTTTGCCTCTGTAGTAGACAAAGCGACTACAGCCTGCGGCTTGCTCATCCAACTTACTGCACCACCATTCATCATGAAAATATATCCACTGGTGGATCTTCTGCTGTTATTGTCCCCTGCCCAATCAGAGTCCACATAACCTTGAATACTGAGAGTTTTTTGTGATTCAACCAAGTTACCATGGTAACACAAAGAATAGTCTGAAGTGCCCTTCAGATATCTAAACACTCTCTTCATAGCATCCCAATGTGTTCTTCTAGGATTAGCCATAAACCAACTAAGAACTCCCACTACTTGGGCAATGTCTGGCCTTGTACAGACCATTGCATACATAAGACTACCAACTACACTTGCATAAGGCACACTAGTCATGTCCTCCATCTCACAAGAAGATTTTGGACAATCCTCAATAGATAGCTTTGTTCCCTGTGTAACTGGAACAACTAGCTATTTGCACTCAGTCATACAAAATCTCTCTAGAACAGTCATGATATACTTACTTTGACTAAGCCAAAGTTTTCTATTCTTTCTGTCCCTGTTTATTTCCATTCCCAGAATATACCTTGCTGCACCAAGATCTTTCATTTCGAACTTTGCAGACAATTAGGACTTAATATCAGAAATCATTAGCTTACTATTGCCTATAAACAACATATCATCAACATATAGAGCAATAATAAGAATTTGATCACTTTCAGCTTTGTAATACACACACTGATCACATTTTGATCTTACAAATCCCAAAGGCAAGACAAACATGTCAAAATTTTGGTACCCCATTCTAGGAGACTGTTTTAAACCATATAGAGATTTCTTCAACTTACAAACCAGCCTTTCCTTACCTTTTACCACAAAGTGCTCTGGTTGGGACATATAAATTTATTCTTCAAGATCACCATGAAAAAACGTTGTTTTCACATCCATCTGTTCAATCTCTAAATCATATGTTGATGCAAGTGACAAAAGAAATCTAATAGATGTCAGCTTAGCTACAGGAGAAAATATTTCTCCATAGTCAATTCCCTCTACCTAGGAATAACCTTTTGCAACTAGCCTTGCTTTATATTTTTCTACATTGCCATCAAGACCTATTTTCTTTTTGAATATCCATTTGTAGCCTACAAATTTTCTGCCTTTAGGCAATGGAACCAAACTCTAGGTGTCATTCTTTTCTAATGATGCCATTTCTTCATTCATGGCTTCCAACCAAGAGTTTGAATCAGACATTTTAAATGCCTCTTTTACAGTTCTAGGTTCATCAGTGCTAGAAATTAAAGCATAGGAACAAGTAGATTCTATCAAAGAAAACCCATACCTTTCAGGTTGCTTTCTTTCATGAGTTTACCTCCTCACAGGCTGAGGCTGAGGTGGTTCTTCATCATCTTCAGAACTTTCAGAACTGCTTGAGCTCTCCTCAGTATTAGGTACATTTTGATTTTTCAATTCCTCTTTATCTGGTGTCTGAGGAATTGCTGCAACATCCTTTTCATTTTTTGATTTCTTCTCTGGCTGCAGATCCAATGCAGAAGGTTTTAGCTCATGAAAGATAACACTTCTGTTGTACAAAACCTTCTCAATCTCAGGATTCCAAAGCTTGTATCCTTTTATTCCAGTACTATAGCCAATAAAGATACTCTTCACAGCTTTGTTTTCCAACTTAGATATTTTTTCAAATGGCACATATGCATATGCCTCACAGCTAAAGACATGAATATGTCTTAGAGAGGGCTTCTTTCCAGACCATGCTTCCAAAGGAGTCTTCTCAACTAGAGCAGAGTTAGGAGAACAATTTACCAAGTAACATGCTGTAGAGACCGCTTCAGCCCAGAACTTCTCCTCCAAGCCAGCACTGCTCAACATACTTTGTGCTCTTTCCATTATTGTCCTGTTGAACCTTTCAACAACTCCATTTTGCTGTGGAGTATAAGGTGTAGTCTTATGTCTTTTGATCCCATGATCTTTACAGTACCTTTCAAATTCATATGAACATAACTCACCACTATTGTCAGTCCTTAAATATTTTATTTTTCTACCAGTCTAATTTTCTACAAAGTTTTTAAATTCCTTAAATCGACTGAACACTTTTGATTTAATTTTCAAAAAATATACAAATGCTCTTCTTGAATAATCATCAATAAACGACACATAGTATCTTGATTTAGACAAAGAAGGAACATTCACTGGACCAAACACATTAGAATGTATATAATCAAGTAAACAAGAAGTTTTGTGAGGACTGGAATAAAATGAAACACGGTGCTGCTTTCCGTATATGCAATGTTCACATAAATAAAATTAAGGGTTACAATCTTCAAGCCCTTCTACTAGGTTTTTATTTTTCAAGGATTTTAGACCTTTCTCACCAATGTGGCCAAGCCTATGATGCCAGAGCATAGTCTTCTTTGTTGGAAGTTTAATCTCCATGGAGTTTACACCATTAGGAACATTTTCCTTCTTTTCTTCATGAGCAGCCTTAAGTGACTTTGCAGAGACACTATTGCATTAAATAGCTTGTGCATCCAGCTTGTACAAAGTACCAATTCGAGCACCCCTAGCCAGCACCATAGAGCCTCTAGTCATCTTGCAACCATTTCCTGAGAATGTGACCTACACTCCAATATCATTTAGCTTACTTACAAAAAGTAGATTTCGAGCCAGACCTGGTATATGCATCACATCATTGATTCCCTTTACTCTTCCATCAGGGAATTGAATTTTGACTCTTCCACGACCAACAATTTCCAAAGATGAATCACTTGCTAAGTACACCTTTCCACCATTATATTCTTCATACTTTGTGAACCATTCTCTATGAGATGTCATGTGGGAAGATGCTCCAGAATCAATCAGCCAGACATCATCTGATGCACGTGTAGCCAAAGTTGCAATGAAGGCATCTGCATTACTATGAGAAGAATCATTTCCAAAAGAGTTCTTCTTCTTTTTCTCCTCCTTGCAATCCTTTCAGACATGACTATGTTGCCCATAGTTCTAGCACTTCACCTTTGACTTCTTGCCAGGAGACTTTGATCTCTCTTTTGATTTTGATTTGGACTTCTTGTCCTTCTTCTTGCCTTTCTCCTTTGGTCTACCTCTGACAGCTAGAGCCTCCTTTGCCATCTTAGAAGATTTTCTTCTCATTTCTTTTGATAACAGAGAAGCAACAACATCTTCCATTTTGAATGTGGATGTTGTACTCCCTATAGCCATCACTAAATGATCCCAAGAATTAGGAAGAAAACACAACAACAACATGCAACGATCTTCATCTTTAATCTTTACACCAACATATGTCAACTGAGCAATTAGCATGTTGAAAGAATTTAAGTGATCAGCAACAGACCCTCCTTCCTGCATCGTCAAAGAGTACAACTTCTTCCTCAAGAACAACTTGTTCACCAAGGACTTGCCTTGATAAATGGATGCCAGTATTTTCCACAAGGAAGAGGCAGTCTTTTCTTCATGCACGTTTAGAAGAACAGAGTCTACCAAATAGAGCCTTATCAGCCCCTTAGACTTTCTATTTGCCAGGTCCCAATCCTCTTGCTTCATTCCTTGAGGCATTGTTCCACATAGAGTAGTCCAAAGATCTCGATCAACTAACATATCTTCCATTTTGAGTTTCCATGGCTCAAAATTGCTACCATTTAATTTCTCTATTTCCATCCTACTGGATGTGCTTGCCATCTTAATCTGCAATTAAATTAAAAGAACTCTACAAAACTCCCACTGAAAAGGATTGGCACAAAAAACCCAACCCACTCACAAGGACAACACAACTGGCCAGGATCTGATACCACTTGTAAGGAAAGTAGAGGTGCGGAAACACTTTCCTAATGCCTAAACCACATGGAAGAATGCAATGCAGGGCTTTTACTTTTTCCAAATTACAATTTAATTAAGACACACATGAAAGATATATAGAAATAGAGCAAATACACAAAGACAGTGAACAACTGATTTACGTGGGAAACCCTTTTGGGAAAAAACCCACCACACCAAGTTGTATCTCTTTGTATTACAGTAAAAAAATTACATACAATCAGAAAGACAACTTTTTGATGTTTCACAGTAGCTACAACATTCACAGTTCAAATTCTCTTAGAAAAGATCTCTCTAGATTTGATAAACTCATCACATCTTTAAAACAGAATCAATCTGCTTTAAATCTTATTCACTTTAGATTTTGTCTTCTATGCATCCTTATCTGCCATTTCCAATCATAGACAGTTTCCATTCGAGCCTTGATTTTTCCTTGCATGCTATTTTTCTAGCATTGCAACTGATGCATAAAATCAACCGTCATCTTGCTTGAAAACTGCTTCCTGTGATTGGTCCATGAAGCTCCACATAGGATGGTTAGGCTGGTCAAGAGCATTCAACTTTGTTGGCATATTGGTGAGACACTCACAGTGTCTCCCCAATGCCACAAAGTTTCTCTATCAGTATCGCTACAGCTTCCACAAGTCGGCAAGATGCTATAATGACTGTTACATGTCATAACAAAACCATCGATGTCCAATTTGATTCTATCGGCAAAGGTTTCCCTTATTGGCGAGACTCATATTCAATGGAACAAGTCATATAAAATTCAGAGAAACTATCGGCAAGACATACCAATGTCGCCAAGACCTTATGTCGAAATCTTCAATTCATGCCAGTGTGAGCCACTCGGCATGACTATTGCTCTTCGGCGAGACTCAAATCGAAGCAGAACTTCCACTGAAAGTCACACTGTCACCAAGACTCGTGTCTATCACCGTGACCTTTCTCCGAGCTCCCTAGGTCTTACTGAAGACTTACTATCGGCAAGACTCAAGACTTTCACCGTGACGTTTCATTGAGCTCTATTATGTCTTACCGAGTCGGCAAGACTCAAGCCCTTCACCAAGATGTTTCTCCAAGCGCCCAAAGATAACCCGAAGACATTCTATCGGCATGACTTATAACTTTCGCTAGGACTTCTCAGTGAAATATTTTGTCACTACGAAGACCTCCGAGAATCCTCTTGTCAGTGAGACATACATCGGTCACCAAGACTTCATGCTGAAGTCTCTAAGTCACCGCAAGAGATCCAAGAGAAAACCCTCATCGGTGAGACTTACCTTCTCGCTGAGAGATCTCCCCGAGATCCTTGTGTTAGCCCGATAACAGTCTGCTATTGGTGAGACACTCACCATTCGCTGGGACATCTCTTCGACACCCGTGAGAAAGCCCATTAGGATCAACTGTCACCTAGAGTTCTTATGATCACCAAAAGGTCGTGTCGAACTCAGAGAGTCACAGCGATAGACTTCATTCGTAAAGACATCAACTTTATCACAGTGATAGGATCATTTCAAGAGCTTCAGAACTGTTAGTCGCCCAGACATGAATACTGTCATAGCGACTTTTCCCTTCAAGAGTTCCATGTTAGTAAGGATTGAGGCAGATATTCCAACAGGGAGCATCACTCTCCAAACAAATGTGTGGTATCTCAATAACTATAAAATGATTTTCATTGATGCACACTTCATCAAAACTAAACTCATATTTTTGAGACACTTCAAGTGAAGAACTAAATTCTTAAAGTCATCTCTATATTTAATTTTCTTGGAAACTAGCTTCAAAAAAATCAGACTCATGTCATGTAATGGTTGCCACGTCCTCTGCTACTTCTTCATTCTTATACTACTGCCCACAAAGCTTCTCTTTTGGGGGTGAAATATTGGCATCCAAGCTTGAACAAAAAGCTTCTAAATCGTCCCAAAATAGATCTTCCACCTTAGAAATATAGACCTCAATAGATTGTGGATCTTCATCCACTATAAGAGGGGCTAAACACATTTGCTGCTATTGCTCCAAAACCATGGAGTTATCTTCAATCATCAATCCCAAACCAAGTCATTCAAAGGCTTCAATTGATGTAGGTATAGCTGATCTATCCTCCTCATCTTCAACAAAACAAGGAAGGGCATAAAATGAGAGGACTAATTCCTCTATTGCATCAACTTTTTCTAAATTTTTAATTCCTTCTTGTTAAAACATTGTTTCATCTTCATTTTTTTCTTGTAACAAAGAAAGACACTCATTTTCAAGAGAATATGAAGGATCCACAACAAAAACCTCCTCAAGGATAGGTTCTTGTGAGGAACGGAGGCTTGCAAAACTTTGGATCTCCAACATAGAAGATATTCTTGATGGCACAAGAGGTTGAATGGGAGTTTCAATGGGCTGATTAGGATTCTTGAAACTGAAAATTTTGTGCTTGCAAACCTCTTGCACAATAGGATGTTCTAGAACAAAAGGAGGGATAATGGGGGTTTCAAAGTGGATTGTTAAGTTTCTTGAAACTTATGAATTTATATTTTCTTACCTCCTCCTTAGCAAGTTATTTTGGAAAAGAGGGACGTGCTTGTTTGAAACTAGGGACACGAGGGGTTGCCTAAGTCTTGGGCACTTGTGCTAGAGCAAGGGAAATTCTAATTTTTTCTTGCCTAGCAACAACATTTCTTGTTTTACACTATTCTTGTTTCCTTCTTTGTGCCTCCAATTGCTGCTCATACCTCCATTGAGAATCTAAATTTTGTTGTTGTGGATAATGAGCTTGATGAACAAACTCATCATGTTGTGGGAAATAACACTATTGCCCCTGATAAGCTTGATTTTCCCACTCCTCCTGTTGTAGGTCAAGCTCTTGTTGTCTTTTAATCTCATCAATTTGTCTATTCAAATCAAGAAAAATGCCCATGATTTCACTTGCACTTAAATTATCAAAATTTTGGGGTTAAGTAGGAGAGAAACAAGGCTAATTTTGTAAATGATGAGTCTCTTGGGGCTGCTAATAAAAATATATAGGAATCCAAGAAGACTGAGCAGGGTGGGGTGAGTGGTATGCATTTTGTGAAGATTGAGAACCCACAATAGTAGGGTTCTGTGAAGTTAAATGGAAGGTATAACCATCTTGATACAGTTGATTGGGAGGGAAAGAACTAGAATTATCATGATATGGTGGAGTGTACATGTTGTTTCAATTAAAATATGACATTTTAATGCATAGGAAGCACCTCAAAAATTACAAAATAGGAACAAAGGACTACACAACTAAATATTTTGGGTACATTCCAAAGATTCACCCAAAGATGTATCTTGTAGAGTCGTCAGGTGCTTGAAGAATGCCTCCAAAGATTGAAACATTGAAGAGTACCACTTCCTCAATGACATGAAATAAAACTTGTGTGATCAATTTTTAAGTATATCAATATGTAGATTAAAAATAATAAATCAAACACACCAATAAGACATTATATCAAAACAAAAGATCAAACAAAAGGAATGCAAACTCAGTTTTCTATCCTTTATGTCATCCTATCATCCTTTATCCCCATTTTTTGGTTGATTCCAGCTTGCTCTCATATTGTATGCTAGGCTCAACAAATAGTCTTCCTAGAGAACAAGATTAAAGATGAATGCATGCTATGCTAAGATATGATTGAAATGCTATGAATGCTATTAAAAGAAACTAGAATTACTAAATGATATGAATGCTAGAATTGATAATAATAATGCTAAAGTTGATAATGCTAAAATGTTGATCGCTTGTCTCTAATGCATATATGTATATATCTATGTGTGTGCGTTTATCTGTTGTCTATAACCAATTCTTGGATTCACAAGGGTATTTATAGAGTTTTCAAAAGCTTCTAATTGGCTGATGTGATCAACAACTATGATAATTCTAGCATATCAAATGGTCGAAGATGGAGAAGACTAAAGAAAAATAGAAGAAAAAAAGAAAGCAGGATTTGTTTCCTCTTTCATGAGAGATGATAAAGATGAATTGTAAAAATCATTTTTTTGTGAGATTTGAGAAAAGATTTTGAAGATAAATAATGAATTTATTAAATTCATTATTCATTTATTGGTGACATGGAAGATTTTCTTAATTAAATTAATATTTAATTAATTAACTGGACTTAAGAAAGTGATAATTAAATAAAATGAATTTATTTAATTAAAGTGGAAGAATAAAGTAGATGAACAATATAAATAAATTAATTAAATTTATGTATATGTAGAGGAATTAAGAAATAAATTAATTGAATAATAAATATTTAATTAAATGCCAGGATTAATTAGAAATGACCATTTTTATGCATATACATTTTTCCACTATTTGAAGTGATGTGTGAAATGCATTGCTTCAAAGAAAATATTCCTTCTTTTGAAATTTGTTGCGCTTGATTTTTGCCCTTGGTTAAAAAAACATGTTTGATATGCCTTTTGATTTGACTCTGATATGTTTATGATTGAAAGATACTGCTGATATTAATTATGCCCCCTCGGGAGGTAAATCACTGATGATGAGAAAATTATTGATTTGATGATAAAATTCAGATGATGAGAGGGACGCAGTGATTTAGCTCCTGATAATTGATGAAAAGATGCCCCAATTTGAAAAAAAAGGTCAAAGTTTGAGAAAAAAGATAAAAATAAAATAAAATGCCAAAAAAACCCACCTTGGTTGACGGTTAAAAGGTAAAAGGGGTAAAAAGGGCAAGTCATTTTCACCTTTTGACTTTAGTGATTTTGTGCTTTGACAGTGACTTGGTGAGATGGAGATTCCTTATCACAGGCATAAATTCAAGCGGGCTCGCCGATACCAAAGACCAGTTGCATATGGACCACCGGTGATTCGATTCAACCCTCTTTGTGTTGAGAATTTGCATTTTGAATTGAATTTTGATGCATTTTAATGCGGATTTAGAATTTAATAGTCCATTTTAGTGCATAGAGTAGCAATTTTAGTGCTTTCAAAATTTATTTTAGCGCATATAGGGAATAATTTAGCACTTGTAGGATTTTGACAGTTTAGTGCATTCAATAAGTGAAATAGTGCATATAGGAATCTTGTAGGAAATTAGAACTATAGTGTATATAGGAAATAGAATAGCGCATATAGGGTTCAATGCATTGGGGGGAGGAAATGGTACATACGTGTAGGGTTATAGCGCATACAGGGAAATAGCGCATAGGAGGAAAATTTCAGCGCATCTGGGGCACATAATGCCACATATGGTTATTTAGCGCATTTGGGGGGAACTTTAGTGCATTTGGGTTTTAGGCACATAGAGGCCACAGATTAGCACTTTTAGGAAATTTAAGCAGAATGCACTATTTGATGAAAATGATGATGTATATTGCTCCTTTGGTCAATAGATAGACAAATTGTCTTGTCATCGTGTTGATATGGATAGATAGAAATGATAGAAAAATCTAATGATGAATTGATAACTTTGTTTCCCTTGAACGAAAAATAAAGAGTAGAATAAATGATGAATTTTTTGATAACTTTGCTTTAGAAAACAAAGAGTAGATGCTTGATATGACTTCTGATAAATTTGCATTATGTGATAGAAAAAAAATAGTAGATGATGATAGAGTAAATTGATTTGATATTGAGATAGCATTGATTTAGCATTGATTTCATGATATGAGTCACTTAGATAGAACACTTGATATGGTCCACATGATATGAGTCACTTGATATGGTTCACTGATAGATAGATATGAGTCTGATTGATTTGTATAATGGGAAGTAGATAGATCATGTTGATATGGGTCGATGATATGAGTCTAATTGATTGTCCTTATGATGACCAAAAATAGGAGGGTTTCAAAAGCCTCCAAATCAGAGAGTGCTTCCTTGTAGGGTTGGATCAAATACAAGATTTGACACTTGCAGATGTACAATTGATAGTGGGATGTGGGTTGGGACCATTATTATCTATGCCATTGATTCGGTTCAATAGGGGATTTTTGACTATACTAGCAGAGAGGTGGCATTCTAAGCATAACACCTTTCATTTGTTGACGAGGGAGATGGTCGTGACCCCCAAGGATGTATACAGGATTCTAGGGATTCCAGTGGTAGGTGCTCTTGTGGTTTATGACCACAAGGAGCTAGGTGGTATAGAAGCACTAAGGAGAGTGTTTGGGGATGCTGAGGTAGTAGGGTATTGGGTGCCATGGGAAGATTTTAGGGGATACCCGACCTTACCTTCCATGTTGGGTGCATTCATTGGAGGATTCCTTTGTCTGGATCACCGGTCAAAGGGATTATCAGTTGGGTGGGGGAGGATTATTAAGCTGATGATAGGTCAGCAGTGAAGATATGTTTGGGGGAGCTTCATGTTAGCTCATTCATACCATGATTTGCATCAGGTAGTATACAATGGATCATCTAGTTTGTCTTGTGGTGTTACCCTACTCCAGATCTAGGCATGGGAACATATTGTGATTATGAGACCACTTTGTCTAAGAGTGAGGTCACTAGGCAAGCCATATGTGTATGCATATTCTATTGCACTTGTCTAGCCCAAGCTGGGCAAGTTGGAGTATTGGTGGTGGACTCTGGACAATGTTGATGCAGTGATATGGAGGCCATATATGGATTGTGAGGGGTGGGATACTGATCATCTAGAGATGCCATTTGTATGTATACCTTGGTATCTGATAGGGCAGACCCCATTTATTATAGAGATATTTTTGGCACTGTGAGTACAGAGATAGTATGGCTATACACAGGGGATACCACAGGGCATGGCGCACTATGGGAAGCACAAGGATGATCCTGGATGGGGGCCATGCATTTCATATCAGGTAGCATATATAGGGTATACCAGATTATATCCAAAGGCATGGGCTTATAGGCTAGATATTACTGATGCAGGGATCTCAGATGAGTACACTGCTTATTTTCACACACACCCATTCCCTCATTTGACATGTCCAGATGAGTTGGTGCCCATTTTGGTGGCACAACAAATAGGCGGTAGGAGATAGGAGGATGTGGAAGGGGAAGAGTAGGTGATGGGTGGAGGGGATGAGGAGGAGAGTGGAGAGGAGGTAGAGAGTGGAGATGAGGAGAGCTCAGATAATGGTGATGGGGATGACAACAGAGATGGCAAAGGGGAGGAGTAGAGGCTAGTGAGGCAGAGGACAAATATCTTGGGTAGTGCTCAGATCATCCAGACGCTAAGGTCTGGTACCAGAGGGCAGACAGTGATCAGGGTTTCCTCTATAGTACAACATCCGCATATAGATACTCTGCAGGGCCAAGTACTGATGCTTCAGGGGTAGTAGACACAGTTTTAGATCCAGTTGGCACAGGCTCAAAGTTTGGAAAGGCAGTTATAGGCACAACTTGTATAGACATAGGCATAGGTACCTCCTCCTTCCCTAGACCCATAGGTGGCCCAGTTGATAACAGAGAGAGATTCCTTCAGACGGAGGGCGGTAGAGGTAAACAGTGTTTCTTAGAGACTCATGGGAACTGTGGAGAGTGCATCCTTGCGATAGGCCATTGCAGAGGGATTCAAGATTGCTAGGGAGGTTGAGCATTATTGGATCATATACGAGGAGTTGTGCCCTCCTGACCATAGAGAGCCTTAGCCTCGGTCCCATAGTAGGACTAGGAGCAGATCACAAACGACGACACACAACCGAGGGGTTACAGGGCCTCGATAGGATCCTAATCTAGGGGGTAGTTGCAGGCCACCATCCACTAGACCAACTCCATTAGGGGGCTCTACCAGTTAGCCTTGATTTATTGATGCAGTATTATTGATGTATATCATTTTTGGAGCATGTACATTATTTTTTATCATATCTCATGTATCTCTCTATACGTTCTAGTTTCATTGGACATTGGATATTTTTATGCATTTTTTATGAGAGATGATATGCAGCGGCAATTATTTTTTATGATGTGTGTTTTGGATGTGATGATGTGATATGCATGTATTTCGGCATGAGGTATTATGGATTTTGAGATGAATTTTATTGATTTGATGACTAACATGATATGCAAGATGATTCATGATATGATGGTGATTTGTGATGTGTACTAATGATGTCATGCAGGTGGTTGACTTAGGATGTTGATTATGAGAGTGTGTACAGAGATATATAATATATTTGTGAAAAATGATGTGGAAATGTAATGTATGCGTGGAATGTTTGTTTTTGGATTTTTCAAATGCAAGAAATATATGTGATGAAAAATGGATGTTTATGATATGTGTCATGAATTTGTAGTATGTATATGATTAAGGAAATGATATGAAATGATATGTGATATGGGTCAAATGTTGTGTGAAAAATGGCACAATATATAAATGATATGAAAATGATAGATGATTAAAGATATGATATGAATGTAATTTATGACAAATGATAAATAATGGGATGAAATGAACATGATTAATAATTATGAGATGTATTATGTAATGAAATAATGATAAAATCATAATGATAATGAGATGGAATGATAATGAAATGAAATGATATGATAAATGTAATGAAATGATGATGAAATGATAATGATAATGTAATGAAATGATGATGAAATGATAATGAGATGAGATGTAATGAAATGATGATGAAATGATAAAATATGAAAATGACAATGATATGAAATACCTATTGAATCAATGAATGATATGAAATGATAAAGGATATAAA
The DNA here is from genome assembly GCA_007258455.2 of Sequoia sempervirens. Taxonomy (NCBI): domain Eukaryota; kingdom Viridiplantae; phylum Streptophyta; class Pinopsida; order Cupressales; family Cupressaceae; genus Sequoia; species Sequoia sempervirens. Next base: position 434,147,505 of record VDFB02047230.1, on the reverse strand, counting down.
TGATATGTAATAAAACAAAGATGATATAAAATGATAATGATCAATGATATGCAATGAAATGATATGAAAATGGTAAATGAAATGATAATGCATAATGATCGATAAATAAATGATAAAGGATCTAAATGATATGAAAATGAATGATAAAGGATAAACTATATGATATGTATAGTACCTAGATGAAATGATAATGATTAAGGAAATGATGATGAAGATAAAAGATGATAATGAAACAAATGTTTGAATGTCCTCCACAAATAGTCCAAAGAGACATGACAACCATTGATGTTTTTGTTCAGCCTTTCAAAACTCTGATGCACATCCAGTATGTAGATATGTACAGTGATCTAAATGAAATTCAATGAAACAAAACCAACTATTTTTTGAGACCTTTGTTAGCATTCTTGAATCATCATAGAGCATTTTAAAATGTTGGAAGTATGTACAATCATCAAAGGGGAAATTAGCGCCAATGATAACTTGAGTACAACTTTCATGATTTTTGATATAGCAAGTGAACAAAAGCATCGAGGTATAATTGAATTGAGATGACCTGAGAATTTCTTGCATAAACAGACAAAGATGAACCACTTTCTAATGCAAATTTGGAACTATCATTAAGGATATGCTTTGAAAATCATGTCTCGCGACATATTTGCACTAGATTGATAATGATAATTAATCTCAAGACAACAGACAAAGAAAAATCATTCTCTTTCCTTGCCACTCTAGTTTAGTACATCATCGAGTGTGCTATAGAGGGATGATATTGAAAGTCAAACAACCATTGTTCAAAATATAATACTACTATTCCAGACATTATTCAGATTTTAAATCATTGAGATATGAGTCATGATATGAAATTTGCTAAAAAAACCATGATATGGATCAATGATTGGATAGTTGTTCATGTGATTTGATTGTTTTTTCACAAGATTGGATGTTATGTCATTGTCTAGTTGTTTTGGTAAACTCTAAAAGTTGATTGTTCCCAATATGTCAACGTTTGCCTCTAGTATTGGCACAACTTACTAAAATGAATATGTACAATAATCAAGAAATGGTAAGACATTGTCACTCTAGGAAAATGATGGCATTATGATGTTGTTATGGCCCTAGAATGATGTAGGAAAAGAAGGCTAAGAAGCTAAGTGCATAACATGAATTAATAGATGGAGAGCTACAAATAGCGTTTGTTTGCCAGATTTTCACTATTTGTGTTTATTGCAATTTTTTAATTTTATTTTTGATTTTTTTGTATTTTCCTTGTCAATAGACTGCCTATTGCCAGGTTTTCACCCTATGATGATTTTTTTTTTCCAGGACTTTTTCTGATTTTTATAGATTTTTTCAGGACTTTTTCTACTGTTTTTGTAGATTTTTTCAAGACTTTTTTTGCTGTTATTGTTAATTTTTTTAGGACTTTTTCTTTTGTTTTTGTTATTTTTTCAGGAATTTTTCTAGGTGATGATAACTACTTCAAACATAATACTTTTTCAAGTGCATACTGTTGATGGGTTTGTCAAACAGGTCCCCTTCTGACGTTGACAGTTTGTATGCTCCCGAACCGTATACTGCTATGACCACGTATGGACCTAGAGAATTTGGTTCAAAATTTCCTTTCTTCTCTCTGTCTTGTTGATTTCATGCATTTTCCTTCAAAACAAGATCACTGACCTGAAAGGAACGTGGCTTGACTATGTGATTATAGTTGCGAGACATCATCTGTTGATATGCTTTCAAATGATTAGTTTCTCATTGTCTCTTCTCATCGAGGATTTCCAACTCTTGTAGTCGGGAAACTCTATATTCATCATCTATTGTGAGACCCTTCAATGATACCCTAAGTGATGGAATCTCAACCTCTAGAGGTAATATGGCTTCTCCTCAATAGACAAGAGCATACGGTGTTGCTTCTATTGGAATTTTGATGCTAGTTCTATAGGCCCATAATGTGGGATTTAGTTGAACATGCCAATCTTTCCCTGCATCATTCACAGTCTTCTTCAAAAATTTCAATATAGTCTTATTTGAGGCCTCTACTTGGTCATTACCTTGTGGATAGTACGGTGTTGAATATCTATGTTGAATATGGAATCTCTCACAAAGTTCATCAACATCCTAATTCTTGAGTGATCATCCGTTATCTGTGATAATGGAGTTGGGAATGCCATACCGAAAAATAATATAGTTGAGTATGAATGATGAGATTTGTTTGCTAGTAACCTTAGTAAGAGGTACTACCTCAGTCCATTTGGTAAAGTACTCTATCGCTATGATGATGAACTTGTGTTCATTCAATGATGAAGGATGAATCTTGCCAACTAGATCTAACCCCCATTGAGAGAATGGCTAGGTTGGTGTGAACGGTTGTAGTTCTTGTGTAGGAGCATGAATGAGATTCCCATGAATCTAACATTTTGAGAAATTCTTCACAAATGTGAACGATTCTCTTTCCATTGTAGGCCAGTAGTATCCCATTCTAATCAATTTCTTGGATAAGGTCAGTCCACTTGAATGAGTACCAAAAATGCTACCATGAACTTCTTGTAAAGCCTTGTTAGATTCGTCACGTTCAAGACATCAAAGTAAAGTACCATCAAGACTGTGGTGATAGAGGGTGTCACCGATAAGAGTATAGCGAGAGGATTGGCGGATAAAGTTGCGCTTTTGGTTATGGGATAAGTCAAGTGGTAAGATGTCATCTTTTAGGTAGGCATAAATCTTGCCATACCAAGGTGAATTGGATCCTACTAAGTGGAAAATGATTTGGATTTCAAGTGTGTCATAGGAAAGTGTAAATGATTGTTCCACTAGAAATTCATAGTGAGCCATATTTTTTGGGAGTTGCAACAATGATGCGATTGTAGCCATGGCATCAGCTACCTTGTTATCAAGTCTTGGAATCTATATGAACTTGATATCTATGAAGTACTTCTTGAAATCATCAACCATCTTCTTATATGGAAAAATTTTGTCATCTTTGGTTTGATAATCATCATTGATCTGATTAATGACTAATTGTGAGTCACCATAGACTTGTAGTTTCATGATCCTCCATTCTAACACTATCTTGAGTCTAGTGATTAAAGCTTCATATTCAGCTATGTTGTTGGTGCATGGAAATATGAGCCTATATGACCGAGGAATAGTATGTCCTTGAGGGGTGACAAAGAGTATGCTTGCCTCCAATCCATGTTGAGTGAAAGAACCATCAAAATATAAAGACCATGGTTGTTTTGATTTCACGGTGAAGATGTCAGCATCTAGAAATTTGATATGCATGGGATGCTCTACTTGTAGTGGTGCGTCAGCTAGTTGATCAGTGATAACTTGTCCTTTGATTGCTTTGTGATGAATATAATGGATGTCAAACTCACTTAGAATCATAACCCATTTTGCTAACCTTCCTATCAATGTAGCCTTGCTTAGCAGATACTTGAGTGGATCAATCTTTGCAATAAGATTGATTGTATGAGTTAGCATGCAGTGTCAAAACTTTTGTGAGGAAAATACTATTGCTAGACAAGCTTTCTCAATGAAAGTGTAGTTGAGTTCATGACTTGTTAGTGTTCGGTTGATGTAATAAATTTCCTGTTCCTTTCCTGTAGAGTCTTCTTGTGCTAATAATGCCCCCAAAGATGTCTCTGTTGTAGAAATATATAAGATTAGTGGTTTTTCTGGATTTGGTGGTACTAGAACTAGTGGATTCATTAAGTACTGCTTGATCTATTGAAAATCCATTTCACACTTTTCATCCCATTTGAAAAGAACATTCTTATGCAATAGATGTGTGAAAGGTAAACTTTTATCTGCCAGTTGTGCGATGATCCTTCATATAGATTGAAGTCATCCCTGTAATGATCTTAACTGATTGATATTCCTTGGTGGAGGTATTTCCATGATTGCTTGTACCTTGGTAGGATCTACTTCAATTCCTTTTTCAGACACTATGTATCACAAGACTTTTCCAGATGTGACTCTGAAAACACATTTCTTAGGGTTGAGGTGAAACTTTGAACTTTTCTAACCTTGTAAATATTTTGGATAATACTTCAGGATGTCCTTCTCTTGTGTGTGGCTCCGCCAATATATCGTCTACATAATCTTCCATGAATGTATGCATCATGTCATGAAAAATTGTAATCATAGCCCTTTGATATGTAGCCCCAACATTCTTTAGACCAAAAGGCATGATGTTCCAACAATAAGTCCCCCATGTACATGTGAAAGTTGTTTTTTCCTAGTCTTCAGGTGCAATCTTGATTTGGTTGTAACCAAAAAAACCATCCATTAGTGAATACATGGCATGGCTAGCTGTCAGATCAACTATAGTATCGATGTTTGGAAGTGGGAAGTCATCCTTTGGACATGCTTTATTAAGATCTCTAAAATCTATGCACACTCTGATACTTTTGTCAGGCTTAGACACAGGAACAATGTTGGAGTTTTTTGAGTTCTTCTTTAACCAGTAGTGCAACATGAGGATGCATCTTTTTGAGTTTTTGTTTCACATGTTTAACTCCTAGTTTGATGGACAAGTGATGCATTATAAAATCAGGATCAAGACTTGGCATGTCTGCATAAGACCAGGCAAATTTGACTTGATTTTCTTTGAGAAATTTCATGAACTCAGGTACTTCTTTATCTGTCATTGATGCAGCTAAATGTAGAATCCTTGGTTTTTCTGTATTTTCAAGATTAACTTATTTTGTAGGCTCAATCAAGATAGGAGATCACTCATGATAATGCTCTTCAAGAGTATCAAGTATCCCATCATCTGGTGCCTTTAAAAGGTTTTCACAATCTGATATGCTCTTTGTTTTATCTTTTGTTTGATCTAACACTACCAGATTCTGGTTTTCACCATTAGATCTTTCTTTTTTATTTTTATTTTTGCAGCTAGGAGACTTGACACTCTCCTGATTAAAGACTCTATGCCAAAAATTTCCAATGGAACAATCATTTTTGTCATCTGTGGAAAGGAAGTTCAATATAGATTCATCACTTGGAAACATAGGTATATTGATAGGTTGAGATAGATCCCAGTCAATGAGATCGGGATGGATCAATGATAGTGGGTCATTAGGCTGCGTGAAATCGGCTATGGTTATGGTCATAACAGAGTTTTCTATAGGATTTGAGGTATGGGGTAGATCAATAATAATATTGTTCTCATGATAGTCTTGTTCGATTAAATCCGACTCAGTATCACTAGCATCATAGTTACCTTGTAGTTTAGATCCTTGTGGTTGGGACCCTGACCCTTCACCTTCAATTAGAGTTGGGGTGTACTTGTGTACCACATCAACCTTTTTTTCCCTCCAAAACTCATCATTGTAGATGGTGTCCCATTCGTATTCACCAGAATCTATATCAAAGTTATTATCCATGAAATTCTAAATTGTTGTCAAACATGCTTCTCTAGTATTGGAACCTTCTTACAATGTGAGGACAGTATCATGCAACTGCTTGGATAGTATTTCTTTTGAGTTAGTATCATAGCCTAGTCCTATTTTATCTTTGGTGGCAAGTCCTAGAAGGTGAATAGGCTCAACTACTCCTTTTCTTTTTTCGATAGGACCATTGCCATCATATCCCATCTTTTGCATGATTGAATACCCTTTACCATATTAGTCAATTGGTATCTTGACATTGAGAACTATTTCATCTTCATCTTTATAGAGCCACTTTAGAACTTCTCTATCCTTAGGATCTTCCATGGGGAATTTTTCTTTGATAAATCATCCATTAAATTTTGTACTTGGCTCTGTTGGTGGTTGTGACATTGATGTTGATGCTACAAATATTTGATGTTTTGTGATAGAAGGTTACCCATGTGACTGAGGTGACATAGGAAGATCAACAAGACAAAGAGAGTACTCCCTAACTCCATTTTCCTTGAATCGTATTTGCTTGTCAAAGCTTTTGGTTAACTGACTGATTTGTGTATCAAGTTTGGGAGAAGTATTAGCAGGAGCTTCTCGATTGTTGGGAACCAAAGTATCTTAACTAGCTTTGATGTTGGCACACGTCTGACTATTTGAATTATTAGTTGGTATTGTGATCTCTTGTTCGTCATAAGGAAACTTAAGACATTGATGATATGTGGATGCAACAACTTGCATTTTTTGGATCCAAGGACAACCCAACAAGATGTATGCAAGATCACAGTCTAATACTTGATAGAAAGTATTCTTGATAACAGGTCCCACTTTCATTGGCAACATGATTAAACCCTTGGATACTCTTTCCTCATCATCGTAGGCTTTAATAGTAATCTTTCTTCTAGGATCAATGGAGTCCTCAGAAAATCCTAAAGCTTGAACTAACTTCATAGTACATATGTTCAAACCAACACCTCCATCTATTAGTACGCGTCTAACATGAAACTTGTGGATCATGACTTCTAAGTATAGCGATGAGTTATGGGGATGAGTCATGGAAACATCATCTTTTTCAGAGAATGAGAGGAATGTGGGTGAGGATAAGTGTCCCACCATGGCTTGAAATTAGTCCACATCCAAATCAGTGGATATAGTTGTTTCAATGAGGGCCTTTTCTAGAATTTCCTTGTGTGCTGGAGAAATCTTCAGGAGTTCTAAGATAGAAATTTGAGCAAGAGTTTTTCCAAGTTGATTGACTAAGTCATATTGATGTTGAGGTAGGGGCACAATGGATTTTGAAGAAGCACCCTTTAATACAACTTTAGCTTTTTCCCTTGTTGTTGTGTTGACTTGTCTATATTCTAACTTTTATGTAACTTTTATAACATTGACTCGTTCATCATCAGTGTAGATATGATTGATTATATGATTGTTGATATCATTCACACTTTTTCTAGAAGACTCACCCTTTTGATATTTGGGAAAAGGGTTACGAAATGCTTGGTGGTCTTCATTTGATTGTTGGTTTCCTTCTATTGTGACAGTGCCATTTTTTATTAAGTCTTGGATGACATTTTTCAAGGCTTGACAATTATTTTTGTGATGGCCCTTGCACCAATAATAATCACATTAGTATGCATCATTCCATGATGGAGGCTTCACACTGGGTTCAAAGTTGTGTTGAGGTGGAAAAGTAAGAACATTTTTAGCCATCAACTCTTTGAAAGCAGATTCTAAAGATCATTATGGATTTGTGCTTGATGTATTTCCTAAGGCATTATTTTTGTTATTATTTCCATGTTAAACTTGATTTTTGGCATTCCCTTGATTGGGAATAAAAGTTTGATTCACGTTATTCCTCAGAGGAGGACGATTGTTTCCTTGATTTGTGACCGAGTTGACATTGTTATAGTTATTGTTGCGAGGAGCACTTGGAGTACTAAGAACAAATAGCTTTGTTGAGACATTATTTGCATCTACAATACCATCATTCACCACATTTTTGTTACTAGTCCAAAACTTAGACTTGTCATTGTGGTGATTTGAAGAGCTAGGATTGTCCTTGTCAAGTTTTATTATCCCTCTCTAGATTAAAGTGCTTTCAATGGTGATGGAATTTTTGATCAATTTATGAAAAGAGGGAGTAAAATGAAGATTAAGATGATAGCTCATCTCTTGATTTAAGTTTTGTATGAAAGTGATGAACTTTTCCTTTTTCAGGAACATGACGTGGGTATCTAGCAAATAATCTTCTCCATCTCTAAAGAAATGTAATGAATGGTTCACCAGGTTTCTGTTTAGCCTTACAAAGATCAATCATGGTTATTTAATGTTGTATGTTGTAGGAATATTGTGATATGAACTCATTAATCAATTCCTCAAATGTCTTGATAGGTGGTGTGATTTTTGATAGACATTCCATAGATTGGCCTCCAAGACTTCTAGGGAACAAACGCATCAAGTATGTATCCTCATGGGAAAACTCTAAAGTCATATTTTGGAAGTCCCTAATATGATCAATTGGATCTGATTTCCCATTGTAATGATCAAACTTTGGGATTTCACAATGTTTAGGAAATGGGATCATGTTGAGACATTAGTAAAAATGATAAGGATAGATGTCATCAAGAGAATATGTCTTCGTTGTGGTTCCCCCTTTCATGTCTTTAATTTTTCCTTGAAGTGCCTTAACATGTTGAGACAAGGAACTAATATCAGACAAGGGTGTCTCATCAAGACTTTTCTTTAAGTTCTGAGTATCAAAATCATGAGGCAATTTAGCTCCTTTGTCAGCCAAATACAGGAAATATTTCTCTTTGTTGCACTCTAAGATCTTTTCTAAGGCTTTGTGAAATTTAGTATCTTGCTCAACTTCTCTAAGGTGATGTTCTTCATCTCGTTCATCATCACTATCTACAAGAGTTCTGCTCATGTCTCTGTTGAAGGGGAACATTTTTTTTTCTCTTTCACCCATGTTTTCATTAAAAAGGGGATTACAACTCACACTATAAAAGGGATTGCTACTCTCACCTTCTTCTTGAGTTCTTCGGGTATGATCTTCTTGTTGAATATCCTCTTTCAATTTATTGTATTGAGATCTTGTAAAAATAGGCATGTGATTTCAAAATGTTCTTCTAGACTTAGATCACAATTTGATAAGTGAAAAAAAATGATGATGTTTTGATCTGATAATATGAAAATCTTATGATATGAGCAAAGACATTCCTAGTTCTTGATTGTGGCTTCCAATGATGAAGGATATCAGAATCCTGTTGGGGAAGTTGAATCAGGAATTTGTTTTGAAAAGTGCACTTTTAAGATTTGATCCTTGTTTTTGAAGAATGATAAGTATAGCCTAATTAAATTCACTAAAGGATTTGACTGGGATGTGTTGCATATTCAATGGAAGGTTGTGGTAGATAATCGAATTTGAGAGGTTGATTGTGATTGTATCGTTGTGATAGAGCTCTTATCTAGAAATAGGCTTGTGAATATAAAGTCTTTACAATGTACTCATCAGTAAACCCCCTAGCAAAATCTTGGTACCTATGGAGAAACTTATGGTAATGGATCAAGACGTTTTGAATTTTATACAAAAACTTTCTTTGATTTAAGGTTTTCTTGTAACCTAAATGTTTCTTAGGTTTCTTGATCCTATTGGCAATTGATTTCCTGACAAATTTGGTTGATTTCCACTCTCTAAGCATGAGAGAAATGTCAAAATGCTACTGGACCAAAGATGTTACAAAATCAGATCTGTTAAAAGTAACAATTCTAGAAAGTGACAAATATGCCACTCTATAACTTATATGTGCTACAGAAATAGGCATATGCACTACAACAGACCTCAAATGCGCTACAATATGTCTCAGATGCACTACAAAAAAATGTTTTGATAGTGACCAAAAACTGTTTACAGAATATTCAACCTATGCGCTAAAACCCTCAATGCGCGAAATTAGGATCTAAATGTGCTAGACCAGACCTTATATGCACTAAGATATACCCTAGATGAACTAAAACAGTTTTCCAAAGTAGTTTTTTTTCGAACAATTTTTGAGTAGTTTCAGCTGAAATTTTGCATGTTCATTTTGGATGATTTTTATCTGAATTTATGTGATTGAAAACACAACAAACACTCTGAAAATAGTTTTTTTTAAGCCCTATACTACACATCAAGTGTATGTTCAATTTTTTTTTCAAAAAGTGTTTTCATAGGTTTTTCACATAAAAGACAATTTAGGTAGACTCACTCTTAGTACTCAAGTAGGTCATCATAATAACCACAACCCACATCTTAGATTTGTGTTGACTCACATAGCCATGTCACCCCTAAAGGGGCACCCTTGTTTTTTTCTTTTCTAGGTGCATACTCAAAGTGATGGAAGTGGATACTGAATCCCCTGAGCAAATGGTCCTTGGCAGTTATATGGTGAGTGTCTTGGGGGTAGATTCTTCCCTCCCCTTGCACAATGATTATTAGGATCTTTAGAAAGTGGCACGATTGGATACTACACTAGGTTTGTAGTAAGGGTTTCCGTTCAGTGTGGCAATAATAAACTTGCTCAGGAGATCTCCCAACCTTTAGAACAAAGGCTTTGGGGATGGTTATCTTGCACACTACCAGCAAAAGTGGGTTTCCCCAGATTTGTTTTAAATTTTATAGTGGGGTGGAATAACCTGGCTTTGGTTTGAACCCACTTAGGTCATTCCTCTTGTGTGAGTACTTTTTCCCACAAGAGCAAGCCTTCTGTAGGATGTAATAAAGCATTAAAATTGTAGAAATTGAAAAGGCAAGTCTGGTATTCTGATCACCCAGTTAAGGGGAGAGCATAGACCTATTGCCATAGACAAAGTAGACAGTGTTCTTTTTAGAGCCCAAATGACAATGATTTAATCTATGTGAAGATATTGCTTCACAACAAGCATGGGATTCATTTTAACCACAAAATCAATGTGTGGTGACTACCCTAGGATTGGTTCTTTTTAAATTTCATGTCTATCCTAGGATTGGTTCATTTTAAAGTGATGTGTCTACCCTAGGGTTGCTTCCTTTTAAGTCAAAAAATATCCTATATGTGGAAGGCATCAGACTCAAAACCCTATTTTTAGTTACAACCTGCATGCGCCAAAAGATCACACATATGTGCTAAAACAAATAGTTAATGCACTAAAATAGACCCCATAAGCACTGCAGAAAATCCTAAATGTGGTAATCTAAGAATGCAATTTTTTTTTCCTTTTTTTTAAAACAAAATTTTGATGAAGTGAGCTAAATGCATGTGCCATTTTGTTCCCTAGATGCACTGAAATAGTTGCCGGATGTACCGAAACAGTTCCCGGATGCACTGGAACAGTTCTCATATGCACCAAAAGACCTACAAAAGAGCCAAAAGAATCCTTGGTGCGCTAAAACACGATTTTTTTCAAAAATCCAAACTTTAGAATGCGAAAAACTATTAGAAAACCTACAAGTAGATGTTAAAAATGGGGCAAATGCCCCACGGTGGGCACCAGAAATGTGTGATCAATTTTTAAGTGTATCAATATGTAGATTAAAAATAATAAATCAAACACACCAATAATACATTATATCAAAATAGAAGATCAAACAAAAGGAATGCAAACACAGTCTCCTATCCTTGATGTCGTTCTATCGTCCTCTATCTCCAATTTTTTTTGTTGGTTCTAGCTTGCTCTCAGATTGTATGCTAGGCTCAACAAATAGTCTTCCTAGAGAATGAGATTAAAGATGAATGCATGTTATGCTTATATATGATTAAAATGCTATGAATGCTATTAAAAGAAACTAGAATTACTAAATGATATGAATGCTAGAATTGATAATAATAATGCTAAAGTTGATAATGCTAAAATGTTGATCGACTGTCTCTAATGCATATATGTATCTATCTTTGCGTGTGTGTTTACCTATTGTCTCTAACCAATGCTTGGATTCACAAGGGTATTTATAGAGTTTTCAAAAGCTTCTGATTAGCTGATGTGATAAATGGTTGTGATAATTCTAGCAGATTGAACAGTCGAAGATGGAGAAGGCTAAAGAAAAATAGAAGAAAAACAAAAAGTGGGATTTGTTTCCTCTTTCATGAGAGATGATAAAGATGAATTGTAAAAATCATCTTTTTGTGAGATTTGAGAAAAGATTTTAAAGATAAATAATGAATTTATTAAATTCATTATTCATTTATTGGTGACATGGAAGATTTTCTTAATTAAATTAATATTTATTTAAGATTTGGAGAAAATGGAAGATTCTTAATTAAATAAAATATTTAATTAAGATTTGGAAAGTGACATGTGGAATTAATTAAATAAGCACATTTAATTAATTTTATAAGAAAAGGAATTAAATTCAATTAAATCAAAGATTTAATTAAGATTTGGAAAGTGACATGTGGAATTAATTAAATAAGCACATTTAATTAATTTTATAAGAAAAGGAATTAAATTCAATTAAATCAAAGATTTAATTAAACTTAAATGTGATAATTAATTTAAATAAACAATTATATTTATTTAATTAATTTAGTGGACTTAAGAAAGTGATAACTTTTTTAAAAAGGGGTAAAAATTTTATTCAATCAGAATCCAAGTACAAAGCAAAGGCCAAAGGCCCACCAGAACAGAACACCACCAAACCAACCAGCAACAACACTACCTATTCATGTCCTCCACTAATAACCTCTCAAGGGTCTCAAGATAATTAGAAGGAATCTCATCCTTTCCACTGATATCCCAGCCATCCACATTCTCAGAAGCCCACTTCGCTAGACAATCGGCAACTTTGTTCCACTCTCTAGGGATATGACAAAAGGAGATAGAATCCAAGGAGCTGCAAAGACTCAAAATCTGCCTGCCCACAGAAGCCAATTGCCAACTAACATCATCCAACCTTTGATTGTTTAGCAAATCCACAACAATTTGAGAGTCTGACTCACAGATGATCCTCCTCCATCCCAAAGAGCATCCACGCTCAACAGCAATCTTAATAGCCAGGGCCTCCATCAGATTATTAGACTGCTGCCCTTTGTAACTAGAGAAGACAAAAACCACATCACCATCATTACTTCTACCAATACCCCCCACACCAGCATGACCAGGGTTCCCACGAGAAGAACCATCAGTATTAATCTTTAGGACCCCCACCGGGGGAGGCATCCACTTCCCATCACGACAAACACGTTGCCGAACCTGACGGGGCCTTCTGCCAGCAAAACAACCCCGATTACTATCCCCCAAGCTCAAATTCCGCACAATATCAAGATCACCAGGGTCAAGATTTTCAGACCTGTCACACTTAGCCGAAATAGTCTCCTGCAGCCTGCTAATTATCTTCTTCCATAATTGAAGATTTCCCAGATTGGAACCACAGAAAACTCTACGGTTCCTCTCCAACCAAAGGTTCCAAAGAATGAAAATAGGCCCAATAGACCAGGCCACCTGAAGGAAAGGAGTCTTTGTTGGTGGTCTGCCCAAACTTTCCCAAAAGTCAAGCAAGGAGGTAGCATGAATACACCCATGATGCCAAGCCTCCCACCATCTGTGCCATAACTCCCTAGAGTAAGGGCATAGAAAAAACAAGTGGGAGGTACACTCCTCATTGTGAGAACAAAGAAGGCAAATAGAGGGTCCCTGAAAGCCACGTTTGCGAAGATTTTCCCAAGTGAGGCACTTCCCCTGGGCAACCAACCATAAGAAAAAATTGCATTTGGGCCAAGAGAAGTTGTCCCAAACCTTCTTCCACCAGTGCACTTCAGCATGACCATATAAGTTCCTGTCCAGCATAGCATAGCCTTGGGAAACAGTAAATTTACCTTTTGGACTGGGATTCCAAGCCAGAACATCCCTCCCATTAAGGGAGCTGCAAAGCCGAGCCTCCAAAACTCTAGAAAGAACAGCACGATCCTCATCAGATCCACCCATGGGCCACTCCTGTGGGTCCTTCCAGCAAGCCACCACCACCTGCCCAATACGCTTGACAGTTTTAAAATGCTCCACCTTAATCCAACCAGCCTCAGAAAAAATATGGAAAAGAGGTTGAAGCTGAGGAAAACTAGAAAGAATGGGAGGGTGGCCATCCCAAGAGTCCTGCCAAAATAAAACATCAGAGCCTCTATTACAGATCCAAAAGAGGCCTTCCTTAATCAGCTGAGCCCCCTTCTTAAGGGTGTCCCAAATACAAGAACCTTTACCCAACAAAGGAAGGCGCGGCACATCGAGGCAATCAGCACCAGGAAGATACTTATGGGCCAGAATCTTAGCCCAATCCTGATCAAGATTGTTACACCACCTCCAGTACAGCTTGGCCGCCAAGGCAGTGACAACCAGAGCCATAGACCTAAGACCAAGGCCCCCAGCATGCTTCGGCCTGCAAACAGACTCCCACTTGACCAAGCTCCACTTTGAGGAAAGAAGGTTGCCAGACCATAGAAATTGCCGAGACAAAGCATCAAAATCCCGCACAAAGGTGGACGGGGGAACCTGCACACAACACCTATAAATGGGGAGAGACTGCACCACAGTCTTAAGAAGAATCATTCTCCCAGCAGAAGATAGCCATCTGTGAGTCCAATGGCTAACTCTACTTCGAAATTTATCCAAAATACCCTGCCAATAATCTCTCCGCTGTCCTCCCAAAACCAAAGGGATCCCAAGGTACATCAGGGGAAGAGAACCGATCTGAAATCTAAGGATCCTGGCAATCCTGTTTTGAATAAGCTGAGGAGTATTAAAGAAATAAATAGAAGATTTATCATCATTAATACGTTGACCAGAAGCCTTCAAATAGATGTCTAAGGCTCGCCTGAAGTTCACCGCCTCGCTAATTCTAGCCAAGCCCATTAGCCCAGTATCATCCACAAACTGAAGATGAGAGTAGGAAGGGAGAAGGTTGTTCCAGCTCCAGCCATGGATAAGACCCTGTCTCACCTGAGATTTAATAAATCTACCAAGACCCTCAGCCATGATAATGAATAAGTAAGGGGATAAAGGATCCCCTTGCCGGAGACCCCGAGAAGCACTGAACAAATCTGAAGGTTCCCCATTAATAAGAACAGAGAATGAGGTAGAGGTCACACAACTAAGGACCCAGTTCACCCATTCCTCAGCAAAGCCAAAAGCTAAGAGAGTTTTCTGTAAGAATTCCCAGCTCACCCGATCATAAGCTTTAGACATGTCAAGTTTAATAAACATAGCCTTCTCCTTAGAGTTAGCCATAGAATGAACAGCTTCCATGGCTATTACAACCCCATCCAAAATTTGTCTCCCTTCAACAAAACCACCCTGCTCAGCCGAGATCAAAGAACCAAGGAGTGGTTTGAGTCTTTCAGCAATCAATTTAGTGATGATCTTGTAAACAACGTTACATAACGCAATAGGCCTGAATTGAGCTAGCTGGTTAGCTCCTTCCAACTTAGGTATGAGGGCCAAGAAGGTAGAATTCATAGATTTGAGCATCTGTTTGTTCCTAAGAGATTCCTGAACCACCTCAAGGAGATCAAACTTTATAATTTCCCAGAACTCTTGAAAAAACTCAATTGGAAACCCATCTGGACCAGGCGCCTTACCTTTTTTCATATTAAAAACCACTCTCTCCAACTCAGGTAACAAGATAGGACATAAGAGAGTCCCATTCATCTCAGAAGAGACCAGGTGGGGAATACAATCCATGATGGCCTGCTCCTCAGCCCGGGCAGCAGGATTCTCCCTAGAAAAGAGGTTTGAAAAATAATTGACTGCCTCCCTGGAAATATCAGCATAGGACGAAAGTTGAGCCCCATCCTGCGAAACAAGAGAGGAGATAGAATTTCCTTGTCTTCGAGCCTTAACTGAATTATGAAAGAAAGCAGTGTTCCTGTCCCCCTCCTGAAGCCAATCAATACGAGATTTTTGCTTCCAGAAGATCTCTTCCCGAAGCTCCCACTCTTCTAAACCCTTCAGGGCCAAGGACTCAGCCATACTAAGGGCAGAGGTCAACCCCTGGTCTCGAATCTGACGAGTGATAGTATCCAACTTGGACTGGGCAGCCATCTTCTGAGCTTGAAGGTTCCCAAAGCATTGTTTATTCCATCTCTTAAGTCTGAACTTCACATGCTGAAGCCGCTTACTAAAAGTGAACATGGCTGTCCCATGAGCAGGCATCCCCTCATGCCACCAATCCAGCATAAGCTCCTGGAGAGATGGATCTCTTAACCACATCAATTGGAATTTGAAGGAGGGATTTTTGGTGACACCATAAGTAGTGACAGAAAGCTTTATGGGCCAATGATCAGAGCCCCTCCAATCAAGGATTTCAGAGCTGGTCGTCAACCTACTATTCAACCAATAGCAAGAGACAAGAAATCTATCAAGCCTTTCAGAGATAGCCTCCGCACCACATCTCCTATTATTCCAGGTAAAGACACCATTGGAAGGCTTCACATCAATGAGATTCAAGAAACCAATCATATCCCTGAGAAGATTAGCAGAGGGGTCTAACCTAGCTAACCCACCACGTTTTTCATCTAAGCAAGTAACAGCATTAAAATCACCAGCCATAATCCATGGGAGAAACGGGTCCAAAGCTCGGATGAAACGAATGTGAGCCCAGAGATTTAACTTACCTGAAATATCTGTAGGAGCATAAATATTGGATAAGAGAAACCTTTCTCCAGTAGCAAAGCTAGAAGCAATCAAAGAAATGGAAGACCGACTAGACATCCAGCATAAGGGGGAAACTTTCCTCAGGTTCCAGAAGCAAGCCACACCCCCTGCACTGTTCAAAGCACCTACCCCCTGCCAATTGCCTTGAGGCCAGATACGTGAAGCACAATTAGCAAGCCCATCAACAGTAAGCTTAGTTTCCTGGATAAAGACAACATCCGGTAACTGAGAGTCAATTAATCTGCGAACAGCCTTTTGTCTAGGGATGCTGTTCAACCCCCTTACATTCCAAGATAAAACAATCATTTATGAGGGTGGGAGAAATGGGAATCAATGGGCTTCACAGACCCAGACTCAACCAAAGTATCACCCATAAGCTTAACCTTCTCTTGATCAGTCTTCCTTCCACTCTTTGACGGTTTATCAAGAGGCCCCTTTTTAAAGGATTTCTGTTGTAAGCCTAATGTAGGAGGAGCTTTATTACCCTTCCCAGGATCTGAGGCCCCCTTAGAAGCAGGGGGATCAGGAACCACCGCAACAGAGTCCTTCGGAGTTTGTGACCCCTGCAGAATCCCGAAATCCTGAGCATGCGCCGAAGAGTCCATAACCTTCTGATCCTTCTGATGAACCTCCGGAGATAGAATTTGATCCTCTTTCCTTGCATCCTCATCCTGAACATCTTGCAGACCCTTAGCCCCAGAGGAGAGCTCAACTGGAATACCCTCCTCCTGGGTCAAATCATCAAGAACCTCAAACCTATTAAAGTTGCCTTCATTCTGCCTATCCATCCAAGATCTCTTCCTGCCCTTGCCTTTGTTATGGGACTTGACCGGAATAAAACCCTCATTATCCACAAGTTCATGAGACATTGGAGCCTTTCCCTTGTCCCCCTTGGGAGGCCCAGAAGCAACTAAGGGGGAGGGTTTAAATCTAGGGCATTTGCGGTGTAAATGTCCATATTCATGGCAAATTCTGCATCTAAAAGGTAGGGTTTCATAATCCAGCTGTTGGATCCAAGAAGACGATCCCAGGCGAATTTCCATAGAGTCTGGTAATGGATTATTTAAATCGACTTCAACACAAATGCGAGCAAAAGAAATTACCTTACGATCTTGAGTTTGGGAAGCCGATCCCACAGGTTTTCCAAGAAGCAACGAGATTGAGTGAAGAATATCTTCCCTCCAGAATTCCAAGGGAAGCCTCGGCAATCGCACCCACACAGGAACTCGCGAGGGGATCTCTTCGGCAGAGTTGAAGCCCATGTGCCAAGGCTTAATGAAGAGCCCCACCTGGTTAAAGAAATATGGCCCCCCTTCAAAAGCCCTATTCCTATCCGACATGCTTGAAAAGATAACTAGAAAATAATTATTGGCAGCCAAAATAATCTCCATATCGCCTTCCGGGTTCCAAACTCGACGTGCCCAGGAATCCAAAACAGGTAGAGAAAGACGAAGGCCCAAAAATTTGCAAATAAGGGCATGATTACACCAATATTCGACATCCTCCACAACTTGTTCAGGTTGAATAACCAAAACTGGTCGCTCCTCAGATCTCTCCAAACATCCGTTTATTTTTTTAACTCGAAAAACCTCTTTTGAGGAGGAAACCCCACCGCCAGACTGGGGTTTACCCATCGGATTCTTACCATTGACATGCAGCGAAGAAGATGGCTCTACCATCTCCAAGTCTCCAGAGGAAACCTCAGAAATAACAAAACCCTTATTTTCCATGGATCGCATAGCAGCACCCCACCAAAGGCGAGAGAAGGCGAAGGAGACCCACAGTCTCAGAACACTGAACACACCCGCCAAGCAAATGCCGGTAATAGCAAAAAACGCAGAATGAAGATCTGCCCACAAGCAAGATAAAGGTCGAGATCCCAGCCCGACCAGCGCACCCCTAATTAACAGCCAACACCCCACCCCACGAGAGCTCCCCAGCAGACTGGACGCCACACAGAGAAAGCACGCAGAACAGAAGAGCTAGGGCACGCGGGCCCTAGCTCTCACCCAGGCGCCCCAGAGCCATCCTCCCAAATTAAAAACCCTTGATTTGATTTAATTCAAGAAAGTGATAACTAAATAAAATGAATTTATTTAATTAAAGTGGAAGAATAAAGTAGATGAACAATATAAATTAATTAATTAAATTTATTTATATGTAGAGGAATTAAGAAAGAAATTAATTAAATAATAAATATTTAATTAAATACGAAGATTAATTAGACATGACCATTTTTATGCATATACAAAACTAGGTTCCTTGAACTAGCTAATTTTGAATGGATTCGCCATGGTATTTGAAGATATGCCTCAAAAGGAAAGATGTAATGAAGAAAAAACCAAATTCCTCAATGGACAAAGTGGTCCCACCGGGCATGCAATAAACTATTGTCACATGAAATTGCACCCCTATGAGCACGAAGCTCAGCATTCCAATGACACAATGAAAATGGCCTCAAGGTGTGGGGCCGTTGTGCATATAAGGTCGAATATCCGGAGAAGGATGGTTTCCTTTTTCAATCATAGTGCAATGTGTTGGTCCAACCCAACACATGAAAAGCTACCACTAATAGCTCGCGAGGAAAATGGGAGAAGGAGAACATGAAAGGGGAGATGGAGGTGATACACTAAGATGGAAAGGTTGCTTTTTCCTAACTTAGATTGCACAATACATTGTTGAAGAGGGACCAAAAGACTCGCACAATTCTCTTTTTGGTTGATTTCAGAGGTAAACATGGAGGTTAGGGTTTGACAAGGTTTTGGAAGGAAAGTAAGGTTTCTCAAAACAATAACTATAAACCATTTAACACAAACATGCATGCATGAAAATACAATAAACACTCAGATATGAAGGTAACAACTTACTCAAACACAAAATATTTGAGAATAGGAAAGCTTGATCGATTTCAATAAAATAGAGGCAAAAAGACAATATTTACAATGGAAAAGTGTGAAATTCAGTTTGTAAAAGAAAAACACAAGAAGAACTAGAAGAAGAAGAACCCTTAAAATGAATATATTTTTTTCCTTTATAGATCAGGCATAACTAAGAAACACAAACCGAACCCTAACCCTAACCAAGGTTAGCAATGAAGCCTATGGCATGCAAGATTTGAGCCATCAATGAAAATCTCGATTAGGGCATATATCCTCCAAGAAGGTCAACAATGAGAAATAAATGAGCATGGGAAGCCATGAAATCCACTTGTAGAAGGTATGGAATGCAATTAATGTTTTCCTTAAAGCTCAAGAATCAGATATGGGTGCTCAAAAATAAAATTGAGCCTAAAAAATGTTGCTTAGAAAACATGTCAAAATATAGGAAGGTTAGGGATTCAGGCTTGAAAAAAACCTTTGCAAGCATTGGAAAAAATGGTATAAATCTCTAAAAAAGCATTTGTTGGGGGTCGGGTGTCGGGCTATCAGATGTCAGGAATTGGACCTGCTAGTTACTGCATGCTTGGAAGGAGAAGAGCACAAAGAAGAAAGGAAGCATCAAGCATCAAACCTCAGACCATTAGAGGTTAGAGGTTGAGAGGATGATATACCTCTTACCAATGAAGGGTAGGAGGTAAAGGGGAAGGTTGAAGGCCGAAACCCAAAACCTTGACACTTAGTTGAATTTTGAGAGAAAAGAGGGAAAGTGAGAAGGAATATGGAAGGAGAAGGTCAAAGAAGATGAGACTTTAGAGGTTGGAGGTTGGGAGGAAGCTTTAACTATTGTGAAGTGAAAATCGTAAGAGGGAAGAGGTAAGGGTAAAGGTCGAAGACCGAAGGCCAATAGAAGAAAATCACAAGGGAAGAGGAAAGAGGGAAGAGGGAAGAGCGAAGGCCAAAGGAAAAAATGAGAAAGGTGAAAATGGAAAAGGAGAGGGATTGGTAAGGGATAAAGGGTAAGGCCAAAGGCCAACACCTAAAACACATAGAAGAAAAAGAGAAGGAAGAAGGAGCAACAGGGAAATCATGCAAGGTAAGTGAGTAAGAGACAATCCGAAAACCAAAAATTTAGGGACTTAGCCAATTTTAGGAACCTTCAAGGAGAATTCATACAAGATGGCCCATGGGGGATCTCTCAGATTGGTTATCGATGATGGGACATCAAAGGGGGGTATGAAATGTCAACACTACCAAATTTTCCATGCATGTCTACCAAATCATTTTATCAAACAACATAGACAAGGAAATCAACTATTTGAAAAAATACCTCAAAGAAATGTGGTCTCATGGTGATAGGAAATCAACTGTACGAAAAAATTCCTCAAAGAAATGTGGTCTCATGTGCATCACCATGAGACCACATTTATTTGAGGAATTTTTTCAAATAGTTGATTTCCTTGTCTATGCTACCAAATTTTCCATACATGTCTATGAAAACATTTTGTCAAATAGTCCCCCTTTCTTTCAATGATTTGATTGATGCCTGGATACCTTTTTCAATAGAGGGAGTGAACCTCATTCTCTAAAAAATTGGAAAATACTCCTCCCACATTAATAAATCTTCATCTATTTTGGTTTTCATCTCTATTTCTAAACTTACCCCATCACTAATGTTGTGATATTTTTTTTTAATGTTTCCTTGATTACCCTACCTACAAGGGATTGTAACCCTTCTCTCCATTCTTTCATAGCTAGGATAATTCCTTTTGGGTTTGGGTTTCAAGTCTCTTTATTCAAGGCTACTAGCAACACGGGGAAAGGTGTAGCTAAGTCAATAGGGCCAACTAGGTGATGTAAGTATGAAGTTAATTGCCCCACTTGATTTTAAGTTATTCCTTTGTGTTCTCATCCTTTTTCATTCTCTAAAGTATAGTTTGTTTTATTCTTGAAGATTCTCTAGTTTGTTTCTTTTGTTCTTGAGCCTTAGGGTGTAGCTCCAACATTGGGTATGGTGCTTCTATGGGGCATTCTTCTAAACAACCCACTACCTTTTCAATGCAGTAGTAGTGACAAGGCAGTGGGATGTTTGAAAAAATGCCTCATAGAAATGGGGTTTCACAATGATGTACATCACCATGAGACCCCATTTCTATAAGGCATCTTTTCAAACATCCCACTACCTTATAGCATTGACAAGCTAGTGAGCTCACTAGCTTGTCAAAACTACCTTATTTTACATACATTTCTACCCAAAAAAATTGTCAAATAGTTCACATGCCTAGTCCATGCTTCCATTTTGTGTCTATCTTGCAATCATGGCATTCCATGATACCACATTTATTTAAGGCATTCCATAAAAAAATTCATGTGACCTTCAACAAGCTAGTGATCTCACTAGCTTGTCAATGTGGTAGCATAGACAAGCTAGCAGACTATTTGAAAAAATTCCCCATTGAAATGGGGTCTCATGGTGATGTGTAATCACCATGAGACCCCATTTCAATGAGGCATTTTTTCAAACGGCTCACTAGCTTGTCTATTCTACCACATTGAAATCATCATGAGACCCTATTTCAATGAGGAATTTTTTCAAACAACCTGCTAGCTTGTTTATTCTACCACATTGACAAGTACATCACTATGAGACCCCATTTCAATGAGGAATTTTTTCAAACAACCTGCTAGCTTGTGTATGCCACCGCATTAACAAGCTAGTGAGCTCACTAGCTTGTCGAAGCTACCACATTTTGCATACATGTCTACCAAAACATTTTGTCAAAAAATTCACATGCCTTGTCCATGCTTCCATTTTTTTCCTATCTTGTAATCATGGCATTCCATGAGACTACATTTCTTTAAGGCATTCCATCAAAAAATTCATGTGACCTTTGACAAGATAGTGAGCTCACTAGCTTGTCAATGTAGTAGAATTGACAAGGTAGTGGGTTGTTTGAAAAAAATCATCATATAAATGGGGTCTCAAGGTGATGTACTACCTTGTCAATTCTACTATATTGACAAGCTAGTGAGCTCACTAGCTTTTCAAAGCTACCACATTTTGCATACATGTCTACCAAAACATTTTGTCAAACAATTCACATGCCTTGTCCATGCTTCCATTTTGTGTCTATCTTGCAATCATGGCATTCCATGAGACCAAATTTCTTTAAGGAATTCCATCAAAAAATTCATGTGACTTTTGACAAGCTAGTGAGCTCACTAGCTTGTCAATGCGGTAGCATAGACAAGCTAGGGGTTGTTTGAAAAAATGCCTCATAGAAATGGGGTCTTAGCTTGTCAAAGCTACCACATTTTTCATACATGTCTACCAAAAAAATTTGTCAAACAATTCACATGCCTTGTCCATGCTTCCATTTTTTGCCTATCTTGCAATCATGGCATTCCATGAGACCACATTTCTTTAACGCATTTCATCAAAAAATTCATGTCAAATTTTTCTATGCTAGAAATACTCTTCTATAGGATGATTGTAAGTATTTTGTATGAAGGGTCGAATGACATATATTTCATTTATTTGTATTGATTCATTTTTTAGGGTGGTAGATAAAATTATCTGTCATGCCAAGGAAACAATCAAGGATTAAACTAACACATGAAGAGACCCAAGATAAGAATGCAAAGAAAGTAGCATGTATGAGGGAACATCGTGAGAAGAAGAAATTGGAAATGATTGAAGAAGACATGCCAATTGAAGAGGAACCTCAACCATCAAGAAGAGAAATGGAATTGGTGGCACAAAGGGAATGGATGTGAAACCATTGTGCTAAGAGATATTTGAATATCGTAGCTAGAGACACACCCTATAACACAAGTGACTATGGAAGGACACCATCTACCACAAGTGAATATGGAGGGACATCATCTACCACATCTCAAGTTGAGAGTACATCATCACTTGCATTTGAGGAATGAGGTATGCCATCATTCCCATCTCAACTTCAAGGTATGTCATCTATTCCATCCTTGATCGAAGGTACACCATCTAGCCCATCTCATTTAAATATTGATGAAATTCCTAATGTTGAGATGAATATACCTATGAGAACACCACCTAAAATTTTGCATAGAAAGCCAAAGTTTTTGATTAATATTGATGAAAATATTTTGCAGCCAATGGAAGGTAAGATTCCACAATGAACTTGTAGAAGATATTCTCATAATATTTGGAGATTGTTCTTCAAAAAGCTAAATGAGACCACAATATGTCAACTATTTTTTGAAATGATGTGAAGTATAAAGTATAGGTCCATCATGAAGACTCTTGGGTTGAGAACATCAAATTCTTCAAGTGAAAATACTATTGTGAAGAATCTAATGGATTCTTATGAGAGTGTAGATAAGATCTCATGCTCAAAAGATAGTAATGTCACCTAACATATCATTACATCAACTTTACTAAGTAATAAAACAAGGAAATATCATGTCATTAGAAAGATGAGTCAACAATTGAGAATTAATAGAATTTTTTTATCAAGAGTCGTTGAAAGGCACCAAAGAATTGAGGACACCGATTCCACTGAATTATGGGCATTCTCGGGGAGACTCCCATCAAAATATAAACTAATTTCTTAAGCATTGAGATCGCTAATTGAAGAATATTGGAAGAATAACAGAAGACCATCTTTGAATCAAAGAGATGTGGTAAGAAGGAGAATTAGTAGTCGAAACTTGAGCCACATCCAAAGCATTTTTGGATATGACTCAAACATAGTTTTTTTGTAAATTTCTAGAGGATTATCATCAAATTAAAAAATTTCAAAGATATTTTGAAATTCTTAAACCTTTTTATGTCAAGATAAATCACACATGAACTACTTGTTGTTTTTTATTACATATTGAATTTTCTAACAATTTTAATGTTTATTGTTCTATATGTTTAGATTTGCATACTAACAATGTTTTGTAGGAGTATGGCATACATGCCCCATGAACATCTTCAAGATAAATATTATCAACCATTTTCATACTAATAATTTTTTGTAGGATTGTGGCATACATGCCCCACGAACATCTTCAAGATATATCTTATCAACCATTTTATGTGAAAAAGAGGAAGGCCAAATATTCTACAAGAAAATATGTGTGGATAGCACATGTCAGCATTGCAGTAGCTTGCAACATATTCCAATATGTGCATATATGGAAAACATGCAATTGGTTGGAAAGGAACTAGTAGAGTTCGAAAAGTATAAAATAGTGGCATACAATACAAAAGATGGTAATCAAGCAAAAAAGTGTGATTTTGTTATTCAAAATATTCTATGGTATTAGTTTATGTCTGCATTTCGTGATTATATAGTGTATGAGTATGCAAGGCATACCCATAGAGCTCAATGGTTGGACTTGCAATTCAAGTTATGCAAAGGCACCTTTCTAGTTGGTAGCATATTTTTAGTGGTTGACTTTGTAGAGAACTAAACTCTATAGCCACATCATGAGGTTTAGTCACAATATTACAACTCCACATAGGCTTCTATATTTGTGCACATAGCATTCATTCATGCAATTGATAGTACAGAGGATAATAGGAAGGTATTGGAGTACCACTTTTACATTAGTGATGATCACATGCATTCTCCAAAGTTTGTGCAAGGTTTCTTTTAGTTGTTCTACAATGATTTGGCTAGGAGGGGCATAACAGATAGTCAACATATAATATGGTTAGATAATTGTGCATTACAATTCAAGAACTCATGGATGTTCTATTGGTTGAGCAGGATGTATGTTATTACAAGTGTTCAACATATGTGGAAATTTTATGAGGTTGGGCATGGAAAGGGGGAGCATGATGGTGCAGTCCAAACATGTGTTAGGAGAGCATTATCATGAGAAGAGTTAGAGTATAAAGACAATGCAAAGTTGACAGATGCAAAATCAATCATCGAGTGGTGTAATACTTCGATGGGTCCAAGTAATAAAGGTAAGTCTTTAGTTCACATATTTTTTTTGGTTGATAGATGATACTAACATTGCACCATATGAGGATTGTTGTACATTGACAGAATCAAGTGAACTACACTCTTTCCTTAGCTCAAATTCAGGTTCATGGAGTATCCATACATGGAAGATGGAATTCTTTTTTTCTTAATGTATAATTCAAGCTTGGAATGAGTTTGAGTCAAAGGAATGGGTTGACGAATGGTAGTTAAGTTATCTTAGCCCACTTCACACGTATTGTCCTCTAAAAAAATCAAAACTAACACAAATGGAATCATCAGTTGACTTTGACAAAATATCAGATCTAGTTCAACGAGTTAATATATCTACTTTCATAGTTTTTGAAATTCCTATTGTTATCTTACTTTGTAGTGTATTTGTAAATGTTGACTAATTTCATCTAATTTGTTGCACATATCAATGTAGGGCATGTTTATGCAGATGAAGACAATGAAGAGAGAATAGATTATTACTTGTGTTATTGTGTTGAGGCCAAAAAGAAATTGGAGGCCCTAGTTATAGATGGAGAAAACATCAAATACCCTATAGGCTCAGTGGTTGTTACTAGAATGTGGCTTAGAAGGTACCCACATAAGAGTGTTAATGCTTGACTATTTCAATAATTTGACACACATCGAAAGATTCTTCATTACTCAATCCTTGTCATGGCATCCAATTTTCATTTGATCAAATATGGGGGTAGACCTTTGAACAAGACCTTGTGGAAGGTGCATGAGTCTGACCATGAGGCAATACTTGACACAATAAAGAGTAGAGAAAACCTAGATCAATAAAGAGTAGAGAAAACCTAGATTGTTTGTTGGGTTAATTTGTAAGTATGCACATTAATTTGTATTAAATTTTAGAGTATAAACATCAATATTAGTTGATAGTTAGACCTTTCATTTCTATATTTCAAGTTTACATATGTTTTGGTTCAAAGTTTACATATGAATATTGGGCAGATTATATGTTTTGGTTCCAAGTTTGTACATATGTTTTGGTTTCAAGTTTGTACATATGTTTTTGTTTCAATTTTGT
This sequence comes from Sequoia sempervirens, assembly GCA_007258455.2. Classification (NCBI taxonomy): domain Eukaryota; kingdom Viridiplantae; phylum Streptophyta; class Pinopsida; order Cupressales; family Cupressaceae; genus Sequoia; species Sequoia sempervirens. The sequence goes on along the minus strand of VDFB02047230.1, from coordinate 434,121,578 downwards.
ACATATGTTTTGGTTCAAATTTTACATATGAATATTGGGAAAATTATATGTTTTGGTTCAATGTGTAACATAGACAAGGTAGTGGGCCCACAAGCTTGCCATTTTGGTGAAATTGGAAACCTAGTAGGTTGTTTGAAAAAATGGGTCCAAGAAATGGGGTTTCATAGTGATGTACATGACCATGAGACCCCATTTCTTGGACCCATTTTTTCAAACAACCCACTACTTTGCAAATTTCAGCCACTAGCTTGCCAATTCGGTGAAATTGGCAAGGTAGTGGGCTATTTGAAAAAATGGGTCCATTTTATCAAACAACCCACTACCTTGCCAATTTCATGGTGATGTATCAAATTGCTTCTAGTGTTGACCAAAATATGTGCCTTTCACATGTACATTTTACTTATGTCAATGCTTTACTTCTTATTTTCTTTAACTTGAATTCTTTATTTTAATATTTACTTATTCTTCCATTCTATCGTGTTGGTGTAATTAATTATTTAATTACACTTACATAAGTTTACTTAGGAATTTAATTATATTTCTAGGTATCATTTACTAGGTGATAGGTTTACATGTTTGCATAAGATATAAGATTCCTTCTTGAAGGATGAGTTGTTTTTTCTAGAAGTCTTATCTTATCTAGCATTATTTCCTAGGTAGTTAGTTATTTGTCACATGTCATAAGATTATGACGCATGTAAACATCATATTACACACTACATCTCAACCATGCCTATATAAGCAAGGCTTCATATTTACTTTTCCATATTTAGTTTGGAATTCTTGCATCTTAATCATAGCATGATATTTTTTCCATTTCTCTCTGGTGTAAGTTATTTTGTCTTGTAGGTGATTTTGGGGTGTTTGAGGAGTTCATCATAAAATTCTACACATTATAGATAGGAAATATTGTATGAATTTTTGTCATGCTTTGTTAGCTTAAAAAATGTGATTTCTTATGTATTCATTCTTATTTGTTTGTGTCTAATAATATCATGATCTTGTTGGTGATTCATGCCTCATTTTGTATGATTTCATGTTGCTATATAAAATAAAAGGTGCAATAGGTACATTAGATTATGTTGATTGAGGTGTAGGGGTTCATATTTCATTCAATCATGATAGCTGAGGTTGTGGTCTGGTAAGTATTTTTTGAGTGTTTTCATTCATAATACATTGGTAATAGTATTAGGTGTGTCATTGCATTATTTCATGAGCTTATTAATGTTTCTTGTGGTCATATTGAGCTTAGTTTCAAATCATTTCAATCCTTTTTAATGAATTTTATATGTGATTCTTGTTTGAAAACTTCTTTGTTAATGAATTTTGTATGTGATTCTTGTTTGAAAACACCCAATATATAATTTGTGTATGCTTGAGCTTGTGATACAAGGTACCCACCCTTGGATTATATGCATAACTACAAGTATGATAGATTCCTAATTTTATGGTTTCCTACTGATATATCCTATTGATACCCAACCTTGGGCTTAGTGACATATGGATATGTTGAGTTAAGTATATATGGGGAAGGCTTGTGAAGCTATGGTGACATGTTCATTGACTAGGAGAAATCCTACTAAACTATACATTTCTACGTAAGATTACCTCTGACTTCTCCTTACTAAATGGACCCTTGAGTTATCCATAGTGCTAACCTATATTGTATTTTTCATCCTCATAAGTATTATTAGTACCTTTGGCTTCAATTACTTTTTACGAGTTATGCACGATCACAGTCATAAAAGGGGCAACAATCTCATGACAGACATGAGATTTTAAGAACAAGAGTTATAAGGGCATACTTGAATTGAAGACAATCATTAATGGCAGATTGCACAAAAGGTTGTAGACCTTAGTTAAAGGGAGTGCAATTAAGAGAGGAAAGATAGTCCATAATGATTCAAGAGGGTAGTCCTTAGGTCTTAAAGATAATGAGTTGCATATAAATATTATAGGATAGTCATACAAATGATAGTCAATAGAAGTAAGCAAGGACACTTCATAGTACAATAATATAAAGTCTAATATACTCAAAAAGGGGTAGTACTTTATCAAGTGAATAGGGAAAATAATTAATTTTAAGACCTCAAGAGTCATGTTTTTGAGGAATTTTCTCAACCATGCAAATGCATGCAAGGAAAAGGTTATCTACGAAGAGTTGTAAAAGATTTACAAATGGTGAACGTTAACAAGAAAAGGAATTTTTTGTAATGGATAGAAATTATTTGTGTTTTTTTAGCATTGTTAAGCATTCATTTTAGTTCTTTTTTCATTTTTATGCTTGTGCAAAGTGGTATGTGATTTGTAAAGAGAATTTCATTTCCTAAATCACCAAAACAATGTAAATATTAATGGTTGTCTAAATCTTACCACTGTACAAATTCAAGAGGTATCATTTTTTATAATTTGGAGGCACCCTTAGTGGTTCTCATGTGATATCAAGTGTCCTTAGGCACCCTATAGGTTTTGAGTTTGTAGCCCTTCACATTGAATCACTTCGAGCTATGTTCAACTGACTCAATCCCTTAAGAGTCCAAAGTGCAAAATGGCTACAATCTTTGACAGGATATTACTTAGAAATTGTGATGTTTAAAAACTCTTCGTCTAAGGCTATGGGATCATGTTGGGACCCTCTACAATAAAATCTCTCATTTTTTTCTATCTTGAAGGTGTTTTCTTGTGGTGATGAATTTTCAGTTGAGGAAGTTGTCAAATACAAGCAGTGTAAAGTTACAAAGTGGTGAAACTTTCATTTTGCAACTCATACGACCAAACTGGATATTCCAACATGTTTGGATGGGTATGTTTACACTCTGCATGGTCCTCTTTCACTCCCAAACATGTTGAATCACTCTGAGCTATGTTCAACTAGCTCAATCCCTTAAGAGTCCAAACTGCAAAATGATTGCAATCTTTGGCAGGATATTACTTAGAAATGGTGACGCTTAAAAATTATTCATTTGAGGCTATGGGATCACGTTGGGCCCCTCTACAATAAAATCTCTTTGTTTTTTCTATATTGGAGGTTTTTTCCCATGGTGATGACTTTTTTAGTTGAGAAAAAAGTTGTCAAATGCAAGCAGTGTAAAGTTGCAAAGTGGTGCAACTTTTGTTCTGCAACTCGTATGACCAAACCGGCTATTCCAACAAGTCTAGATGGGTACGTTTATGGTACACATGGTCCTATTTCACACCCAAACATGTTGAATCACTCTGAGCTATGTTCAACCAAGTCGATCCCTTAAGAGCCCAAAGTGCAAAATGACTACAATCTTTGACGAGCTATTACTCATAAACCATGATGCTTACAAAGTCTTTGTATGAGGTTATGGGATCACGTTGGGAACCTCTATAATAAAATATCTTGGTTTTTCTATCTTGGAGGAATTTTCTCATGGTGATGAATTTTCCAGTTGAGAAAAAGGTTGTCAAATGTAAGCAATGTAAAATTGCAAAGTGGTGCAACTTTCGTTTTGCAACTCGTATGACCAAATCAACTATTCCAACATGTCCAGATGGGTATGTTTATGCTAGGAATGGTCCTATTTTGCACTATAACTTTCCGAATCACTCCAATCTATGTTCAACTGACTTAATCCCTTATGATGGCATGCAAAATAAAGGAAAAGATAAATATTCATATGATAGTTGACAAGTCTGAGTTTTCCACACCAAAAGCATATGATTGCATGAAAGATGTAAAACATATGGATGTGAAAATAGTTGAGGAAAGCCTAAACCTTTTCATTCTCAAAGAGGTTATGATCTAATTACTATGTGAATCTCATACTTGCATTGAATTGATTATTATTAATATTAGTATTTAGGTAAATTTCTTATTTCTATTATGTCTCTAATCACAAATGAGAAGGCTACATGACTCTTAAAATATAGTATGAACATCGTCAAGTATAGCAAGGGAAAGACATTTTTTAATTATCCTCCTTTCCCTTCTAACAATATGGTTTTTGTAAAGAGGAAAATTGATGCAGGAGCATCCAGTGGTGTAAGGGCAATCTTGCATCACCCAAAAATAGTTAAATTTCAAGTTTCTCAGTTTTTATATATTTTTACATTTTTGGATACCCTTTTCGTCATAATGAAATTTCCAATTTATGATTTTTATTTTCTATTCCTGGGTGGAATGATATTGCAGTTTTAGTTTCCCAGATTTGCACCTAAAAATTTTCTGAGTTAGATTTGAGGCACTTAGAGTTCCTGAATCGGCCCCAAAACTTGCCAAAATTGGTGTAGTGGATTTTGAGCGCGTTCTTTACTTTGAGACCTTTCCAACGGTTCAAACGGTTCACGAATTGAAGCCCCGAATCAAAAGTTATGGCCCCGGGAAGTTGGCGCACTTTCTAGAAGATACAATTGCAAATGTTCTTTTGAAATTTGAACTTCAATTTGTAATTTTTCGGCGCCAAACCACCTAAACTCAAAATTGAATGTTGTTTTGGCTCCAAACTAAAGGGGAGCTCTATTTATGGGTGGGTTTCTAATTTTTGGGTAACTTTTTGGGGACAAGCTCGCATATTGCGAAAGGGTTATTCTGTAGCTTTCTGTAACTTGCATGTGTTGTAGAACTTGGGGATTGAGATCCTCTGCATGTAAGAAGTTCCATTTTCTGAATAATAAAATTATTCTCTTATTTGTGGGTTATTTTCTGTGTCTCGGGTTGTGCCTTCATCAAGTGGTATCAGAGCAGGTTTTCTTGAGGGTGTGGACAGATCGTCGATTGTGAGGAAGTTCGCACCAGGACCATGGTTGTGGGTCAAGGTCAAGAAAGATGCCTCCAAGAATGATGCCTGGTAGGCGAGGTGGTGCTAGAGGTGGTCGATGTGGAAGAAATGTTGGTGGAAGAGATGCATTGGCAGCCCTCCAGAGACAGATTGATGCATTACAAGATTAGTTGAGAAGAGGGTTAAACCCGAGGGAGGAAAGTGAGGATGAAGGAGAGGAAGAAGGTTCAAATGTAGAAGAGGAAGAAGAAGCAATTGATCAAGACCAAATGCGGCTAATAAGGGCCATTTCAAAGATCGGGAAAAGACCCAGAGCAGAAGTCCCCAGTTATTCTGGAAGTCTGAACCCCGAAGAGTTGATCGACTAGATCAACAAGCTAGAAGAATATTTTGAGTATGAGGAAATAGAGGACCCAGATCGGGTTAAGTTTGCAAAAATGAAGCTGAAGGGCCATGCCAGTATTTGGTGGAAAGAGGTCTAGTTGGAAAGAAATCGAAGAGGAAATGAATATCACCAGATGGGATTGCATGGTAGAGAAACCGTAAGAAGCACAGTACTAGTGGACTACTAGCCAGATTTGTTGAAGAAATTAGGGTTGAAGTAAGGAATGTAGAAGTGTGAAAGAATATACTGAATAATTTTCACAAGATAATCATCAGAACGGGCCACACAGAGGCCAATAAGGAGAAGGTAGCCCGATATCTTAATGGGTTACGACCGAGCATTCAGGAGGAGTTAAGCCTAGTCAGAATGACCACTATTGAGGATGTGTATAGTTTGCTCTAAAGGTGGAAGAAGTGAAGGGTAGTGGAAGACTTGTGGTGGAAGCCTAAAATGATGATGAAAAAGAAAAGCAAAGATGTGGGTACCAGCCAAAGCCAAAGGAATGACAACTTACCACCCTCATGATCAAAACAATGGTGATCAAAGAGAGGTAGAGGACGAGGAGATATGGACAAGGATCCGAAGGGGTGGTTTCAAAGGAACGGTTTCCAAGCAGGTGAAGAAGGGCATTGAGCCTTGCGAATTTCCACACAACACCAAGGAAGGGTAGACAAAAGGCCGTATGTCAGCGGAAGGCTGCAATTACGCATGAGGAGTGCCCAATTTGAACATTCAGATGATGCCGAATCCGTGGAGAAGCCCTAGTGATTAGAGAGCCCGGAAGGATCGAGAAAAAGGAGCTAGAACGTAGGGAAGAATCCATTTCGACAAGGTGCAAGTGTGAAGGAAAATGCCGTGATGTCATTATTGACTCGTGGAGCAATCGTATAATTTGGTGTCGAGGAGATGGTCACAAAGTTGAAGTTGAAGAGGGAAAGGCACCCGCGATCCTATTGGATTGCTCGGTTGCAAAAGACCACAAAAGTTTTGGTCAATGAGCAAAGGCCTAGTAAAGTTCAAGATCGAGCTACCATGATGAGGTACTGCGGATATCATCCCTACGGATGCATGTCACATGTTGCTGGGGAGGACGTGGTGAAGTTCGACAGGGCGAAGCTATACATGATGGCTAGAGGCAAAACACTTATTCCTTTGACAAAGGATGGGGTTCTCACAAGTTGAAACCCTTGAAGGAGACCTAAGAAAAGGTATGCAAAGAGTGCTAGAATTTGTTATGTAGATGGAAAAAATTTTTTAGAAGGTATGAAGCATGAGCCGCAGTGTGTTATGCATCGATTCCTAGAGTGAGTAAGGAGGATAGTGAGAAGGTTCCAGAAGAATTTTCTGGGATGTTGGATGAGTTTCAGGATATTGTTTCTGATAATGTACCTGAGGGTTTACCACCAATAAGGAAGATCAGTCATCAGATTGACTTGATTCCTAGAGCCAGTTTGCCTAATAAGGTAGCTCATAGAATGACTCCAGCAGAAAATGATGAGTTGAACAAACAAGTTCAAGAGTTGTTGAGAAAGGGTTTGATACGGGAGAGTTTGAGTCCATGTGCAGTACTTGCAGTACTAGCACCAAATAAGGATGGGGAGTGGAGGATGTGTACAGATTCCTGAGCCATAAATAAGATAACAATCAAGTACAGATTTCCCTTGCCAAGGATGGATGACCTGATGGACTGTTTGAGTGGAGCTTAGTACTTCACAAAGATTGATCTAAAGAGTGGATATCACTAGATCCAGATTCGAGAGGGAGATGAATGGAAGACTGCCTTCAACACCAAAGAGGGCCTATATGAGTGGTTAGTCATACCTTTTGGGCTAACCAATGCACCGAGCACATTCATGTGGCTCATGAACGAGGTACTAAAAGAATTTTTAGGAAGTTTTGTTATTGTGTATTTAGATGATATTTTGATTTTTAGTAAGACGTTGGATGAGCATCTGATGCATATTTGAAGAGCCTTTGAGAAGTTAAGAGAAGAGAAATTGTTGATTAATCTGAAGAAGTGCAGTTTTATGAAGAGGGAGTTAGTGTACTTGGGGTTTGTTGTCTCAGTAGAAGGTCTCAAGATGGATCTAGAGAAGGTGAAGGCTATTCTGGAATGGCCTACCCCAAGAACTACTACCGAGGTGAGATCTTTCCATGGTTTGGCTAGTTTTTATAGAAAGTTCATTAGAAACTTCAGTAGTATTTATGGACCCCTGATTGAAGCAATGAGAGGGGATAGAAAAGAATTCAAGTGGAGTAGTGGAGCCACAAAAGTTTTGAACTATTGAAGTAGAAGGTGACAAAGCAACCTGTTCTAGCCCTCCCAGATTTCAACAAGGTGTTTCAGGTGGATTGTGATGCTAGTGGTTGTGCCATTGGAGCAGTGTTGAGCCAAGAAGGCAAGCCCATTGCCTATTTCAATGAAAAGTTAAATGATGCCAAGAGAAAGTATTCTCATATGATCAGAATTTTATGCAATAGTTCAAGCATTAAATAAAATGGAGCATTACCTATTTGTTGCTGAAGGAATTTGTTCTATATATTGATCATCAGGCCTTGCAGTACATAAATAGTCATGGAAAATTAAATCAGAGGCATATGAAATGGGTAGATTTTTTGCAGAGTTATACCTTTGTTTTGAAACATAGGATTGGGAAGTCAAATAGGGTTGTAGATGCCTTAAGTAGGAGGCATACATTGATGACAAAGATGTAGATTGAATTGGTTGGGTTCAATGAACTTAAGAAACTATACGCAGAAGATCCTAATTTTGGCAGCAGGCTGGAAAGTTTGCAAGGAACCTATTACAGTGGATAGGACAAGGTGGCTGGATTTCATAATCCAGGATGGCATGTTATTTAAGGGAAGTCAATTGTGTATCCTGAGGAGTTCCATGAGGGAGAATCTGATAAAGGAGAAGCATAGTGGAGGAATGGCAGGACATTTTGGTTGGGATAAGACCATTTCCATTATCAGTGAGCATTATTTATGGCCTCAGTTGTCACAGGATGTGAAGAAGTTTGTACAAAGCTGCAGGGTATGTCAGATGGCTAAAGGAGTGAGCCAGAATACAGGCTTATATCAGCCCTTACCTGTACCAGAGAGGCCATAGGAGGATATAAGTATGGACTTTGTTCTTGGTTTGCCAAGGACACAAGAGGGAATGATTCAGTCTTTGTGGTGGTTGATAGGTTTTCGAAGATGGCACATTTCATTCCATGTCAGGAAGACCCATGATGCAGTCCACATTGTTGACTTGTTCTTCAAGAGGTGGTGAGACTACATGATCTACCAAAGAGTATTGTTTCAGATCGTGACACCAAATTTGTGGGGTACTTTTGGAGGACCTTGTGGAAGAAAAGATAGAGTTGAAGTTCATTCTGCACACCATCCACAAAACAAATGGGTAGATAGAGGTTGTTAACAGGAGTCTGGGTAACCTACTGAGATGTTTGGTGGGAGATAAACCCAAGGGATGGGACTTGATCTTACCCTAGGCATAATTTTCTTACAACAATTCTATCAACATAAGCACTGGTAGATCACCATTCCAGATTGTGTATGGAGGTAGCCCCGCAATTAATTGAGGAAGATGGACCAAGAGAAGAAAATAAGTGTTGAAGCCGAAGATTTTGTAGAACACATCAAGGATATACATGAGAAGGTAAGAGAACATATTAACAAGATGAATATGTAGTATAAGGCTAAGGCGATCAGAAGAGGAGGTATAAGGAGTTTCATTGGTGATGAAGTGATGGTCCACTTGAGGAAAGAAAGGTTTCCAGTGGGAACATATAACAAATTGAAGATGAAGAAGTTCGGTCCTTGTAAAATTTTGAAGAGGCATGATTCCGGGAATGCATATGAGGTAGAGTTGCTGGATGGATTCAACATTTCCCCTGTGTTCAACATTTCAGATTTGACAGAGTATCATGAAGGTGGCACAGAGGAAGTACCAATAATGGAATAGTGTGGAATTCCAGCACCTACTTCAGAAAAGGAGAAGATTGAAGAAATCCTAGATAGTCGTGTGGGAAGGAGTACCAAGAATAGGCAGTATGAAGAATATCTGGTGAAATGAAAAGGAAGGCCTGTTGAAGATTCATCTTGGTCGCCTAAGGTAGAGGTTGACCATTTAGGTTTTTCCTCCACCATCTGAGACGTGATAGGGTCACTTCTCAAATTACCCTGGGTGTCTAATACAGGAGCATCCATTGGTGTAAGGGCAATCTTGCATCACCCAAAAATAGTTAAATTTCAAGTTTCTCAATTTTTAGATGTTTTTACATTTTTGGATGCCCTTTTCATCATAATGAAATTCTCAATTTATAGTTTTTATTTTCTATTCTTGGGTGGAAAGATATTGCAGTTTTAGTTTCCTAGATTTGCACCTAAAAATCTTCTGAGTTAGATTTGAGGCACTTAGAGTTCCCGGATCAGCCCCAAAACTTAACAAAATCAGCGTAGAAAATTTTGAGCACGTTCTTGACTTCGAGACCTTTCCAATGGTTCAAACGGTTCGTGAATTGGAGCCCCGAATCAAAAGTTATGGCCTCGGGAAGTTGGCGCACTTTCTAGAAATTACAATTGCTAATGTTCTTTTGAAATTTGAACTTCAAGTTGTAATTTTTCAGCGCCAAACCACCTAAACTCAAAATTGATTGTTGTTTTGGCTCCAAACTAAAGGGGAGCTCTATTTATGGGTGGGTTTCTAATTTTTGGGTAACTTTTTGGGGACAAGCTCACATATTGCGAAAGGGTTGTTCTGTAGCTTTTTGTAACTTGCATGTGTTGTAGAACTTGGGGATTGAGATCCTCTGCATGTAAGAAGTTCCATTTTTTGAATAATAAAATTATTCTCTTATTTGTGGGTTATTTTCTATGTCTCGGGTTGTGCCTTCATAAAAAATATTCAAGATTCTAGAAAAAAAATTGAAATATTTATAGCTAAACCTAATCATAGGTCAATTGAAATATGAGCCCACATGGTGGCTTATTACCTAGCTAAAGATAATCAAGAACAATGATGTTAATAAGTTCACACTAGAGCCTCAACCATAAGTAGAAGATAAAAATATCCCAAAGAAGAGGTATAAATATATGTTGATACATGAGATATTACAACCCCTATTCCTACTCCTTCACAATCATATCAAATGTTGTAGAAGAAATTTGTTGCATATCACCTATAATTAAAAAATGAATTCCTTGAAGAAGCTAGATTGGAGTGAATATAGAATAAGTAATTGGTGAAAATATGGGCAAGAAGTTGGACACATGGTGGAAAAACCAAGTCATTTTTCCTTGGGTAATAAATGTGATGAAATATATGAGAAGGATCATTTCAATCCTACCTTTTCCTTCACCCGAAAAAAGCCTCAAACACAAGTGAAATAACAATAATATCATTTGGTGGTGAAAAAGGAGCAAAAATAAAAAACCTCCAAGTTTCCAAACCAAGTAGCTAATTACATAGGTAAATTTAGTGCTAGAAAAATTGACAACCTATGCATCTATTCAACCATATATTCCATTTAAAAGTATCCTGACCCCACTTCAATTAGTATTTCAAAGAAAACAAAAGAAACAGTTAACTCTAGCTCTTATTGAGGAGGAATCTACCTAAAATGTCCTACTGCAAAGAATGATAGGTTCCATCTCCATAAAATTAACTATCAAATACATTGTAACCATCCAAGAAATAATAAAATCACCTAAGAAAACTAAGGGGAAAAATAACGACTCCTTTGAATCTTAGTAGGTTCCCACCACAAACTAGAACTTATTTTAGAATGCCACAAGTGGAGGTGAGGATTTGAAAAAGGAGAAGGGAAAAAATTGAGAGAAGTGATGATCCACTTATGAAAATGGGATATTAAAAGTAGAAAATGGAATAGAAAAGTATACAAGATCCATTAGAGGTTTTATAGAGAAGGTACAATAGGTTACACTATAAATATCTATCTTCCCTCTCCTCCTAGTTTTATCCCTTTTAAATTCTTCCTTAGATTCTATATTGAATTATCACATAACTCAATAATAAATCATTGGTGAATCATTTTTGGAAATATTGAAAATGTTTAACATCAACTAATAAAGTTGTTTAGCATCAATTAATAAATATTCAAGACAATCCATGAAGGAAAACAATGACCAATTCTAGGGCTAACCAATTAACAAGTATACACATGAATAAGTGAAGCACAAGTACTCAAATACAAATATGCCTTGAAGTATATGCATGAATACATAGTATACACATTAATACAAAGTATATGTATGAATACAAGGTATACACATGAAAACATGTAAGTCACAAAGTATACATTGGAATACACATAAGTCACAAAGTATACACATAAGTTGTAAAGCATACACTTGAATACATGTAGCTCATATCTATTGAAGCATGGATTTATAATGCAAATATAGACACCATCAATAAAAAATATTTGTATTAACCAAATATCCATGTAGGAATACATCAATATATGTTGATATAAGTATAAAATATATACAAAATAGCCATGTAAGCTTACAAGAATTACATATAGGCATATAATTTCAAAATATATGCAATACAAATTATGTCCAAAAAAGCCATATAGGCATACAAAAAAGGACCTTGGAATCAAAATTCATTGCCCTCCAAGATCTCAAAACAAACTCTTTCCCTTTGCTAGTTGGTTGGATGGTGATAAGTCAATCACTTGTTTACTTTGAGGTCGAAGGGTGTGGATGGACAAATTGACACAACATTTAAACAGAATATTTCTAATCTATTTCTCCTGAAAAAGATAGTTGATCTAAAACCACCTATCTTCCAAGGTCTCTGTAGTTGGTTCTCAACTATGTTGTTTTGTTGAGTGGTCAATTAGGCTGTAATGTTCAAGGGGATTGTTGGCTATTGAGTGTCTTGATTGTTGCAAGATCAAATTTCTATCTAAACCTACTCTAACCGGGGGGTATATAAAAAAGGGAAAAAGATAGATCAGGGACACAAGAAAGAAAAGAATTTTGATTCATTTAGTTAACCAGACTTGTTACTTTTCAAGGAATTCCTAAACTAAATTGTAGAAAAAATCAACCTATAATCAATACAAAGCTGGACATTCATTAACAGTGCAAACTTTAACAACAATCACAAATCACCATTTTTGAACAAAAGAAAAGATAAAAAATTCATACCTTGAAATATTCCAAATCAAATGATTAGTATAACGAACACCATTTCAAAGAACAACTTAAAGCATGCTTAAGTCTAGCCGCTTCTACTATTGCAAAACAAATAAACAACATTTACAAATCTGGAAAGTTCACTAGTGTACAAAAACCAATATCCTCAAATTGACTCCATTAATTAAAAATGTAGAAAACTCCATTATCTATTCTACTGCTAACTCTAATCAACTAACTTATATAACTTCTAACTAGTTTTCCTAAGTGTCTCACCCTCTACAATGAGCTTTATTTACAATTAATAGATCAATCATTTACACAATTCCCTCCAAAAATTAGATATCAAAAGTTGTAGCTTTTGTGTGCATGCAATCACCATAAAGACAACCTCGTATTTCAGCTCTAGTTTAGCTTTTGTTAATAGTTGCATCTTTCAGTTACATTTGCAGCTTCCAATTCATAATTGCAACCTCCAGTTTAACCTTGACTCTATCTTTTTTCATGATGAGAAATAGCATTCTTTCCATAAATAAACTCAAGTGGGCCCACCATACATTCAGTTTACTGTCAGTTTCAATATCTCTTCAGAAAATATCCTCTTTCCTCCTTTGTACATCAGTTTTGTAATCTCCTCCCAGTCCATTATCTTTTTAGCCTTCAAAAGTACCTGAAAACCAAGAAGCATAAAACACATTAATCAATTTATAAAATTAATTAATGAATAATATTTATCTAATTTTGAAAATTAATTAAATATCTAACATATAATTAAATGAAATTAAACTTTTCATTACCAGTTTGAAAGAATAATTAAATCCTCTTTGAAGTTAATGTTACTTTAAAACAAAACAACATTAAAATCATGCTTGATATAGATTTAATATTCTGATGCCTTTTGTTTTTCAACTCTCACTACTTTCCATCTTTTGAACTTGTATTTGAATCTTTGGATAAGACTTAAAAGAAATCTGACTCGAATGGATGCCACATTGTGCATACTGTCCAATAGTCAAAACACCTTGTTTTCTTTTCATTCACCATGCATGCTCTACAATCATTACATTAATCTTTGCAATAATGTTACCAAGGTAGTGAGGAGGATGCTAGCAAAGGTCATGGAATCGAGCTCCACATAGGCGAATTGCACCCACTTAGAACTTTCTAAAAGCCTTTCTCAAACACTACATTTTGTGTGATCCCTTGTAATCACAATTCCATACCATGGGACAATATCTTTGTTGATTTATTTTGTTAAATAGTTCATACTCCTTGTATATTCCTCCATATTTTGTATGTAATTTTTTACTATGGTAGTTACAACTACAACATTTAACAAAAGTCATTACTTCTACCGTTTATCATTGACGTTGTCATTGTCAAATGATTCATGTCCTTGGTGTATGCTTCCATGTTTTTCTTTTTGCAAACCTTCATACCTTGTAAATTGTTCAAAATATTTCATATTGGAATGGGCCTTAGGTGCCTTGTATGCTCTCATCAATATCCCAAATTGATTAACAAGCTCCTATTTGTGTACAGGCAGTGAGGATACTGGTAGAGTTGAGGAATTTTGCATCACTTCTGCTCACAACAATTGTATTCATTTGAAAGTCTCTTTTTCCTATTCTCATAAATGTTTATCTCTTGGAAAGATCCACAATCATGGAATTCCAAGATATGACATCACCTTGAGAAACGTTCTCAAATGTTTCATGCACCTTATTTCCCTTTTGACTTGTGGGATTGGGACTAGATGTGTGTGGCAGTAGAAGAGGAACCATTCTAGTGTGGGAGTGAAGCCAAGTTAGGGTGGAAATGAAGCCATCCTAAAACCAGGAACTTGATGATAAACCTCCACATTCCATTTTAGTTTTGGTTTCGGCCCTATGGCAAGGAAAACAACAACAAAGGAATGGGGGCAGAGTTGGAACCAAAACTGGATCTAGAACCTTTTGCAAAGTTCCATATTTGGTTCCAATTTCGGTTCCGCTCCCGCCAGAGGAACAAACACCAACCCAAGAAAAATGAGAAACAAAAAGAAAAGGGCAGTGGGACTAGAATGAATCCCATACCAAACAAGACACAAACGGGGATAAAACACAAAGAAAACCAATGAGATCAGGATCAAAATCAAAATTGGATCCAAAACGTTTTGCAAAGTTTCAAGTGTGGTTCTATTTTTGGTTCCGCTTTTGATAGGGGGAAAACAAAACACAAGCAAACAAAAGACAACTCAAGGGAGAAGCGAACCCAAGAGTGCAAGGAAAACCAAAAAGACAAAGAAAACCAACAAGGCAAGGGCGGGACCAGGACCGGAACTGAATCCAAACTTGGAATCTTTACAAAGTTCTAAGTCTAGTTTCCATTCTAGCTCCGCTTTTTCCAAAAAAAAGGAACAAGGACTTAGGAGAAAAAATAATAACTCCTAAGACCCAAGAAAAAGCACCAAGGACAAAACAAAGACAAGGGGGACCCATTTTGATCAAAAATTAAAATATGGTGGTTATGCAAAGCATAAAAAATGGTGATTCGACTAGGAAAATGGTTTACCCATTTTCAAGACACTAAAGAATTCAATCACCCAAAACCTCTGGTTCATGAACATTTAAAACTTCAAGTATGATTAGTTAAGGAAAAAAAGGTTGATTTGGAATCTCAAAATGTAAATCAACTTTAACCACTTCGAGTCTGAGTGTGTGCATGTATGGTGCATCTATTTTAGTAAAATCTCCTTCTACTCTTAAACAACTATATTCAAGATTCAAGCTACGTAAGTTGAATCCCTATGACTGTCGTGCAATGATATCTTGGGTATTGCTCTGCTACCAAATAGGAATGCATAGCCCTAATGAAGATACCTCTAGTTCTCTCAAAGTATTTCTCTACTGCTAGTCAGGCATCCATAGCCCCAATAGAGATTCTTGAATTACCCTTCTTGTGTTGAGTTTTTCATTATTCAATGATTCTCTTTTCTTCTCATTTTATAAGCTTTTCCTGAAGAAATTCTTTATTAGCTTTTCTCAATAATCAAATTTAGCAATCTAAAAATTGGGGTTGAGAACTACAATGGACCTCATGATAGTGTTAGGATTTGGATTTTTCACTCGGATCTAAAATAAAGTCACTGAGAGACAAATGGGATTTTATGTAGAAAAAATGTTCTTATCTATTTTGTGATAGATTCAACTATGGTTTATGAGATCTCTTACAATATATTTGTTTGTTTTTAACCTTTCAGACCATTATATAAAAAGAACACAAGACACAAGTCATGAAATAAACAATTTCCACAAACATACCTAAAAATACCTAAACCAAATTCTCTCCTAGTATCTTCAACATACATTGAATAACCACTTCGTCTTTTGAAATAGAGAAAAATAGAAATCACCCCAAGACACAACAATAGAAACACAAAATAAAAGGACAAAACAAACAAACAAGCAAAAGAAAAAACCAAAACAAACAAAGGGATGATCCAACAAAACCAAAATAGAAAAACGAGAAAGAAAAACAACAAACAAACAACAAAAGATCAAAAGCAAAAGAGAAACAGAAAAACCTAGAAACAAAACAAAAACAAGAGGACACAAAAAAAAGAAAACTAACACTAACCAATCCTAATCCTAAACTAACTCCAAAATAGAACTCAGAAAACACAAAACAATGAAAATTTGTACATTGACCCAATTGATTTTTCATTATGTACAGCAATCTTATCTTGCTAGGTGTGGTTCTGAATCTAGAAAATTTATCTTTATACTTAGAAATGTAAAGTTTGTGTAGTATATTCATTCTGAAGGTATAAAGTTTGAAATATTAATAGTTGTGAGTTCTTAGCCTTGTCATGATTTACCCACAAACACATTTTATTGTCCCCAACATCATAATCAAAAGTTGAAAATCATTAAAATACATAGGATGATGAAAGGACACCACCTGATTTAGAAGACCTTCAGTTGCTAATGAAAACTTGTGTTGTACATATTCCTTCTCACGAGGTCTCAGCTCATGGAACAACACTCCATTTTTCTCCAATTCATGCATGTCAGCATAAAGGGCATCCATTAGGGGCACATCATTATTATTCAAGAGGTCACAACAAGATTTAAAATTTACATGCATATCCCTATCATTACTAGCTTCAAACAACAAACCGGTGTATTTTATCTCACATGGACCATTAACTTCAATCATGTTTTCCAAAATACAAACATCATCAGTTAAATCTTTACCTTCGCCAACCTCTAAAGCAATTTGTTCAACATTTTCCTTACCTGACCTGGAAATCCTTTCGACCAGCAAGAGATCAGAACAACTTACCTCAGGATGTGAACCAAAAGGAAGAACCCTACATGGATCACCTGAAGTGAGATTTGTTTCGTAGTTGGTATATCCATTTACCAACTTCTCTATATTCATCTTGGGAACAAATTAAAAAAATTTCTAGATCTCCTCAGAAGGACTAAGCAACAAATCACCAATGTCGTCAACTTGAAAGGTTTGCAAACCCTTTTCGTGTAGAAATGAAGTATTATTGCTAGCACTCTCTTCAAACATGTCACCCAAAAGAATTTGAAAATCAACATTCAACTCATCACCATTAGTGGAAAAAATATTGGTACATGTTACACTATGATTTTCTTCAAATAACTCATTTGAATGCATGGAGTCAAATCTGGGAAAACACTTATTTAGTTCATGTTTTTGCATATCAACTAGAATGTGCAAGTCAACATCAAGCTCATCACTTTTAAGATCGAATTCACTAGTGTATGCTAAGCAAGGACTTTCTACAAACATCACATTTGAATAAATAGGATAAAAAATAAGAGGATACTCCCCCATTTGGTTATCTTTATCATGGTGAAGTGGTTCAATCTTTGGAGTAGGCTAGATTGATAGTTCGCTTGATATTGTTTTTCTTCATCTAGCTGAATCTTATCATGCATTCCTTGCTGAAATAAAACACTAAACTCATTCATTTCAATATTCTGATTACCATAAAAAACCAATCTATTTTCTTGACATACATAAATCTGATGTACTTGATCATTAGGCAACACTTGGTGAATCTGCAAACCCATTTGACCTTCCTCTTTCAAAGAATATTCTTGGCATTCAAATTTTTGTCCTTGTCCATGAGATTCATTTGCAATATTATCCAGAAGTACGTTGTTTTTTGTTTCAGTATATTCATTATTCAGATCAATAGAGTCATTTTTTTGTGTTAACTCGTCATAGGGTGTTTCTTCCATGTCCACCATCATAAAAGAACCTATGAATGCATCAATAATTTTTTTTTCCATATTGAGAAGATTTGCACAAGGTAGAGATGCTTCATTAGTTGTTGAATCCATCTTGATGTCAAGATCAAGTTCATCAGATGATAGGGAGGAACTCAACATGTTCTCATAGTTACTCTCATCATTACAGATGGAGTCCTTATCATTTTCATGTGTGCAAATTGTTTTATCTCCCTCATTGAGTGGACAAGTATTCCAGGGATCCTCCATAGGTATTCCTTCAACAATGATCAGATGTTTGAAATATAACTCCATCCTACCAAGGAAAACATGGCAATCCATCTGAGAATGTTGATCTGTTTGATGTATCCTACATCCATTTGGCCTAACAAGTTCTGATAGATTCAGATCTCCTAATTCTTCCAACTTCTCCCTTATTCGATTTTGTATACGTGGGATATCTATCCAACATGAACCATGATCCATTTTCCATCCCTCATCACACCAATTCTCATCTTGTTTAGAAGAGTAGTTCAAAGCGTTGGAAGGTATTGTTGATTTCTCATGACAATAGTCTTATGTTGATATCTCATTTCTTTCAATATCATCATTAGTATTAACATTTCCAATGAAACTAGATACTAACCTAATATTTTACTTATGCTCTAACTTTATATCCATTTCATACTCTTTGTCAAACAAAACATCAAAATGATATACTTTCTCATCAATTTTTCATTTACAACTTCATCATGATCCAATGCATTATGTGTAGGAGTATGACCGAAAAGAGACGATATAGTTACAACTTCATTGAAAAGTGGAATACTTACCTCTATGGTTGGATTTTGCAGAGATAGGTTCTTACAGTGTTCTTGTGTGGGATTGACTTGATATGAAGTGTTGGAAAACTTGGTGCTTGGAAGATTAGGAAGGTTGTAGCTGCTTGGTGAGAATGATTGCATCTGGGTAAGGATGGTGGGTAAACCTATGTAAGGCTGCAAAGGATGGAAATTTCCAAGCACAAGAGGATTATAAACCTTATTTTGGCTACCCAAATTTCTTGTGTCATGTCCAGATTGTGCCAATAAGACAACTTTGTTTAATGCATCATTTAGGGATGTAGCCTCACCACAACGTCTATTTTTTGTTGTAAATGGAGGGTTCAAACCCCAATAATAATGTTCTATTAGGATATGATCATCAATAACCACATTTAAAGCTTGAAACTTTTGATACATAAATAAGAACTTGTGATTGAATTGGTAAATGGGTTCTAGTGGTAGCCTTTTCGTAGATACAAATTCATGTGATGGGTGTGGTGCACATGCATGAGGATCAAACTAATCTAGGAATAATATTTCTAACTCTATCCATGAAAAAATAGAATCTGGTGGCAGATTAACATACCATTGCCTCGTTGTTCCTTGAAGTGTTTTGAAAAACAATTAACATATGAGATCCTCATGCTAAATCTAGAGAAAAATGACTAAATCCCTACAAATATTGGCATGTTTAGAAGCATTTTTTCCACTGTTAGGGAAAAATAAAGGAAGCCTATCATACATGTGATTAGGGATTTCATGAATAAATCTAGGTATACACAAAGGGCTACTCGTCAGAGTTGGATTTTCCAAGATCTAACCCACTCCCATACAACAAAGCAAAATTGCTCAAGGGCCTTCCTTCTAGTGCTAGCTCTATTGATGGCCTAATTGACACAAAAAAATTTAAACAAAATATTTCTACTCTATTTCTCTTGAAAAAGATAATTGATCTAAAACCACCTATCTTCCAAGGTCTTTGTAGTTGGTTCTAAACTACGCTATTTTTTTGAGCGGTCAATGAGGTTGTAATGTTCAAGGGGCCTGCTGGTTATTAAGCTTCTTGATTGCTACAAGATGAAATTTCTATCTAAACCTACTCTAACCAGGGGGTATATAAAAAAAGGGCAAAAGATAGATTAGGGACACAAGAGAGAAAAGAATGTTGATTCATTTAGTTAACTAAACTTGTTACTTTTCAACAAATTCCTAAATTAAACTACAAAACAAATCAACCTATAATCAATACAAAGCTGGACATTCATTCACAGTGCAAACTTTAATAGTAGATCACAAATCACCATTTTTTAACAAAACAAAAGATAAAACTTCATTCCTTGAAAGATTCCAAATCAAATGATTAACATAATGAACGCCATTCCAGAGAACAACTTAAAGTAGGTTTAAGTCTAGCTGCTTCTATTATTGCAAAATAGATAAACAACATTTGCAAATCTAGCAAGTCCACTAGTGTACAAAAACCAATATCCTCAAATTGACTCCATTAATTAAAAATGAAGAAAACTCCATTATCTATTCTACTGCTAACTCTAATTAGCTAACTTATATAACTTCTAATTGTTTTCCCTAAGTGTCTCAATATCTACAATGAGCTTTATTTTACAATTAATAGCTCAATCATTTACATGATTCCCTCCAAAAATCAGTCATCAAAAGTTGTAACTTTTGTGTGAATGCAATCACCATAAAGACAATCTCATGTTTCAGCTCCAATTTAGCTTCAGTTAACAGATGCATCTTTCAGTTACATTTGCAGCTTCCAGTTCATAATTGCAACCTCTAGTTTAACCTTGAGTCTATCCTTTTTGCATGATGAACAACATCATTCTTTCTAGAAATAAACTCAAGTGGGCCCACCATACATTCAATTTACTACCAGTTTCAATATCTCTTCAGAAAATATCCGCTTTCCTCCTTTGCACATCAGTTTTGTAATCTCCTCCCAATCCATTATCTTTTCAGCCTTCAAAAGTGCCTGAAAACCAAAAAAAATAAAACAGATTAATCAATTTATAAAACTAGTTAGTGAATAATATTTAACTAATTCTGAAAATTAATACAAATTTAATACTCCGATGCCTTTCATTTTTCAAATCTCAATGCTTTCCATCTTTTGAACTTGTATTTGAATCTTTGGATAAGACTTGAAATAAATTTGACTTGAATGGATGCCACATTGTGCATATTGTCCAATAGTCAAAACACCTTGTCTGCTTTTCATTCACCATGCATGCTCTGCAATCATTACATTAATCTTTGCACAATAATGTTACCAAGGCAATGAGGAGGATGCTAGCAAATGTCATGGAATTTGGCTCCACATAGGTGAATTGCACCCGCTTAGAAGATTCTAGAATCCTTTCTCAAACACTACATTTTGTGTGATCCCTTGTAATCACAATTCCATACCATGGAACAATATCTCTATTTAGGTATTTTGTTAAATAGTTCACAGGCCATGTATATGCCTCCATATTTTGTATGCAATGTTTTACTATATTAGTTGCAACTATAACATTTAACAACGACCATTGCTTCAACCGTTTACCATTGACGTTGTTGTTGTCAAATGATTTATGTGCTTGGTGTATGCTTCCATTTTTTTCTTTTTGCAAAACTTCATACCTTGTAAATCATTCAAAATATTTCATATTGGCATGGGTTGTAGTTTCCTATATGCTCTCATCAATATCCCAAACTGATTCGCAAACTCCCATTTGTGCACAGGTAGTGAGGATTTTGGTAGGGTTGAGGAATTCGGCATTACTTCTACTCACAACGATTGTATTCATTTGAAAGTTTCTTTGGCCCTATAATGCCCCGTCTTGTAACCTAATGAAAGATGCATTTGTCTAAGAAAGTGTAAATTTTTTTTTTAAAGTATTAATATTAACTTTATTAGTTGCATACATTGTCTAAGTTACGCGATGACACACTACTTGAGAATCCCATAGACGACTTTAGTATTTAGCATTGCATGTATTTAGATAACATAAACTTAAAAGTAAACATTGCATAACATTTGAATTCCATCCATGAAAGTATAAAGTTCAAATAAGATTCTTACATTGCATTTGAAATGACATTACAATACTCATTCTTCATATGAGGTAGATCAAATAATAGTTTACAATTACATATTACAAATGTTCACCTCATAACAATTGAGGAATGTTACAAATACAAGATTTCCAATGATACAATTAAGGAAGTACACATATATCCAAGTATGAGCTCTCCATCCATGAAGCTCATGATCAAGAACTGGGGACCCAACAGAGTAAGGTGTACATTCCACCCAACCATGTGGTACTCGTAGGTCCACCCCTCATGCTAGGAGATAGTAATAAGGTTCCCTAGATATAACCTACAAACCCTAGACACAAGTAAAACCAAAGAAAAATCACACAAGTACAAACTTAACTTATTGGTTACATTGCTTCCATAATTAGGATAATCGAACATGCTCAGTTCACAAGGTAACTGCTATTTTAGTTGGAGTTTCATCACAATGTTGCATAGGTTACCCTGGTGTTTCTTCCTAGGTTCTAACCCCCAACTTGGGTTACCCTGGCAACCTCTTATGAAACCTGGCCCCTCATGCAAACTGTTGCGGTATCGAATATCTTTTAAAATAACAAGATATCGATTTTCCATTCCAAGCCTTCTCAACTTATTCTCAAGACTGAACTAGCCCTCGAGTCTATAAGCGAGGCTTATTAATCCAGTTAAATATTTTAGAATACCCATTGTGTTGATTTAGTTTTCACTAACTTACTAACTCTATATGAGTTACCCAGACACCACTTTGTGTGTCAGCCCTCACACAGAGCCACTCCCCTAAAAATAACACAAAGAATCTAAGTTCACTAACTAATGTAAACAAGGTGCACAAGAATCAACATATAAGACCAAACACATCATTACAGACATCAAATTTTTATTCATAAAACTAGGTGTCTAAACACCATGCATAACCATGTGCACTACCCCAGTCCACTAAAGGATTGTATTTAAACCATAACAACTCCCTCATTATACAAACTAATCTGGAAGACTTGTGTTTCTAATACATTCCCAATTTTCCCAATAAAGAGAAAATTCAATTTAAAACAAATTACCTGGGGTTAATAAACATATAATATTAGGATTTACTAAATCCAATCAAAACAAATAAAATTTAGCATGAAAATACATCAACTTGATTTCAATTCTTTTCTCAAACAATTTTAAAAAGGAAATTGAATCAATTAATCTAATTATGGTTTTCTCAATTACACATAAAAATAAATATCAATTTTCTCTTTCCAATTTTATTGTTTGATAATAATTATCTTTATGCATTTACAAACATCTATATAAATAATCCTCAATTAATTAATAAATTATTTCCTGAAACTATAAAATATATATATATATATATATATATATATACATATATAAATATATATACATATTTATATATATTTACATATATACATATATTAACAATTTAAATTTATATTAAACAAAATCGAAATACGTTTTACTCATTAAGCATTTGCTTTAGGGTTTCGCTAGCTGTTTACACAACCCCTACCCTGCCACGGCCTCATAGCCATGGCTGTTGTGGGTGGGGCTGCCTCTGTAGCCCTCCCTATAGGGCTAAGCTGTGGGCGGCAACGCATGCACTACCCTCCATAGCGTCTCCCTGTTGGGTGTCGGCTGGAGACTGTAACCCCCGCGGCCCCATTCAAAAAAAAAGAAATCTCAGACAAACTTCGCCGAGCTTCGCCCAAGCGGCGATTTCATTTTTTTTTTTTAAATAAAATAACAAGAGCTAATTTGCCTATACAGCGATTTTAAAATATAGTCACAAAGAATGTAATTTTTTTTCAATTCAATTTATATATGAATATATATATATATAAATATATATATATATATACACAATTAAATGAAAGAATAAAATACTAAAATCAAGCATATATTTTTAACAGAGCTTTTTAATAGGAAATTGAAAAATTTAGCAGTATACACAATTTTTCCCTCAATCAACTTCTAATTCATTTCCAGAGGGTTTTAATTTTGATTTCAAAAATAAAAAAATTCCTTTATAATTTAAATTACTCAAATACTCCAAATATTCTTTACCCGTAAGATCTTTCAGAGGCTTCTTTTCACCAAATATCAGAGAAATATTATTTTACAAATCTACAGAGCATACATCTGTTTTCTTTTGAATTTCTTCTATTGTTTTCTCTGATTTCACTATATATCCTTGATTTCTTGAAATTTACATAGAAAACAACAAATCCTTACAGAAAGATTACAGTAAACAATTTTTTTTTTAAGAACAAGGATTTTAACAAAATAAAATTTCTTCTACAGGTAATATAAAATTTATTTACACAAACAATCTTTTCCAAAGTAGAAAAATATAAATACATAGGAAAATACCTGTACTCCTGAAGTTTTGAAAATAATACTTGGCTATAGAAGAGAAACTTTGTTTGCCTGCTGCGTGCAATCCTCCAAAGCTTCTCCAGAAAACCAATATCCAGAAGAAAACAAATAATAAACAGAGACAATTCCAAGACTACTTCCAGAAATATTTTGCAAATCATAGAGGAAGTCACAAAATTACACAAATCAATATATTTTTTAGTAGAACCTTATTTTTTTCCTTTCCCGTTAAGTAATTTCTTGTTTCTCCAAAACACATAATATCTTCTGAGAGAATCCTCAACAAGAAGCAATTAATTTAACTACCACACATGTCAAGAAGAAAATATCTTCCAACAAACTTACTGGTAAATCTTTCTTTCTTCTTTTTCAAGAATCCAATGCATATTAAAGAATTCAAAAATTCAAAAATTCAAAATACAATTTCCCTTTTCCTTATTTAATTTATTTATTTAACAATTAAAATAACATTTCCCACAAAACAATTAATTTAAATTTAATCTATTCACACAATTAAAGTAACTTTAATTTAATTAATTAATTTATTTAATTAAATAATTTTAATCTTAGTGATTAAATTACTTAACCAAATAAATAAATTAATTAATTAAATAAAATGTAAAGCTTTATTTTCAACATTTAAAATTAATTTAAATATACATTAAATTAAAAGAATTTTAATCTATCATTAATTTAACAAAATTTGTCTTTCATAACAAATAAACCAATCAAATGCAAACAAAACCACCAAAGACACCAGACTTAAACTAATGACAAACTGTGACTGGGTTTAAGACTAGACTAGGATGAACCTTGTTACTACCTCCCAATCAACAATTTTATTGAGTCTTGACACACTCAGACCTGAGTAACTAGGTGGAGTCGGTGTCATGTACCTGCAATCCTACAATCAAACAAGTAACATACATGTATATATATAATCCATTATACAAACACACCGTGCGGAGAAAATCATAGAAATCACAAAGCACTCGCAAGTGAGTGATGCAACTCCGTTCTCCACACCAATACACATCACATCAAACTAACAAATAAAATAACAGTTAATCTACCATAAACATATATATAGCAATAGCATCTGAAGGAAACATCTATGCTAACATAAAGCATGTCAAAATAATTACCACCACACAATGTATCATCACATCATAAAATAAATCCACCATTGCTCTAATGTCAACGATCAAAATATCCAAAATAAAGTACCAAAGTATATCATAGTGAAAGTATGCTAATAGAAAACATAAGCAAAATGGAGGGGTACCACATCCTCCCCCCTAGGATCAGGCTTACTCTTGGAAGCCTACAAATAGAAAACAAATAACACACACATCTAGAATATGTCCTCCCAAGCAATAGAAGACTAGCCACCAGGATCCCTTTGGATTAGTACTTAGTCAACGTCTCGACCCCTGAGGATCAACTCCCAATGTAGAAGGATGTGCATGGTTTCCAAAGAACGATGCCAGTCCTCCACCAGGAACCTCTCAAACTACACCTTGGTGCTCAACCTGGTGGTTATCCACCATGGTAAACACCCTATACAACTTGCCTACATCCCCTATAGTTGACTATGAAGCCGCTGGTCTCTGACTGAATCCATAAGTGCCCTTTTGAGGACACTGATGAGCAATGTGACCTTGTTGGCCACAAGTAAAACATTCTATACTCCTTTTGAATCCTCTATCACCTGATGGTACACTAGACCATGGAAAACCACCTCCACTAACTGTAGACTGAGAACTATGAGCAGGCTGATCAAAATGATCACGCTGCACTCGCTACCCAGTATGATCTCTCTCATTCTGAAACCAACCACCACCATGCTAAGACCAAAAACTGTTACCCTGCTGAGGCTGAGTAGTATTATTCTTCTGAGGACTATGCTATTGCTGTTGTCCACCCTTAGCGGGTGTTTGTTAGTTCCTAGAGGAGCCTCCTATCTCTACCTATCCACCTTGTGGACCAAAACCTGCTATAGGTGTACTACCTATCTAGACACTTGTATGTCCACCCGAAGCTAGAACTAGATTCTCTTCCACAATCCATGCTTTCTCAACTGCAACTTCCATAGTCTTTGGTTCGAAGACTCTAACTCCTCCACTAATGCTGGAATTCAAACCCCTGATAAAATGTTGTACCAACATTGCCTCATCATCTCCAACTCCTGCATATTGTTTGAGTTCATAAAATATATGTTCATACTGCTCAACAGATAGAGCCATCTGACATAAATCATGAAACTCGTTGCCTCCAATGTTCAGATAAGAACCATGCTCTAAACCTCTCTAGAAACATCTCTCAAGACACTGACCCAATCTCTAAGTGGAGCTTCTGCTCCTCCAAGTGCCACCAAGTAGAGGCAAATCCTCTCAGATGCATGATAGCACATCTAGCTCGGGTATTGCTACCTTATGGGTGCATACCAGAACATCTACCCAAGTCCAATAACCAGGTCTCTGCCTCTAAACCACCTCCTATGCCATCAAAAGTAGGGGGACCTGCCCTCAACAAATCCCTCATATGTCTTGCCACTATGGCATCCTACTTTGCAGTACTAACAATCCTCCTAGGAGATCGATCACATTCCCTAACTACCTCCTGATCAACTTCTTACCTCGGAACAAGTCTAGCAAGTACTTCTTCTAATAGGGGATGCAACTGAGCTCCCTCAACCTCTGGCTATATCTAAATCTATTCCTCACTTGTCTGTTCCAACTAAGGACCCATCTGTTCAATATGTTCGCTCTTGTGGGAGCTCTGAGGGGGAGTAACTTGAGGGATTGGCCCACGGCCTCCTCCTCAACCTCTACCATGACCTCTAGTACAATGCCTAGGAATGATCCTACACAAAACAAAAACGTGTCTCAGATACCCAAAAAAAAAAAAAAGCTAATAGAAAACAATACTACGTGCAAGGTCAACCTAGTGGGCTCACAATTACCCAAAGCGTCTAGTGTTAGAACCTTTGCTCTGATACCAATCTGTAATGCCCCATCTTGTAACCTAAGGAATGATGCATTTGTCTACGAAAGTGTAATAATTTTTTTTAAAGTATTATTATTAACTTTATTAGTTGCATACATTCTCTAAGTTACATGAAGACACACTACTTGAGAATCCCATAAACGACTTTAGTATTTAGCATTGCATGTATTTAGATAACATAAACTTAAAAGTAAACATTGCATAACATTTGAATTCCATCCATGAAAGTATAAAGTTCAAATAAGATTCTTACATTGCATTTGAAATGACATTACAATACTCATTCTTCATATGAGGTAGATCAAATAATAGTTTACTATTACATATTACAAATGTTCACCTCATAACAATTGAGGAATGTTACAAATACAATATTTCCAATGATACAATTAAGGAAGTACACATATATCCAAGTACGAGCTCTCCATCCATGAAGCTCACGATCAAGAATTGGGGACCCAACGGAGTAAGGTGTACGTTGCACCCAACCATGTGGTACTCGTAGGTCCACCCCTCGTGCTAGGAGATAGTAATAAGGTTCCCTAGACATAACCTACAAACCCTAGACACAAGTAAAATCAAATACAAATCACACAAGTACAAACTTAACTTATTGGTTACATTGCTTCCAGAATTAGGATAATCGAACATGCTCAGTTCACAAGGTAACTGTTATTTTAGGTGGAGTATCATCACAATGTTGCATAGGTTACCCTGGTGTTTCTTCCTAGGTTCTGACCCCCAACTTGGGTTACCCTGGCAACCTCTTACGAAACCTGGCCCCTCATGCAAACTCTTGCGGTATCGAATATCTTTTGAAATAATAAGATATCGATTTGTCATTCCAAGCCTTCTCAACTTATTCTCAAGACTGAACTAGCCCTCGAGTCTATAAGCGAGGCTTATTAATCCAGTTAAATATTTTAGAATACCCATTGTGTTGATTTAGTTTTCACTAACTTACTAACTCTATATGAGTTACCCAGACACCACTTTATGTGTCGGCCCTCACACAGAGCCACTCCCCTAAAAATAACACAAAGAATCTAAGTTCACTAACTAAGGTAAACAAGGTGCACAAGAATCAACATATAAGACCAAACACATCATTATTGACATTAAATTTTTGTTCATAAAACTAGGTGTGTAAACACCATGCATAACCATGTGCACTACCCTAGTCCACTAAACGATTGTATGTAAACTATAACAACTCCCTCATTATACAAACTAATCTGGAAGACTTGTGTTTCTAATACATTCCCAATTTGCCCAATAAAGAGAAAATTCAATTTAAAACAAATCACCTGGGGTTAATAAACATCTAATATTATGATTTACTAAATCCAATCAAAACAAATAAAATTTAGCATGAAAATACATCAACTTGATTTCAATTCTTTTCTCAAACAATTTTAAAAAGGAAATTGAATCAATTAATCTAATTATGGTTTTCTCAATTACACATAAAAATAAATATCAATTTTCTCTTTCCAATTTTATTGTTTGATAATAATTATCTTTATGCATTTACAAACATCTATATAAATAATCCTCAATTAATTAATAAATTATTTCCTGAAACTATAAAATATAATTATATATATATATATATACATATATATATATATATATATATATACATATATAAATATATACATATTTATATATATATACATATATATATATATATACATATATATATATATATATATATATTAACAATTTAAATTTATATTAAACAAAATCAAAATACGTTTTAATCATTAAGCATTTGCTTAGGGTTTCATTAGCTGTTTACACAACCCCTGCCCTGCTGCGGCCTCACAGCCATGGCTGCCATGGGTGGGGCTACCTCCACAGCCCTCCCCACAAGGCTCAGCTATGGGCAGCAGTGCATGTACTTCCCTCCACAGCGTCTCCCTGTTGGGTGTCGGCCGTGGGAGACTGTAACCCCCATAGCCCCATTCAAAAAAATAAAAAAAATCTTTATTATTTTTTTAAAATGAAATCTCAGACGAACTTCGCCGTGCTTCACCCAAGCGGCGATTTCATTTTTTTTTTAAAATAAAATAACAAGAGCTAATTCGCCTGTATGGCGATTTTAAAATATACTCACAAAGAATGTAATTTTTTTTCAATTCAATTTATATATGAATATATATATAAATATATATATATATACACAATTAAATGAAA
This sequence comes from Sequoia sempervirens, assembly GCA_007258455.2. Lineage (NCBI taxonomy): Eukaryota > Viridiplantae > Streptophyta > Pinopsida > Cupressales > Cupressaceae > Sequoia > Sequoia sempervirens. The sequence continues at coordinate 434,092,525 of VDFB02047230.1, read as the reverse complement.
GAATAAAATACTAAAATCAAGCATATATTTTCAACAGGGCTTTTTAATAGGAAATTGAAAAATTTAGCAGTATACACAATTTTTCCCTCAATCAATTTCTAATTCATTTCCATAGGGTTTTAATTTTTATTTCAAAAATAAAAAATTTCCTTCATAGTTTAAATTACTCAAATACTTCAAATATTCTTTACCGGTAAGATCTTTCAGAGGCTTCTTTTCACCAAATATCAGAGAAATATTATTTTACAAATCTACAGAGCATACATCTATTTTCTTTTGAATTTCTTCTATTGTTTTCTCTGATTTCACTATATATCCTTGATTTCTTAAAACTTACACAGAAAACAACAAATCCTTACAGAAAGATTACAGTAAACAGTTTTTTTTTAAGAACAAGGATTTTAACAAAATAAAATTTCTTCTACAGGTAATATAAAATTTATTTACACAGACAATCTTTTCCAAAGTAGACAAATATAAATACATAGGAAAATACCTGTACTCCTGAAGCTTTGAAATTAATACTTGGTTGTAGAAGAGAAACTTTGTTTGCCTGCTACATGCAATCCTCCAAAGCTTCTCCAGAAAACCAATATCCAGAAGAAAAAAAATACTAAATAGAGACAATTCCAAGACTACTTCCATAAATATTTTGCAAATCATAGAGGAAGTCACAAAATTACACAAATCAATATATTTTTTAGCAGAACCCTGTTCTTTTCCTTTCCCGTGAAGTAATTTCCTATTTCTCCAAAACACATAATATCTTCCAAGAGAATCCTCAACAAGAAGCAATTAATTTAACTACCACACATGTCAAGAAGAAAATATCTTCCAACAAACTTACGGGTAAATCTTTCTTTCTTCTTTTTCAAGAATCCAATGCATATTAAAGAATTCAAAAATTCAAAAATTCAAAATATAATTTCCCTTTTCCTTATTTAATTTATTTATTTAACAATTAAAATACCATTTCCCACAAAACAGTTAATTTAAATTTAATCTATTTACACAATTAAAGTAACTTTAATTTAATTAATTAATTTATTTAATTAAATAATTTTAATCTCAGTGATTAAATTACTTAACCAAATAAAAGAATTAATTAATTAAATAAAATGTAAAGCTTTATTTTCAACATTTAAAATTAATTTAAATAAACATTAAATTAAAAGAATATTAATCTATCATTAATTTAACAAAATTTGTCTTTCATAACAAATAAACCAATCAAACACAAACAAAACCACCAAAGACACCAGACTTAAACTGACGACAAATTGTGACTGGGTTTAACACTGGACTAGGATGAACCTTGTTACTACCTCCCAATCAACAATTTTCTTGAGTCTTGACATGCTCATACCTGAGTAATCAGTGGAGTCGATGTCATGTACTTGCAATCCTGCAATCATACAAGTAACATACATGTATATATATATAATCCATTATACAAACACACCATGCAGAGAAAATCACAGAAATCATTGGGCACTCGAAAGTGAGTGATGCAACTCCGTTCTCCACACCAATACACATCACATCAAACTAACAAATAAAATAACAGTTAATCTACCATAAACATATATATATAGCAATAACATCTGAAGGAAACATCTATGCTAACATAAAGCATGTCAAAATAATTACCACCACACAAATTATCATCACATCACAAAATAAATCCACCATCGCTCTAATGTCAGCGATCAAAATATCCAAAACAAAGTACCAAAGTATATCATAGTGAAAGTATGCTAATAGAAAACATAAGAAAAATGGAGGGGTACTACATCCTCCCCCCCAGGATCAGGCTTACTCTTGGAAGCCTGCAAATAAAAAAAAAATAACACACACATCTAGAATACATCCCAAGAAATAGAAGACTAGCCACCAGGATCCCTCTGGATCAATTTTCATTCAATGTCTTGACCCCTGAGGATCAACTCCCGATGTAGAAGGGCATGCATGATTTCCAAAGAACGATGCCGGTCCTCCACCAGAAACCTCTCGAACTGCACCCTGGTGCTCGACCTAGTGGTTATCCACCACAATAAACACCCTATGTGACCTGCCTGCATCTCCTACGGTCGACTCTGAAGCCGCCGGTCTCTGACTGAATCTAGAAGTGCCTTTCTGGGGACACTAAAGAGCAATGTGACCCTGTTGGCCACAAGTAAAACATTCTATACTCCTTCTGAATCCTCTATTACCTGATGGTACACTAGACCATGGAAAACCACCTCCACTAATTGTAGAATGAGAACTCTAAGCAGGCTAATCAAAATGATCATGTTGCACTCGCTGCCCACGCTGATCTCTCTCATTCTAAAACCAACCACCACCATGCTGAGAGCAAAAACTATTACCTTGCTAAGGCTGAGTATTATTATTCTTTTGAGGACTACGCTGTTGCTGCTGTCCACCCTTAACGGGTGTTTTTCGGTTCCTAGAGGAGCCTCCTGTCTCTACCTATCCACCTCGTGGACCAAAACTTGCTATAGGTGCACTACCTATCTGGACACTTGTATGTCCACCCGAAGCTAGAACCAGATTCTCTTCCACAATTCGTGCTTTCTCAACTGTAACTTCCATAGTCTTCGGTTCGAAGACTCTAACTCCTCCACTAATGTGGGCATTCAAACCCCTAATAAAATGTTGTCCCAGCATTGCCTCATCATCTCCAACTCCTGCATATTGTTTGAGTTCATAGAATCTACGTTCATACTACTCAATAGATAGAGCCATCTGATGTAATTCATGAAACTCGTTAGCCTGTCATTGCCTCCAATGTAAGAACTGTGCTCTAAACCTCTCCAGAAACATCTCCCAAGACACTGACCCAATCTCGAAGTGGAGCTTCTACTCCTCCAAGTGCCACCAAGTAGAGGCAAATCCTCTTAGATGCATGATAGTGCATCTAGCTCGAGTATTGCTACCATATGGGTGCATAGAAAAACATCTACCCAAGCCCAATAACTAGGTCTCTACCTTTAAACCACCTCCTATACCATCAAAAGTAGGGGGACATGCCCTCAACAAATCCCCCATATGTCCTGCCACTATGGCATCCTGCTTTGTAGTACTAACAATCCTCCTAGGAGATCGATCACATTCCCTAACTACCTCCTGATCAACTTCCTACCTTAGACCAAGTCTAGCAAGTACTTCTTCTAATAGGGGATGCAACTGAGCTCCCTCAACCTCTGGCTATATCTAAATCCATTCATCACTTGTCTGTTCCAACTAAGGACCCATTTGTTGAACATGTTTGTTCTCGTGGGAGCTCTGAGGGGGAGTAACTTGAGGGATTGGCCCACGGCCTCCTCCTTGACCTCTACCATGACCTCTAGTATGACGCATAGGCATGATCCTACACATAAAACAAAAACATGTCTCAGATACCCCAAAAAAAAAAGCTAACAGAAAACAATACTACATGCAAAGTCAACCTAGTGGGCTCACAATTACCCAGAGTGTCCAGTGTTAGAACCTTTGCTCTGATACCAATCTATAATGCCCTGTCTTGTAACCTAAGGAATGATGCATTTGTCTACAAAAGTGTAATCATTTTTTTTCAAGTATTAATATTAACTATATTAGTTGCATACATTGTCTAAGTTACACGACGACACACTACTTGAGAATCCCATAGATGACTTTAGTATTTAGCATTGCATGTATTTAGATAACATAAACTTAAAAGTAAACATTGCATAACATTTGAATTACATCCATGAAAGTATAAAGTTCAAATAAGATTCTTACATTTCATTTGAAATGACATTACAATACTCATTATTCAGATGAGGTAGATCAAATAATAGTTTACAATTACATATTACAAATGTTCACCTCATAACAATTGAGGAATGCTACAAATACAAGATTTCCAATGATACAATTAAGGAAGTACACATATATCCAAGTACGAGCTCTCCATCCATGAAGCTCACGATCAAGAACTGGGGACCCAATAGAGTAAGGTGCACGTTCCACCCAACCATGTGGTACCCGTAGGTCCACCCCCCATGCTAGGAGATAGTAATAAGGTTCCCTAGACATAACTTACAAACCCTAGACACAAATAAAACCAAAGACAAATCACACAAGTACAAACTTAACTTATTGGTTACATTGCTTCCAGAATTAGGATAATCGAACATGCTAAGTTCACAAGGTAACTGTTATTTTAGGTGGAGTGTCATCACAATGTTGCATAGGTTACCCTGGTGTTTCTTCCTAGGTTCCAGCCCCCAACTTGGGTTACCCTGGCAACCTCTTATGAAACCCGGCCCCTCATGCAAACTATTGCGGTATTGAATATCTTTTAAAATAACAAGATATCTATTTTCCATTCTAGGCCTTCTCAACTTATTCTCAAGACTGAACTAGCCCTCGAGTCTATAAGCAAGGCTTATTAATCCAGTTAAATATTTTAGAATACCCATTGTGTTGATTTAGTTTTCACTGACTTACTAACTCTATATGAGTTACAAATACACCACTTTGTGTGTCGGCCCTCACACAGAGCCACTCCCCTAAAAATAACACAAAGAATCTAAGTTCACTAACTAAGGTAAACAAGGTGCACAAGAATCAACATATAAGACCAAACACATCATTACAGACATCAATTTTTTGTTCATAAAACTAGGTGTCTAAACACCATGCATAACCATGTGCACTACCCTAGTCAACTAAAGGATTGTATTTAAACTATAACAACTCCATCATTATACAAACTAATCTGGAAGACTTGTGTTTCTAATACATTCCCAATTTTCCCAATAAAGAGAAAATTCAATTTAAAAGAAATTACCCAGGGTTAATAAACATCTAATATTAGGATTTACTAAATCCAATCAAGACAAATAAAATTTAGCATGAAAATACATCAACTTGATTTCAATTCTTTTCTCAAACAATTTTAAAAAGAAAATTGAATTAGTTAATCTAATTTTGGTTTTCTCAATTACACATAAAAATAAATATCAATTTTCTCTTTCCAATTTTATTATTTGATAATAATTATCTTTATGCATTTACAAACATCTATATAAATAATCCTCAATTAATTAATAAATTATTTCCTGAAACTATAAAATATAATTATATATATATACATATATAAATATATATACATATTTATATATATTTACATATATATATGTATATATATATTAACAATTTAAATTTATATTAAACAAAATCGAAATATGTTTTAATCATTAAGCATTTGCTTTAGGGTTTTGTTGGCTGTTTACACAGCCCCTGCCCTGCCGCGGCCTCACAGCCACGACTGCCGTGGGTGGGGCTGCCTCTGTAGCCCTCCCCAGAGGGCTCGGCTGTGGGCGGCAGCACATGCGTTGCCCTCCACAGCGTCTCCCTGTTGGGTGTCGATTGTGGGAGACAGTAACCCCCACGGCCCCATTCAAAAAAAAAAAAATCGTTATTTTTTAAAAAAAAGAAATCTCAGACGAACTTCGCCGAAATTCACCCAAGCGGCGATTTCATTTTTTTTTTAAATAAAATAACAAGGGCTAATTCGCATGTATGGTGATTTCAAAATATACTCACAAAGAATGCAATTTTTTTTCAATCCAATTTATATATGAATATATATAAATATATATATATATATACATAATTAAATGAAAAAATAAAATACTAAAATCAAGCATATATTTTCAACAAGGCTTTTCAATAGGAAATTGAAAAATTTAGCAGTATACACAATTTTTCCCTCAATCAATTTCTAATTCATTTCCATAGGGTTTTAATTTTGATTTAAAAAATAAACAATTTCCTTCATAATTTAAATTACTCAAATACTCAATATTCTTTACCGGTAAGATCTTTCAGAGGCTTCTTTCCACCAAATATCAGAGAAATATTATTTTACAAATCTACAGAGCATACATCTTTTTTCTTTTGAATTTCTTCTATTATTTTCTCTAATTTCACTATATATCCTTGATTTCTTGAAATTTACACAGAAAACAACAAATCCTTACAGAAAGATTACAGTAAACAGTTTTTTTTTTAAGAAGAACAAGGATTTTAACAAAATAAAATTTCTTCTACAGGTAATATAAAATTTATTTACACAGACAATCTTTTCCAAAGTAGACAAATATAAATACACAGGAAAATACCTGTACTCCTGAAGCTTTGAAAATAATACTTGGCTGCAGAAGAGAAACTTTGTTTGCCTGCTGCGTGCAATCCTCCAAAGCTTCTCTAGAAAACCAATATCCAGAAGAAAACAAATACTAAACAGAGACAATTCCAAGACTACTTCTAGAAATATTTTGCAAATCATAGAGGAAGTCACAAAATTACACAAATCAATATATTTTTTAGCAGAGCCCTGTTCTTTTCCTTTCTCGTGAAGTAATTTCCTGTTTCTCCAAAACACATAATATCTTCCGAGAGAATCCTCAACAAGAAGCAATTAATTTAACTACCACACATGTCAAGAAGAAAATATCTTCCAACAAACTTACGGGTAAATCTTTCTTTCTTCTTTTTCAAGAATCCAATGCATATTAAAGAATTCAAAAATTCAAAAATTCAAAATACAATTTCCCTTTTCCTTATTTAATTTATTTATTTAACAATTAAAATACCATTTCCCACAAAACAGTTAATTTAAATTTAATCTATTCACACAATTAAAGTAACTTTAATTTATTTAATTAAATAATTTTAATCTCAGTGATTAAATTACGTAACCAAAAAAACTAATTAATTAATTAAATAAAATGTAAAGCTTTATTTTCAACATTTAAAATTAATTTAAATAAACATTAAATTAAAAGAATATTAATCTATCATTAATTTAACAAAATTTGTCTTTCATAACAAATAAACCAATCAAACACAAACAAAACCACCAAAGACACCAGACTTGAACTGAGGACAAACTGTGACTGGGTTTAAGACTAGAGTAGGATGAACCTTGTTACTACTTCCCAATCAACAATTCCGTTGAGTCTTGACACGCTCAGACCTGAGTAACCAGGTGGAGTTAGTGTCATGTACCTGCAATCCTGCAATCAAACAAGTAACATACATGTATATATATATACTCCATTATACAAACACACCGTGCGGAGAAAATCACAGAAATCATAGGGCACTCGCAAGTGAGTGATGCAACTCCGTTCTCCACACCAATACACATCACATCAAACTGATAAATAAAATAACAGTTAATCTACCATAAACATATATATAGCAATAACATCTGAAGGAAACATCTATGCTAACATAAAGCATGTTGAAATAATTACCACCACACAATGTATCATCACATCACAAAATAAATCCACCATCGCTCTAATGTCAGTGATCAAAATATCCAAAATAAAGTACCAAAGTATATCATAGTGAATGTATGCTAATAGAAAACATATTCAAAATGGAGGGGTACTACAAGCCCATTCTCATAAATGTTTATCTCTTGGAAACATCTGCAATCATGGTATTCCAAGATATGACATCACCTTGAGAAATTTTGTCAAATGTTTCATGTGCCTTATTTCCCTTTTGACTGGCAGGATCAGGACCAGATGAGTGTGGCAATGGAAGAAAAACCATTCCAGTGTGGGAGTAGAGCCGAGTTCAAGCGAAAACAAAGCCATTCCAGAACTAGGAACTTGATGATAAGCCTCCACATTCAATTCTGGTTCCATTTTTTTCCTCGCGGCAAGGAAGACAACAACAAAGGAACAAAGGCGGAGTTAGAAACAAAACCAGATCTTGAACCTTTTGCAAAGTTATAGATTTGGTTCCGCTCTCGCTAGAGGAACAAACACTAACATAAGAATAATGAGAAACATAAAACAAAGGGAAGCAGGACTAGAATGAATCCCATCCCAAATAAGACACAAACAGGGGAAAAACACAAAGAAAACCAACGGGAGTGAGATCGCAACCAAAAATAGATCCAGAACTTTTTTCAAAGTTCCAAGTTTAGTTCTGTTTCTGGTTCTGCTTCTGCCAAGGGGAAAACAAAACACAAGCAAACAAAAGACAACTCAAGGGACAAACAGACCCAAGAATGCATGGAAAACCAAAAAGATAGAGAAAACCAACAAGGCAAGGGCATGATTGGGACCAAAACCGAATCCAGACTTGGAACCTTTACAAAGTTTTGAGTCCGGTTTTCATTTCGGCTCCACTTCTGCCAAACAAAAGGAACAAGGACTTAGGAGGAAAAATAACAAATCCTAAGACCCAAGAAAAACCACCAAGGAAAAAACAAAGACAAGGGGGACCCATTTTGATCAAAAATTAAAATGGGGTGGTTATGCAAGGCATAACAGGGTGCTCTTGGTGCCCCTCCTAGGGTTTAGTTCCTCATCAAGCCTCATTTGTTACAATAAAAAGTAGACATTTATATATAAAAATTACATTCTAAAAAATGATATATTTAACAAAATAATCATTTACCGCCACTAGACGATTACTCTCCTCAAGGGAAATATTTGTATTCCCATGCTATGGTGTGCTAAAGTCCTATAGAAACCATCCAAAGAGAAATTATACTATGAATCAATAATCATTTGATTTTTCACTAACTAACAACTATAATAATGACTGCAATTTAAAATTTAGTCATCTACCTCATACCCCCATGAGAGGAATCAAGGAGTCTATAGTAGAATCAACATGAAGCTCCATTTTCCTATGAACATCTAGAGGTGTTTCCGCTTGCAACATCTAAAAATAAAACAATAAATTATTCAATCACAAAAACTACAATAGTGATGCAGACCATGGCTTATAATGTATGAGATAATGAAAACAAATTTGAGTACTTATTGAACTATATATTTCTTAATATCATGCTTACTATTTTCCCTATCCATAGCTTGTTCAAAAGCATCTATTTTAGGATTTTATCCATAGCAGCAATGTGGTGAACCATTTGTTAAAATGCTTTGGTAGACATGTACAAAAAATGTGGTAGCATAGAGAAGGAAATGAATTATTTGAATAAATGACTCAAAGAAATGTGGTCTCATGGTGATTGAATGCCATGAAAAACAAATGTTTCATGGAATTCCATCACCATGAGACCACATTTCTTTGAGGCATTTTTTTCAAATAGTTCATTGTCTTCTCTATGATATTATGCAAGGATGGGGTGGATGGTATAGTGTGGTATAGGTTATGAGATGGAGGGGGATCATAACATGAAGAGGGAGGGGTGGGTATATGAACAAGTGGAATAAGAGGTGGAAGCTTCCATGGATTGGTAAATGAAGGATGAGGATGAGGACCTTAAAAAGGATCTGGAGGAGAATTCTAGCTAAAGGCTTGGTTTCTATTCTTAATGCAGTGAATTGTTTGAAAAAATGCCTCAAATAAATGTGGTTTCATGGTGATGGAATGGCATTCCACCACCATGAGACCACATTTATTCAAGGAATTTTTTCAAACAACTCAGTTCCTTGTCTATGCTATTGCTTACTATTATGCTTTGATATATTTTGCTAAGAATCCATAGTTTGTTGAAAAGCACCTATTTTAGGCTTTTAGCCATAGCAGTAAGGAAGTGAATTGTTTAATAAAATGCTTTGGTAGACATGCATGGAAAATATGGTAGCATAGAAAAGGTGGTTAGCTATTTGAAAAAATGCCTCAAATAATTTGGGTCTCATGGTGATGGAAATCACCATGAGATCACATTTCTTTGAGGCATTTTTTCAAAAAACTCACTACCTTGTCTATGCTATTGCTTACTATTATTCTTTCATATATTTTTTGCAAGCATCCATAGCATAGACAAGGCTGTGAAAATTTTGAAAAAATTCCTTAATAAAATGTGATCTCATGGAATACCATGACAAGCAAATACAATTGGTAGTTGCTCCTAGTTATTACTTATGCTATGTGAAGTAATTGCATCACTACTTATGTTGACTTTCTAAAAAACCATATTGTAATTGAAATTTTTTTATCTATCAACATCTATTTATTAGTTATGCAATGTGAAGTAATCCTTTGAGTTTTAAATATGTGCAATGTAATGTAATCAATGATATGAATATAAACTACACAAATCTATTAAGTACAATTCATTAGTTAAACTCAATATTCTATTAATTGCATGAAGGTTTGCACTCCACTAGCACTAGGAGGTGTTCCTACGAAACCTCCAATATTAACCTATTCAACATCCAAAATTAGATATTAGAATACTATTTATATAACAATGCTATTGGCATGTAATATTTATAATTGATTACTAGTTACATACCTCACCAATATATGTAGTGGAGTAAAAAATAGGTGGAGGGCTAGTGTATTCAATACTATCAACACTGTGACCTTGAAATTTTATTACAATCATTAAACTAAAGTAGTTAATCTTCTATTTCAAAAATTAAATTTAATAAATTAAATTAAATTAACATGCTAACATTTACCTGAGTATTGACATTGAAAGCCTCATTCAAAATGTCATTTTCCATCACCAACTCTGCAGCTACAGACATATCCTACACACCAACCTCCTGACTGTTTGTTGGGTAATATGTATAGGCCAACCCACAAACCTAACAAGAATGGGGTGGAATCCTTACCCCTCGAACTCTCCCCTGGCTTCCGTTGTACTACAGAACTTGCACGCTAGATGATACTCTAGTTTAGAGAGCTAATAGATTGTAGAGTGTCCACCTTAGCACTCTCCTTCACATTGAAAGGGATAGCAATGTGCTCATAAGATGGCCTAGTGAATTCTCATCTCCCTTTCCATTGAGAATCTTGACGTGCACCTGGTCTATCCTATGCTGACCCACCACTCTCCCCTGAAAGTCCTGCATATCAAAATAGTTGGGGATTTTTTTGAGGATGAACTCACAGTAGAGTTTCCTCTAGAAATATTGGGGTACCTCATTATTGTTGCATGGTGGATGGTCAAAAACCATCAACCACCTATTCCAAAAATTGTTCCTAATCAATTGGTGGTTGCACCAATGGATAAGAAACCTCTTTCTATTAAGGTCAAGAGTTTGATCTATATGTGAGTTAGTGAATAGTGAGCACAAATCATTTTTTTAATTTTTTCATATTTTACTTCTTTATATGATAATTTATCTACATAAAAATTCATATGCTCTTGCCTCTTATCTGGCCAACCACTTAATTGCTTGCTAATTGCATCTACATGTGTTAACATGGCTTGAAGTGAATTTGTAAGTGTGCTTCTTTCCAAGGTTGAACTTACATGATCGTTCAACCTTGCAATTAACTCAATTTTTTTTTTTTTTCAATTTCCCCCATTAAATTTTACTGAGTACTAGGAGGACGTTGAGGAATTGTTGGAGGATTTTTTTGCTATGGTTATTTAGGATTTTATTCATGTGCTTGTTCACGAGGAGGAGAAGGATTTTGAGGAGGAATTTTAGGTTGATTATCAACTCCTATAAATTAATGAAATAAACATAAAAAAAATATAAATTTACCTATTTAACAAAAAATTCACAAAAAACAAACAATGATTACTTATTCGCCCTCCCCATTGATGTGGCGACATCCTGACAAAGAAATTGCAAAGATTCAATGAAGAAATTGTAAAGATTCGATGAAGAATTTGCAAGATTTGATGCTTCTAGACTGTGAGTGTGCAATGATAGGGTTTGTTGGCCATGGGAAAGAAAAAATTATATTGAAAAATAAATGAATTTATTGTGCCTTTTTTTTGTTATAATAGGCTATAATGTTCTTACATTATAACATGAGCACATTATAGGCTCGGTGTGACCGATCCTTAGTCTTGGTCACACCAAGCCATAATGTGAGTGCGTTATAATGCGCTTGTGTTATAGCCTTTCAATTTTTTTAACAAAATTTGGTCACTTTTTGGCCCCCACAATTTTTGCACCCACCCCTCTTCTCTCCTTCACTATTCTAGAGCAAGAGAGCAATTTAGAAACAAGAAAACAAGAAATAAAACTATAATTTAAGAAATTTATCGTTAATACAATCTACCAATTAATGAACTCCATTATTATAGAGAATTTATATTCAAGTATCATTTGATGTTTCTTATTTATTGTTATTATCATTATCCTATATGCTAACACTTGTAGGATCTAAAAGAAGCCTATTCCTTCTCCTTGTGTGTGATTTTTTTGGTAACATAGTTCCAACAATGGTTTCACATTTATGTGGTAAGATTTTTCCTTGCATTGATTGTCATTTTTATTATTGTTTTATTTTCCTTTGCTCCCCTAAGAGTGTGCACTCTCTACCATCACCGTTTCTATTGTGGAGGTGGGAAAACCAACACAGAGTTTGATTGAGGCAAGCCTCTATACAACAAAACCCTTTTCCTCTTTCCATTTTGTAGTTTTCTAAGTCATTGTCATGTGGAAGGAAGATTCAACATCCTGACTCATTTGGTGACTCCTAAACCCTATCTCTTGTCTTTCATAGTTTTTTATGAAGAAGTTAGATCATTCTAATTATACTAATTTATTCACATATTGAATTTCAATTTTCCCTATCATATGTGATTAGATAGTGTCAAAACCTATAGGAAGACAAACCTTAACTTTCTACACTTATTGGACTAAAGTGCAACATTTTGTAATCCACACAATTGTTTGGTGTCCTCCATAGTCAATTCTAGTTTCCTCTTCCAAGTTCCTCTTTGTATTTTCTTTCCACATCTACTTTTTGTTTATGTTCACTTATTTTGTATCACCTACATTTTATCACATTTGGTCAATTTGGTTACAAATATCTTAACTCATTGCATTATTCAATCAATCCTTGAGATTACAACAAAGGAACTAAAACCATCAACCAAAACATGCTTGGCTCTCCCTTGAGGACAATAGCCAAGAATAACCCCTTGGTAGATTTTGTGTTCCAATATTGGGTGGAAATATTTGTTTAGACTAAGCCATTGAGTATAGATCCTTTTCATTTTCAACACCAAACACACTTATTTATACAAGGATCATTCAATATCTATTCATTATTCTAACATTAACTCATTCTAATTATATTTAGTGATAGTTTAACTATTGACTACTTTTGAACTAAAATATGACCCACAACATACACCACACTTCCAAATTTACCAAGTTCTTGATCTAGTTTATTATCATCTAAGTCATCAATAATGTCATCTATCAAACAAAAAAATAAAGTAAATAATTATTTTCTATGTCCAATCTATGTCTCATTTTCTTTTCCTAGTGTAGATAGATTCACTATGTTTTCAAGTTTTCAAGTTATAGCTTCATGAAACTCTAAAATTTCTATGGATCATTGCAAAGAGTTCCTACTTTCAAAATTAAGTTTCAACATTCCTAATTAAATAAACTTAATAGATAGGGAAGAAATACCAAATAGTGTATAAATTTCAAGACAATTTATTATAAATAATCTTTTACAACTCATTGGTCTTGAGATGTGTATAAAATATTTTACATTTTTGTGTTTTAAATTTAAACCATTGAGAACATTTTTCATTTATCTCTTTACATCTATGTTTTAATGAAGTCATAAAATACATCAAACACTCCTAATTTGAAGGGCTACATCAAAAGATAATATGATATCTACATTTCATGAAACAAAAGCAACATGATATAGATTTTTTTTTAGGTGAAAGGCAAGAAGCATGTATATATATTAATATAATATAATAAAATTTACAAAATTGAATAACATTGGCTCTCGCTAGCCAAAATTGAAAACATAAAAGCTTCCACATGAGAATTCACAGCCCCCATTTAAACTAAACCATATTTCCCCTATTCATGACCCTAAACAACCTAGATTACATATGTAATTACACCACTCCCAATTATACAAATACAAAAAAGGTGCATTTATCAATAACACCTAACAAGCATTTAATAACATCCTATAAATCATATTGCATTCCAATAATGTGAATGCTAATGCATTTCCACATATCCCATCTATGCTAACCATAGAACACGAGAACACACAAGGAATAAAATACAAGTAAAAAATTTAATTATTGTTGGAGTTTTTGCTAACAAAATTATCATTTGCAAGAAGTTTTCATATTTATATACTAACAATCATGTGAATTAGGATTTTATTTCTATCACCTTCAACAAGCATCTTATAATTACTTATTTCCATTTTAAATTTACTTTAACCTTAAACACTTATCTTCCCATAAAGTCATCAATTTATTTTATTTCCAATAATTTAATGGGCTCTCATAATTCAACAAATCAATAGCCATCCACTTTTTTATAATATAATAAATCATGCAAGTTCCTTATCTCTTACCTAATTCATTCATGCATTTTATGTCTCTAGGTTCCTAATTTAAAATTAAAATTAATATTGTCCTTCCATATAAGGAAATGTGCTAGCAATATTAATAAGGTCATCTAAATAGTTTATATCACAAGGTCACAAATTAAAACAATGTTAAATCCTAATTAAAATTCAATGGATAAGGTAGAGATAAGTATTCCAATACATAAAATAGTCAAGTGTACAATATATAATAAAATTATCTCTTGTTACTAGGTTGCTTATGCTATAAATTTAGAGAATCACCGCAATTTAAAATGTCTTTATCTATTACAAATGAATAGTACATATTTTAATTATCAAAACAAAGCGAGAAAACCCTAAAGAAATATCCATAATGTAACCCCCTTAAAAAAATCTAAAACATGTCATTGTTAGGGTTTATATAGTAATTATCACAATTTTATAAAATTAACCTTTAACCTACATCAAAATAATAATTAACTAAATATGAAAAATAAAATTTTCATTTAATGATCCTTCCATTTCTAGTACTCCTTTGTTGGAAGCTTAGTGCTTCCACCCCTCGGTTAACATTGACTGTGTGATTCACAACATGGTTTAATCGCCTCCCATGGATCTTATATAACACTTGTATTAGACATGTAAAAGGTAGACCTTTTTGCAATGACAAGGCCAACAATTGGTATCAGATATAGGTCACGAGTTTGAATCTCGTGGTTGCACTAGGGGGATTGTTGGAAGCTCAAATCTTCCACCCCTTGGTCAGTGTTGATTGCATGATTCACAAGATGGTTTCACCACCTCTTCTAGATCTTATTTGATGCTTGTATCAGCATTGAAAGGTTGACCTTTTGGTGCAATGACAAGGCCAACAATATTATTGTTTACAAAGAAGGGACATGGTTGCACATTGATGTAAGAGCATCTACCAAACAACCACAAACCTCAAGGGTACTTCAAACCCAAAATCAACTGAGAAGATTAAATTGAACAATCACCCAAAATTACTATAACTTTCCTTTCAAAATCTCATCATTTCACTTGAAAATTACACAAAACCAATAAGCCAAATCATTTCATTAGTATTCAATATCATTATCAAACCCAAAAACAACTTTTCCATCATCAATCTTGTCAAAAAAAAAGCAATAATCTACTTAGTAAACTTTGAATATATCTATATTTACACTATTCACCCAAATTACCATTCTTGTCAACCTGATTCACAAGGCACCAATCAATCTAGACCTTTATCAGAATTCACACACAACTTATCCATCATTGCTTTGACTAAATTAAAACAAAACCTTGATCAACAAAATCTAATTTCATCAATTCATGTAACTCACCCTACTTACACCAATCCTTCTTCAAGAAACTCAAGGAACAAAGACATCATAATACCAAGTATTGAATCTAGACTCTCAACTGAGCACAATGCACTTTCTTCCACATTACATTGACTGAAATAAGGAAACAATCTGATCAAAAAACTCAATACCCATCAATTCATTTAGCAAAGACTTTTTACACTTCAATACAACTAGTGTTCCATAAGAAAAAATGACTACAATCATCCATTCTAGGTTCAGATATTTTTCCAGACTTCCAAGACACATTTAACATCATTAAATTGATAGCTTCAAGAAAAAATCAAACCTTCATATCACTATTCCATCAAAATCCTATTTTCATGTATTCAAACACCAATCACCTAGTAGCACAACAACATTACAAAAATGGGTATATCAACCAACCCTTATAGAAATTCCATAAGCCAATCACTGTTCTAGAGACCCATTTTTCTCAAATTTAACATAATTTAAAAGAAATAGCACTTGTTTTGAAAAGAATGTTGAAAAACATGATTGTATCACTAGAAAAGCACATAATTAGGTCACTTTTGTGAAGCAACCAACAAAAAAACAACTCCAAACCATTAATTAACCTTAAACAGTCTTAAGATAAGTCACAAAACTTGAAATTCACCAATTTTTATGGTTTGAGAGGCCTAATAAACCATTGAACATTAAAACCCTTATTTCAAGCAAAAAGCAAGCCCTACAAATGAAGGTTTATTAGAATATCATACTCCAAACTTCCTGCCACTTAGAAAATACTTTAAACACATTTGAATAGGTTTGCTCCAACTATCCAAAATCACTCCCAACTTGTTTGTATGCTTTCACATCATTTTCCACCATGGAGCCATTCTTTTCATGAAGGAAACTCCTCAAATTCCCCTATAGCAACAACTCCATCATTGCATTCTTGTTTCCCCTACACAAATCAACACTCACACAGCCTAAAAAATCCTATCTAAATCTACTACACTGCTCTACAAAGCCTAATTCGGTGGAGCAGACATGAAATACTTATTTGACTCTCAAAACCCCTATTTTCAAGGGTTTCTAATTGAACTATAGAAAAATGTTTTCAAATAGATGTTCTACTAAATCAACTCACTCCCAAATGGATTTAAGAGGATACTAACTCTCTGTTATACCAAGAACAATAAGATTTAAAACTCTATACTACAGTTTAGACCGTACAAGTTAATGAAGAACATAAAGAACTCTAAAATTTATTAAAATAGGGTACTTTTTATTGATGGTAATATTCAAGAATACAAAATATGTTCATGTGCTCGCCTTACAAATGCTTATACAAATATTTCCAATCTTTTTTGTAATTGCCCCATCAACTTCTTTGACCAATCCTTTCCTTTTCCGCATATGACTCTTCACATTCCTGATTTTTGCTTTTTGTTGCATTTTACAATATTGCATTGACAACATTAGCAATTTTTGCAAGCTTTTGATTTTTCCAATATTTTGACCATCTAAGATGTATTTGAGATTTGAAATACATCAAATATGACCTCTCATGACCTATTACAATGTTTTCATGATGGAAATGCAAATTTTACATTTTTTCCTATTTGAAGCTCAAGGTGCTCCTGCACCATTAAACCAACCAACAAATCTTTCCAAGTCCCTTGGAAACATATTGTATCAACTTTTATTGTACCTACAAAAAAACTTCAAATCTACCTTGGATTTCTTCTTCATCTCTTCTCTCAAATCTTTTGCTTGTCTTTGTCTCAACCTTGTCTCAATATTTCCACCAACTCTTTTTCTTTCAAAGGACATAGGATTGTCCTTTCTCATTGCCTTATCTCAACAATATTCCCTTTGTTTTCACAATTCATCCTTGACCTTCTTTGATAAATCATCTTTCCAACTACTCCCATTAGTGGAGTACTCTTTAGGCTACAAACTCAAGTGCGTCTTCAGTCAGACATCCATCTCTTACTGCTTCACCACACAACTCACTAACTCAACAAACCATCCATCTTACCCAAAACTAGATCCTGGAAGATGCCTCACTCTCTTTACTTTACACCTTCTACCTAGCTTAATCTTGATTGGAGGATGGTGACCACAAACTTCATCTTGTCTTCCAACACACAACTTCTCATAAACTCTTCTTCTCTACAACTTAGATGGATCAAGTGTTGGAAACAAGCAACACTGAGAGGGGGCGTGAATTAGTATTTTTGCAAAAAATAATCCTTTTATTCTGATCTTTAATCCACTTAAAACATTTAATTAAAATCAATATGTAGAAAATGAAAGAAAGAAACCACACAACCATAACACAAGGATTTTTATGTGGAAACCATTTTAGGGGAAAAACCACAGTGGATGGCCAATGCACAATAAGTTCTGAGTATACTCAAAAGAAATATTAGAAAATGGGAATGCACTTGCATTCAGGCTCACTATCTAAAGCTCACTGCTCAAAGATGGACTCACTACCCTTACAATAGTTTGGAATAGATCCAAAAGAGAATGAATTGAATATATAACATCTATCAATGCTTGATTGTAGTTCTGGTTAAGCTTTGATGACAAACTTCTATCCTGATGACTGATACTGAACTTTTGCCCTGTTCTACTCAAGCTCACATACAAAATCTTTATACGCAAGTGAAACTGTACATGATATCACTCAAATAATCCTTATACATTCACAACACACACACTGTATTCATTACCTACAATGATATATCCAATCATCTAAATATATTCACGACTAAGGATTTAATCGCCATAGGTCAGCTCAACAAAACTTAATAATATTTGCAACTTATCGGCCCAAATCATGAAATTTTTTGATGCACATCCAAACAAGTTAGCTATAAAATAGCTAGGACCAATAATTAAACATTTGAATTTGAAAAAAACTTAAATAAGTTCACTTTATACATCCACAACGCACCACTTACACTGAGTCAGCTCGATCAAGCAAATAGATAGAAAATGTCCTACCGGACCTCCAAAATCGTATAATAACAAATGCAACACCAAAAAATTCAATGGTAAGATAATCCACATGCTTGAAAAGCGATTTCAACAATCCACAACACAAAATGATGATCCGGTGAAGCTATCTGACCAGATACCCTGTTCCTAAAGTATTATGTTGATAATATACAAATTTTCACTTTACCTACCGATGTGACTGAATGTATATTTGTGGACCATAGGGATGACTTCAGTTTCCATCAATGACAACTCTAGAAGCCAAAAACCATCTCTCAAAACCATATGCCAACAATCTCCTCCTTTGGCATTGATGGTAACACTTAGTGAAAAATGGCTAAGTGTCGAAACTGATAAGCATACTGCCAAAATAAAAAATACTGAATATTGCTCCACTGTAAAATGTTACTCCCCCTAAGAATATTAATGAATTTTTCACTACACTCTTTCCCTCTTTGACATCAATGACAAAATTGGGGAAACCAAAATTGCAAAACTATACAAGTATATATGGAGACTTACATAAATTTGAAGATTTCTGCAAAGACATTCTTCAGTCCACCTAAGTTAGAGTCCCAGATACTCCTTAGAATCTCCAAAATAGTAATATGATCACAAAGAAGATAAGACAATGTTTCTAGAGCTTCCAAACTTACCAGATTAGGAGCGATCACAACACCTTTTGCTTCTTTCAAGGCATTCACCAATATCTTAATTTTTGGACTTATCAGCCCCTGATTTCACTTACTATGCTAATAACCCTTTCATTTTCAAACTTTAGATTCTTTATTTGGTCAAGAAAAGACATTACCTGACTATCTTGATGACAAACACTGTCGGCCAATGGATCAAAGGTGTTGGAAAAAAAACCAACTGATGCTCAATATCTTTTATCTTCTCATTTGCCTAAGTAAATTTTGACAATATTAAGTAGGATTTGTACACATTTCCTGCTTTAGTTATAGCACCCTGGATATTCTTTATGCAAGTTCCTAACAATTTTTTGTATTTTGCAATTAATTTAATTAGGTTGCCAATTCTTTCCTCCTTAAATTCCTTTTTCACTTTAACTAGAGTTGAATCCTCAAAAGATTTGAAATGAGAATCTACAGAGTTTATTAATCTCTTCAGCTCATCAGAGGAGGAGCCTGTTGGGTCCATAACATGGGTAGGCATCAATTTCTGTAGAACTCCATAATCGAGTTTTAGTAGTTCACTATCTTCAATGTGAGATTTCAATATTTTATCATTGGCTTTATCTTGAGCTATTTTGGCAACTTTCAGCATCTGGATTGGGGACAAAGTGAATAAGTTGATTGAAATATCATCAAACTCAGGATCTAATTCTAATTGCTGCTCCAATAGGGATTCTTCTACCTCTTTTGGACTAATCTCTTGATTCTTTCCCTTATCAATCTTAGATTGAGCTTCTAAAATGACTTTTGGTATTTCCTTTTCATCATTAGGCACTTCTTTCTCTTCAACAATCACCTCAGTTTGGACTTTAGTTACCACAAGTGTCTCAGTGTTTTAAACATTGGGGGAAGTCAGAATATCCTCAAATACTAGAGGATTAGATACATTTATTTTCTCCTCATTTTCATTTCCTTCTTCTGACTTATTCACCTCCACATTCACTTCCTCATGACCTTCAACACGTTTAGTATTGATCTCCTCAATATTTACCTTTTCCTTTGAGAAATACTCTTCCAGAATTGTCTTAGTCTCACTAATAACAACATCAGTGTCACCAATCATGAGTTTTTTTATTCTTGACTTGCTTTTGAAATCCTTTTTAGCTATTTTAAGAAGTAAATCCATTTCTTGAATTCCCATTTCTGGGTATAAGTTAGCAAGAACTCTTTTCCTCAAGTTTTCTTCCTCAGTTCTAGCACTCACTCTCCTTGATTCCAAAGAATTATATAGGCTTGGAGGAAAGCCATACATGATTTCAACCAGAGTTTTATTGAAAAAAAATTAGTGCTTGACTACAGCTTCTTCAAGAATCTTCTTACCAGATTCATCAAAAGTCTCATATAGGTCACAAAGTGGCATGAGATTTCCATCTTCTATTGCTGCATTTTCAACTTCCTCTATAGACATACTAGGCTTGTCAACTTTGGACTTCTTCTAGGCTTCTTCACTTTTTCCAGAAGGCTTTCTGTTATTAAGTTGGCAGCATGAGTCCCAGTAGCCTTTAACTCTCTTACTATTTCTTTTGAGTTTGTCTCTTCCTCTTCATTTGTGGATGCAACTTTGTAAGTTCTTGATATTTTGTTTTTCTTCCTTCTTCCAGAGGCTTCAGCCTAATTTGGTTGTGCTACAGGGGAACTCCTGGTTGTTCTAGTAGAAGATTTTCCCAAACCAACTGATGTTTCCTTTTCCTTCTTTTTGGTTGCTTCAACTTCATCTCTTTGTCTCCTTATTTCTTTCAGTTTTTCAATTGGAAGACCCATTCTCTCTACAAAGGCTTTTGTCTCCTTTCTTACCTTCCTAATTGACATTGGCTTCCTCAATTCTGAATGAGCTTGTAGGATTTTCTCTGCATAGGTGCCAAACCTTTCTTCATTAGGATCTAGTGGTGAATTTAGTAGATTTTTTGCATACATCCTCAAATTTTTTTTATCCACTTCATAGCCCATAGGCATGATCCAAACTATTCTAGGATCAATTGCTTCCATGTGACATTGGTCAATGTCTACCATGAAGCATATAGAGTCTTTATGTTGTTCCACTAAGGCTTCAAGAATTCTTTCTCTAGCATGCATCTAATTTGAAAGCTTTTAAAATGACCCCACAGGATTGTGTTGTGGGTCTATTGATCACCAAGACTACATAGCATATCCAAGATCTAAATGACTACTAGAATATCATTTTTCCATTGGACTTTACCAATTCCTGATACCTCACTTGAGAAGTAGAAATACAGGAAAATTAACAAGTTTCTAAACTTGAATAGATTCTTCTTGTCCTTCTTGACCTTATTTAGGTTATCCAATAGTTGACCTCTGAGTATTTCACATAGATCATAATCTACATTTTGTTTGATCATTTCATATGTTGTATAGATGGCAGTGTCAGATACATATTTTTCCCGACTCGAGTGGTAAGTCTTGTACCCTATGACCATAGATGCAAATTTTATATCAACCTCAACAATATGATCTATAGTCATTTCCCTTCTATCCCAATGCGAGCCAATCGCTAGTAACCTCATCATTCTTTACCAACTTCAATACTAGAAGTCTACCCAAGGAATTTAAGCCTGTAACTACACAAATAGCTTCCTTGGTAATTTTGAATGGCACTTCTAGCCACATGAATTCATCATGCACATGACTCAGTATGTATCGAACCCACTCATCCTCCTCAAATATAGGAAACTTTGCGAATTGTGAAAATTTATTTTCAACTAGGGTTTTGAATTTAGGTTTCACAGAGAAATCCCCTTGACCTATGTGATTATAATACAATTCCAATAGCTGTGAACTACCCAAATCCTCGATATTAGTGTGCACATATGCCCTAATATCTTCAATATGCAAAACTTCATACGAAACCAATGAAAATACGCCTAAGGGTTTTATGTCTATGAACTTATATGGATGCCATTTGAACTTTGGATGTCGCCTATCCTTGA
This sequence comes from Sequoia sempervirens, assembly GCA_007258455.2. Classification (NCBI taxonomy): domain Eukaryota; kingdom Viridiplantae; phylum Streptophyta; class Pinopsida; order Cupressales; family Cupressaceae; genus Sequoia; species Sequoia sempervirens. Next base: position 434,070,265 of record VDFB02047230.1, on the reverse strand, counting down.
CTTCAACTATAAGAGGGGTAGACATAATTGCGAGTAGACAAATTCATAGGTTTTGCAATAAATACCTTTCAGAGATGAAATGAAAATTGATTGCAGATTCTCCTCTTTTCTTGGATCCCTTCTCAATTTGACAAAGATCACCTCAGATCAATCCAAACTTCTTTCATTCAAATACAATGTGACAAATGAAAGTGGAAACCATTCTTTTATTGTAAAACCTAACTCCTTACTTTTGCAATAAATGCCCTTTCCCTAATTCATCTGATTCTTTGTCTTTTATGTTCCGGGGTAGATAATTCTTGTGCGGATCTACAATATTCTCCATTGATGCCTTAGATTCATTTCAAAATGTTTGAAGAATATCCAATTTCCTACTGGACTCATCCAGATTTTAGTATCAATCACTTGTAGGGAGTTTAGTAAATTTGCTTGACAACTCCCCCTAAGGCAGATACCTAAAATTAATTTCCAGAGGTATTACTAGAAGTGACTTCTAGTGTCAATTCATTTCCTTTTGTAGAGGGATTCTTCTTCACCCATTTCTTTTGCATCTGCTTCTTGATCTCATTAGTAGTGAATTTTCCTTCTCCCTTAACATCCAGTTGCATGTTCTGTCTTACTATACCTCTTTTGTTCCAACAGAATCTAGAAGTGTGACCAATTTTTTTGAAGTTGTAGCACACAACACTTCTCTATCTAGGCCAACCATTCCACTGATTTTTTCTTGATCTGCATTGGTTAGAAATATGTCCAAATCTATTGCATGCATAGCATTTGACATCTCTATAAGGGTTATGCATAATAATTATACATTCACTTGAACTATGACCATACTTGTAGCAATTAAAGCCCTAACTTGAGAATGATGATCTACTTGTGTTCACCCTACTCCTACACTGAGAAGCCACATGACCAAATTTGTTGCAAGTATAGCAATAACCATTAAATATTTGAGAATTAGGTTGGCTTAGTGGATTCCTTTTGGGTCCATTCATTTGGTTTCCTTGTCTAAATTTTCTTTGTCCTGAAGTCCTCTGTCTAGATCTAGAGCTTTCTCCTTCTTCATATCCAAGACCTCATCTGTCACCATTAGTTCTTTGTCCCTTGATTAATTCATCACGTTTTCCTGAGATTTCTTTGAATTTCTCCTTGAACTCATTTGCAGTAGCAAGTTCATCTCTGAGATCATCAAGTTGTTTTTCAAGCTCCTCTTCATTGTTCTTGGATTGCTCCAATTCATTTTCTAGTCGACTACATTGTTCAAAATTTTATTTTAAGGATTGTGCAAGCTTTTCTTCATTCTTCTTTATGTCCTCAAACTCCTTGGTCATCTTCATCATGATGGATTATGTCTCATGCTTCAAAGTAGCATTCTCTTGGGAAAACTTTTCACATTCTTCTATTTTTATCTTTTAGGGCTTGACTGAGTTGTTCATCTTCACTGGTTTTTCTCTTCTGCTTGAGCTGACCACATAATTCCTTTATTTTCTCCCTTGATTAATTGATCTTGTCTTTCAATGATTGGATGATTTTTTTGCATTTTCAAGATTTTCTTGTAGTTCCTGGATGTCATATTTTGACTGGTCATGTTCATCCAAGCCCACCATGAGTTGTTGTTGAAGACTGCTTGTATCCATTGAGAACACTTTTCAAGATCTCCCCAAGCTAATAGACTTCTTTTGAGGAACCAGCTCTAATACCAATTGTTTGAAACAAGCAACAATGAGAGGGGGGATGAATCAGTGTTATGCAAAAATTAATCCTTTTATTTTGATCTTTAATCCACTTAAAACATTTAATTAAAATCAATATGCAAAAACTTAAAGCAAGAAACCACACAACCATAACACAAGGACTTTTATGTGGAAACTTTGTTAGGAGAAAAACATGGTGGATGGACAATCCACAATAAGTTCTGAGTATATTCAAAAGAAATATTACAAAATGGGAATGCACTTGCATTCAGGCTCACTGCCTAGAGCTCACTACTCAAAGATAGAATCACTACCCTTACAATAGTTTAGAATAGATCTAAAAGAGAATGAAATAAATATATAGCATCCACCAATGCTTGATTGTAGTTCTAGTTAAGCTTTGATGATGAACTTTTGTCCTAATGACTGATACTGAACTTTTTCCCTATTTTGCTCAAGTTTGCACACAAAATCTTTATGCGCAAGTGAAACTATGCATGATATCGCTTAAATAATCCTTAGACATTCACAACACACACACCTTCTTCATTACCTATAATGATATATCTGATCATCTAAATATATCCATGACTAAGGACTTAATCACCAAAGGTCGACTCAACAAACTTAATAATATTTGCAACTTGTTGGCCCAAATCATGAACAAGTTTGATGCGTATCCAAACAAGTCAGCTAAACAATAGCTAGGACCAATAATTAAACATTTGAATTTTAAAAAAACTTAACTAAGTTCAATTTATACATCCATAATGCACCACTTACACTGAGTCGGCTTTATCAAGTAAATAGACAGAAAATGTCTTACTGGACCTCCAAACTCATATAGTAACAAATGCAACACCACAAAATTCAATGGTAAGATAATCCACGTGCTTCACAAGCGATTTCAGCGATCCACAACACAAAATGATGATCCAATGAAGCTATCTACCTAGATACCCTGTTCCTCAAGTATTATGTAGGTAATATACAGATTTTCACTTTACCTGCTGGTGTGATTGAATGCATATCTGCGGACCATAGGGATAACTTCAGTTTCCATCAATGACAACACTAGAAGCCAAAAACTATCTCTCAAAACCATATGCCAACATCAAGTACCTGCAACCAAACTCAACCACAACTTCAACAAACCAAACCATTAGAATTAGCTAGCTCTGATACTAATTGATGCAAGAGAATATACCAAACAACCACAAACCTCAAGGGTACTTCAGACCCAAATTCAATTGAGAAGATCAAATTGAACAATCACCCAAAATTCCTTTATCTTTCCTTTCAAAATCTCATCATTTCACTTGAAAATTAAAAGTCACCAATAAGCCAAATCATTTCATCAGTATTCAATATCATTATCAGACCCAAAAACAACTTTTCCATCATCAATCTTGTCAGAAAAAAAGAAATAATCTCCTTAGTAAACTCTAAATCAATCTATATTTACACTATTCACCCAAATTACCATTCTTGTCAACCTGATTCACAAGGCACCAATCAATCCAAACCTTTATCAGATTTCACACACAACTTATCCATCATCCCTTTGACTGAATTAAAACAAAACCCTGATTAGTAAACTCTGATTTCATCAATTCATGCAACTCACCCTACTTACACCAATCCTTCTTCAAGAAACTCAAGGCATAAAGACATCATAATATCAAGTCTTGATTCTAGACTCTCAACTGACCACAATGCACATTCTTTCACATTACATTGACTAAAATAAGGCATCAATCTGATTAGAAAACTCAATACCCATCAATTCATTTAGCAAACACTTTTTACACTTCAATACAACTAGTGTTCCATAAGACAAAATGACTAAAATCATCCATTCTAGCTTCAAATATTTTTCCATACTTCCAAGACACCTTTAACAACATTAAATTGATAGCTTCAAGAAAAAATCAAACCTTCATATCATTGTTCCATCAAAATCCCAGTTTCATGCATTCAAACACCAATCACCTAGTAGCATAACAAGATTACAAAAATAGGTATATCAAGCAACCCTTATAGAAACTCCATAAGACAATCACTATTCCAGGGACCCATTTTGCTCAAATTTAACATACTTTAAAAGAAATAGCACTTGTTTTGAAAAGAATGTTGTAAAACATGACTATACCACTGGAAAAGCACACAATTAAGTCACTTTTGTGAAGCAACCAACAACAAAAAAACTCCAAATAATTAATTAACCTTAAATAGTCATAGGTTAAGTCACAGAACTTGGGATTCACCAATTTTTATGAACTACCCAATAAACCACTAAACATTAAAACCCTTATTTCAAGCACAAAGCAATCGCTACAAATGAGGGTTTATTAATTTATCATACTCCAAACTTCTTGCCACTTAGAAATTGCTTCAAACACATTTGAATAGGTCTACTCCAACTATCCAAACTCACTCCCAACTTGTTTGTATGCTTTCACATCATTTTCCACCATGGAGCCATTCTTTTCATGAAGGAAACTCTTCAAATTCCCCTGTAGCAACAACTCCATTATTGCATTCTTGTTTCCCCTGCACAAATCAACACTCACACAACCTAAAAAATATTATCTAAATCTACCCCACCATTCTACAAAGCCTAATTCGGTGGAGCAGACATCAAATACTTATTTGACTCTCAAAACCCCTATTTTCAAGGGTTTCTAACTGAACTACAAAAAAATGCTTTCAAATAGATGTTCTACTAAATCAAATCACTCCCAAATGGATTTAAGAGGATGCTAACTCTCTGTTATACCAAGAAAAATAATATTTAAAACTCTGTACTACTGTTCAGACCGTACAAGTTAATGAAGAATAGAAAGAACTCTAAAATTTATTAAAACAAGGTACATTTTTATTGATGGTAATCTTCAAGAATATGAAAGATGTTCATGCGATCGCCTTACAAATACTTATATAGATGTTTCCAATTAGTTTTGTAACTACCCCATCAACTTCTTTGACCAATCCTTTCCTTTTCCAAATATGACTCTTCACATTCCTAATTTTTGCTTTTTGTTGCATTTTACAATATTGCATTGACAACTTTAGCAATTTTTGCAAGTTTTTTCTTTTTCCAATATTTTGACCACCTAAGACCTATTTGATATTTTAAATAAATCAAATATGACCTCTCATAACCTATTACAATGTTTTCCTGATGGAAATGCAATTTTACATTTTTTCCTATTTGAAGCACAGGGTGCTCCTACACCACACATATAATAATCACATACCAATATAAGAAGGAACTTAATTTAGTCCTTTATCATAGTTAATATCATTCATCCTACTTAAAAGATTTCACATAAGGTAGTATTAAAATAAAATTAAAATAAAATTTCAACAATCAATTTCAATTTCTTATTAATTTCATGCAACAAAGTAAGAAAGACTACAAAATTATAAATATGCACAGAATAACCAAAGATAACAACCAAAAGTCAAAATAATTCCTAGAACTCTCAATGGTGTAAAATTATGATCCAGAGGATCTTCGTCAAAATTTGAAGTTTCTCATTTGTCTCTAGAATCGGCATCACCAAGAAGAGCTCAAAATTCTAATTCCAATGCAACTTAAATGGAGTCAAACGGAGCTACAAATCTCAAGTTATGCTCAGTCAAACCTTGGTCAACTTAGGGCTCATGTCAAAGAAAAAGGAAAAAATCAAAGTCACCAAAAGTGGTCAAAGTTGGCATCATCAAGATGAGCTTGTCGAGAGCTTTCCAATGGCATTCATTTCATGTGAATTGGACTTCATTTGCCCGAGTTACGAGCAGTCAAAGGTTGCGCAGAGAAAGTTGAATTTTGACCATACAAATGCTAATGTTAGCATGTTGACATGGCAGTCCATATAGTATAGACAGTGACTTGGAAGAATTAGGACTTCACACATGGCAGGTGACATGGTGAGTCGTACAATCCGTATGATGACGTGTCGACAGTGTGGCAGTCTCAGTCATCAGTCGAGTTGGCAACACTCAGCGACATCAGTGAATGATATTTTTCCATGTGGAACTTCCTCAGCATGCCACATGGCCCCTCCAACTCCTCCTCTGGTGCAGTAGTTTCAAGTTTTTTTAAAAAAAATTAGGGGGATTTGATCCCCCCACCTCTCTAATCCGAGAATCCTGGCTAACCATTAGACCACGCGATGCCCGCTAACAACTATATTGTCGGCAGTTTCTTTTGTTCATTGAAAGTTGGTATTTTGTTGTTAAAATGATCAGCGAGGGTCAAACCCATTACCCCTAGCCAGTTAAAATATATACTAGTCATTGCACCGTTCAACAACTTCGGTTGATATATGGTGCTCGTATAGTTTTGTTGAAACCATAAACCCATTCACCCCTAATTTTTTAAACTTTCCCTCCAAATTTAAAAACCAATAATCCTTTTAAAGGATTTGACATAACCTTCTATAACAATAAAGGCCCAAAAAGTAAAATTTGAAGGGCTCAAAATAATTTGTAGAAGGTTAATTATGATTTTTATATATAAATGAGGGAATTTTCAAGTATCTTACTATGTCAAGGGGATTGGGAAACATTATGTAAATCAATTGGTTAGTAACCAATTTGAGTAAATTTGAGGTATAAAAGGGGTAGTATAGGATGGAAAGGTTAAGTGGTGATGAGAGAAGAAAATTCCTTGGAGAAATTTTTCTCAATTTCTGTGCTATTTAGGAGGTTTCTCTTGCTCACTTTGAAGGAGGGCTTGTCAATTTGTTTTGTAAACCAAGGGGAGATTATGCCAACATGTTGTACTGATTTCTTGGAGAAGTAATTAGATCAGTCCACTCATTGGAGAGGGACCTGAAGACAGTCATTTTTACGGCGAACTCCATTATCAACATTGTTTGCATCTCTCTCTCTCTTTCTCTCATTCTATTTTCATCACTTTGTTATTTCCATTATTTAATCATGTTTGTGTGTTAATTCTCTTGAATTAAGTTGGATTTAAAATTGTCATCATTAAACATTCTTAAAAAAATTGTCATAGATCCATAAAATAGATCAAGTTTGGTATCAGAGCATTCTTAACGCGCTCCAAGCTTCAATAATGATCCGTAATTAGAGTTTACAAAATAACTTGTAAATTAAATCTAATTACAATAATTTCCCGATCTAGTACAAAATTGTGTGATTATGCCTTTTAACTGTTGAAATTACAAAATAAGTAATTAGAAATTCAAATACTGAATTTAAACTAGAGAGAAAATTGAGACAGAAGAGAGAAGAATGAGACAAAGAAATAGAAGGATCACAATGCGCAGATTGATAACGGAGTTCGTCCAATGTGGACTACGTCTCCGGGTCTGCTTCTCAATGTTGGGACCGCTTTATTGATATCGCCAAGCAAAATTATGCTTTCTTACAATACCGAAGCTCCAAGAACCTGCAATAATCTCTCCACAATCTCTCACTCTTTTACAATTTTTGGTGTACAAAAGCACCTTGTAAATTCTCCTCCAAAGAATTATTTCTCCCAAAATGAACTTCAATAATTCTCCCTGTTACAATTCTCTCCAAGAAAATTCTCGTACAAAATTATCCACTCAATAATTTTCCCCCTTTTCCCTTTACAAAAATCACCCCTTTATATACACATTTATTTGCTAATATGGCTTTAACCATATTATTTTGCAAATATTGCATATCTCCCGTATACAAGTAAAAATTCCAACCATTTCCCCCTTTTACAATAAAAATAACTAATATCCCGTTAGTATAACAAATTAATCTTTCAAAAATAAATCCACCTTTGGCTTTTATAATTCCAAGCCATACAATTAAAAAAATGAACCCCTTTAACTATGGGCCGTTATAATTTTGGACTTACATTATAATCTTAAAAAATATCTTTTAAAAGCCCCTTAATAATCTCCTTGGATATTCTTTAAAATAAACCCATTAAATATGAGAAAGGTGGTTAAAGGGGTTAATTTGTTGAAATGCAAGTTTATGGGATTTTTTTCCTCTCCTTGTTTTATGGGCAAGGGAAGAGGATTTTAAGGGATAACATCCCACCAAATCCTCCTTGAAATCACAAAAATCTTTTAATTTTTAAACCATACGTGTTTTCTTTTAACAATATGGTTTAATCCATATTATTTTTCCACCATGTATGTGCCAACTCACCACTCCTGCCACGTCACCATCTGCCACATCAGCTTGCTGATGTCATCAAAGTCAACCAAAGTCAAAATTTTGACCAACCTTTGACCAGCCGTAACTTTCACATACAAGCTCCATTTTTGAAACTGAATATAGTTCTGGAATCAGCGCGATGAGCACTACGACTTGGCGTCATTTTTATTTCATTTGAAGACAATCAATTTTTTGCCTTTTTGAACCCCTGATTTGCCTGTTTGACCGAACCTTTGACTGAGCATAACTTCTGCATGCAAACTCCTTTTGAGCCCATTAAAGTTGCGTCAGTATCATGTCTGCGAGCTCTACACATTGATGCTTCTTTGGATGAATTCTGAGACTATGGAACTTGCAGGTATTCTGGATCCACCTAGATCATTCCTCCCCATTGAGAAGCTTTTGGACCTCCAAAAGTTTATTTTTATGTACAATTTGAGCTAGGGAAATGTCGCCCCACTTGCCCAGTATCATCTGTCCTTCTTGCTAAAATTTTGAACATGTGACCCATCACAAACATAAAGAAATATGAGGTAACTTTGATGATACAATCAACTACATGTTCATCAATATTCATTGTCACATTCATCATCCACATAGAAATAACTAGTAGAATAACAAGCAGCAGTACTGAATACACCTATATGAAAGAAATAGTATCAACATTATGGATCTCCTAAATAGGAACATTGTTAGAAAATGAAACATTCAAACCCTCTTTTACCACCTCTGGCTGAAGGCCTGATTCTGCTTGCAACTGATCCTCACACTGTATTGTCTGTGACACCCTATAATCTTCATGCTTAGTATCACTAGCTATTACAAACATGAGAGTTAAAGCATTGCTTGCATTTACATTCATTTTCATATGCCCTATGTTTACAACAGATCTATCATTCTTCATGTGATGAGATTTTACAATATATTCAAATCCATCCTTAAATAAATGATACTTGTTATGTTCCTTGTAGAAAATGGCCTTTCTGTCATACAAATAAGGACTACCTAAAACCATCCCACAAATGTCAAGTTGAATTACATCTAACTCTACCTCATCCACAAACTTGGATGTGATTGCAAATCGGAGTTTACACTGTTGTGACACATGTAACCAAGCATTATCATTCACCCAACCCAATGGATATGGCTTAGTATGAGGTGTTGTCTTTAATCCCAATTGCTTAACAACTTGTTCAAAGATTAGATTCACTTGTGATCCACTATCTATGAGTGTATCAATCTTGCTTTGTTTTGCAACAACCCTTATATGAAACAATTCATTCCTCTTACTTTCAACAGGTACTTAATTACAACTTAGAGAAGAAGCATGAGAACTAATACTAAAAATAGGAGTTTTACCTTTGATACCCACAACTGAAATCTTTGATTCATCACCAGATTCCATACCAAGGTCTTGCACAATCGCTGTGGACTTTTGCTTACCCTTTCGATCCTTGAACCACTTTGGCTTTTGATTAGGATGAAATTTCCAACATCTTGCATTTTCGTGCCCTTCCTTCTTACAATGTGAGCAATAAGGCTTTTCATCCTCTTTCTTTATAGTTGTTGTTCGCTGTGATTTCTCTTTCCCTTTCTTGCTTCCTTTTTGCTTATTGGATTTCATCAACAGATTATCATGGCTATTCCTTGAGCTTGTTTCCAAATGGATAGCTTGCACACTAACTTCATCAATGTTAGTTGGATTAAACATAAGTATTGTATGTCTCAAACTTTCATGTAATCCACCTATATACTTTAACAAAGTTTCTTGTGTGTATAAAGGAATGCCCAAAATTAAAGCCCTCTTCCTAAACTCTTGTGTATATTCTTGCACACTTTGTCCTTTTTCTTGCTTTAATGATTGCCAATTCATTACAACTTTTTGCATATGTCCTAATGGATAGAATTGTTTCTTTAATACAGCAATAAACTCAAACCAAGAAGAAATAATTTTGCCATAACGACTTAGATCCTCCTGTGTTCTACTCTCCCATCTAATTAAAGTTGTGCCTCCTAGGCGAAGAGTAGCCAATTGGATTTTTTGAGAATCCTTAGTAAACTTCTGAATTCTACAATAAACTTCAATTTGCTTAATCCAATTATCTAGTTTATCTGCATCTAGTTCCCCATTATACATTGGCAAATCAAATTTAACATCAAGTTTCAACAAAGGTGAATTAACTTCAGATTTCACAAGTTGTTTCTTTTTAGAAGAAGAGGTAGACAAAGAGGAAGAAGAGGATGAAGAAGAAGATGGGGATGGAGGTTTAGGAGGGTCACTACCACCTCCTACTCCTTTACCTTTATCATCTTTTGAAGAGGATTCATCTTCATTCTTCTTTCTTTTCTTGAGTTCCTTTTTCTTCTGTCGCTCTTGCCTCTCTTGGAAAAGAACTTCCACCATAGCCTTCATTTCGAGAAATGCTTTCTCGAAAGCTTTCTCATCAAGCTCTGTAGGACTTTGTTCAGCTACCATCTCTGATCGTGGAAATGTCCTTCATTTTCCGATCACTAGATTGAACTCTTCCAGTGCACCTTCTCCTTGTTTCAATTTCAACCTGGTTAGCATTCACTCTGCAATTTCCTACAAAATGGGCTCTGATACCAACTTGATCCGTAATTAGAGTTTACAAAATAACTTGTAAATTAAATCTAATTATAGTAATTTCCCGATCTAATACAGAATTGTGTGATTATTCCTTTTAACTATTGAAATTACAAAATAAGTAATTAGAAATTCAAATATTGAATTTAAACTAGAGAGAAAATTGAGATAGAAGAGAGAAGAATGAGACAAAGAAATAGAAGGATCACAATGCGCAGATTGATAACAGAGTTCATCCAATGTGGACTATGTCTCTGGGTCCGCTTCTCAATGTTGGGACCGCTTTATTGATATCACCAAGCAAAATTATGCTTTCTTACAATACCAAAGCTCCAAGAACCTGCAATAATCTCTCCACAATCTCTCACTCTTTTACAATTTTTGGTGTACAAAAGCACCTTGTAAATTCTCCTCCAAAGAATTATTTCTCCCAAAATGAACTTCAATAATTCTCCCTATTACAATTCTCTCCAAGAAAATTCCCATACAAAATTATCCACTCAATAATTTTCCCCCTTTTCCCTTTACAAAAATCACCCCTTTATATACACATTTATTTGCTAATATGGCTTTAACCATATTATATTGCAAATATTAAAAATTCCAACCATTTCCCCCTTTTACAATAAAAATAACTAATATCCCGTTAGTATAACAAATTAATCTTTCAAAAATAAATCCACCTTTGGCTTTTATAATTCCAAGCCATACAATTAACAAAATGAACCCCTTTAACTATGGGCTGTTATAATTTTGGACTTACATTATAATCTTAAAAAATATCTTTTAAAAGCCCCTTAATAATCTCCTTGGATATTCTTTAAAATAAACCCATTAAATATGAGAAAGGTGGTTAAAGGGGTTAATTTGTTGAAATGCAAGTTTATGGGATTTTTTTCCTCTCCTTGTTTTATGGGCAAGGGAAGAGGATTTTAAGGGATAACATCCCACCAAATCCTCCTTGAAATCACAAAAATCTTTTAATTTTTAAACCATACGTGTTTTCTTTTAACAATATGGTTTAATCCATATTATTTTTCCACCATGTATGTGCCAACTCACCACTCCTGCCACATCACCACCTGCCACGTCAGCTTGCTGATGTCATCAAAGTCAACCAAAGTCAAAATTTTGACCAACCTTTGACCAGCCGTAACTTTCACATACAAGCTCCATTTTTGAAACCGAATATAGTTCTGGAATCAGTGCAACGAGCACTACGACTTGGCATCATTTTTATTTCATTTGAAGATAATCAATTTTTTGCCTTTTTGAACCCTTGATTTGCCTGTTTGACAGAACCTTTGACTGAGCATAACTTCTGCATGCGGACTCCTTTTGAGCCCATTAAAGTTGTGTCAGGATCATGTATGCGAGCTCTACACATTGATGCTTCTTTGGATGAATTATGAGACTATGTAACTTGCAGGTATTCTGGATCCACCTAGATCAAATAAGGTGAAGGGGAACTTGAAGAATATAATCTTGAGATCGGAAAACGAAGGATTTTTCCAATGATGGAAGAAACTAAAGTTGGGAAAATTAATAAGCAAGAGCTTGATGATAAGTCTTTTCAGCGAGCCTTTCTTGACATGAAGGCTATGGTGGAAGAGCTTTATGCAGAAAAGAAGAAGAGTGAAAAGGGAGGTTCATCGAAGCGAGAAAAGAAGGAAGATTGAAAGGACAAAAAATAAAAAGCTCCAGAAGCTCCATCTTCCCCTTCTTCTCCATCTTCACCTTCCTCTCCATCTTCCCCTTCTTCTTCTTCCTCTTCTACTACTGTTAATCCTTTCAAGAGAAAGTCTAAGCCTATTATCAAACTGGATGTAAAATTTGAATTGCCTAAGTATTGTGGGGAGTTAAATGCCGAAAAGTTAGATGATTGGATCCAGCAGGTAGAAGTGTATTATAGGATTCAAGGCCTAACAAAAGATGCTTCTATGATCCAGTTAGCCACTCTCCGATTAGGAGATACAACTCTCACCTAGTGGGAGAGTAGGACTCGGTAGGAAATTGCTCGCCATGGTAAGGTCAATATGACTTGGATGGAACTTGTTGCTACCCTTAAAAAAAAAAATTATCCTTTAGGTTATATGCAACAATTAACAATGAATTGGAAAACCTTTAGAAAGGGTAAGGGTCAGTTTTTCCAATATTACACCCATGAGTTTAGAAAATGGGCTATTGCTTTAAATGTTCCATTGTATACTTAGGATACATTACTTAAGTACATAGGTGGTTTGCATTCTTACCTAAGGAATACTATTCTAATGTTGATTCCTATTAATCTGGATGAAGTTTCAGTCCAAGCTACTCATTTAGAGTCAAGGGGTAAGAACACTTTCAATGATAATTTCTCAAAGAAATCATCTAAGTTTGAGGGGAAGTCTAAGGGTAAAGAAAAAGACAAAGATAAAGACAAAGGGAAGAAGACAACTATAGTTAAGGAGGGTGATATGCTCACATGATCCCATTGCGAGAAAGAGGGGCATGATGATTCAAAGTGTTGGAAGCTGCATCCTAAATTAAGGCCAAAAAGATATGGAGGCATTAAAGGCAAGAAAAAGACTATTGCAGTGATTCAACAAGATCTTGGATCTGACTTTGGAGATGAAACTCAAATCGTTGCTACTAGGGTCCAAGGTAAAGGGAAAGGTATAATTCTCTCTTCTGATGCAAACATTTCTAATGCAAATGCAAGTACAAGTAAAGTGTCCACTCCTCCTAAAGTTGATAAACAATGGAATGAATCGTTTCATATTCGAGTTGTAACTAAGCACACTAAGATTGACACGCTATTTGATACAAGTTCTCAAGTCAACTTAATATCTGAAAAGGTGGTAAAGAAACTTAATTTAACTACAATACCTCATCCAAATCCATATCCACTTGGATGGGTTTGCAATGATGCTCAACTGTAGGTAACAAAACAATGTAAATTGAAATTTTCTATCACTGCAAACTTTGTTGATGAGGTAGAACTAGATGTTGTTCCTTTGGATATTTGTGGGATTTTGTTAGGGAGTCCTTATCTGTATGATAGAAAAGCAATCTTTTATAGGGGGAGAATAAATATCATCTCTTTAAGGATGGGATAGAATACATTATATGTGCACACAAAGTTAAGACTAATCTTGCATTAGTTAATGCTGGTGAGATGAAAAGCTTGGTCATTTCTAGTAAGAACTTTGTGTTAATGCTTGTAAAACCCAAAGAGGATGAAAAAGCTGAAGCATTTAAGGGGTGTGATCCAGAGTGTAAAATTGAGATGGTCAAAATGGTTTTTTCTTATGATAACTTATTTCAGGAGCCAAAGGGATTGCCACCTAAGAGAGAGATACAACATGAAATGTAGTTACAACAAGATGTGCCTCTTCCAAACATTGGCATGTACCATTTATCAATTTTGTAGAATGAAGAAATCAAAACGAAAGTTCAGGAGTTGGTGGAAAAAGGAGTCATCTTTCCTAGCACATCTCCTTGTGGTTCTCCAATTTTTTTGGTTCCAAAGAAGGATGGGTCTTGGAGAATGTGCATCAACTATCAAGCCCTGAACAAGATAACAGTAAAGAATAGGTATCCTCTTCCCTGAATTGATGATTTACTTAATCAATTAAAACGTGTAATTTATTTCACTAAGTTAGACTTGCATAGCGGATATCATTAGATAAGAATTGTAGAAGATGACATTTGGAAAACTATATTTAAGACAAAATAGGGACTGTTCGAGTGGTTGGTCATGCCCTTCAGGCTTTGCAATGCACCAAATACATTTATGAGAGTCATGAATGATGTATTTCATCCCTTTATTGATGATTTTGTCATAGTCTATCTAGATGATATTCTTGTATTCAGTCGAACTTGGGAAGATCATGTAATCCATGTAAATAAAGTTTTTGATGTATTAAGAAAATAAAAACTCTTTGTAAAGATGTCTAAATGTGAATTCGCTAAAACATCCTTAGTGTACTTAGGCTATGTCGTAGGTGGTGGTCAACTGGAAGTAGACCCTGCGAAGGTCGAAGCTATTTTAAAATGGCCTAAGCCAAGTACAGTCATTGAAGTCATAATTTTCTTAGGTGTAGTCTAGTACTAGAGAAATTTCATTACAAACTTCTCCTACATTGCATCACAATTGCATGCATTGACCAGTATAAAGACAACTTTTTAGTGGGGAGGTCTACAACAAAAGGCCTTCAACACTTTGAAGGAAAAGTTGAGCACAACACTAGTTTTGGCTTTACCAAATTTACACCAACCATTTGAGATCAAGATAGATGCAATTGGATTTTCCATGGGAGCAATGCTAATGCAAGGAGGTAAACCAATCTGCAATCACTCTGAGACCTTTTTAGGTGCAGTTATTAACTATCCTACTTATGATAAGGAACTTTATATATTAGTTTAGAGTGTTAAAAAATGGAAACACTACTTAATGGGGAAAGAAACTATAATCCACACTGATCACCAACCACTTCAGTATTTGCATTCATATTCTAAATTGTAACAAAGCAGGCACTTTAGGTGGATGGGTTTTCTTCAACAATTTCATTTGGTAATTAAGTACAAGAAAGGTTCCCATAAAAAAGTAGTAAATATGTTGTCTAGGCCTCTTGTTATGAATGATTTGATTATCCTTAAAGGTAGTTCCATGATACATGAAATTTTTCAGGAACAGTATGCTAACGATAAAGACTTTAAGGAAATCTATTCAGCTCTAATTGCAGGAAAACATGTAGAAGAGAAAGATTAATATGTGCAGGATAAATTGTTGTATCACTTGGGAAAGTTATGCATTCCAAAAGATGAACAAGCGTAGGTAATTAGAGAAGCACATACCTCATTAATTGTAGGAAATTTTTGGGTAAGCAAGATAGTCACTCAACTACAAAAGTATTGTTACTGGCCTCGTATGCAAGAAACTATAACTAAGTATATTAGAGGTTGTGTTATGTGTGCAACAAGTAAACCTAGTCATAGGAAATTGGGGTTGTACACACCTCTACCTATATCATCTCATCCATGGGAAAGTGTTTCAATGGATTTTGTTAGGGGGTTACCTATGTCTAGGAAGGGACATGATTACTTGTTTGTAGTAGTTGATCGGTTCAGTAAAATGTGTATCTTAATGCCTTGTAAAAAATAGCTCACTGCTGAACTAAAAGCTCAAATGTACTTTCAATTTGTATGGGTTCACTTTGGGTTACCTACTTCTATTGTATCGGATCAAGATTCTTGATTCCTAGGGGAATTTTGGTCAGCTTTGTGGGGACTCATGGACACCAAATTGAAGAAGAGTACAACCTTCGACCCATAGATTGATGAGAAAACAAAGGTAGTAAATAAAACATTTGTGCATCTACTCAAAGGTTACTGCAACAAACATCCCAAGTTGTGGGATGAGAGTGCTCATTATGTACAACATGCTTACAACCATGTGGCACACTCTTCTACAAAGAGGTCTTCGTTTGAGACTTGCTTTGGTTATGTGCCCAAAACACTGATGGATTTTTCTTTTGGGAAAGATGATGTTGAAGATGGATGCCATGATTCAGAGAAGGCTTTGAAGTTCATCCAGAAAGTCCAAGCAATTCATCAGGCAGTAGAAGCACAATTGGAGAAGAGTCAAGCCAAATACAAGGCTTGACATGATAAGCATCGCAATGATCACCATTTTTAGGTTGGAGATAGAGTTTGGTTACATATTAGCAAGGAAAGAATGCAAAGTGAAGGAAGGAAGCTCAAGACAATTTGGTATGGTCCCTTTGAGATCTTGGAAAAGATTGGAACCAATGCCTTCCGCCTTAATCTTCCTCCATACATGCACATCTGTTCAATTGTCAATGTTGAGAATATGAAGTTGTATGAGCCTCCAATGATACTAGATGAAGACATAGACATTCAGGTTCCATCAATTGATGATCTTTCACTAGAATACATGTCAGAGTTGCTAGAGGATGTCATCTTAGATAGGAAAGACAAGACTTCATGAAGAGGAGTTGTTGAGTACCTCAAAGTAGGACTGAAGGGGATGAATCCAAACAAGGCAAGATGGATGGAGATTGGTAAAGTGAGGGAACTTTACCCTCACTTTTTGAGTAACCAACTTTTAGAGATCCAAAAGCTCTCCAATGGGGGGGACTAATTTGAAGGATCTTCATCAAAATTTGAAGTTTCTCATTTGTCTTGAGAATCAACATCACCAGAAAGAGCTCTAAATTTTGACTCCAACGCAACTCGAACAGAGTCAAATGGAGCTATAGAGCTCAAGTTATGCTCAGTGAAACCTTGGTCAACTCAAGGCTCAAGTCAAAGAAAAAGGTAAAAATTCAAAGTCACCAAAAGTGGTCAAAGTTGGCATCATCGTGAAGAGCTCGTTGAGAGCTTTCCAATGGAATTCATTGTGTGAATTGGACTTAGTTTTCCTGAGTTACGAGCAGTCAAAGGTCATGCAGAGAAGGTTGACTTTGGACCTTATGGATGCTGACGTCAGTATGCTAACATGGCAGTCCATACGGTATAGATAATGACTTGGATGAATCAGGACCTGACACATAGTAGGTGACATGGCAGGCCGTACAATCCGTATGATGACATGTCGGTAGTGTGGCAGTCCCAGTCAGTAGTCGAGTTGGCAATAGTTAGCGGCATCAATGAATGATATTGTACCATGTGGCACCTCCTCAGTGTGCCACGTGGCCCCTCCAAATCATCCTCTAGTGTGGTGGTTTCAAGTTTGTTTAAAATGTGTTGGGGGGATTTGATGCTCCCACCTCTCCAATCCGAGAATCTAGGCAAACCATTAGACCACACAATGCCTACTAACAACTATATTGTTGGTGATTTCTTTTGTTCATTGAAAGTTGGTAGTTTGTTGTTAAAATGACTGGCGGGGATCAAACCCCTAACCCCCAGCCGGTTAAAATATATACTGTTCATTGCACCATTGAACAAATTCGGTTGATATATGGTGCTCGTATAGTTTTGTTGAAACCATAAACCCATTTACCCCTAATTTTTAAACTTTTCCTCCAAATTTAAAAACCAATAATCCTTTTAAAGGATTAGACATAACCTTTTATACCAATAAAAGCTTGAAATGTAAAATTTGAAGGGCTCAAAATAATTTGTAGAAATTATGATTTTTATATGTAAATGAGGGGATTTTCAAGTGTCTTACTATGCAAAGGTAGATTGGGAAATATTATGTAAATCAATTGGTTAGTAACCAATTTGAGTAAATTTGAGGTATAAAATGGGTAGTATAGGATGGAAAGGCTAAGTGGTAATGAGAGAAGAAAATTCCCTGGAGAAATTTTGCTCAATTTTTGTGCTATTCAAGAGGTTGCTTTTGTGCACTTTGAAGGAGGGCTTGTCAAGTTTCTTTGTAAACCAAGGGGATATTATGCCAACATGTTGTACTGATTTCCTGGAGAAGTAATCAGATCAGTCCACTCATTGGAGAGGGGCCCGAAGATGTAGTCATTTTTATGACAAACTTCGTTATCAAATTTGTTTGCATCTCTTTCTCTCTTTCTCTCATTCTATTTTCATCACTTTGTTATTTTTGTTATTTAATCATATCCATGTGTTAATTCTCTTGAATTAAGTTGGATTTAAAATTGCAATCATTAAGCATTTTTAAAGCAATTGTCATAGATTCGTAAAACAAATCAAATTATCTTTGATACCAAGTGTCATTCCCTAAAAGTTACTAAAGGGATACCTCACAAATGAAACCATCTTTTATTTAAAAATAAATTACAATACACTGATATAATATAATGCATGTCCTATATGTTCATTATGATATCCCATTGATTGAAGAATAAAAGTGGTGATTTGGCCAAATTAAATACATGATGGAATACATTATTGGACCTCTGCAGTCATTCAAATCCTATACAGTTTAAGAGAATGCCTACAATGAGGTACAAATCACCTTTTGGTGTGTTGCAAATATTTAGTACTAGATCTCAACTTACTTTACACTAATTAGTGTGGCATGGTCATGAAATTTCTCATCAAGTTACATTTGTGACTAATGTAATATTCCAATATTTATCCAACTTCAATTAGGAATACCATCAAGTTATAATTTATAAAATTAAGAGCAGTATAATAAAACAAAAATAATGTAGATAGTTTTCCATAGCCTTCTTAAGTCAAAGGTAAAAATTCAAAGTCACCAAAAGTGGTCAAAGTTGGCATCATCATGAAGAGCTCGTTGAGAGCTTTCCAATGGAATTCGTTTTGTGCGAATTGGACTTAGTTTTCCTGAGTTACGAGTAGTCAAAGGTCATGCAGAGAAGGTTGACTTTGGACCTTATGGATGCTGACGTCAGTATGCTAACATGGCAGTCCATATGGTATAGATAATGACTTGGATGAATCAGGACCTGACACATAGTAGGTGACATGACGAGCCGTACAATCCGTATGATGACATGTCGGTAGTGTGGCAGTCCCAGTCAGCAGTCAAGTTGGCAACAGTTAGCGGCATCAATGAATGATATTGTACCATGTGGCACCTCCTCAGTGTGCCACATGGCCCCTCCAAATCATCCTCTAGTGTGGCGGTTTCAAGTTTGTTTAAAATGTGTTGGGGGGATTCGATGCTCCCACCTCTCCAATCCGAGAATCTAGGTGAACCATTAGACCACACAATGCCTACTAACAACTATATTGTTGGTGATTTCTTTTGTTCATTGAAATTTGGTAGTTTGTTGTTAAAATGACTGGCGGGGGTCGAACCCCTGACCCCCGGCCGATTAAAATATATATTGTTCATTGCACCATTGAACAAATTCGGTTGATATATGGTGCTCGTATAGTTTTGTTGAAACCATAAACCCATTTACCCCTAATTTTTAAACTTTCCCTCCAAATTTAAAAACCAATAATTCTTTTAAAGGATTAGACATAACCTTCTATACCAATAAAATCTTGAAATGTAAAATTTGAAGGGCTCAAAATAATTTGTAGAAATTATGATTTTTATATGTAAATGAGGGGATTTTCAAGTGTCTTACTATGCAAAGGTAGATTGGGAAATATTATGTAAATCAATTGGTTAGTAACCAATTTGAGTAAATTTGAGGTATAAAAGGGGTAGTATAGGATGGAAAGGCTAAGTGGTAATGAGAGAAGAAAATTCCCTGGAGAAATTTTGCTCAATTTTTGTGCTATTCAAGAGGTTGCTTTTGTGCACTTTGAAGGAGGGCTTGTCAAGTTTCTTTGTAAACCAA
This sequence comes from Sequoia sempervirens, assembly GCA_007258455.2. NCBI lineage: Eukaryota > Viridiplantae > Streptophyta > Pinopsida > Cupressales > Cupressaceae > Sequoia > Sequoia sempervirens. The sequence continues at coordinate 434,050,544 of VDFB02047230.1, read as the reverse complement.
GGGGAGATTATGCCAACATGTTGTACTGATTTCCTGGAGAAGTAATCGGATCAGTCCACTCATTGAAGAGGGGCCCGAAGATGTAGTCATTTTTATGACAAACTTCGTTATCAAATTTGTTTGCATCTCTCTCTCTCTTTTTCTCATTCTATTTTCATCACTTTGTTATTTTTGTTATTTAATCGTATCCATGTGTTAATTCTCTTGAATTAAGTTGGATTTAAAATTGCAATCATTAAGCATTTTTAAAGCAATTGTCATAGATTCGTAAAACAAATCAAATTATCTTTGATACCAAGTGTCATTCCCTAAAAGTTACTAAAGGGATACCTCACAAATGAAACCATCTTTTATTTAAAAATAAATTACAATACACTGATATAATATAATGCATGTCCTATATGTTCATTATGATATCCCATTGATTGAAGAATAAAAATGGTGATTTGGCCAAATTAAATACATGATGGAATACATTATTGGACCTCTACAATCATTCAAATCCTATACAGTTTAAGAGAATGCCTACAATGAGGTACAAATCACCTTTTGGTGTGTTGCAAATATTTAGTACTAGATCTCAACTTACTATTATACTAATTAGTGTGGCATGGTCATGAAATTTCTCATCAAGTTACATTCATGACTAATTTAATATTCCAATATTTATCCAACTTCAATTAGGAATACCATCAGGTTATAATTTATAAAATTAAGAGCAGTATAATAAAACAAAAATAATGTAGATAGTTTTCCATAGCCTTCTTAAGATAAGGAGTTGATAAGAATTAACACTATATCTCATTACCATCTTCAATGTTTGACCTACTACACAAAATTATTGTTTCTTATCCATACATCTATGAAATCTATACTTATTTTTTTATTAATTAATATTGTCAATGTTATATTATTAAGGTTTTAACAATATTATTATTTTCTAAGAGAATGCAAGAATTATAATGTAGTTATTAACAAACATACTATCAAGATTTTTAATGTATTTAATGGTTCATTATTTAACTAATAAAGACACAAGATATAAAATTTAAAAAAATTATTTATCTACTTCATTATGAGGTATTTTGTTTATTTATTGGATATAGGCATATCTAGAAACTTTGGAAAATGTTAAACTCATACGTATAATGACTAGCATATCTATTAAGATGATAATAAATTACTTTTAAATAATGAATGATGTTTAATATATGTATTCATGTAAAAAAAATAAACACCATGATAATTTTAAAATAGTAAACACCACAAGTCACCATAAGCAATTAGAAAACCCTAAAGTGCCACTATTCAAATTCCCTATTTTTATCATTCTATTTTATTTTACTTTCCATATTTCAAGTTTAAGAGAGTTGTTGTAGAGTGTTTACAAAACCAAGGTTTAAAACTAAGGAGCTATAGCCAAGAAATCATGACCACCACCACTCTTATGCTAAATATTTTCTTTGTTTCATTCATTTGTATTCAAATTATTTAATTATTTTAATCAATTCATTTATAGCCTTTATGAGTGGTGTGCCTCAGTAGGCCACACCTTATGGTTTCAACCATTTTGAGACATGACCCCTATAGAGAGTCCATGCCCCCTTTGGGTAGGGGAGGAGGTTGTTCCCTCCCATTTTCTCCATTCAATTTTATTTATATTTATTATTATTTTTTAAAAATTATGTTCTTTAAAAATGAAGAAAACATTTAATAAAAAATAAGATTGGAAACCAAATTTTTCTAACCCATTTTATTCATGCAAGTCTATAGCACTTTCTAGTTTTAATAATTTATGTGCTTCTTTGTTTTCTCTTTTTTATTTTATTTTAAATTAATTAATTTATTTTTATGTGTTTATTAATAGGAAGGTATAGCTTCCTTGGTCTAAAGGTGCAAGGAATTTTCAACTTTATTTTTTTTGGAAAATTATTGTTTGGCATGTTTCCTTTTAGGTATTCCTTGAATTTATTTGTTGGGTAGATTTGTTTATGAGATAAAAAAAGGTCTTAACAATCACCCAAATATGTGGAATTTTTTTCCAACAATGTAACATATATTGTAATAATTATTTTGTGTAAATAATTACACCATTAATGAAGTCAATGAGGAAGGATCAATTGATTTTGTAGAGAGATATTTTTTTATGAAAGAAAACTTTCAAAAAAGAGAATTTATCTCATGATCACACAAGAGTATTTTATCTCCTCTATAAATTTATCAATACAAACATGAATATTTTAGGCTCTTCATCTAAACAACCTATGAATCTATCATTATATGTATTGTAAACATCTACACACATGTTCTCTTACTTGAAATATTATTTTTTTATTAGAGAAATTTATTCTATCTTTCATACAAAAGAAGATTTGAAAATTCTTAAATTATTGAGATATAAAGATATTTTTTCATCCACATACAATATTTTATTATTCAAATATACTATATATTTTTATTGCAAAATGTTGCATTAAATGTTCAAGATGAATAGAGCTCCAAACCAAACAACCAATGTGTTAAACAAATAGGAAATAAATTTTTAGCTGGAATTTTTATAATTCTTGCTAACCAAAAATCCAATGGAGAATAATTCTCTCTATGTAACCATATGAATAATCAAGTCATGAAGGCACTTACCATCCATCGATCCAAGAGACCAACCAAGTACCAAATATACATTCACAAAAAAATCAATATTATCCAATACACATCAACAACCAACATATTTACAGTTAAATTAAAGAAAAAAAATGATGTAATGCACATTCCAACTTATCACAAGAACATTGTGTTTACATCCAATAAAAAAAAGCTATATGCAACCAAAATACCACAAAATCTAAAAATGTCATTCTTACTTTGACTCTTTTGTTTACTCAAACAAAATTCATCTATAATGTTAAAAATACCTACTTCATGAATATCTTTCCATCTCCATGGGAATATGTTTTTTCATCTCTATTTATTCTCTTTATGCAACCTTAATCTCCTTTCATAAAAGAATAGAAAAATCTAAATAATAACAAAAAAAAATCATACCATTTCTCAAGGAAAATTTTATGTAACTTTTTCTCATCCAACACTTCAAAAATTTCCCCAAAATTTACCTCTCCCATGGCTAATTGGTTGAGGGTGCATTTTTCCCATAAAGAATATTAAATATAACATTTTATCACTCTTTAAAATCTTCTATGAAGGAAAATAAGAGTTTCCAACAACCTAGAGATATTGAACAATTTAAACCACATAGGGAATAAATTTACTGAGGTAGACATCTAGCTAGTTGGAATTTTCCCTCTCATATACTAAGATGAGAGTATTCTACAAAAGAATATAAAAATACTTATTTCTTCATAAGGTGAAGGAGAAAGAATAGGTAAGGTTCTTGGTTGTCTCATTCTTCCATTGGTTAGTTGTAAACATCCATGTACACTCAATAGGCACATTAAATATATCGATAATAGATAATCAAAGTGATAGTACTAGAAAATTTAAATTTCAATTAAGAAAATTATGCTCAAATATCATCTCAACACAATAATCAAAGAATCAATTGACATTACAACTTGATTAGATATAAAAATGCCTTTCCCACTAAAAATAATAATAATATGATGAATCATATCAACTCTTCATAATCTTGTGTCATGTAAATATATTCAATCTCAACTTAGTCTACTAATAAGATATGCATTGCATAGTTATGTTTAATATTTACATCATCTAAAACTTATCTAATTCATCAAAAGACTTGTTAACACTATACATATACCCACATGAATAACTATTGAACACTCAGAATACTGAGAGGGGGGGTGAATCAGTATTCTTTTAAACCACTTAATCATTTAAACATCCAATACTCATAGCATATTCAATTTGCAACAATAAATGTAAGCCTAAAAACAACCAACAACATCACATAACTCATGAACACCATATTTTTACATGGAAAACCAAAAATAGGAAAAACCATGGTGAGGATTAGATCACAATATATTATAACTGGTTATAGTATATTACAAAAGTGCTCACTATAGGTGGACTCACTACCCACTAAGAAAAGAAAGATAGAAGAGAGTGGTGGCACACAACCAAATTTGAACTATTACAAATTGCATCTACCATATGTTGGGGTACAGTTCCATTGAATCTCAATATACCAACTTAACACACTTCATACTATTTTGAATTAATACATAATTCACATCCACAAACTTTATCACATATCTCCACACCAAAAAACATCAAAAAAATCCTTCGTATATATTTATATATATGCTTCACCAAAAACATCAATTGTGTTGGCCTAATTAGATGTAATAAGAAAAATCTAGCTTGTCGGCTTAAGATCCATACACATACGCTTTGCACCAAGATTTAAAACTTATAACAATATGAAATAGGTCAGCATGGACCTAAAATAGCACATGTTGCAAGTATGAGCAGTTAGTGTTGTTATTGATGTCAACAAGCTTGTGTTGTCATTGGTGTCTATTGTTGGGATAGGTTGTTTCAAGAGTGTGAGCATTTGATGTTATCCATGCTTTGATTAGTTACATTATGTTTTCATTAGTAAAGCTACTAGTGTCAACCTCTATGTTGTTGTGATAAGCTTCTATGATTTATAGTTGATTTTCTATATTGCAGCTATTTTAGTTGTGTTGAGGAAGTACTAAAGATGATGAGGATGTGTCTCTAGTGCTTGGCTTCCAAGTTCTTTTGATAAAATTTGATAGAAAGAAGAAACAATGTGTTATAGTGGTGTTTTGGGTTACAAGGTTGTGTTTTGGTTTTTCTCTACATTTCTTCTAGGTTGAATATCTACTCATGTGTTTTGGATATGTTGATTAGAGATGTTCAAAGGTGTTGTATCCAAAATTTGGTGTGTTGGATCATTTTGCAAAAGAAGTTGTGTTCACCAAAGTATGAACAGTGTATTGCAAAGGTGCTTGGGAGAAATGTTTTTGCTCTGTGTTTCTCTGCAATTATGTTTCAAGTCTTGTGGATCTGAAGAACTTATAATGTTAATATATTTCTTTAGTTGAAGTGGTATGATGTTTGGTACTTTGGAAGTCTATTTTTGATGCAGGAGCATCCTTGGTTCTTGGAAATCTTGCATCAACCAAAAATATTTTCATTCAATTTTTGTTCTTGTTTTGTTCTTGCTCAGTTCATGGTTGGTGGATTCATCATATTTGCTCACCAGACCCTGTTGATCTATGTATACATTGTGGAAATGTTCATATTCCTTATTCCAAGATTTGAGCATGATTGGATATTTTTTTGGCAAGTTTTCACTTATGGATTTAATGGCAGTTTCTTGAACCGACACTAGAATAATTTTCAAGCCCAACGGCTAGTTTGATCGTTCGTGGATCTTTCCCATAACTTGTGGATCCTTACGGTGTGTTTTGAATTATTCCATGGAGTGTTTCCCAACCTTAATTTAGGTACACACTTCATCCTATACACCTGTTGAGGAGTAATTCAAATTTGAGGCTGACCTATTCATGCACACATTACATTTTCTTTCATTGGAGATTGTAATAATCTTTGGCCAATGCAGATGATTCTAGATTCCTAGATGTGATATAAATCATTGTAATAGATCATTAGGAAGACAAAATTGAGAAAGATATGTTTTGATATGTAAAATTTTAGCTCGCATTTAGGAGCATATAGGAATATTGTATTTGAACATGTTATATCAGGCCCGTGAGCCGAATCTGTAAGCCCAAATGTTGTCAGCCAATTGTAATTGAAATTTATGTTAATGTGAATGTTTGAACTTGCATTTTCCTCCATATTCCATGTTGCTTCATTGTGTAACTCTTTTTGCATGGTTCAGATTGTTCTCTTTGAGTACCCTCCTACTATGGCTACACCAGTTTCTTGAGTTAAAGTGTAAAGCAGAGTAGTTTGGATGTACTGGGTGTGTACATTCTTCAAGTGAAAGTTGTTGTGAAGGAGTTTGTTGGATTTCAAGGTGTTCGTGGAATATTCTAGAGTATGTTAAGGTAAAATTATTGTTCGTGAGCTATGTATAGATAAAAGGAAGTGTGTACCTAAGAGCTTAATGGTTTTTATATGCTTGCAATGACTAACTTTGGTGTTTACACTACTTTCCAAGGTGATTAGTTTTTTGTGGAAGCATGGTGTGGCATGTAAGGATGGATTTAGGTCCTAGCTAAGGATTTTTGTGGTCCACCTTCATTCCTTTCTACTATGGGAATTTTTTGGTGTTGACCTAATTTTAATTTGCATGGTTGAGGTGCATAGCTAACCTTGGAGAAAGTTTTCAAGGTTGAAGATGGTATAAGAGTTGAGTTGTTGAAGGATGAAGAGATAGATAAGTAAGATGCAAATGGTATGAATTACAGAGTGTTAGAGTATGAATTTGAGAAGTGTAGTGTGAGTTTTCATGTGTTAGACTACTAGATGTAGTGAGTAGAAGGTGTCTATAATTCTTTAGTTAAGTTGTGGTGGATTTATCTATTGCATTGAGATGGATTTCTATGTGTAACTTTCTTCTCTATCTTATTTTCTATTCTAGTAATGAGCCTTGGGCAGTGAGTCCTCTGATAGTGAGCCTTTGTAATTAGTGTTGGTATTACTTATAATGTGAGCTAATCCTCATCGTGGTTTTTCCCATATTGGGTTTTCCAAGTAAATCTACTGCTCTCTTGTGTATGGTGTTGTTGTGTTTCAATTTTTGTTATTTTCTTTCCATGATAAATTAGCACAATAGACTAAAGGGTTTATTGAATGAATGTGGATTTGAATGTGTATAAGGGTTTTGAAGTTTTGAGGTATAACTGATTCACCCCCCTCTCATTTGTCTTGCACACTCAAAAATTGGTATAAGAGAAAGGTTCCTGGGAAGAAAGCTTAACCACTTGAGGTAGATTTAGGATGGTGCACAAGAAGGAGATCCCCATGTTTGATGCCACAAACTATGCATTCTAGAAGACAAGGATGGAATATTATCTAGTTTATCTTGGATTTGACATCTGGAAGGTAGTACAAAATGATTATACTATGCCTACAAATGTTTTGAGAACTAAAGCTAAAATCAAGGCCTATGAACGCAATGGTAAAGAAAGGTATGCTCTCTTGTATAGTCTTACAAATTTTGAATTAGTGAAAGTTATGGATATGGAAACTACTAAAGAAATCTAGATAAAGATGGAAAACATCTATGAAGGAGATGACAAGGTTAACCAAGCTAAGATGTAGAATCTAAAGATTACATTTGAGAACTTGTGGATGCCTGAAGATGAAAATATTACAAGCTACATGTAGAGGGTAGATGAAGTTGTCAGTTAAATTAGAGGTCTTGGAGAAAAATTCAAAGAATCAAAAGTGGTAAAGAAAATTCTCTAAACTCTTTCCAAAGCTTATAGTCATAAAGTTTCTACTATTGAGGAATTTGCACATCTAGATTTGTATACTAGAGATCAATTTTATGGCTCCCTAACTGCATTTGAAATGAGAGAATTTGGTGCAAAAATAGTGTAAAATTTGAGACTGCTTTTAAGGCTAGAAAATTAGAGAAGACTGAAGAAATATATCAAGAGGATCTTGATGATGTGGAAGCTAACTTTGTGAGAAGGATGAAAAAGGGTACTAGTAAGTACAAAGTTAATTTTCCTTTCAAATGTTTTAGTTTTCTTAAGATAGGTCACTATGCTTCAAGATGTCCAAACATGGTTATGAATGAAAGAAACAAGGAGAACATAGTTTAGATGATTAAGTAAAGTTATGTTGTTATAGAAGATGCAAGTATTTCTGATGATGAATCTGATTATGGAGATGATGATGATGATGGTGAATGATTGTTTATGGCTTTAAAAGAAGAAACCAATTTTTCTAAACTCTAAAATATGTGTGAAGGAAAGCCCTCTTTAGACAAGGGATAAGACCAAAGTTAATTTGCTATATTCTTTTCATGCTAGATAGGATAAGAACTATTGGATCATTGGCAGTGGATGCTCTAACCATATGATCGATGATAAGAGTAAGTTTTTGTCGAGAAGAGGGATTCACTACTCATGATTTCTCTTCATTTAGAGAGCCTCACGGGGAAAACCACCCTAAACTACCTTAGGAACAACAATGAGAGTTTTAGAATCTAAAAGAGTAGGTCATAGATATTTTCTAGACAAACTAACAAGCTCTCAGGTGGAGGATGTCAGTGCAAAATGTGGATGACAACATGACACGTTGGCATCTTAAAATCATGTTAGTGTCTCATATGAACCAAAAAGTAGGTTTATCACAAAAAATGACAAATTGGCTACTTCTACTCTAATTACTGAGAACTTCTAGAATATAGGAAAATGAAAGAATGCGATAAAGTTGAAATAAAGTTAAATAAGAAAGGAAATGATTACAACCACACAAGTGATGAAGCCTCCAACAAATGAATGTCTTCAAAACATTCATGCGTAATATCTAGAGAGAGTGTTGGGGCTATATAGGGGTTTGCCTCCATCAAACCCTTGTTTTGGTGTTCCCACCTCCACAGATAGCCAAATAGATAGAGAAAGAGAGAAGAACTGAAATGGAAAAATTGTGTGGTGAAAGAAAAACCCACTCAGGAGTAGAACCCGCACCACCAAGTATGAGTGATAAAAGCAATCCCCACTCAAGGAGGAGAACCTGTATCACAAAAGAGGTGATAAAAGCAATCCCTGCTCAAGGAGGAGAACCCATATCACAAAGTAAAAATGAAATAGAAGGGAGGTCCCAAGATGCTCACAAGCATGGGATAGGGAAGATGGAGCTGCAAGAGCCAAGAGTGTTGCAAAAGGAGTTGTGAAAGCTTTGGAGAATGTTGTTGTAGCAAGCAATGGAGTTGTGCAAGCAAGAGAAAGATGGTAGAATTCTTGAAAGAGAAGCTAAGAAGGAGAGGAAGAAGTTAGAAGAAGAGAGGAGCTAGAAGAAGTTAGAGGAAGAGGATAGAAGAACTTAGAAGACCAAATAGCTAGAAAAGATGACTTTTAAAGAGGGTAAGGAAGCTTCTCTAGCTATTACAAAGTGTCTCGAGCCATTACCACCAATAGAAGGTGAGGACAACTAGAAAACATGCTTGAAGATAGTTGTTTGAGAATTAAAATGTTGTAGGATGCTAGTGCAACACACTAGTGTCCAAAAACATCATGCTACAAAACAACACAAATGAGAAAAGCACAAGGTTTGAAGAAAAGCCGATGCACAAGGGTAGCTGCTGAAAAGGTGTGTTGGAGTATCTTGAGAAGGGAAAAAGGCTGATATAGGGACTGAAATGAGCCTACACAAATGCTAAGGGAGTGAACACTAAATCAAATGCAAGAATGTATGTGAAATTGTGAGGGGTGGAATTTTATGACTATACATTTTTCCCCCACTTTAGTAGGCATATGAATCTATGCTAATATGCATGCTAAAGGAAATCTACTAAACATAAATAAAATCATATGCCAAAAGGATATTATAGAGGAAGCCGGAAACACTTTGAACCATGGAAGCATTCCCCTAGGCTAAAGACTTACAAAACCAATACATTAGACAAGAAAAACCTACACCAGACAGCAACATTAGAACATAAAAAACTAAAGGATTTGAGTCAGCAAAGTAAAGAGACCTCAATGTAGAAGATTATCTCAGTACTATGCACCGTCCCCAAACTAAGAAATCACACATAGAAGAATTATAAGATGAAAAGAGAAATGGCATGAAGAAGATGCATATCTTTGATCTAGTATATACAATTGACAAGAAAGAGAATTTAAGAATGTAAATGCCTTACAGGCCTGCAAACCTGCAAGGAAGGTGTCCTCCAAGATCTCTCACATGAAGGAAACTAAGAAAAGTGTCTTATAGGAATGCAAACCTGCAATGAGCCAAGATCTCTCACATGGAGGAAGCCATGAAAGTGACCTATAGACCCGTAGACTTGTAGGGAAGGTGTCCTCCAAGAACTCTCACATGAAGGAAACCCAAGAAAGCACCCTACAGATCAACAAACCTATAGGGAGGTATCCCCCAAGATCTCTCATATAGAGGAAACCTAAACAAAGCACCCTACAAACTTGAAAACCTACATGGGAGCCACTCCCAAGATCTCTCACATTGAGGAAGCTTAGAAGAAGTACCCTATAGGCCCACAGACCTATAGGGAGGTATCCCCCAAGATCTCTCACATGGAGGAATCCCAAAGAAAGCACCCTACAGACCCGTAGACCTGTAGGGGAGCTACCCCCAAGATCTCTCACATGGAGGAAGCTCAAAGGAAGCACCCTACTGACCCATAGACCTATAAGGAAGGTGTCCTCCAAGATCTCTTGCATGGAGGAAACCAAAGGAAGGAAGAATTTACAGAGTCAAAAAGTAGCTTCACAGGCACACCTGCAAAGGGAAAGTGGCCATGTAGGCAAGTAAGCAGACAATCATGCAAATTTTTGATAGATTGGAAAGCTTTCAAAGGGTTCCCTCAGGAACCCTTCAAAAGAAGAGGGGTCCACTCAAGGGATGCGTTGTTTGAAAAGCGAGGTCTAACTAGGCTGCCCCTAAGCTAGAAGTGAATGAATTAGTTTGAGAGAAAATATTTCAAAGGGGGTCCCTCGAGAACCCTACAATAGAAAAAGAGGTCCACTCAAGGGACACTTCATTTGAAAGATAAATAGAAGAGAGGGGGTTCCTTAAGAAGAACACACATCTCCATAACAAGTTATCATTGCCCCCAACATATAATGGAGGATAAGCATGCAAGATTCTTAGAACATGCAGGATAGAGGTGAACCTCGATGCAACTTTGATGCCACTTGTCATGTGAAGTAAAGGTAGGTGCATCAATCAAATAGGAGTTTGATGACACTAGAATCTCACAATTGTTGTATTTTTTCCTTCAAGGCCTTACATTCACTAGTGGAATGTCCAGGCACTCGATGGTATGCACATAAAGAATTTTTTTCTTTATCTCGTTCATGAGGTTTCATGCATGTAGGAGAAGGAAGAGTAATCAAGTGGGATTTGAGAAGCCTCAACAAGATACACTATTTCTTAGATAAAGAATGAGGAGCAGGAAGAAACCCTTTCTCTTGTGGAGAAAAGTTTGACTACTCACAAGAAGAATATACAAAGGTAGTAGACAATGGAGGATCTACATGGAGAGTATTATTCTGGAAATGGGGATCATACTTCTCTATGGGATCACCATCATCCTTTTTAATAGGACTGCCAATATTATCCTCTTTGGCAGAAGCGTAATCATCTCCCTTAGAAGGAGGATCAACACTAAGAACATTGCAATTTGCATTCACCTTATCTTGTGATACAAAAGAATAACCATCTTCGATAGTAGGTGTGGATGATGTTATTGGAAGGTCTAAGTGGATCGGGGTGAATTTATGTTCCCCACTGAAGGAATCTATAAAGTCTAAGGAACCCCAATCATCACCAAGACATGCATTATTTTGAGAAGAGGTAGGAGCATACCTAATATTTCTTGCTTCAAAAGGATCTTCCTTAGGGAGATTTATCTCTAGATTATCCTTTGTAGTAGGTACTTTTGGAGTAAACAACGACACATTGGAAGACACTAAACAAATAAGAGTAGGCACAACTGAAACTTGACTAGTAGTTGTCATCTCACATAAGTGCATAGCATCAGGATCAGCCTTAACTGTGACTACTCGATTATTACAAATGAACTTAATAGATTTATGCAAGGTAGATGGGACTTCTCCCATAGCATGAATCCATGGCCTACCAAGAATAAGATTAAATGTTAGCTTTTCTGACATGACGTATACAAGGGTATGTATGGTAACTGGTCCCAGCCTCAAAGGCAATACTATCATTCCTAAGGCTTGTCAACCAACATTATCAAACCCATGAATGACAATAAGAGAAGCATTAAGAGAAGATGGATATATATTAATCTTAGGCAATAGATCAATGCTACATACATTGAGCGTTGAACCAGTGTCAACGAGAGTACGTCTAATACTGATTTTATTAATGTTAACTATAATCATTAGAGGATCTGCTTGCTTTTGTACTTCTGGAGGTGGGAGTTCCTATGGATAGAATGTAATATTTGGTGAATCCACACGAATATACACCATCAACACATTAGCATCCATTGGTCTAGAAAAATAAGGAAAGAGGATCTTTTGCAAGGTTTCCTGAAGCATACCTTGGTTATCCAGAGCAGACTGAAGCAAGTCCCATAGTAAGATCTTAGCTAGAGTAACCCAAGGTTGCTCAACAAGATCATTATCACTAGGTTCTTTAGTTGTAGGTTTAGGTTCTTGAGGAAGGATTGGTTGTTTACTCATTTTATTCTCATAAGTATGGACTATCGCTCTATAAGAGGGAGCCTTAGAAAGATCTAGAGAACCACCATCAAATGGAACACCATCAATAGAAAAAATCCTTTTAGAAGAGGGACTAGATGGAGTCATGTAAATAACTAGTGTCTTAGGCCTTTGAGGGGTAGCAGAGACACATATTACATTTAGGGAATCATCACAACTAGTGGAATAATTATTTGAAGACATTCTCAACATCAATCCAGACAGGATCAAATGTAGAAGGATATTCATCATTCGATAATGCATCATCTCTAAAAGAGAGTGCATTAGAACAAATATGAGATTCATCATTCACCAATGCGACGTCTCTAGAAGAGAGTGCATTGGCATAGAGATAAGGTAGAGTAACATTAAGAAAGATATCAATGATGTCATCTTCTTGCGACAAAATATCCTTCAAAGCCAGAGGACTTTCGTGAGAAGGATCAAAGATACCAAGTGACATGGACAAAGCCAAGTCATCATTACATGCGTGGAATGGAATATCATTAAAATTTTGGACAAAATTAGATATTGAACTAATAAAAGAAGATATTAAATTCATTACGACTTTTTTTGGTATTTTCTATGTTCTAGTAATTCGCATTTTTGGAGGTCTTTGGAGCGAAATTTAAGGTTGAGACTTATGTCAATCCCTAAAATTTGACTATCGAAGGAACTTGTATTTTACGGATTGAACTAGTTCTCTAGGAGACCTTTCCAATGGTGCAAATGGTTCTGAATTCTGAGCACCGAGTCAAAATTTATGACCCAGCCAAGTAGGGGTAAATAAATATCTAGTTTTTTGAAAAATACCCTTCTTCATGTCAGGTTCACCAAAATGTAGAGAAGGGGGATTTGCTACTCATGAGTTCTCTTCATTTAGAGAGCCTCATGAGGTGAACTTCCCTAAACTACCTTAGAAACACCAACAAGAGTTTCAAAATCTGAAAGAGCAAGTCATAGAGATTTTCTCGACAAACTGACAAGCTCTTGAGTGGAGGACATCAATGCAAAATATAGATGATAGAATGGTATGCTAGTGTCTCAGAAGTGCACTAGCATCTCATACAGACCAAAAAGTAGGTTTATTACAAAAAATGACAAAGTGGCTACTTCTACTCTAATTACTAAGAACTTCCAGAATATAGGAAAGTGAAAGAATATGATAAAGCTGAAATAAAGTGAAATAGAAATGAGAGAGATAAGGAGAAGAAAGGAAATACTTACAACCACACAAGTGATGAAGCCTCCAACAAATGAATGTCTTCAAAACCTACATGCATAATATCTAGAGAGATTTTTGGGGCTATATAGGGGTTTACCTCACTCAAACCCCTTTTTTAGTGTTCCCACCTCCACGGACAGTGAAATGGATAGAGAAAGAGAGATGAACTAAAATGGAGAAAGCGTGTGGTGATAGAAAAACTTGCTCAGGAGTAGAACCTGCACCACCAATTATGAGTGATAAAATCAATCCCTGCTCAAGGAGAACCCGTATCACAAAAGAGGTGATAAAAGCAATCCCCACTCAAGGAGGAGAACCCATATCACAAAGTAAAAATGTGATATAAGGGAGGTATGGGACCCAAAGATGCTCACAAGCACGAGATAGGGGAGATGGAGCTGCAAGAGCCAAGAGTGTTGCATAAGGAGTTGTGAAAGCTTTGGAGAATGATTTTGTAGCAAGCAATGAAGCTATGTAGGCAAGAGCAAGATGGTAGAATGCTTGAAAGAGAAGCTAAGAATGAGAGGAAGAAGTTAGAAGTAGAAGAGAGGAGCTAGAAGAAGTTAGAGGAAGAGGCTAGAAGAACTTAGAAGACCAAATAGCTAGAAAAGATGACTTTTAAAGAGGGAAAGGAAGCTTCTCCAGCCGTTATAAGGCATCCCAAGCTATTACCACTGACAAAAGGCAAGGACAAGTTGAAAACATGCTTAGAGATAGTTGTTTGACCGTTAAAACATCACAGCACACTAGCACGGTGCGCTAGTGTCTAGACACGTCACACTACAAAACAACACAAACAGGAAAAGAAAAAGGTTTGAATAAAAGCTAATGTGCAAGGGTGGCTACTGAAAAGGTGTTCTAGAGCACCCTGAGAAGGGAAAAAGGCTGATATAGGGTCTAAAATGAGCCTATACAAATGCTAATGGAGTGGACACTAAAGCGGATGCAAGAATGTATGTGAAATTGTGATGGGTGAAATTTTATGACTATATAGTTTGTTAGAATTGAAAATCATGATGGATGACTAGTTACATTCAATGTTGATTCAGGTGCTAAGATATGTGGAATAGGTTCAATCAATTCTTATGGCAAGTAGATTACTGATGATGTTTACTATGTCAAGGGTTTAATGTTGGAAGATTGTCATGGATGATGTTATAATGGGTAGATTGTTGGAAGTTTTTCATTGATGATGTTGTCCAATAACATGAGCAAGGTATGTAGCATGGTATGTATATTTTTCATGATCCAATGTTTTCACTGATGTCAACATTGTTGTGGATAATTATAACATGATATAGAAGTGTTTTTGAAGATATCTGTATAGAATAAGTTGGTCTGGAAAGTATAGCTACGAAGGAAAATGCCTAAGTGTCAAGTCTACTAATTTAATGGTTCAATGCATCAGTTTTTGGGTCCCTACTCCATAACAAATAGAGATATCACTCTCTAATTCTAAACATAATTTGGTGATCATCAGATGCATCTAACTCCAAGAGTTTTTGGCATTTGGTGAAGTATCCTAGAAGATATGAATGACATAGTTAAATTCTATATATTGTAGTTATTTTTTGTATAGAGTGTCAGTATGTGAGATTCTTCATTCCTTCATGGATGATTATTTTGTGTTGTGATTTTGAAGATAATATTTCAAATGCCAGTTGAATGGGAATTTTAGATGATATCAATTTTTGTATTCCACATGTGGTGAATTGGGTAAGCAGATGAATGTTTTTGTGTTTAGGTCTTATTTGGGGTCGACCTAACATGTTTGAAGGACTAATATGTGTTACTATATTATGGAAGACCTATATTGGGTCCATCCCAACCTATCTTCAAAGGAATTGATTTTTTAATTAAGGAATGAGATGTCGATGAAATTTTTGAGGATGACAAGTTTAATTTTGTGTTACTTCCAATTAGGCTGGCCTAATTAAAGTCACACTTGATGTGTCCATATATATAGGAAGTTGTTTTTGGTGTTTTGGGATGTGGTATGAGTGATGTGTGATAGATGACATGTATAGTGTTCCATCTACATGTGTGTGATGCAAATGTGATAAAATTTGTGTTAATTATGTGAATTCATAGCAGAGTAGTGCATTGATCCGGAATGATGCAAAGATTGTTTTGTACTTCATTGGAACTGTAATCTAGCACATCGTAGATGAAATTGTAACAGTTCAATAGGATTTGTGCCACCCCTTTCTTTCTTCTATCTTATTCTATTTGGATAGTGATTCCACCTATAGTGAGCATTTCTATAATATACTATATCCAAATATAATATATTGTGAGCTAACCCCCACCATGGTTTTTCCCATTTTGGGTTTTCCACATAAAAAATCCTAGTGTTCATGTGTTATGTGATTTTGTGGATGTTTCATGCTTTCATTCATTATTGTAGTTGAATTTATTTTGGTAATTGGATGGTTAATGTCAGAATGGTTTAAAGGAATACTAATTCCCCTCACCTCTCAGTATTTTGGATGTTCAACAATTGGTATCAGAGCTTGGATCCCTAGGATTTTGACCACTTTGGGAAGATCTTGGATATTGTGCACATGGCTGATAGAAAGTTTCCTATTGCTTTAGAAGATATTCTTGCTATTGAATACACAAAATAAGATTGCATGATTAACAAAGAAGAACTAAAAGTTACACTTGAAGATATTAACAAAGTCAAAGGTGAAAATAGATATCTGAAGGAAAATCGTAAAGAGGCAAATGAGTGTATCAAAAATTTGAGAGAGCAGATCCAGAAGTTTAGAAAAAGGCATAAGGAATTCAATGAGCAATTGAAGCAAGAAAATGAAGATCTCACTAGACTGAAAGTACAAGTGGAAGAAAAGAAAAGAGTTGAGGAATGTCTAAATGCAATGGTGGAAATAAAATATAATGAATGCATGAGGCTTGAACAAGAAGTGGTAAATCTAAAATTAGACCTGGAGAAAGCAATAATTCATGAGGAAACATTCAAGAAAAGTTCTATAATGCTTGATGAGTTGATTGCAGATAAAAAATAATCTAAAGAAAAAGGTGGTCTAGGACTTGAAAAAGGAGAAAGCTCAAAAGAAACTCAGACACCTTATGCAACAAAAAGATCAATGAACCAAAAAATATTGAAGACAAGAAGAATAATGGAAATATCCATAATCAAAGAAGCAATATTATAATATCCCTATCAAACAACCAAATGCTCAAAGGTACCCATTTTCAATGGTTTTTATTGTTCTTGCAATAAATTTGGACATAGAGAAATGGAATGTAGAAGCAGAATGAATCAAAATGCTCCATCCTTTACTAGTCAATGCTTTACATACAAAAGATTTGGATATAGAGAAAATAAATGTAGAATTCAAATGATGAATGGATATAACAATGGTATTATGATTCAATCCTTCAAATGGTTACTGGTATACATGCTATGGATTTGGACCTAAAGTTAATCAATGCATATCTAGAATGAATGGAAGGAATAATGCTCATAGAAATATCATATGCAACAATTATAGTAGGCTTGGAAATATTGCTAAATTTTGCAAAAGAAGAAACACAAGGAAGGAAAATCCAATAAAGAAGAATGAACCAGTCAAAATATTGATCTAGTTGAAGTAAAGAAGGAAATGGAAAAGATATGGAGAAAGAAAGAAGATACTAAGGATAAGGGATAATTTTTACCATCATCTGGTGTAGATGTTTCCTCTGGTAACTAAGCTCAGAGCTATGGCTTAGGGGGAGCTTTAATAGATATCTTATATCCCCTACCAGAAAAGAGGTGTTGGAGCCACAACATGAAGATATGTAATGCTTAATCTTTTGAAGAAGATTATGGAAATAAATATGCTAATGTGGAGATTTTTGGATCTTGAGAAGTTGACTGTGCATATAATTTTTAGGGTTACCAGCTTTATGGTTTGAAGTGTATATTGCAAAACTAGGTCAAATTAGAGAGTTAAAGGTGAATTTTCTAAGGAAAATTCATTTCATCAAAAGAATTTGAAGGAGAATAAAGGAGAAAGAAGTGAATTTGAAGAGTTCAAAGCGTCACCAAGTTGTAAAGTATCAAAACCCTACTTTCTCAAGTAGAGTAAAAGGTATTTAGCAATCCTTGCATACTTTAGTTTTTCTAGAATTATCATTTGAAAGAAATTTGAATGCAATGATGACACCAAAAGTTTTAGATAATTCACAAAGACCACAAACTAAGTTTAAAAGATATTCCACCAGATCCTTAGGGGATGGTCCCTTAGGCACATTTTCACACATACCTTATGGTTCCAACATAAGACATTATGGGATACATTCATGGTAGTATGGATGAACACTCCAACAAATTATTAAACCTACAGATAGATGAGTTTTTTGGGGATGATTACGCAAGCCAGAGTACAAAGTCTTGACTGAGAAGAAATTAGATGTATGGAAATGGTTTCCAAATTTTAGCTATGAAGATAAGTGCATTAGAATGGCCTTAAGCAAAATTCATGACCAATTTATGTGGATTAATGGCCCACATTTGATTACTAAAGAAGTAATTAGAGAGATAATTGGTTTATGGTCCATCAGACTAGTTCTAGTCTTGAAATTTGCTAAGAACAAGGATGTTATGGAGAGAATGGGTGCTACATTTGATCAAAGAGCCCTCATAGTAAATCCTATAAGAAGCCCAACAGTTAGATATGCAACTATACTTATTAGACACAAGATTTATAGACACCTTAGTCTCTGCATAGGACATGGTTAAGAAAAATGTTGATTATGACCTTTGTGAGTTGATTCGGCAACAATTGATGGATAACCTAAGGGAAATTAAGAAGAAGCATGTATTTAGGTATGGAACATTGGTGATGTGTTTTCTTTTCTACTTTTTGAAGGAATTTCTTTTGGTTGGAAAGGTCAATTGGTCTAGTACGAAGGCTATTGCACACCAGATAGGAGATTATGTGATAAATCTTGGAGATATGAATACTCAGGGTAATGCCCTTGTATCCTTCTTTGTAATATTCTAAAGAAGAATGAACAAGAGACAAAGAATTCCAAGAAGTGTTGTAAAGAGATACATAAATGACATTACCTTTCTGGTCTCTACTAATTTTTGTATAATGGAAGCAATTGAACATAGAACCATTTGGGTTCTGAAACTAGGTTATAAAGTGTTAGAGGAAAAATCTATTGGATATGCAGAAGTGCTATTAAACAATGCTAAAGACCCCAACAGGCCAAGGTATGGGAATTATGAAGAAAGTCAATGGAAGTTCACCTAAAATTTAAGAAATCTTAGATGAGGAAAAATGTTTATGTTGAGGTAGACATATATTCAAAAGATCTTAGCATCTCGAAATAAAAGGTTACTCCTTCCATTGAAAGAGCTAGAGCTGATATGAGTGCAAGAGAAGCCCCTGATAGATCTAGGAGATTAGATAGATTAGTTACTACATCTCTACCTGTAGCTGGTGAGAAGATGAATTCCATAGACAATCCTCTAGTAAGGGAGAATTCCCCTCCAGTAGTCCATGCCACCAGGGAAGAAGCAAAGAAAAGAGGAGAATCAAGCAGAAAGCTACAAGAAAAAATAAAATTGATATCAATGTTGTTGATGAAGAAGGATTAAATGATGACTCCAGTGCTTCATAACACATTGAGGAAGGAGATATGCATATAGATGATGCTCAACATGAGCATGATATCAGTGAATTAATGGATGAAGTTGTAAAGGAATAATAGGAGATAACACCTAGAACAAACATTGTTTCCTCCTTGCGTACAATAGAAAACTTCAAGTGACTAATTGATTCTTGGAAGGAATATGCCTCTAGACTAAAAGGTCAAGTTGAAACAAAATTTGAAGCAAGGCTTATAGAGAATAAATTGTTGTACATTATAGAGAAGTGTGCACCTACACACAACAAAGTTGAAGAAAGTTTGAAGGATATACAAGCCTATGAGGAAGAAGCAAAGACCTTATTTCTATATTGTATGAAGTGACCAGATGCCACACAAAGAACAAAGGATTCCATGGATGCAATTGAGACACAAATAAGTAGAGCATCAAATGTTTATGATCTGGTATAAGATAGAGATTATTAGACCTATAATACTATAGTGAACTTACATGAAAAATACTTTACTATGAAAATCTAGAAAGAAGAAATAATCAAACAGTTTGAGAAGCTAAGGGATTTGGTGAAGATGAAGTATATAACTTTCTCAAATGCCCTTGCGAGTACAAATAGGAATTCAAAGATAAATCTTACTCCCAATACTTTGGAAGAAGGAAAGGAAACCTTGGTGAAGTTTGAGTCATAGTATAGAACACTTGTAACAAAAAAGAAACATTGGGAAGAAGGAAAACCTGCTTGGCAAGTTATCTTGTAGAAGCTTCAAGGGTCAACATCTTTTAGTTGACCATTTCTACTTTTTATGCATTTTTCAAGTTTTTAGATTCTTTTACAAAATGTGGGTGATATAGAAGTTTTTGGTTAACTTCCTAAGGGGAAATTAACACATTCTTTTAGTTATATTTGTTTTTACATCTAAAGGGGAGTATACAAGTTTTTTTTGTTACCGACACACCTTTTTCCATTAATGTCAAAAGGGGAGAGATATTCAAAATGTTACTTGGTGAGATATTTGGGGAAAGAAAGTTTTTTGGAGAATTTTTTTGGTAAGCATGTTTCCATCAATCATAAAGGGGGAGATTGTTGGAAGATTATCATTATGATGCTATAAAGGGGAGATTGTTGGAAGTTTTTCATTGATGATGTTTTCCGACAACATGCACATGGTATGTATAATTTGCATGATCTACTATTGTCATTGATGTTAAAATTATTTTTGATCATTATAATATGATTTAGAAGTGTTTTTGAAGATATTTTGTATAGGATAAGTTGGTCCAGAAAG
Source organism: Sequoia sempervirens (assembly GCA_007258455.2). Lineage (NCBI taxonomy): Eukaryota > Viridiplantae > Streptophyta > Pinopsida > Cupressales > Cupressaceae > Sequoia > Sequoia sempervirens. Next base: position 434,030,066 of record VDFB02047230.1, on the reverse strand, counting down.
TATAGCTACAAAGAAAAATGCCTGAGTGTCAAGTTTGCTAGTTCAACGGTTCAATGTGTCAATTTTTGGGTCTGCACTCCACCGAAAATAGAGATATTATTTTGTGATTCTAAATGTAATTTGGTGATCATCGTATGCATCTAAATCCAAGAGTTTTTGTTGTTTGGTGAAGTATCTTGGAAGATATGAATAATAGAGTTCAATATGATTATTTTGTGCTGCAATTTTGAAGATAAGAATTCAAATGTTAGTTGAATGGGAATTTATATGAGATCGAGGTTTGTATTGCAAGTGTGGTGAATTGGGTAAACAACTGAATTTTTTTGTGTTTAGGTCTTATTTGGGGCTAACCTAACACATTTGAAGGATTAATATGTGTTGAAATATTATGTAAGACCTATATTGTGTCCATCCCAACCTATCTTGAGGGGAATTGAATTTTTAATTAATGCATCAGATGTAGATGAAATGTTTAAGGATGAAAAGTTCAATTGTGTGTGTTACTTCCAATTAGGTCGACCTAATTGAAGTCACACTTGATGTGGATATAAATAGGATTTTTTTTTGAGTGTTTTCGGATGTGGTGCGAGTGATGTGAAATAGATGACATGTATAGTGTTTTACCAACATGTGTGTGATGTGAATGTGATCAGAGTTGTGTGAATTGTGTGAGTTTGGAGCACAGTAGCACATTGATCTAGATTAGTGCAAAGATTGTTTTATACTTCATTGAAACTGTAACCCAACATATTGTAGATGCAATTCTAATAGTTCAATAGGTTTTGAGCCACCCCTTTCTTTCTTTTATCTTATTCTCTATGGATAGTGAGTCCACTTGTAGTGATAATTTCTGTAATATACTATATCTGGATATAATATATTGTGAGCTAACCCTTGTATACACCTAAATATGGTCATCATATTCAATTAATTAAAGACAACCTATTTGATTAATGCTTCAACTACATATAAATAAGGTCTTACTTTATTTATATTGTTCACTCTTCTTTCAATTCTCCAAAATCACATTCTTCTAAATAATTAAATAAATAAAATACCCTAAATGTGTTTATTTAATTAACCTTCCTTAATCCTGATTGAGAATTAGAGCACATTTCTACAACTTTTTGTGTGCCACCTCATAAAGGTCACATGAAAATAAATAAGCCTAATTATTAATTAGAATTATCCTCACACACTTCCACCAATGAGAAAAAGCACATGGCTTTATTCCCTCACACTTCCAACAAATTTGGAGCACATGGGTCTTTGTTTCACACACTTGGGAATCCCATACATTTGGCATGTTTCCAATTGGTCAAAGGATTATCTCCACACATGTTTCATGTTGTCTTTGGTCAAGGGGACAACATCTTGATTCCTTTCATTTCCACTATCTATTATTTATCCTTTGAATCTAGACATTTGACAGGTGCCACCTCACAAAATACTTGAGAAACCCTATAAATACATCCTCTTTCCTTAGCATTTATCATCCAAAATTTGAGCAAAGTTACTATGCAGGTTTATCTTAGGAGCTTGGAGCTTTCATGGAGCCTTATACTTAGTTTTCATATCATGTGTTACTTTGCATTCTAAATTAATTAATTGCTTCATAGTTGCATTTTAGGTTAGTTTTTTTATATTTGCATTTGAGCATATGCATAATCATGAATAGTTCATTTTAGTTTCATATCATCTCAGTCATCTCCATTCATTCATTTATCATCAACATCATCCTTCGTTTATCATCATATTCATCATCCTTTTCATCGTTTTGTTTCATTTAGAAGCATACCACTAATCCTTCCACCACACGTTTGCACATAGGAATCATCTTAGCTAGCATATTAAGCATCAAATCTCATTTTCTAGGTTGTAATTTTAACAACCATTGTGCCCATGGAAATCTGAGGGCCAAACGGTTTAATAAATCCCTAGAAATAGAGGACAATGATAGGTATTTGAAAGATTTGATTGTAGTACAAATAGAGTAGTTTTACTTGCTTCAAAATTTGAATGTAAACCATCTCATTAAGGTTTGTGTTGACATTAGAATCCTCTCCACATTCGATACATGCACAAAATGGCACCCACCATGGGACCTTTGCCTCACTTGTTGCTAACGTTTTTACAAATTTTGTGATCGCAGGTTCAAATTGAAGACTTGAGAGCCTTTTGCACCTATTTTGAGGCAATTCTGGGCTATTTCTAGAGTTATTGCACCTCTTGTCTCTGTTTTGGCACCTCTTTCTTGAGTTTTTGTGCCTCTTGCAAGTCGTTATGGGACTGTTTTCACTTATTTTGGAACCATTCTAGGCCACTTTTAGAGTTTTGGTGCCTCTTGCACCTGTTTTGGCACCTCTTGCTTGAGTTTTGGCACTTCTTGCAAGTTGTTCTGAGACCTTTTTCACCTATTTCGGGACCACTCTATGTCACTTTTAGAGTTTTGGTGCCTCTTTCTTGAGTTTTGGTGCCTCTTGCAACTTGTTTCGAGACCATTTTCACCTATTTTGGGACCCTTCTGCACTGTTTCTGGAGTTTTGGTGCCTCTTGCACCTATTTTGTCACCTCTTGCACCTGTTTTGGCACCTCTTGCAAACTGTTTCGGGGATTCTTGGATTGTCTAACTCTATTTTTGAGCTTTTTGTCTCTATTTTGGCACCTCTTGTCTTTGTTTTGGCACCTCTTGTAGTTTTTCACCAAATCAAAAACTCACATTATGTGTTGTGCATTTTCGGGTTTTCCCATAATTCGCTTTCAAAGACTCAAAACATAAACTACTAACATATTGCAGTGGTTGGACGGTATTCACTTTTTTTTCCTTTGGGTTAAGATAGGAATGTAGCTTAATTAAAAGGTTAACAAATATCATGTTTCCTTTTTGTTAAGTTAGGAACATAGCTTAATTAACAGGTTAATAAACACCATGTCTTTTGTATGTGATGGATGGTAGGCATATGCTCTCCCCTTAACTAGGTGATCCAAAAAGCTAGACCCATTCTTTTTTATATGCGAGTGTAAGTGGAGTATATGGCATGAGTTCTCTCTTTATTCATGTGAAATAAAGATTGATCAAACTATGGGTATACTTGCTTGCTTTTGTTTATCCTAGAGGGTTTTCCTTGTGGGAAAAAGTAATCACTCAAGGGAATGACCCAACCAGTGACATGCTAAAGCCAAGCGACTTCCAAACGGGATATAAATATGGATACTTGAGGAAATTTCAAGTATCATGTGGGTGGCTCCGATGAGATGGATCAAAAGGGACTCTTGCCGCATGGGTCACTCCCTATGAACAGAATGTTTGAATTAAAACCCTTGTAGATTTTCCAAAATCCTTTATCTATTCTTTGGTGCAGCAATGGTCATTACCAAGGCATCCACATTCTTGTAGTTTTTAGTAGAGGTGATCGGTTTACCATGGGAGTTTCATGGGGACTGGAAGCTTTGTTGGCTTGAGATGACAGTGTACTATAAGGGGGAGCCTGTGCAACCAAACTTCTGAATTCATCCGCCAAAGATACTGCGATTGGGGTAAAACCCATGTGGAATCTAAAAGAATACAGTCTTACATAGCCTTAGGAGTGTATATTTTTCTTGATGTGTCTTCAAAACAAAACTCAAACAAAACACCATAAAAAACATTACATTTTGAAAGTGAAAACCTTGATTCAAAACTACATTGATTAAGGTAGACAAGTTAGTAACTTAGGTCCATCCATCTTCAGAAAATCAATCCTTTCAGTAGTGTTCAACCTTTCCTTAGGAAAAATAGAGTCAAAATATGTGGTTTAGATGATGATTTCACGAAAGGAAAAGATTAGAAAACCAAAGATCAAACCTCTTAGTCCAAAACAACATAAAAAATGTTTGTCTATGCTCTATGACTTTAGAGAAAGGTTAACCTTCAATTTTTACAAGAGAGCTTGCAAAAACAATCTAGAATTATACATGATGTACTATTGTCAAAATCTAAGACTTTTCCAACATTTTGAGTACCTTAATTACACCTCTTGAATCAAAACTCCAAGTCCAAGATCATTCCTTAGATACCTTATAAGTCTAAATGTATCGAAATGTACCTATATAAGTGGAATTTTTCAAACTAAACCTAGATCTAAACATTTCAAGGTGCCTAAATCATCAATATCCATCACATATTTGCTTGTACAATCTAGTTTCATCTTTTGGATTTGTCATCCTTTAATCACGAAACTATGTCATGCAATCAAATCAAACTTAGTCTAATCAATATAATTTGTCATTCTATTTGACTTAGTTGTAATCCTTGGCACTATTTCAAACTTAGATCAAATCTTAGTCTAAATCATAACACTTGTATGCACATCCAAATGAGATCACAAAAGAGAAGACTCAAGAACAAGGAACTTGGAACACCCAACTTTGAAACAGAAAACATAGGAAGTCTGAGTAGTGAAACTGTCGATATCGAAACTCACAACATTGAACCTCAAAATAGTGAGATCCATAGCAACATGGCTGATGCAAAAGAAATCCCTATTCTTGGACTCAACAATACTCAAGGGGAATAAATAAATGATGAGGATATCCAACAAGCGGAGCAAGACCCCAACTTCCATAAGTTTTTGGAAATTTTTTTTGAAAGAGATGGGGAAAAATACCTTTTAATGTTAGCCAATCAAGGAGTTAGAACTTTCCCCTGATTTTGATATCAACATCTTAAAAGCACCTTCCCAAAAGCCTAGAAAAGAAATAGAACAAATGAGTTCTTTAACTCACCAAATGAAGAACCTTCAACAACAAGTTCTAGATATGCAAAGGGGAACTTTGAAATGATACTTGATCAAGGAAATTTGTCCTTATCCCTTTAATCAATCCATCAACATGATTCCTTTCCCTAAACGTAGTGAATTTCCAAAGTATGATAAATACATTGGTAAAACTGATCCATTAGATTACGTAAGGGAATTCTGAACTATTAGTCTAGAATTTGTGCATGAGGAAACTTATTTGATGAGACTATTTCCATGAATTATAGGAGGGACATGCCTTGAATGGTTTTCAAAGATTACACCCCCCATCAACACATTTGAAGAGTTGATCAATAGATTTATCACTCAATACTCTTACAATATCCAACATGATATCACCATGAAAGACCTTTGTAACTTGAAACAGAAAAAGGGTGAGTCCTTCCTCATTTTCTTGCAAAACTGGAGGAGATTTTTTGCAAGGTATTCTCATCTCATGCCTGAAAAGGAAAAGATAGAGATTTTCATTGACAACCTAAATGATGAGATGAGTTATAGATTGGAATTACAATTCCCCCCTACAAAAAAATGATTAAATAAAATAAAATGAAAGAATCCTTAGTCAAAAGAGGGGTCATTAAATTATACAATGAAAATAATTCATCCAATTCCTCTAACAACTACAACAATGGGGACAAACCTAAATTTTGGAAATGAAACAAGAATGTGGGTAACAATGAGGTCATAGCTAAAAATCAAAATAAAAACCAGTACTCAACCTAAAAGTAGTTGCCACCAAGACTAATCAGACCAACAATCCTCCCAACACTCCAAATGCTAGCCAAAACAATAATCAAACTAATCCAGGGACTAAAGCAACAGTGTTTCCAAAACCTTCCAATTGACAGAAATTCACACCATTGGGACAATCCTTTGATTCCACCTTAAAGGAACTTATCGAGGCTAAGTTTATCACAGTGCTAGAAGCACGAAACTAGGATCCGCAAGTCAAACCCTTTTGGTGGAACAATGCCCATTACTGTGGTTATCATCAAAACAAGGGTCATATGATGAAAGATTGTTGGAAATTAAAACACACAATTCAAGATCTCATAGATAACAAGAAGGTACACATTGAAGGACCCCAAACAAATAGTGATCAGGGAGTGTTCAAGAACCCTTTACCCAATTATGAAAAGGGAGAGTCCTCTATATCGAATACCAAAGGCAAGAATATAAACTATGTTTATGATTCTACCATTCACTATATTGAGATGGTTGAGAATTCCATCCAAGAAAGTGAAATTGGAATCCAAGGGAAGGATGCCACTACTGAAACCCAAGACAATGATGACACCATCTCACATCAAATCAATGATCTTGTACCTAGAAATATGAGCAATAACATTGACATGAATGACAATCAAATTAACGTCATGAAAATCGCAAAAGATCAAGACAATACACCTATCAATGTGATTACAAGAGGACAAGCCAAGGTAACATTGAAAGGAGCTACCCCTTCCACGTCCAAAATGACTATTTTTCCTGTAACTCAATATAACATCGTTGATCAATTACAGAAGATACCTATTCAAATATCCATATAAGAACTTCTCAAGATTTCACTAGCACACAAAGAAATCCTAGAACAAGCTTTAGTTGCCACCATAGTACCAAACAATCTGGAAGTCTATACATTTCAAGTTATGGTGGGACATTTTACTACACCTCATTGCTTATCATTCTCTGAACATGACGAGGCATCCACTGCCCATCCACATAATGTTTCTCTCCACATCGAAGTCCTAATCCATAAACATCACATCAAATGTGTCCTTATAGATGGAGGAGAAGGCCTAAATATCTGAAATCTCAAGCTTGTTCATGCATTAGGATATTCTAAAAATGCTATTGATCCTAGAAGGAAAATCACCATAAAAGCATATGATGATGAAGAAATATCCTCCCAAGGATTGATCATTTTACCCATCCAAGTGGGACCAATCATTAAAGGCATAGTGTGTTAGGTGTTAGACAAGGAATTGACATATAACATACTCTTGGGATGACCATGGATTCATGAAATGCAAGCAATACCATCAACCTATCATGAGTGCCTAAAATTTCCTTTCAATGGATAGGAGGTCACCATTGCTACGGATTCTAACAATCCCCAATATTGCAATGCACTCAGAACAAGTCAAGATACCTTTGTACCACATAATAGAGAAGTCATCAACTCTAATTCGTCAAACAAAGAAAGTCTAGTGGGTTCTTCATCAAGACAATATGAGGAAAAGGATCAATCAAAAGAAAAAGGGGTCATTGACTCTATTTCATACAACAATGGAAGTCAATTTGATGCCTTATCAAAATAGTTAGAAAAGATCCAAATAAAAGACAAGGGCATGGGGGAATACTCATCTGAGCAATCTTCATACTTATCACAACTTTCATTTTCTCCTAAGTCACATGGACAACCATCCACCACAAGACAACAATCTTTACAACCCATCACACTCTTTGATGGGAAGTTTATAAAAGCAAGCACTCAAGTGGAGGAATCAGAAGACAGGGATGTCCTAAACTAGTTATATAAATATGAAGAACCTTCATAGGTATTAGTGTCCAATATATGCATAGATAAGTATGGAAAAGGTCACACAATCCTGACAAAAATGGGATATGAGGGAAATGGTCCTCTGGGTAAAAGAAAAGAAGGCATCAATGAACCAATACAACTCATCACAATGAATCCCAAAGAAAAAATGAGACTAGGATACAGGGAAGACTCAAAAGAGGAATCTACTCAAAGAATTGTTGAAAGAATCTTATAGCTATAGGCTAGTGAGGATCATGAAATAGATTCCAATGAATATGAATGGGACTCCCTCTCTGAGGAATCTTTCCACAACAAAGAAATCGATGCAATCCAAAAGTATACACCAATACGTATGAAAGGCCAAAGTTTTGGTTCTAGACCCCTTGAATATGGATCAAAGTATGTCATTGACTCAAGTGAAGACGGTCATTCTTCGAGCAAGATAGACACATTGGAAGAGATTAACATCCTAGACCTCATTGAACAATTTGAAAACATGGCTATCTTGATGCTTACACCTTATGACCTTGGCCAATCTAATGATCCTTGTCCTTAATGCATCCTGAACTAATTGATTAGGATCAAAATGAGCCGCTTGACATACCCACCTTTTCAAATGATGATGTCCTCATGAATTTCCTATGTTTTGATAATCTTGACACTTGTTATACCATTGAATCTTAGAACAAAGCTCCTGACGAAGGGAGTGTCAAACCTTTCAGCTGCAAAATGAACAATATAAGAAATGAGTCTAATAGTGAAAACCATCCGATGGCACTATTAAATCAAGAAAAAGTAAAAATAGAGAGCATATCTTAAGGTGACAAGCTCCCTAAGGTACCAAGAGATGGAAGGTTTGACACTCTCCTAGAACACTATCAAGAGAGATCTTCAGTACTAATAGAACCTACATAATCCATCAATGTTGGTACAGTTGAAATAGTGAAGACCTTGCGTTTAGTAGAATCCATGAGAGAAGAGGAGAAACCCCATTTCACTAAATTATTTAAGGAGAGAAAAATCAACTTTTCTTGGTCATATGCTGATATTCCAAGCATAGATCTAGAACTGATTATGCATCATTTATCATTACCACCTGGCATAAAATCTGTAAAGCAAAAACTGAGAAAAATTCATCCCCATATTGCCCTTCTAGTGAAAGCTGAGTTGAAAAAGCTATCAGATGTAGGATTTATAAGATCTATTGACTATGCCAAGTGGATATCAAACATTTTTCTAGTATCCAAACCAGATAAGAGCATCAAGATATGCATGGACTTTAGAGATCTTAACAAAGCCTATCCAAAAGATGATTTTCCTCTACCAAACATTGATCTGATTGTAGACTTGGCTGATGGGCACATAATGTTATCACTTATGGATGGATTTTTAGGATACAACCAAATAAATATAGCACCTAAAGATCAAGATAAAATGGCCTTCACATGTCCTTGGGGCACTTTTTGCTAGAATGTGATGCCTTTTGGGTTGAAAAATGCTAGAACTACATATCAGAGAGCTATGACTACCATTTTCCATGACATGATGCATACTTTTATGGAAGACTATATAGATGATCTGTTGGAAAAATTCTACACTAGAGAAGGACACTTAGAGATTCTAGACAAAATCTTCACAGGATTGGAGAAATTCAAGGTGAGGTTAAATCCCAAGAAATGTGTGTTCAGTGTAACATCAACTAAACTTTTGGGATACATTGTCTCAACTAAAGGCATTGAGGTGGATCCTGCAAAGGTCAAAGCCATCATGGAAATTCCTCCTAAAAATATCAATCAACTCAGATCATTACAAGGAAGGTTCCAGTCCATTAGAAGATTCATTGCACAACTAGTTGATAAAACTCATCCTTTCAACCACTTGTTATAGAAGAATGTCTCTTTGAAGTGGGATGACAAATGTGAAGCTTCCTTCAGTCAAATAAAGCAGTACCTGATGACATCGCCTATGTTGATACCACCAGTCAAGGGAAAACCATTATTACTATACATTGCAACAACCAAGATATCTTTGGGAGCCTTATTAGCACAAGAAGATTCTACAGGAAAGGAGAGAGCCATCTATTATATCAGCAGGACCTTAAATGGTTATGAGATCAACTGCACCTTTATTGAGAAAGCTTGGTTAGTGGTTGTATTTTCTACACAATAATTGAGGCACTACATGCTGACTCACACCATCAAACTCATTGCCAAAATTGACCCATTAAAGTACTTACTCAACAAACCTGCTTTAAGAGGGAGGTTGGCCAAGTGGGTCATGATATTGAGTGAGTTTGACATCTAGTACAGGGGTAGGAAAGCAATTAAAGGTCAAGCCATAGCAGATCAACTAGCTGAAGCACCATTGTTAGATATCAATCTAATGAACATTGAATTCCTTGATAATGATATCCTAACCATATCTACACAATAGTGGTTGCTATACTTTGATGGCTCTTATACACAACATAGATCAGGCGTAGGAATCTTGTTTGTCTCGCTACAAGGATACAAAATTCCTAAATCCTACAGATTAATGTTCCCCTGCACCAACAACACAACTGAATATGAAGCATTGATTATTGGAATCAAGATAGTTGTTGAATGGAAAATCACAAAATTGCTAGTCTATGGTGATTCACAACTAGTCATCAACCAAGTCAATGATGATTATCAAACAAATGATGAAAATTTGTTTCCCTACAAGAGGATGGTGGATGATTTCAAAAAGTACTTTGTTGAGATCAATTTTGCATAGGTTACCAGAATGGAAAACAAAGCTACAGATGCAATGGCCACTATTGTTTCTCTCTTGCAGATACTTGAACAACAAAGATGTTATGAATTCATGGTAGAACAAGTGTCCAGCCCAGCCTATGAAGATCTAGAATCCAAAGTGATATGCCATATTGTCGACCCTAAAATTTTCCTCTATGGAGAGATCCATACCTACTTGCAAGACAATACCCTTCCAATTAACTTATCTCAAAACAAAAAATGAAACTTCATTCGACAAGCAACTTGCCACACCCTAATAGTTGATGTGCTTTATAGACAAGGTTTGGATGGTACTCTTCTTTGGCGTCTAGAATGTAATGAAGCTAAAACCGCTTTACAAGAGGTTCACAAAGGTATATGTGGCACACATTAAACTGGCTTAACCTTAGCTAAGAAATTATTACGATTGGGGTATTACTGGTCGAATATGGAGAAAGAGTCATTTCAATATGTCAAAAGGTGTTCCAAATGCCAAACTCATGGAAACTTGATACATGCACTGGCACAAGAGTTGCATCCTTTCACAACTACATGGCCTTTTTGTCAGTGGGGATTGGACCTCATAGGTAAGATTCTTCCCCCCTCTTCCTCCAATAGACATAAGTTTATAATCACAGCCACAAAATACTTCACCAAGTAGATTGAAGTTGTTCCTCTAATCACCATCACTGGGAAAAAAATATCATCATTCATCCTGAATTATCTCGTTTGTCTGTATGGTGTTCCTCAATCTATCATTATAGAAAATGGTCGACCCTTTAAGAATCAAGATGTTCAAGAGCTCTACAAAATATTCCATATCCAACATCAATTTTCTACAACTTACTATCCCCAAGGGAATGGCCAAGCAAAGGCCTCAAACAAGACTATCCCAAAGATTTTGAAGAAAACCATCAATGAAGTTGGACATGATTGGCATGTTTAGCTAAACCTGGCATTGTGTGCTTATAGAACCAGTATCCGTACCCCAATAGGAGAAACACCCTATTCTCTTGTCTATGGATCAGAAGCTATTCTACCTATTGAGGTTGAGATACCATCCCTACATGTGTGACTTAAAGGAATGATTTCAAACGAGGATTACAGAGTATCTAGGCTACAAGAATTAGAAATGTTGGATGAACATTGGAAGCACGTAGTTGATCACCTAAAAGCTTATCAACAAAGGATATCTAGGAGCTACAATCACAGAGTAATACCTAGAGCATTTCAGGTGGGTGACTTAGTCTAAAAAGAAAATCCCCTTAGTCAACAAGATCGAGAGAAGAAGGGGAAATTTGAACCTAACTAGCTGGGTCCCTTTGTTATAGTATTAGTCTTTGGATTAGGAGCATATCAGTTATCCACACCAAAAGGGGATCTATTTGAGGAACCCCTCAACAGTTTGCATCTCAAAAGGTTCTACACCTAGCCCATCCAGTGCATTGGTAAAGGTCCTAGAAAAATACCAAAAACATCAAAAAATGTCCTAAATATATATATATATATATATATATATACAAAAATAAAAAATAAAAAATAAAAAAAATGCAAAATCCAAAAAACAATAAGAAAAAGGATCATCCTCTAGTGAAAACCACTTCGGTGGCACTTTGGGAAAGTACCTTGGTGAAAACTTGGCAAATAGGTGCCTTGTGTAAAATAAGCACTCTCCATCTATCTTGGGCTACGTGACTTGATCTGCATCATTCATCCATCATGCTTCCATCTCTGCATTTGTCACGCTTCCATGTTCGCACCATAGCTTGATCTAGTTTTTGTATCATGGTATCCTCTGGCATTACTCGACCCATTCTAAAAATCAGTTTATCTTATTGTATCACACTAGGGGCATGTCCTACATTAGATCGGATTCTTGTACATTCTCAAGGTCGAAAATTTGAAAATCCCAAAAACATTCAAAACAAATCAAAAATCCCAAAAACATTCAAAACATATCAAAATTCCAAAAATATTCAAAACATATCAAAATTCCAAAAACATTCAAAACATATCAAAATACCAAAAACATTCAAAACATATCAAAATCCCAAAAACATTCAAAACATGTCAAAATCCAAAAATAGGTCAAAAAGTCAAAAAGTCAAAAACATGGTTGTTATCTGAACTACGCCATCTCTAAGCTTTGAACATAGGCAAGGGTGATCTTTGATTACCCCTCGAGACATTTAGGTTAGTCTTTTAGGTCCGTTATGTTCATATTTCTATCTTGTAAATCTTGGTCAGGTCGTTAGTCGAACTATGTGGTCTCTACGTGTATAACGTATGAAAGGATAATCTATTGATGAGCCCTTGAGGCCCCTAGGATAGGTCTTTAGGTTAGGTCTTGGTCATCATGGTTGTGTCTCACCCTGGACTAGGGGAAAATAAACTCTAAGCTTGAATCAATAGACAAATAGTCATCAAACGAATGTTTCAAACACAAACTTCAAATGGATGATGATCTTTCTAAATCAAGGGTCTATCACATTAAACACAAAAGTTCAAATTGTTCTACTTTGATTTTTGTTATCATATATCTCAAGTCCTTGATGATGTATCGAACTAGAGGAGCAAGGAAGGAGTATGATTTTTCTCTGTTTGTTGTCTGTGAGTTTATCATTATTACTATGCAAGTTGTCACGAGACGTGCGCTACAAAGTATCACTAATGAAATTCTGAATTTGTATAGGAAAAAGATTAACTCTTGTCTGTTTACACAAGAGATGCTTAGGTCATCTCGGTTTAATTATACTTAGATGCTTGTGTTAACTTGAAATTTTAAAACATCATGAAAGTAGTATTCAGGTCATCTTGGTCTAAACTATGCCATCGATGCATGTACTCACTTTCAACATTTTAAAGGCCCAATGATGATAAAGAGCATGACAAATTGGTTAATATAAATGACAACTTTTGAATATGAGATTTGTATAGTTAAGTTAGACTACATTCATGTTAGTATTGCATGTGTATTTATGGGGTTTTTCAATACTGAAACAATTTCACAATGGTGTCATCTCTATTATTAATGGATTGAGCACACTGGACATTAACCAAAAAAAAATCATTCTCATTTATTTGCACATCCATTGCATTATCATTGGCATATGTTAGAAAACATTCTCATCTCATTTACATTCATACATTCCATCATAATATTTGCCTCAAAATACAAAATAAAATAATAAAGAACATACATTGCATATCATTTCCAACATCAAAATCATGTCATCCACTACACTTAAATAAGTGAGTCTCTTCATATTTCCAAGAAAGTTGGGAAATATGTCAAAGTTATGAAGCTTAAAAGATCAATCTACTGTAGTCTTCCCACAACTTTTGGAAGTTAAACAAACTCACTTATTCAAGCTTAAGGCCTTGAACATTTGAAGTCATGCACATTCAATCATTTTCATTCAACATCATAATCATCACATCACATTGCATAATCATAAATACATTCATCACATTGCCTAATCATTATCATCACATAGAAATCAAATAAATTTACAACATTGCATATCATAATAGGAAAATCAAATGCATGTCAACATTTAGATCATAATCGCCGCTGCATATCATATATCATCAAAAATGTCATAATGTCCATGTGTACAAGGATATCCAAAAGTAGGATGAGATACATAAAAATCCAACACGACACTGTATAATGGGAAATACATCCTCAATCCCACAAAAGGTGTATACACAATGCCCAAGGAACATCACAAAATTCTATGTCGAGCTCCCACCAAATGCTATTGCTCTCATGGAACTAGTACCTCCTCTACCCGACGAACCTGCATCTGGATCTCTCCTATCTCCAGGAAATGGCTACATGACACCCATGCTGATAGTTCGAGAATGAGATCTTCCAGAACAAGACTGTACAAAACTCTATCATCGCTTAGGAGGAATCAACTCATGATATTTACCTCTATAAAATTGCAACTCCTGAGAAATGTGTTTGATCTCTTTGAAGAAATCCGTTGTACCCACAGATGGTGTCGTCTGCTATATCCTCTCAACAATGGCCTTAGCTTGCTTTGTCTAGTGTCTAAAGGCATCCCTCTCTTAAGTAAGTATGATCATCTATGCCTGCAACTCTTGTATCTACTGCCTATCTATCCCTCTATCAGTTGTCAAAATATCAATCAGTGCCCGACACTACCCTAACTCATCCTGAAGGGACACAATCTGAGCTCGAGCCTACACTATCTTACTCTAAAACAACTGAACCTCTACCTACAAAGTTGCTATCTGGAATGACTGCTAATGAGAGGGTATCCCAATCCAATTCTTGGGAAGCATCGCCTGAGCTATGGTAACACTCCTCCTGTGCCTCAAAACTACAAAATTGAATGGATGACTATCATTTGCACCCTCATCACTCTCCCCACCACCTACTGCACCATCATCACTCTCCCCACCACCCTCTACACCACCATCACCTCTGTAACCACCCTTTGCAACACCATCATCACCACCCTTGTCATCTCCTCTCTCTCCATCAACTAGAAGTACTGGCTCCTCTAGATTAAATATAGGAAAGGGATGCATGTGGAAGAACTCTGAATAATCCTTGGTCATCCCGATGTCTATAATATATGGAACATAATCCCATACACCTGGTGTCAAGATATAGTACTCTGTACAAGCTGCCTCATATGATACATAGGAGCCCCACTCTAAAATATCCTGTCATTGTCATGCATAATGGGAAACTCCCAGGGGTATCCCCTGAACCCATCCAAACTATTGACATACTCATAGATACAGGTATCACTCCAGCATAGCATGTGTCTGGCCAATTAGATAGCATGATAACAACATATATGACATCTCCAACTTATCCTCTAGACACTACCCACAATCCAAGTATGGGTGCCATGTGACAGTCTCCAAATGAGCTAGAGCATGCATCCAATAGGCAACCTTTCCTAGCTTATGTTGGACATGTGGACCACTGTAATAGAAAAAATAGGGTCTCCCTGGAGGTCGATGCCTCTCTCTCATGGGCCGAGTGATGGCTATATGTTCCCATGCCCATGTCTCCAATAATATGATGCCACATGATAGGCTTGTCGCCCCATAATAAACAACCTCATGCAAATATCGGTATAGGTGGGCTAACATACATGATCCCTATGCATACCTAGTACCATCAAGTGTCATCCGTGATAGCACACGACCCCAACCTGCCGAAAATCCCTTTGACCAACAATCATGACAAAGGAATCCACCAATGAATCCAGAAAGCACACGTGGCAAAGGATCATATCTTCTAACCATCTCTGTCAAAGGAATCCATCGACCCATAACATGATCATCTCAGCATAACCTCTACAATGCAGTTGTCATGCCCTGCTCTATCTTATCATACACCACTATCTCTCCCATCATTGGGATTTGTAGAATATGATGGACATCCTTTGGAGTCACTGGCATCTCTCCCATGGCTAAGTGGAAGGTGTTGTGGTCACTATGCCACCTCTCTACCAATGCGGTCAGCAAACCTATGTTGATTCGATACTATGGGATATCTAATAAGGAGTTCAGCCCACAACATGTGATAATATCCAAATCTATTGTGGACAAATGACAAACCATGTTCCATGTCTTTAGGAAATTTTCTTGAGACTAGAGTACCTCTAAATATCTCTAATCAAAGCATGTTCAATCAAGATTATCAGTCAATCAATGCCATGTTCAATCAATATTATCAGTCAATCAATGTCATGTTCAATCAAGACTATCAGTTATCCAAGGTAATGTGAAATTAATCAAATCAATCAAAACAATCATCAACTCAGTCAATCAGGACAATCAAACCATTATCGATCCTCACCTATCATGAGGTCGATATGCTATCAAACCATTATCGATCCTCGCCTATCATGAGGTTGATATGCTATCAAACCATTATCGATCCTTTCCTATCATGAGGTTGATATGCTATAAAACCATTATTGATCCTTGCCTATCATGAGGTTGATATGCTATCAAACCATTATCGATCCTCGCCTATCCTGAGGTTGATATGCTATCAAACCATTATCAATCCTTGCCTATCATGAGGTCAATATGTTATCAATCCTATCATCATTCCTTGCCTATCATGAGGATGATACATCAATCATCACACCATCGATCCTCGCCTATCATGAGGTTGATATGCTATCAAACCATCATCGCTCCTTGCCTATCATGAGGTCGATACATCATTGGTTCTCTCATTTGATTCTTTCCTAGCATGAGGTCAAATCATCAACCATCCTACTCAAACATCAATCAAACAATGCACATCTCACAATCAAACTGCAATCAATCCAAAATATGACAAAGCAAATGACTACTAGGACTTAGAAACATCTTGCGAACATCATCACGAGGGCTTTCCGTAATCACACCTTATCAAATAGGGAAAAGAATAGGCTAAAACCACCTAGAATCAACCAAGGTAAATACTTTCCAAGGAAACAAGAGGCACCATTTGGGACCCCAAAGGCACCAAAATAGTGTTTGCACCTCAAAAACATGTTTTCCAAGCTTGCAAGAGGTGCCATTTGGGACCCCAAAGGTGCCAAAATAGAGTTTAACTTCAAAAACCTCCATTTTCAAGCTTGCAAGAGGCACCACTTGGGACACCAAAGCGCCAAAATAGTGTTGGAGCACAAAAACATGAATTTCAAGCTTACAAGAGGTGTCATTTGCGACCCCAAAGGCACCAAAACTCCTAAAACACCCAAAAACATGCATTTTCAACCTTGCAAGAGGTGCCATTTTGCACCCCAAAGGCACAAAAAATCTCAAATGACTCAAAAAAATCATTTTCATTCTTGCAAGAGGTGCTAGTTTGGACCCCAAAGGCACCAAAACTCTTAAACCACACAAAAAATTGAATTTCAAGCTTTCCAAAGGTGCCATTTGGGACCCCAAAGGCACCAAAACTCTCGAACACACTCCAAAACCCTTCAAAACGACAAAAACATCATTTGAATGTGCAATAATTAAATCAAATGAGCTACAACACCTATCTACTACATTCAAAATACCATTAAAAGGCAAGAAAATGACTAACAAAGAGGTTTCTCGTAAAGCATACTGTAGGTCAAGAGGCAACAAGATGATTAGGTTGGTGAAGACGCTTGAAACAATGCTTGTGGTATGGGATCACCATCTTCCTCTAAGCTCTCCAATCTTCAACTTCTCCAAACTCAAAATGTGCAAATAAATCCCATTTTACCACTTTTTACCTTTTTAATGGTAAACTAGAGGGAATTATGGTGGGATTTATTTCCCATTTTTACCACAAAGGAGTTGTAATTAATCAACACTATTCAAAGCAAGAGCTTGCAATGACCTTTCAAGACATAAATCATCCCTGACATCCAAATCTAATTGAATCAACATTGGATCATCATCATAATCATCACAACATCATCACCTTATTCCAACATTTCATTTTAACATCCCCACATTCACCTATCTATCTCTCAAGGGGGCATAAATATATCCATCAATACCTGAAATTCAAAAGTCTGAGGCATGGTCTGGGGCATCAAAATCTTTTCTGAGCATTGACATCAAAATTTTCTTTGAAGCAACGTGTAAACACATTACTTCAAAGAGGGGAAAAATGTATACACCTAAAAATTGTCATCATATTCAATTAATTAAATACAACCTATTTGATTAATGCTTCAACTACATATAAATAAGGTGTTACTTTATTTATATTGTTCACTCTTCTTTTAATTCTCCAAAATCACATTCTTCTAAATAATTAAATAAACAAAATACCCTAAACATGTTTATTTAATTAACCTTCCTTAATCTTGAGCACATTTCTACAACTTTTTGCCACCTCATAAAGGTCACATGAAAATAAATAAGCGTAATTATTAATTAGAATTATCCTCACACACTTCCACCAATGAGAAAAAGCACATGGTTTTATTCCCCCACACTTCCAACAAATTTGGAGCACATGGGTCTTTGTTTCACACACTTGGGAATCCCATACATTTGGCATGTTTCCAATTGGTCAAGGGATTCTCTCCACACACATGGCATGTTGTCTTTGGTCAAGGGGACAACATCCTGATTCCTTTCATCTCCATCATCTATTATTCCTCCTTCGAATATAGATCGTTGATAGGTGCCACCTCACAAAATGCTTGAGAAACCCTATAAATATACCCTCTTTCCTTAGCATTTACCATCCACAATTTTAGCAAAGTTACTATGCGAGTTTATCTTAGGAGCTTGAAGATTTCATGGAGTCTTATACTTAGTTTTCATATCATGTGTTACTTTGCATTCTAGATTAACTAATTGCTTCATAGTTGCATTTTATCATCCCCATTGCATCATAGTTGCATTTTAGGTTAGTTTGTTTTATGTTTGCATTTGAGCATATGCATAATCATGAATAGTTCATTTAGTTTCATATCATCTCACTCATCTCCACTTTTTCATTTATCATCAACATCATCCTTCATTTATCATCGTATTCATCATCCTTTTCATCATTTTGTTTCATTTAGAAGCATACCACTAATCCTTCCAGCCCACGTTTGCACATATAAATCATCTTAGCTTACATATTAAGCATCAAATCTCATTTTCTAGGTTGTCATTTTAACAACCATTGTGCCCATAGAAATATGAGGGCCAAATGGTTTAATAAATCCCTAGAAATAGAGGACAATAATATGTATTTGAAAGATTTGATTGTATGATGAATAGAGTAGTTTTACTTGCTTCAAAATTTGAATGTAAACTATCTCATTAAGGTTTGTGTTGAGAATAGAATCCTCTCCACATTTGGCACACACAGAACCCTCACCATGGTTTTCCCATTTTTGGTTTTCCAAGTAAAAAACCCTAGTGTTCATGTGTTCTATGATTTTGTGGATGTTTCATGCTTTCATTCATTTTTTCAGTTGAATGTATTTTGGTAATTGGATGGCTAATTTTTGAATGGTTTAAAGTAATACTAATTCACCCCTCCTCTCAGTATTCTGAGTGTTCAACATTTAAGGCATAATCTCTTGAGTGTTGGAAAAATGTGTAGCAAATGGTACAATCTCATGTTTTAGGATAATGGATATGAGATCAGAAAAGGGTCTGAAACTATGATTTCTTCTAGAAGAAGGACATATGTAAATGTCTATCAACTTAAGGGTGTTGATGGTCATTGCTTTATGATAGATTAATGAAAGCTAACTATGGCACAAGAGAATGTGTCACATCAATTTTGATAACCTAGTAAGAATTAGTTTAGTTCAAGTTGTGAGAGATCTTCCAAAGATTACAAAGCCTATCAATTTTGTCTATAAGGATTGTTAGATTAGAAAGTAAACGGGAAGAATCTTCAAAGGTAAAGAACAATCTACTACTAAGTTGTTAGAGTTGGTGCATATAGATATTTGTGGTCCTACAAGAGTAAGAAGTCTTCAAGGTGATAGGTATTTCATGCTTTTAATTGATGATTATTCTAGAATGACATGGGTTACTTTTCTGAAAAGAAAAATCTAAATCCCTAGATAAGTTTAAAGCATTTAAAGTTATGGTTGAGAATTAAATAGACATGAAAATCAACTGTTTGATGTCTGATAGAGGTGGATAGTTCACCTCTAATGAATTTATTTTTTTGTGAGAATCATGGAATAAAGAGGCACTTGTCTTCCCATAGAACACCTTAACAAAATGGAGTGGTTGAAAGGAAAAATAGGACTATTCATGAAGTTGCAAGGATTGTGATGAAAGAAGAAAATCTATTGGAAGTATATTAGAGATAAGAAATTCATACTATTGTTTACATAATTAATAGAGTTCAAGAAAAACTAAACAACACAAAGATTCCCTATAAGCTATGGTATGGAAGGATTGCTATGGTCAAGTCCTTTAGGGTTTTTGGAAGAAAATGTTACAATAGAAGAGATGAAAACTTAGGAAAGTTTGATGCAAGGTTTGATTAAGGTATCTTCATTGGATACTCTACTAGAAGAAAAGCCTATAGATGCTACAACAAGAGATTGAGAAAGATTGTTGAGAGTGCAAGTTTCAAAGTTGATGAATATTTTCAAAATTCAGTGGTGATAGATGGATATGAATCAGATGAGGCTACTTGTAGAGAAGAATAAAAAGATAAGGAAGAAGAGGTACATATTGAAGAGTAAGAAGCTCTGAAAAAGACCCTTAGAACCCCTAAGTATCTGTAGAAGAATCATTCTAAAGAATGGATCATTGGAGACAAAATAAAAGGTGTATTAACAAGAAGGAAAGATGTTGAAGAAGAGGTAAATCTTTGTTTACTTTCTAAAGTTGAACCTAAAATATTAATTGAGGCATACAAAAATGAACATTGGATAAAGGATAGGAAAGAAGAACTACTACAAATTGAGAAGAATAAAACTTGGGAACTTGTCCCAAGACCTACAAATAAAAATATAATTGAAACTAAATGGGTGTTCAGAGCAAACTAAATCAGAATGGGGAAGTGGTGAGAAACAAGGCAAGAATTGTGTGCAAAGGCCACTCACAAGTTGAAGGAATAAATTTTGAGGAGACATTTGCTCCTATGGCAATAAAGGAGGCTATCAAGATTTTTTTGGCTTTTGTAGCACCTAAGGATTTCAAAGCTTATAAAATGGATGTGAAGTCTTCTTTCTCGAATGGAGAATTGGAAGAAGTATACATGGAACAACCAAAAGGATTTTAGTTATCAAATAAACTATGGTATGTAGATTGAAGAAGGAATTATATGGATGAAGCAAGCTCCTAGAGCTTGGTATGCAAGGTTGGATAGGTATTTGATACAAAAAGGATTCAATAAAGGTACTATACATAGTAATCTTTACTTTAAAGTTAAAAAATATCAATTTTTTATTGTGTTTGTATATGTTGATGATATAATTTTTGGAGGAAATGAAGCAATGTGTAAGAAGTTTGTAGAAGAGATACAAAATGAGTTTGAGATGTCTATGTTTGGGGAGATGAATTTCTTCCTTGGGTTATAACTCAATCAAACAAATAAAGAAATTTTCATTTCACAGTCAAATTATGTCAAAGAAATGTTGAAGAAATTTGGAATGGAAGATTCTAAACCGATATGTACTCCTATGGTTACTAGTTGCAAGTTGAGAAAGCATGATGAATCTCCTAAGGATAATCAAAGAAATTATAGATAAATTATTAGACGACTGCTATACCTAATTGCTACTAGACCTGATATCATGCATGCAGTTTGTCTTGTGTCTAGATTCCAAGAAGATCCTAGAGAATCACATGTTGCACAAGTAAAATAGATATTTGGATACTTGAAGGGCACTCCAGATCATGGATTATGGTATCCAATGGATACTAATTTCACCTTGAGTTCTTACACAGATATATATTGGATTGGTTGTGTAGATGATAGGAAAAGTGTAAGGAAAGCTAGATGCAGAAACAACTCCCCTAACATCAAAACCTTAGAGAAGAATGTAGATATACTTTTAATTTTTCAATTTTAGTTCAATTAAGATGCACTATGAAGTAGATAATATAAACAAAGTATTTGACAATCACACAGGATTACCTGATATACGTGTGAAAACCCTTACGGGAGAAAAACCCACCACACCAAGAGAAATCACTTTGTATTATAGTAATGGAGATTACATACAAATGTCAGACTTATCTTTCTAGTGTCTGTTTACAACATTCACCATGAACAATCTTGTATAGGAACCTTCAAATTACAATCTTTTTAGAATAGAATTCACTCTGATACAATTCGAACTAGTCACACACAACTATTGATTGAACCAACCAAATCACTACAGAGATTACAAACTATATTCATGTCATTCCTGGCTATTGATCTTCCTCACAAAATTGTCACAATGACCTATCTCCCAACGGTTCTGATTTGGCTCCTCTGATTGGCTTAATACTAGCCACGTAGATAGTCATCGCTCGGTCAAAATAAACAAACTTTGTTGGCATCTCGGTGAGACACTAATAGTGTCTCACTGATGCCACAAAGTCTTCATATCGATGTTTCCAAGAGTCATTTCCATCGGCAAGAGGTTTCACCAAGCTTATAACTTGTATCAGCTTCAGTTTCCTTCCAGCAAAACTATCGCTCTCGCCAAGACATCCCAATGAGCCTTCTTGTGTTACGCCGAGTTCAGGAGACTATTGCTAAGACTTCCTTATGTCGCCAGGACCTCACACTAACATTCTCCACATGTATCGCTATCGCCCAGACTCATCACTTTCGGTGAGACATCATATCGAAGCTCCACAAGTCACATAGACGTGAGTTTTCCATTCAGAAAGAGTATCGTTCTTCGCCAAGACCTCACGCCAAGTCATCATAGGTTATACCGAAGTCGTATGTTATACCGAGCTCCAAAGAATAGTTGGCAAGACATCAATATCGCCACGAGGTTTCTCTAAGATCACACATGTCACGCTGAAGTCATCAACAGTCGCCAAGACGTATCACTTTCACTGAGAGTTCTTATCAAACACATATATGTTACACCGAAGACCTCTCATCATCGACGAGACTCACCAATGTCATTGGGACTTCATAGCGAGAACCCTTTAGTTATCCTGAAGACTTCAATACATAACATACTATCGGCAAGACATTAGCTTTTGTTGGGACTTCACACTGATCAAAGCCTTTTGGCCAAAGGTCTTCCCGATATACGATTGAATGGCCTGTCATCCAGAGATCTTCACAGGCACTACGAGGTCACACCAAAAGTAACCTATCACATCGATATGATCCTTCGGTGAGACAAAAACTAGGTCACAACAACCTGTACAAAACATGATGTTCCAAACTGCTAGTCAGCTAGACATAAATACTGTCACTCCGACTTGGCTCCAATGGAGGTTTCAGCCTGTGATGATTGAGGCATACTTTTCCAACAATATCCCACTTGACAAAGATCAAACAGGCACCTCTAGAGCACAATAAAACTTAATGAAAATCATGGGCACTAAGGCCCATCGAATTGACACACCACCTGAACTTGTCTATGCTCACTGGCTTCATCAATGAATCTGCAGTATTCTCCAGAGTATTAACCTTTTCCAAACTAACCTTTCCATCCTCCACCATATCTCATACAAAGTGGTACTATACATCAATATGTTTTGTCCTGGCATGGAAAGTTGGATTCTTTTCCATACAAATTGCACTCTGACTGTCACAAAAAATAGTTATTTCCCCTACATCAAAACCAATGTTAGAACACAAACATTTCAACCAAACTACTTCTTTACAAGCATGAGTAGCTGCCATCTATTCAGCCTCTATAGTGGACAAAGCGACTACAGCCTGCTGCTTACTCATCTAACTCACTGCACCACCATTCAACATGAAAATGTATCCACTAGTGGACCTCCTGCTGTCAATGTCCCCTACCCAATCAGAATCTACATATCCATGAATGTTGAGAGTCCTCTGTGATTCAACCAAGTTCCCATGGTAACATAAAGCAAAATCTGAAGTTCCCTTCAAATATCTAAACACTCTCTTCACAGAATCCATATGTATCCTTCCAGGATTTTCCATAAATCGACTAAGAACTCCCATTGCTTGGGAAATGTCTAGCCTTGTACAGGCCATTGCATACATGAGGCTGCCAACCTCACTAGTATAGGGTACACTGGTCATGTCCTCCATCTCAGTAGGAGATTTTGGATAGTCCTCAATAGATAGCTTCATTCCCTGCAAGACTAGAACCACTAGCTGTTTGCAATCATTCATACAAAATCTCTCAAGAATAGTCCTGATATACTTACTCTGACTAAGCCATAGTTTTCTATTCTTCCTGTCCCTGGTTATCTTCATCCCTAGAATATACCTTGCTGCACCAAGATCTTTCATTTTGAACTTAGTAGACAACTGAGACTTAAGATCAGAAACCATTAGCTTACTATTACCTATGAACAACATATCATGAACATAGAGAGCAATAATAAGTAATCGATCACTTTCAACTTTATAATATACGCAATGATCATATTTTGATCTCACAAATCCCAAAGACAATACAAAAGTATCAAATTTTTTGGTACCACATTCTAGGTGACTGCTTTAACCCACACAGAGACTTCTTTAATTTGCATACCAGTTTTTCTTTACCTTTCTCAACAAAGTGCTCAGGCTGGGACATATAGATTTCTTCTTCAAGATCACCATGAATAAACTTTGTCTTCACATCCATCTATTCGACCTCTAAGTCATACGTTGCTGTAAGTGACAAAAGAAATATGATAGATGTCAACTTTGCTACAAGAGAAAATATTTCCCCATAATTGATTCCCTCTACCTGGGAATAACCCTTTGCAACCAGTCTCACCTTGTACTTTTCTACATTGCCATCTAGACCAATTTTCTTCTTAAATGCCCATTTGTAGCCAACAACCTTTCTGCCTTTAGGAAAGGGCACCAAACTCTGGGTTTCATTCTTTTCTAATGATGCCATCTCTTCATTCATGACTTCCAACCAAGAGTCTGAATCAGAAATTTTAAATGCCTCCTTTATAGTCCTAGGCTCATCAGTGCTAGAAAGTAAAGCATAGGCACAAGTAGAATCAATCAAAGAGAACCCATACCTATCAGGTTGCTTTCTTTCACGAGTTGACCTCCTCACTTGCTGAGGTTGAGGTTGAGGTTCTTCTTCTTCAGAACTATCAGAACTACTTGAGCTCTCTTTAGTTTTAGGTACATTTTGAATTTTTAGTTCCTCTAGTGTAGGAGGAATTAGAGCTACATCCTTATTGTTTTCTGACTTTGTCTTTGACTGCAGATCCAAAGTGGAAGGGTTCAACTCACAAAATATTACACTTCTACTATATACAACCTTCTATGTATCAGGATTCCAAAGCTTGTATCCTTTTATGATAGCACTATAGCCAATAAAAATACATTTGATAGCCTTGTTCTCCAGTTTAGATATTTTCACATCTGGCACATGAGCATATGCCTCACAGCCAAAAACACGAACATGTCTAAGAGAGGGCTTCTTACTAGACCACACTTCCAAAGGTGTTTTCTCAACAAGAGTAGAATTTGGAGAATGATTTATTAGGTAACATGCAGTAGATACAGCCTTAGCCTAGAATTTCTCCTCCAAGCTAGCACTACTGAGCATACTTCGTGCTCTCTCCATTACTATCCTATTGAATCTTTCTGCAACTCCATTTTGCAGTGGAGTATAAGGTGTAGTCTTGTGTCTTTTAATTCCATGGTCTTTACAATATTTTTCAAATTCATCAGAGAAGAATTCACCACCATTATCAGTCCTTAAGCATTTTATTTTTCTACCAGTCTGATTTTCAACAAGATTTTTAAATTCTTTAAACCGACTGAATACTTTTGATTTACTTTTCAGAAAATATACAAATGCTCTTCTTGAGTAATCATCAATAAATGACACATAGTATCTTGACTTAGACAAAGAAGGAACATCCACTGGACCAAATACATCTGAATGAATATAATCTAGCAAACCATAAGATTTATGAGGACTAGAATAAAAAGAAACACGGTGTTGCTTTCCATATATACAATGCTCACATAATTCAAATTCAAGATTACAATCTTGAAGCCCCTCAACCAGGTTTTTATTCTTCAAGGTTTTTAAATATTTTTCTCCTATGTGGCCCAACCTATGATGCCAGAGCATAGTCTTCTCTACTGGAAGTTTCACTTCCATAGAGTTTACATAATTAGGGATATTTCCCTCTTTACCTCCATGTGTAGCTTTTAATGAATTTCTAGAGACACTGTTACATTGAACAACATGTGCATCCAACTTGTACAGGGTACCAATTCGAGCACCTCTAGCCAACACCATTGAACCTCTAGTCATCTTGCATCCATTTCCAGAGAATGTGACTTGTACTCCAATATCATTTAGCTTATTGACAGACAGTAAATTTTGAGCCAGACCTGGTATGTGCATAACATCATTAATTCCCTTTACTCTGCCATCAAGAAATTGTATTATGACTCTTCCATGACCAACTATCTCCAAAGTTGAATCACTTGCCAAGTACACCTTTCCACCATCGTATTCTTCATACTTTGTGAACCAGTCTCTATAAGATGTCATGTGGAAAGATGCTCCAGAATCAATCAGCTAGACATCATTTGATGCCTGAGTAGCCAAGACTGCAATGAAGGCGTCTGCATCACTATGAGAAGAATCATTGTTAGAAGAATACTTCTTCTTCTTCTTCTTCTCCTCTTTACAATCCTTTCGGACATGACCAAGTTTCGCACAGTTCCAACATTTCACCTTGGAATTCTTGCGAGAGTTTGATCTCCCCTCTTATTTTAATTTTGATTTCTTGTCCTTCTTCTTACCTTTCTCTTTCAGTCTTCCTCTGACAGCAAGAGCTTCCTTCGCCATCTCAGAAGATTTCCTTCTCATCTCTTCTAACAACAAAGAACCAACAACATCTTCCATCTTGAAACTGGATGTTTTACTCCTAATAGCCATCACCAGATGATCCCAAGAGTCTAGAAAAGAACACAGTAATAGCATACAGCGATCCTCTTCATCAATTTTTACACCAATTGATGTTAATTGAGTAATCAACATATTAAATGTGTTCAAATGATCAGCCATAGACCCTCCTTCCTACATTCTCAAAGAATACAGCTTCTTCCTTAGGAACAGTTTATTCACCAAGGACTTCTCCTAATAAATAGACGCCAGTCTCTTCCACAAACAAGAGGCAGTCTTCTCCTCATGCAAATTCATAAGAACTGAGTCTGCCAAACAAAGCCTTATCAGCCCCTTAGACTTTCTATCTACAAGGTCCCAATCTTCTTGCTTCATGCCTGTAGGTTTAGTTTTAGACACTGCAAGCCATAGATCACAATCAACTAGAAGATCCTCCATCTTGAGTTTCCACAACTCAAAGTTACTGCCGTTGAACTTCTCTATTTCAAACTTTCCAGACGTGCTAGCCATCTCAACTTGTAAGCAGAAATAACAAACTCTACAAGACTCCCACTAAACATGATTGACTCAAAAAAACTCAACGTACCCACAAGGATAACACAACTGGCCAAGCTCTGATACCACTTGTAAGGAAAGCTAGATGTGGAAACAACTCTCCTAATGTCAAAATCTCAGAGAAGAATGTAGATATACTTTTAATTTTTCAATTTTAGTTCAATTAAGATGCACTATGAAGTAGATAATAGAAACAAAGTATTTGAAAATCACACAGGAACACCAGATATATGTGGGAAAACCCTTACGGGAGAAAAACCCACAACACCAAGAGAAATCACTTTGTATTATAGTAATGGAGATTACATACAAATGTTATACTTATCTTTCTAGTGTCTGTTTACAACAAAATTCACCATGAACAATCTTGAACAGGAACCTTCAAATTACAATCTTTTTAGAATAGAATTCACTCTGATACAATTTGAACTAGTCACACACAACTGTTGATTGAACCAACCGAATCACTATAGAGATTACAAACTATATTCATGTCATTCCTGGCTGTTGAGCTTCCTCACAAAATTGTCACAACGAACTGTCTCCCAACAGTTTCGATTCGTCTCCTCTGATTGGCTGAATACTAGCCACGTAGATAGTCATCGCTCGGTCAAAAGAAACAAACTTTGTTGGCATCTCGGTGAGACACTAATAGTGTCTCGCCGATGCCACAAAGTCTTCATATCGATGTCGCCAAGATTCGTTTCCATCGGCAAGAGGTTTCAATGAGCTTACAACTTGTATCGGCTTTAGTTTCCTTTTGGCAAGACTATCTCTCTTGCGAAGACATCCCAACGAGCCTTCTTGTGTTACATCGAGTTCAGGAGACTATCGCTAAGACTTCCTTATGTCTCCAGGACCTCACACTGACGTTCTCCACATGTATCGCTATCGCCCAGACTCATCACTTTCGGTGAGACATCATACGGAAGCTCCACAAGTCACATAGATGTAAGTTTTCCATTCAGCAAGAGTATCATTCTTCGCCAAGACCTCACGCCAAGTCACCATGGGTTATACCGAAGTCGTATGTTATACTGAGCTCCAAAGAATAGTTGGCAAGACATATCAATATCGCCAAGAGGTTTCTTCAAGATCACACATGTCACCCCAAAGTCATCCACAATCGCCAAGACATATCACCTTCACCTAGAGTTCTTATCGAGCACATATATGTTACACCGAAGACTTCTCATCATCGGCAAGACTCACCAATGTCACTAGGACTTCATAGTGAGAACCCTTTAGTTATCCCAAAGACTTCAATACATAACATACTATCGGCAAGACATTAGCTTTCGCTGGGACTTCACACCAAACAAATTCTTTCTGCCAAAGGTCTTCCCGATATACGATTAAATGGCTTGTTGGCCAAAGATCTTCACAGGTGCTAAGAGGTCACACCGAAAGCAATTTGTCAGATTAATATGATCCTTCGGTGAGACAAAAACTAGGTCACAATG
Source organism: Sequoia sempervirens (assembly GCA_007258455.2). Lineage (NCBI taxonomy): Eukaryota > Viridiplantae > Streptophyta > Pinopsida > Cupressales > Cupressaceae > Sequoia > Sequoia sempervirens. Next base: position 434,001,458 of record VDFB02047230.1, on the reverse strand, counting down.
ACCAGTACAAAACATGATGTTCCAAACTACTAGTTGACTAGACATAAGAACTATCACATCGACTTGGCTCCAATGGAGGTTTCAGCTTGCGATGATTGAGGCATACTTTTCCAACAAAAAGTACTAGTGGTGGTGCATTATTTTTTGGATGTAGATTGGTATCATGGTTGAGCAAGAAACAAGATTATGTTTCTTTATCTACTACAAAGGCTAAGTACATTGCAACAACATCTTGTTGCACACAATTATTATGGATGAGGAAAATATTGAAGGATATCAGAGTGGTGTATGATGAGCCTATTTCTATCTTTAGTGAGAACACAAGTGTAATCAATAGTTCAAAAAATTTGGTCATGCATTCAAGTACAACATATCTCAATTTAGTATCACTCTCTAAGAGAAAAGGTTGTGGAAAATGAAGTAAAGCTTGATTATATGACTTCAAAGGATTAGATTGCTGATTTATTTACTAAGGCTCTTCCTAAGGATAATTTTGAGTATCTCCAAGAGAAGTTGGGGGTTATTTCCATCCTTTGAACTAGATGCACATGGAGATGTATTAGTCTAGTGGATCTGAAGATTCATTCTTTATTCTAGATTGATGTTGGTGGTTACCTCTCAGGGGGGAGTAGGTAGTAGCATTGTTGGTTGTTGTAGTCAAGAGGGTGTGTGTTTTCATTATGTAGTGGTAGCTGATTTGGTGCAGTTTTTTATGTGCTCCTAAGGGGGAGTATACAAAATAGTAAAGGAAAGACTATTGTAGTATAGTTGTAAGAAGTTTGATTGATGTCAAAGGGGGAGAATAAGTGATATGTATTATGTTGTCCTTTACCATTGATGTCAAAGAGGGGAGAGAGTCATGTGAAAAAAAAGATAAGTTATTCAAGGAGAGTAAGTAATAAGCTAATTGAGAAAGGGGGAGAAGTAATGTGAAGAGTTGTTAATATTCAGATTTGTTGTGTCTTTGATGGTTTTTCACATCATCCGTTACCATCAATGAAAAAGGGGGAGATTGTTGTAAGTATGAGTACTTAGTGTTGTAATTGATGTCAACAAGCCTGTATTGTCATTGATGTCTATTTTTGGAATAGGTTGTTGCAAGAATACATGAGAAGTTGATGTTATCCAAGCTCTGATTAGTTACTCTGTAAGAGTAAAATTGCACCCTTGCAATTTCACTTACATTCTTGCATCCGTTTTAGTGTCCACTCCCTTAGCATCTTTAGTAGGCTCATTTCAGCCCCTCCATCAACCTCTTTCCCTCTTAGGATGCTCCAACACTCCTTTTCAACAACCACCCTCGCATGTTAGCTTTTCGTTGAACTCTATGATTTTCCTTCACGCGTTGTTTTGTAGCATGATGTGTCCAAACACTAGCATGCCGTGTGGACGTCTCCACACTACGTTAGCATCCTATGATGTTTCAATGCTCAAACGATTGTTTTCAAGCATGCTTTTGACTTGTCACCTCCTTTGGTCAGTGGTAACGACTCGAGATTCCTTGAAACCACCCGAGAAGATTCTTTTTTCTTCTCTCTCCTTAAAAGTAGTCGTTTCACTCCATTTGAATCTTCTAACTTCTTCCAAGTCTTGTTGGCACTTCTCTTGCTTCATTCTAGCTTTTAGCCTCACTCCATCACTTGCTTGCATAACTTCATACAACTTGTTGTAGCAACTTCAAGCTCTCTCAAGCTCCCCTTATAACACCCTTTGCAACTTCATCTCCCTCATTTCATGCTTGTGAGCATCTTGGGATTCCATATACCCTACTATTCAATACTTACTTGGTGATACAAGTTCTCCTCCTTGACCAGGGTTTGCTTTTATCACCTCTTTTGTGATATGGGTTCTCCTCCTCGAGTGGGGTTTTCTTTTATCACACACTTTTTTGGTGGCGTAGGTTCTACTCCTGAGTGGGTTTTGTTTTCATCACACACTTTGTTCATTTCTCTCTTTCTCTTTCTCTATCTTCTGAGTTGTCTGTGGAGGTGGGAACACCAAAGCGGGGGTTTTACTAAGGAAAACCCCTATGCAACCCCAACATTCTCTCCAAATATCATGCTCGTAGGTTTTGAAGACATTCATTTTGTGGAGGCTTCAACACTTATGTCATTGTAAGTATTTTCTTTCCTTTCTACTCCTTATCTTTATCATTTATTCTTTACTTTACTTCAGTTCTACCACACTCTGTTATTTCCCTATATTTTGCAAGTTCTCAGTAATTAGGATAGAAGCATTCACTTTTTTGTTCTCTATGATATTCTTGCTTTTTGGTCCATATGAGATGCCAGCACACCTCTGAGATGCCAACATGTCGCGTTGGCATTTTTTTCCCACACTGTCATCCTCTAGTCGAGAGCTTATCATTTTGTCTAGAGAATCTCTATGATCTACTCTTTTTTATTCTAAAACTTTTGTGTTGTTCATTGAGGTAGTTTAGGGCAGTTTTCCCTGTGAGGCTCTCTGAATAAAGATAACTCATGAGTAGTGAATCCCCCTAGTCAACATTTTGGTGAACCTGACGTGAAGAACAGTGTTCTTCAATAAACTAGGAATTAATTTACCCCTACTTGGCAGGGTCATAACTTTTGACTCGGTGCTTGAAATTCAGAACCATTTGCACTATTGGAAAGGTCTCCTAGAGAAATAGTTTAGTCCCTAAAATACAAGGGCCTTTGATAGTCAAATTTTAGGCACTGATGCAAGTTTTGACCTCAAATTATACTTTGAAGACCTCTGAAAACAAGTTTTACTAGAACATAGAAAATACTAAAAAAATTGTAATGAATTTAATATCTTCTTTTATTAGTTCAATATCTAATTTTTTTCAAAATGTTAATGATATTCCATTTCATGCATGTGATTGTGACTTGGCTTTTCCCATGTCACTTGGTTTCTTTGATCCTTCTCACAAAAGTCCTCTTCAGAGGATATTTTGTTGCAAGAAGGTGAAATCAATGATACATTTCTTAATGTTACTCTACCTTCTATTCATTCCTATGCACCCTCTTTTGGAGATGATGCATTCATGAATGATGAATATACTATTCATTCCAATGCACTCTCTTCTAGAGATAATGCATTTGTGGATGATGAATCTTCTCTCCATTCCAATGCTCTCTCTTCTAGAGACATTGCATTGGTAAATGATGAATCTCATTTTTGTTCTGATGCACTCTCTTCTAGAGATGATGCATTAGAAAATGATGAACCTCCCTCCACATCTAATCCCCCTTGGATTGATGTTGAGAATGTTTCTTTGAATAATTATTCCACATTTGATCCTGTTTGGATTGATATTGAGAATATATATTCAAATAATTATTCCACTAGTTGTGATGATTCCGTAAATGTAATCTATGTCTTTGCTACCCCTCAAAGGCCTAAGATACCAACCATTTATGTGACTCTTGCTAGTCCTTCTTCTAAAAGGATTTGTTCTATTGATGGTGATCCATTTGATGGTGGTTCTCCTCATCTCTCTAAGGCTCCCTCTTATAGAGCAGTAGCCCATACTTATGAGAATAGAATGAGTAAACAACCAAGCCTTCCCCAAGCACCTAAACCTACAAATAAAGCACCTAGTGATTATGATCTTGTTGAGAAACTCCAAGTTACTCTAACTAAGATCTCACTACGTGACTTGCTTCAATCTACTCTAGTTTATCAAGGTATGCTTCAAGAAGCCTTGCAAAAGATCCTCTTGCCTTCTTCCACTAGGTTGGTGGATGCTAATGCATTGATAGCTTATATTCGTGTGGATTCACCAAATGTTACATTCTATCCGCAAGAGCTCCTACCTTCGGAAGTACAAAAGAAGTGAATCCTTTAATGATCATAGTCAACATTAATAAAATTGGCATTAGACGTACTCTCATTGATGTTGGTTTGACGCTCAATGTGTGTAGTATTGATTTATTTCCTAAGATTAATATTGACTCATCTTCCCTTAATGCCTCTTTTGTTGTTATTTGTGGGTTTGATAATGTTGGGTGAAAAGCTCTAGGCAAAATAATATTACCTCTGTAGCTTGGACCCATTACTGTACCCAACCTTTTATATGTTATGGTAGAAAAGTTACCATATAACCTTCTTGTTGGTAGACTATGGATTCATGCTATGGGTGCAATCCTTTCTACCTTGCACAAATCTATTAAGTTCATTTATAATGATCAAATAGTCACAAGCAAGGCTGACCCTGATGCTATGCACTTATGTGAGATGGCAGCTATTGGTCAAGTATTAATTGTGCATACTCTCATCCCTTCAGTGTCTTCCAATGTGTCGATGTTTACTCCAGCAATACCTACTACAAAGGGTACTCCCAAGATAAATGTCCCTGAAGAAGATCCTTCTCAAGCAAGGAGTCTTAAGTGTGCTCCTTCTACCTCTTCTCAAAAAAATGCATGTCTTGGTGATGATTTAGGTTCCTTAGACTTTACAGATTCCTTCATCCAGGAATATAAAGTCAACTCAATCCACTTATACCTTTCAACAACATCATCCACCCCTGCTATCAGAGATGGTTATTCTCCTATATCGTAGGGTAGCATGAGCATAAATTGTAATGTCCTTAGTGTTCATCCTCCTTCTGAGGAAGAGGATTACAATTCTTCTAAAGAAGATAGTGTTGGAAGTCCTATTAATAAGAATGATGGTGATCCCATAGAGGAGTGTGGTCCCCATTGTTGGGACAATGCTCTCTATGAGGATCCTCCTTCTCAAGATTTGCAAACACGTTATGGCCCTGGCTTTAATATTGTCTCTAAATATGGCTATGAGAATAGAGATTGTGGGCATAACAAACAAGGCATTTAGGTCCCTATAAAATTCACACCACGTAAGTGTAATTTGGGACTTGGTTACTTGAAGGAACAATCTAAATGGAAGCCATGGTTGAGTGACATGAATTTTTCTCAACCTCATCCTGTTAAAAATATTCTTCCTCCATTTTCTTCTATCTTCATGCCTTCTTCTTCTTGTGAGAAGTCAAACCTTTCTCCACGAGAGAAGGGATTACTTTGTGCTCCTCATCCTTTATTTGAGAAAGAGCATATTTTTTGTAGCTTCTAAAAGCTTTCTTAATCACTCTTCCTTCTCCTACACGTAAGAAATATCATAAACATGATGAAGGAAAGCATTCTTTTTGTGCATACCATCGAGTGCCCGATCATTCCACTAGAAAATGTAAGGCCTTGAAGGATAAAATACTACTTTGTGATTCAGGTGCCATCAAACCCCCATTTGATTGATGCACCTACCTTTTCTTTGCTTGACAAGAGATATTGAGGTTTACCTCTATCCTGAATGTTCTAAGTATCTTGCATGGTTCTTCTCCCCTATATGTTGGGGGCAATGATAATTCATTTTGGAGATGTGCGTCCTTCTTAAAGACCCCCTCTCTTCTCCCTATCTTTCAATTGAAGCGTCCCTTGAGTGGACCCTTTTCTCTTTTGAAGGGTTCTCAAGGGACCTCTTTGAAAGCTTGTATCTCAAATGAATTCTATGGCATCTAGCTTGGGGGCAGCCCGACTAGACCTATTTCATAACTTTGTGTCTAGCTTGGGGGAAACCTGGATAGACTTTACTTTTCAAACAATGTATCCCTTGAGTAGACCCCTCTTCCTTTTGAAGGGTTCTCGAGGAACCCCTTTGAAAGTATTCCAACTTGATGATGGTTTTCATGACTATCTACTTGCTCTATAGGACCAAGAACCTATAGAGCTCCTTTACATTCTTATTTGGTGATACGGGTTCTCCTCCTCAAGCAAGGTTTTCTTTTATCACCTCTTTGGTGATATGGGTTCTCCTCCTCGAGCGGGGTTTTCTTTTATCACCTCTTTTGTGATACAGGTTTTCCTCCTCGAGCGGGGATTGTTTTTATCACTTTTACTTTGCGATACGGGTTTTCCTCCTCAAGTAGGGATTGCTTTTATCACTTTTACTCTATGATACAGATTTTCCTCCTTGAGCGGGGATTGCTTTTATCACTTTTACTCTGTGATATGGGTTTTCCTCCTTGAGCAAGGATTTCTTTTATCACTTTTATTATGTGATACGGGTTTTCCTCCTTGAGCGGGGATTGCTTTTATCACTCTTGCATTCATTTCATTATTATCTCTCTTATCTCTTATGTATATACTGGATCAAAGATTTGCATCTTCCTCATCCTGAGTATATACCCTTCTTTTCTTCGTTTTAGAATTATTCTATGTAATTTGGGGATGACACATAGTACTGAGACAACCTTTTACATCGAGGTCTCTTTACTTTGTTGACTTGAACCCTTTAGCTTTTTATGTTCTAACATTGTTTTCTGGTGCAAGTTCTTCTTGTCTAATGTATTGGTTTTGCAAATCGTTAGCCTGGGGGCATGTTTCTGTGGTTCGAAGAGTTATATGCTTCCTATATAGTATCCTTTTGGCATATGATGTTATTTATGTTTAGTAGATTTCCTTTAACATGCATATTAGTGTAGATTCATATGGCCGCTAAAGTGGGGGAAAAATGGATAAGAGTAAAATTGTACCCTTGCAATTTCACTTACATTCTTGCATCTGCTTTAGTGTCCACTCCCTTAGCATCTTGAGTAGGCTCATTTCAGCCCTTGCATCAACCTCTTTCTCTCTCAGGATGCTCCAACACCCCTTTTTAGTAGCCACCCTTGCATGTTAGCTTTTCATTGAACTTTGTGATTTTCCTACACATGTTGTTTTGTAGCATGATGTGTCCAGACACTAGCACGCCGCGTGGATGTTCTTGCACCGTGCTAGCATCCTGTGACGTTTCAATGCTCAAATGATCATTTTTGAGCATGCTTTCCACTTGTCACCTCCTTTGGTCAGTGGTAATGGCTCGAGGTTCCTTGAAACTACCCAGGAAGCTTCTTTTTGCTTCTCCTCTCTCCTTAAAAGTAGTCTTTTCACTCCATTTATATCTTCTAACTTCTTCCAAGTTTGTTGGCACTTCTCTTGCTTCATGCTAGCTTTTAGCCTCACTCCATCACTTGCTTGCACAACTTCATATAACTTGTTGTAGTAGCTTCAAGCTCTCTCAATCTCCCCTTATAACACCCTTTGCAACTTCATCTCACTCATTTCATGCTTGTGAGCATCCTGGGATTCCATATCCCCTACTATTCACATACTTACTTGGTGATATAGGTTCTTCTCCTCGAGAAGGGTTTTCTTTTATCACCTCTTTTGTGATATGGGTTCTCCTCCTTGAGCAAGGTTTACTTTTATCACATGCTTTTTTGGTGGTGTAGGTTCTACTCCTGAGCGGGTTTTGTTTTCACCACACACTTTGTTCATTTCTCTCTTTCTCTTTCTCTATCTTCTTGGCTACCCGTGGAGTTGGGAACATCAAAATAGGGGTTTGATTGAGGCAAACCCCTATACAACCCCAACATTCTCTCCATATATCACACTCACAGGTTTTGAAGAAATTTTTTTAGTGGAGGCTTCATCACTCATGTGGTTGTAAGTATTTCTTTCATTTCTACTCCTTATATTTAACATTTATTCTTTACTTTAATTCAGTTCTACTACACTCTGTTATTTCCCTATAATCTATAAGTTCTCAATAATTAGGATAGAAGCATTCAATTTTATGTTCTTTATGATATTCTCGGTTTCTATTTTGTATGAGATGCTAGCACACCTTTGAGACACCAGTGCACCATGCTATCATTCATTTCCCACACTGTTGTCCTCTGGCTGAGAGCTTGTTAGTTTGTCTAGAGAATCTATGTGATCTGCTCTTTTCAATTCTAAAATTTTTGCATTGTTCCTTGAGGTAGTTTAGGACAGTTCACCCCATGAAGCTCTCTTAATGAAGAGAACTCGTGAGTAGTGAATCCCCCTCTTCTACAATTACATTATGTTTTCATTAGTAAAGCTACTAGTGTCAACCTCTAGTGTTGCTATGATAATATTTTGTAATCTACGATTGAGTTACTATATTTTAGTTGGTTTAGTTATGTTAAGGAAGTATTGAAGATGATGAGGATGTGTCTCTAGTGCTTTGCTTGCAAGTGCTTTTGAAAAAATTTGAAAATGGAAGAAATAGTGTGTTGCAGTGGTGTTCTGGGTTGCAGGGTTATGTTCTAGTTTTGCTCCAAATTTCTTCTAAGTTGAAGATCTTCTCATGCATTTTGGATATGTTGAGCAGAGATGTTCAAAGGTGTTGTATCCAAAATTTGGTGTCCTTGATCACTGTGTAGAAGAATTTGTGTCCACTAGAGTGTGAGTTGTGTATTGTGGAGATGCTTGGGAGAAATTTTTTTTCTCTACGTTTATCAATAATTATGTTTCAAGTCTTGCAAATCTGAAGTAGTGTTGATAATGTTGATATCTTTCTTTAGTTGAAGTGGTTTAAGGTTTGGTACTTCAGAAGTTAGTTTCTTAAGTTATAGTGTATGGAAAAGTAGTTTGGATGTATTGGGTGTGTACATTCTTTAGGTGAAAGTTGTTGCAAAGGAGTTTGTTGGATTTCAAGGTGTTTGTGGAATATTCCAAAGTGTGTTCAGGTGATATTTGTTGTCTGTGAGCTATGGATAGATCAAAGGAAGCACATACTTAAGATCTTAATGGTTTTTACATGGGTAATGACCAACCTTGGTGTTTACACTACCTGTGAAGGTGCTTAGTTGTTTGTGGAAGTGTGGTGTGGCATGTAAGGATAGATTTAGGTTCTCGCTATGGATAGATCAAAGGAAGCATATACTTAAGATCTTAATGGTTTTTACACGGGTAATGCCCAACCTTGGTGTTTACACTACTTGTGAAGGTGCTTAGTTGTTTGTGGAAGTGTGGTGTGGAATGTAAGGATAGATTTAGGTCCTAGCTAAGGAGTTTTGTGGTCCACCTTCATTCCTTTCCTCCATTGAGAATGTTTTGGTTCTAACCTAATTTGAATTTGCATGGTTGAGGTGTATAGTTGACCTTGGAGAAAGTTTTCAAGGTTGAAGATAATATAAATAAGAGTTGAGTTGTTGAAGGATTAAGAGATAGATAAGTAAGATATGAATGGTGTGAATTGTAGAGTGTTAGAGTCTGAATTTGAGAAGTGTAGCATGAGCTTTCATGTGTTAGACTATTGGATGGAGTGAGAAAAAGGTGTCTACAATTCTTTAGTTAAGCTATGAAGGTGTTGGTGATGTTGTGGTGGATTTCTTTATTGCATTGTGATGGATTTCTCTGTGTAACATTCTTCTCTATCTTCTTTTCTATTTTGGTAGTGAGCCTTTGATAGTGATCCTTTGTAATCAATGTTGTTATTACTTATAATGTGAGCTAATCCTCATTGTGGTTTTTCACATATTGGGGTTTCTGCATAAATATGGTGCTCTCTTGTGTATGGTGTTGTGTTTTAGTTTTTTTATTTGCTTTCCATGATAAATCATTATAATAGACCAAAGGGTATATTGAATGAATGTGTATTTGAATATGTATAAGGGTTTTGAAGTTTTAAGGTACAAATAATTTACCCCCCTCTTATTTTTCTTGTGTATTCAACAATACCCACATAACAGATCATAACATTTTCAACCTCTGCAATACACCCAACTCATTAGGTTGACACTGGTAATGACCTAATGCCAAAATTCGTCAACTGTACACCCACATTCAAACACATAGACCTCCAAAATATATGCCAACTAGAATATACAGTCTATTGAAACCTGTCAACATATCCACAATACTACAAAGAAAAATTGATGCAGGAGCATCCATGGTCAAAGGTCTATCCTCATCAACCAAAAATAAATTTTTAATTTTTAATTTCCTAAGGTTTGGTTTAATTATGCAATAAGAAAATAAATTGCAATGTTGAGGCCAAAATACTTTATTAAATAATTGGTCTTTATTTAAATGTTGCATTTTCAAAGTGAGAGAAAGTGTAGGAGGTAATTTTGGAGTTTGAAATTCAAAATTGGAAAGTTTGGAATAGGTTTTTTTTGAGACTTTCTATTCCATTTAAAATATTATTTTTGAGATTCCAAAATCCATAAAAAATAGGGATGGAGAGAGTGGACACCCAAGATAAGAAAAATAGTTTTTTTGCTTTAATACATAAAAGCTAGTGTTTTGGGAAAAATCAAGGAAATACTTCAGTATTCAAATCAATGTGAATGAGCACGACTTGGGTCATGATTTTATTGATTTTTATGAGGCATTTACAATATCAAGTCATGGAATATGGTTCAGCAACTTTGTGTTCCATATTTGGAAGCATTTAATGATAAATTTTAACACAAATTGAAGAATTTTCAAAATACAATTGGAGGAAAATGAAAGAGCAGATTTGGGATTTCAAAAAAATGTTTTAATCTACATAAAATTGAGTCTTTAATGTATTCAAGGGGAGGCAAGCAATAGCATCAAGTTTGGAGAAAGAACTTGCAAGTTGCTCCTGAGAGTTGCACAAAGAAAAGTGCAGAAAATCAGCTTGTGAAAAGAAGAGGAATTTTGCAGGGGAAGTTTGGTGAGAGTTGAGGGAAGGAGAAATCAGTTTGATATGAATGGTTTTTCAGGCTTGGAAGTGAAGGAATAACAGAAAATGGATTTAAGAATCCATGATTGAGTTGTTGCAGATTTTGTATTGAATTTTGCAAGTGTTTGATGATCTTGTTTCACAGTTTTGGTAGAAGATTTGAAAGAATGAAATTCTTGTTTTCTTTTAAATTATTTTTATGTTGTACATCAGTTTTATATTAGTTTTGAGACTATTATTATCAGCACATGAGTCTGCACCATTTGTATTGTCAATTTGGAGAAGTTATTGTGATGATTGTAGGAGATTATGAATGAACAATCAAGTGTTCATGTTGCAGATTTTTAAATCTGATTTGTTGCATCTGCAATGCATTTTATCTTGTTAAGAATAGTTTAATGAAAATGGGGTATGTGTGTTATCCTCCTACTTCAAAAATTTCAATCCACAAAGAAGTGCAGATTCATCAAAATATATGCACCGAACTGGAAAACACCTGTAACTACCAATTTTAACTTTTTCTACTCATAACTCCAAAAATAAAAACCAAAACAAGATGAAACTATAGAATTAGGTTCCTTTATCAACCAAAAAAGTTATGTTAGAATAAAAAAGAAAGATATTCATCAAAAAAATAATGCAAACCCAAATACTGGATCCTCTATACACATTAACACCTAAATTGACATAGTCAATTTGCATAGCTATTACCTTCACCAGATCAAACCTTCTTAAAAAATTGTCTTTCACTATCATCCTTAAACATGTTCATGCCATACAAACTAATTTGCATAGTGTTCTTCATACTAGGATACAATTTTGACATCAATGACAACATTGTAATGCATAGATATTAACTTTGTTCTCATCTCACATGCTCATGTTGCCAACAAGTTCATCAATTACATCTATTTCTTCCAATAATATCCCCCTTTTTCTTTGATGGAAACATTCCAAAATAAACTCCAAAATTATTCCCCCCCTTTGACATTAATGGAAAAGGGTGCATACAATAGTTTTCTTACATAATGGATCTCCCTCCAATAAATATATGCATGTATACGAACTAAAAAATTGAATTGACTCCCCCTAGAAGTGTTATCCAACAAAAAAATGAATTGAACATCTAACTTATATCATTCACATATGTACATAAGAATTTGAAACACTAGACTAAAATGTATAAAGCAAAAGAAATATTGTCAACAAGAGGAGGTTGACTCTTGAAGCTTCTCAATGTCCAATTTCCACACTTGTTTTCCTTCTTCCCATATCTTCTTGGCTATGCCAAGAATTGTGTACTAGGTTTGTAGCTCCATTAATAGTTCTTCCCCTTCTTCTAGAGTACTAGGTATTGAATTAAGCTTTGTAGATTTGTTAGCACTTACCAGGGCACTAGAAATAGATTTGAACTTAGAGTTCACTAGATCCTTGATGTTCCCAAACTATAAAATGATCTTCTCTTTTTTCCCTTGTAATTGGAAGAATTGCTCTCATGTAATTTTTCTACCATTGACCTTTTCCTTCATCTAGGTAATGTTTCATATCATAAGCATTGTAAGCTTTTCCTATCTGTGACCCAATTGAGTCCATTTCATCTTTAATGCTCTTTGTGGCTCCGAGCCACTTCATGAAAACTAGAATAATGATTTGTCCTCATCCACACAATCCTACACACCTTTGAGACTATCTTGAAACTTATTATGTGCATGGGTACACTTCTCTGTAATTTCCATCAGTCTCTTCTCATTCATCTTCTTGTCAATTTCTTTCTCAAGTTTTTCTTTCAATCTAGAGGTATATTATTTAAAATAATCAATCAAAAAATTTATATTTTCCATACTAGAGAGTGAATTATCAATTTTTGCATAGAGTATGGCCCCCTGTAAGGTCTTCACTACCTCCTCTATTAGTTCTCTTCTCTTTTGATTCATTTCAATTATATCCTTTTGGGTAGATGCATGGAATACATCTCCCAATTGAAGCTTGTGGAGTAGTAAAATCTTGTCTAGGACAACACTTCCTTGTTGCATGGGTAGTTGTAGCAATTGTGTGGATACAACAAGTTGAAACTTAAGTTGAATTCTTAACAAATTTTTCAAAGAACCTCTGGAGGAGGCGTTAGATTCACCAGTAATCTTTGTGCTATCCTCTATAGCCTTTCTCCACCATTTCATAGGAAGTATTGATGGCGGTGGCTAAAACACAGTTCTCTCTATTTGAAAAATAAACCTTATACCCAATCATCATAGTTGCATACTTTATAGCAAGGTTTTTAATGTTCTTCACTATTAATGCCATCTTGTCATATGTAGCACTGATAATTTCTATCACTACCTCATTCTTCATTGACTTGAGTACTAGAATGGGTCCAGTTGAAAATAACCCTGCAACTTCCCTAATCACCTCTTTTGTGATCAATCTGAGCATATCATTCCACACAAACTTGTCATGGATACGAATCAACGCAATCCTTTCCCAGGAATCGTTAAGGAAAAATTTGGGAAATCCTTGCCAAACTTTGAGTTTCTTCACAACCAAATTTTGATACTATGGCTTCAATACAAATTCCTCACCAGTTAGCTCATTTACCCACACATTTCCTAGCTTTGAATGATAATACTCTTCTAACTTTCCATGAATGTATATTCTTATATCCTCAGTGTATAGGACTCCATAAGGAACCCTCAAGAAAGCACCTTTCAAACTGACATTTGTGTATTTTTCCGGATGTTTCTTGAATTTAGGTTGAGGTTTCTCAGACACATTTCCAACCCTTGTTGTATTCATTGTGCAAGTTTCTAAATATCTTTCAAAGTAATTTCTAAAAAACTAGGGCAACAAAGACCATAAATACCTTACACTTCACATTTTTGACACCAAGACTCGATCACGTCAACTACACTACTCTTCTCTTTTTCATCTATGAATTTTTGTTAAGTGTAATCACTTATAAATATTTTTTCATGACCTAATTTTGTGTTGAATACTCAAACTAAAAAGCTGGTAAAAATCTTGTCTCACAGTGAACTTCAAATGCTCCATAATCTTCCACATTAAGATATTTTCTACTGGGATCTTTTCCAGTAGATCAGATGCATTTATCTACATCACATGCCTTCATGCTAAAGCATCAACACCATTTCCTTGGTATGGGATGAAATATTTCCACTAAAGCTCCCCCTGAGACAAAGCTCTCAACTTAGTTTTTGGAGGAAGAATCTGCACCAAATGCTGGTATAGACTCATCCTTGACCTTTGTCTCTTCCTTCTTTTTCCAAATCTTGTCCATTTCCTTATTTGTCTCTGTTGGATCAATATTTTGTACTAGATCATTCTTCTTTATATTTTTTCTTCTATAAAACTTAGAAATATGTCTAGTTCTATTACAATTGTAGCATGTGATATTATTTTAACCAATCTTACCTCCATTCATTCTAGATCTGCATTGATTAGCTTTATGCCCAAATCCATTGTATGTATAATAGTAGCCATTGAAATATTTAACCATTCTACCATTGTTATAACTATCCATCTTTTGACTTCTATATTTTTTAGCTCTATGACCAATATTTTGCATGTAAAGAACTAACCGAGAAAAGATTGAATATTTTGATTCATTTTGATTCTACATTCCATAGCCTTATGTCCAAATATATTGTAAGAATAACAAAAACCATTAAAATATGGGTATCTTTGTGCATTTGGTTGTTTGACTGGTGGTCTTCTAGCTTCATTCCTTTGATTCTAGATCTACTTGGCATTGTTCTTGTTTTTAGTCTTCTTTTGTTCATTGATCTCATTTTTAACATTTGGTGTTTGATCTTCTTTTGAACTTTCACCCATTTCAAATCCAAAAACTTCTTTATCTTTAGACCCTTTATAATTTTCAATCATTTCATCAAGCTTTGTAGAACTCGTCTTGAATTTATCTTCATGACTCCTTGCTTTCTCAAGATCTGATATTAGATTCACAACTTCTTATTCAATCTTCGTGTGTTCTTCAGATTTTCTTTTCACCATTGCATTCAAACATTCTTCAACTCTTTTTCTTTCTTAAACTTGTACTTTTAGATTAGTAATTTTTTCATTTTCTTGCATCAATTGTTCACTACCTTATACATTTCTCTAAATCTCTTTATTTTCTCTCTCAATTTTCTAATGCATTCATCTATTTCCTTGAAATTTTCTTTCATATTTCTATTTTCACCTTTATTTCTTTCCAAATCTTCAAAAGAAACTTTGAGTTCTCCATTTATGTCAAATATGCAATATTCTTCTATAGATCCAACAATAGGATTCTCTTCCAAAGTAATAGGTAATCTTCTAACAAACATGTGTTCAACCTCTAAAATCTTCCCTAAGAAATTAATCTCCTTCAAAGGAACCAAGCTTTGATACCAATTGTTGAACACTCAAGATATTGAGAGGGGGTTGAATCAATCTTCTTTTAAACCACTTAAACATTTAAACATCCAATACTCATAGCATATTCAATTTTTAGAAATGAATGAAAGCATGAAAACAAACAACAACATCACATAACACATGAACACTAGATTTTTACATGGAAAACCCAAAATGGGAAAAACCACAGTGAGGATTATCTTATAATAAATTATAATTGGTTATAGTATATTACAAAGGTGCTCATTATAGGTGGACTCACTACCCACTAATAAAAGAAAGATAGAAGAGAGTGGTGGCACATAGCCAAATTTGAACTATCACAAATTGCATCTACCATATGTTGGGGTATAGTTCCATTGAAGCTCAATATACCAACTTAACACACTTCATACTATTTTGAAATAATACTTTTCTCTTCTCTAAATTCACACAATTCACATCCACAAAATCTATCACATATCTCCACACCACAAAACATCAAAAATATCCTTCATATGTATATCCACTTCACCAAAAACATCAATTAGGTCGGCATAATTAGATGTAATAAGAAAAAATTAGCTTGTTAGCTTAAGATCCATAAACATACTCTTTGTGACAAGATTCAAAACTCATAAAAATATGAAATAGGTTGGTATGGACCTAAAATAGAATGCACATAATTGATCATAACATGTTCAACCTCCACAATACACCCAACTCATTAGGTCGACACCGATAATGACCTAATATCAAAATTTTCCAACTGTACACCCACACTCAGACATGCAGACCTCCAAAATCTATGCCAACTAGAATATACAATATATTGACACCTATCAACATCTCCACAAAACCATAGAGTAAAATTCCAATCCGCGGAGAAGTGTGGATTCATCAAAACATATGCACCAAACTAGAAAACACCTATAACTGCTAGTCCGAACTTCTATTACTCATAACTCCAAAACCAAAAATAAAAATGTGATGAAACTTTGGAATTATGTTCCTCTATTAACCAAAAAAAATATGTTAGAAGTGCAGAGTGAGATATTCATGAGTGAACTAATGTAGACCCAAATACTAGATCCTTTATACACAAAAACACCTGAATTGACACTTAGTCAATTTTCATAACTACTACCTTCTTTGCATCAACCCTTCTTGCAAAATTGTCTTTCACTATCATCCTTAAACATGTTCAATTCATACAAACTGATCTTCATAGTGGTCTTTATACCAAGATATAATTTTGACATCAAGGACAACATTGCAATGCATAACTATGTTGAACACCCAGAATACTAAGAGGGGGTGTGAATCAATATTCTCTTAAACCATTCAAGCATTAAACATCAAATCACTAATGCATATTCAATTTTAATAAGGAAAGAAAGCATGGAACATTCACAAAATCACATAACACATGAACACCAATATTTTTATGTGGAAAACCTAAAATTGGAAAAACCACGGCGAGGGTTAGCTCATAATATATTATAACTGGTTATAGTATATTTACATAAATGCTCACTATAGGTTGAATCACTGTCCAAGTGGACTCACTATCCATAGAGAAAAATATATAAGAGAGATGGTGGCTCACAACCTATTTTGAACTATTAAAATTACATCTAATATATACATGAATTACAATTCTATTGAAGCAAAAAAAAATTCTTTATCTGATTCTAATTCAACACTCTGTAATGCTCTTCATTCACACAACTTTGATTGTCAACTCAACATTCATAAATTAACTTCACACTACTCCAATCAAATTCACATCATATATAGTGGATCATTCTTAGTACTTGCAATCTATCTTAAAACACCGCAACCAATATAACATATATATCGACATCAAGTATAACATCGATTAGGTCGGCCTAATTAGATGTAACACTCAAAATGTAACATGTCAACTCCAAAACTTTTCATCCACACAATGTTCCATAATTCAAATCTTAAAACATATTAAGATAGGTCGACATGGACCTATAATAGATCCCAAATAAGATGGTAATACATATTTAACCTTCACATATCATCAAACATATTAGGTCGACATGACATAAGACCTAAAAGAAAAAACCTTCATTTGTGTATCCACATCTCAACACATGGACATAAAAAAATGATACCATCTAGAAACATATATTCAATGCCACAAGGCCAAAAACTCATTCGTAGAGAAGTTCAAATTCTCCCACACAACTGTACTATACAAAAAATTATTGTAATATGCCAAGATGAACTCTATTACTCATATATCTCAACCCACCTGTCCAAATATGATGAAATATTGTAATTAGGTACATCTAACATCCAAAAAAATGATGTTAGAAGTGCATAGTGAAACCTTCATTTTCTAAGTGGTGTGGACCCAAAAACTGACGCATTATTACACTGAACTAGAAGATTTGACACTTAGTCAATTTCCACACAACTTATCTTTCTAGACCAAATCATCTTGCAAAAATTTCTTCCTTAATACTACAAAAACATGTTATGCAATTGAAAGTATTCATATAAGTTACAATGTTGACATCAATTAAAATACTGCAACACATTGTTATTTACCTTTTATGCTCATGTTGCCAAACAACATCATCAATGAAAAAATTTATCAAACTCCCAACAATCTCCCCATTTTTCATTGATGCAAACATGCCAAAAATATCCAAAATACTCTCCCCCTTTGACATCAAGGGAAAAGGGTGCTTGTAAAACTTGTTCTAATTGTCACTAGAACTCTCCCTAAGAAAAGTAAACATATATACAAATTGAAAAGAATGGTTTGACTCCCCCTGAGTCATATACCAAATAAAAGACTAAAAAGGTACTAGAAAAATTATCTATATTTTCCACATATGTACAAATAATTTGAACATAAATGCTAAAAAAATACATAAAAGAATAAAATATAAATCAATTAGAGGAGGTTGACACTTGTAACTTCTTCAAATTATCTTCCTAGGCTTGCCTACCATGTTCCCATTATTTCTTAGCCTCTTCAAGCAGCCTATTCTACATTTCAAGCTCAAGCAATAATTCTTCTCCCTCTTCCAGAGTAGCAAGTATTGAATTCATCTTCTTAAATTTGTCTACTCTTAGGTGAGCTTTTGAAACAAGTATAAATTTGGGATTTTGGGATTGAATAGGTCCCTTACCTCTCCAAACTAGAGAATAATGTTTTCTTTGTGCACTTTTAGTTGGAAGAACTTCTTGTGTATGTCTTCTATTGTGTTCCTTTTTTCTCCAGTGAGGTCAACTACTGGATCATATGCACTTGAGGTAGCAACAATTTGAGACTCAATAGAGTCCATCTCCTTTCTTATGCTTTATGTGGCTCTGGGCCACTTCATGCCATCTTGATAAAGTGCCTTAGCCCCATCAACATAACCTTCAGTATCCTTTAATAATTCAAAAAAAAAATTATGTGTAATGGCACATTTCTCTATTATTTCCAACATTCTTTTGTCACTAATCCTCTTCTCTACTTCCTTCTTTGCTTCCTCCTTTAATCCATATGCATAATTATTGAAGGAGTCAAGCAATAGTTTGAAATTTTCCATACTAGAGAGTGTGTGTTCAACATTTGATCCGGGTATGGTCTCTTGCAATGATTTAACTACTTCTTCCATAAGTTCTTCTCTCTTCTTATGTGTTTCAATTATTTCCTTTCTTGCAGATGCATGAAACATGTCTCCCATTTGTAACTTGTGGATGAGAGAAATATTTTCTAGATCAACATTTCCTTATTGCATCAATAGATATAGCAATTAGGATGATACAACAGGTTGAAAATTAGGTTGCATTCTCAAAATATTCTTCAAGGAATCTATAGAGGAGCTAGAAGATTCACTAGAATCCTTAACAATTTCCACAACCTTTCCCTTGTCCTCTAAAATACTAAATTCTATTGGTTTTTTTGTTTCTTCATCTTTGGATGCATCATTATCTTCATATTTATCCACATGTTCTTCTTTCTCTGAATCATCATTCTTATTATCATCATCCTTTTTTGTCTTATCTTCCTCTGTAATGTTTTTTAGTCTGTGATTACTAGAGGAGTGACTTCTTCTTGTGCTAGAGGAGTGTTGGTATTTTCCTTTGTAATTTCTTCTTTGATCATGTCCTCATCATTTCCTTTTCTCATGTCCTCCACTTCCATAGGAGTGTTATCTTGTGTAGATTCCTCATTTGTATCATGTTCATTTTGAGCATCATTTTTTCGCACTTCTTCCTCTGCATTAGGTTCCAGAGTAGGGGTATGAACATTCACTTCTTCAACTACATGAGTCAATCCTAGCTTATGTACAATCTCCTCTTCTATATCATTTCTTTCCTTTTGGATTCTCTCAAGATCATCTTTGTCTCAACCCATAAGGGTTGTAACCCTTTTTTTGGTTCTTACCTCCTTGCTAAATATAGTAGCCAATTTGGCTCTATCATCCTCAAATAGAGGAAAATTCACTCTTTCCAAAGCCTCTTCCTGAAGCCTTTCATGTTCTTTTATTTCCTCTTGTCTTATCTTTGACAAAATATTCCATAAATCTTCAAGAACATGTTTCTTGGTGTTTCACATATCAACTTCAAGTACAACAATATACTTGACTATAGATTCAATGATAGTAGCCTTTCCTATCTCATCTACATCCTTCTACAGGGTTGCAGTCTCTCCCAACATATCATTTTGTAAAATGCTATTAAATAATGCCTCTAACTTTATGGGGGAATGAGGCCTTACCAATTCATTTTATTCTTTTTCTTTGACTTTAACAGGATTCTTCTTTGCTTTTGCATTCTTATTATTCTCTAGAGAAGCCTTCTTGGATTCCTTCTTTTCTCTTCTATGGATCTCGAATGTTTCTTTCTCTTTCTTTATCTCTTATTCTCTTTTATTGTTAATTATATCAACTCTTCTTCTTTTGGTGCTTGCTTCACCTTGCGAAGCATCATTTCTTCTTCTACAAATCAATGGGGCTACATCTTCCAGTTCTTCCTCTTCTTCTCCAAAATTTATACCAACATCCTTCTCTCTTATTTCTTTTTGCTTCACTATCCTCTTGGTTGGGTCAACATGTGGTGCAACAGTGGTGGTCTTCTTCTTATTTTCCTTAGTGGAGTGTACAACTGGAGGGGATTTCTCCCTTATCAGAGGGTTGGAAGTTGTCTTTCTTTTCTCTCAAATAGAAGGCAAAGTCCCAAAGGAATTTTGGATAGGAGTGGTAGAAATCCTACTATATCTCCTTGAGCTTCTAGAAGCTTTTGTTGCACTTGAATCTTCCTTGGATCTCTCTCTAGCATACTACACTCTTTCTTTAGAAAGACCCATTTCCTTAGAATATACATTAACCATATTGTCCACATTCTTTTCAATTTTTGTTTTCCTCTATTCCATGTGAACTTCCATGGAATTTTCCTCATAAGTGCCATATCTAGGTTTGTGGTGTCTTTGGGGATTTTTAACAAAATATCAACATAACCATTAAGATTTGCTTCTATCACTTCATAACCTAGTTTAGGAACCCAAATAGTTATTGGTTCCACTACCTCCATAATGTATTGCTCTGTAGATACAAGGAATGTGATATCACTTTTACATCTCTCAACAATTATCCTCAAAATTCTCTCTCTGATGCATTATCTTCTGGAATATTTTAAAGAAACAAGTAAGGGTACCATCTTGTGCTTTGACATCTCCAATGTTCATCATATGATCTAAAATTTGATGTACAATTGGTCTTCCTCTTACCTAGGTTACACTTCAAATTATGGGAAGCTCCTCTAAGAAAAAAAAGAGTAAGAATATGGACAAGGTGCCATACTTAAATACATATTTATTTTCCTTAGTCTGCTTCCAATTCTCCATTAATTGTTTCCTAATCAACTCACACATGTTATAATCTGCACCATTTTCTACCATCTCATATGCAACATTGATTGTGGTGGTAAATTTAGAATTTTCTTTGTTTGTATAATATTTTGTTACTGATCATCATAGCTTCATATCTCATAGTTGGATTCTTGATGGGATTTATTGCAAGGTCTTTCTCTCCATAACCACTTCATTTTTAATAGACTTTAAAATAGGGATGGATTCGGTGGAGCATAGATTGGTGACTTCTTATTTCCTTAGTGATCATATTAGGCATACTAGTCCAGAAAAATTGATCATGTATTCTAATCAAGGCCATTCTTATCCACTTGAAATCATAAAAGAAATTAGGGAACCACTATCATACATCTAATTTCTTCTCAACTAGGTTTTTATATTCTAGTTTTAGGGTGAAGTTGTCTCCTATTAACTAATTTTCCCATATATCACTTAACTTAGTGGGAGAATTCTCTTCTATTTTTCCATGAATGTAAGCCCTAATGTGTTCAGTTGGTAAAACCCCATATGGAATATGTGAGAATGTACCTAATGTGTCACCATCTATGGCTTTCACAGGATACCTTTTCAATTTTGGTTGTGGTTCCTTTGTAACCTCTATAACCCTAATCATAGCCATCACAAAATAGATTCAAACTATTTCCAAGAAAATTTCTTCAAAAATTAGGTAAAAAGTTTCATAAAATACCTTTTCTACACTTGTCAAAATAGGGTTTTCATGCACTAAAACACATATTTCTTTGAACACTTTGAATTCTATCTCCACTGCTTTGCTCCTTCTCAAATGCCATTGTGAAATGAATTTTCCTTAGTGAATTTAATTATAACCTTTCAATTTGACCTAATTTTGCATTGAATGCTTCAATATATAAAGATGACAACACTTTATTTGTATGCCCAAACAGCTTCTGAAGCTCCACAAACTTCCATATCATCATATTTTGTTTCAAAAATTTCACCAATAGAAAAATCATGTTGATCTACATCACATATCTTCGTGCTTAGACCTTAGCACCTCTTATTTGGCAGGGGAAAAAATATAGCCATTAAAGCTCCCCTTAAGCCAAAGCTCTTGGCTTAGTTTCTGGAGGAAAAATATACACTAGAGGATGGTACATATTCTCCCTTGTCTTCTTTCTCTTCCTTCTTTTTCTAAATATTTTCCATTTCCTTCTTTACTTCAACCGGATCAACCTTTTTAATTGGTTCATTCCTTTTTACTAGACTATCCTTGTATTTCTACTTCTACAAAACTTAGCAATGTGTCTAGATCTATTGTAATTTTGTGACATGTGATTTTCTTCTAAGCAGTATTCCTTCTATTCAATCTAGATTTGCATTTATTAGACTTGTGTCCAAATCCATAGCATGTATAGTAGTAATCATTGAAATATTGAATCATCCTACCATTCTTATAGCCATTCATCATTTGACTTCTACATTCACTTGCTCTATGACCAAATATTTTGCATGCAAAAGATTGATTGGAAAATGATGGAACATTTTGATTCATTTTGCTTCTACATTCCATTTCTTTATGTCCAAATTTATTGCAAGAGTAGAAAAAACCATTGAAATATGGGTACATTTGTGTATTTGGTTTTCTTACCGGTGGTCTCCTAGCTTCATTTCCTTGATTTTGAATCTTGGCATTGTTCTTATTGTCTTCAGTCTTCTTTGGTTCATTGATCTTCTCTTATGCATTAGTTTTTTGATCTGCTTTTGAGCTTTCACCTTTTTCAAATTCTAAGCCAACTTTATTTCTGGATGCTTTCTAACCTACAATCATCTTATGAAGCATTTTAGAACTCGTCTTGATTTTATCTTCATTACTTCTTTCTTTTTCCAGATTAGATCTTAGGTTTACCACTTCTTGTTCAAGCCTTATACATTCCTCTAATTTTCTTTTCACCATTACATTTAGACATTCCTCAACTATTTTCTTTTCTTCAAATTGCACTTTTAAACTAATGATGGATTTATTTTCTTGCTTTAATTTCTCATTGAATTCCTTATGCCTTTCTCTGAAATTCTTGATTTTCTCTCTCAATTTTCTAATACATTCATGTACTTCTTTGATATTTTCTTTCAGATCTCTATTTTCACCTTCAATTCTCTTAGATATTTAAGAGCAACTTTGAGTTCTCCATCTTGTCAAGCATGCAATCTTCTTCTATAAAATCAATAGAAAGAATCTCTTCCAAAGGAATAGGAAATTTTCTATCAACCATGTCTTCAATCTCCAAGACCTTCCCAAAGCAGTTAAGCTCCTTCTAGGGAACCAAGCTCTGATACCATTTGTTGAACACTGAGAATACTAAGAGGGGGCGTGAATCAATATTCTCTTAAACCATTCAAACATTAAACATCCAATCACTAATGGATATTCAACTATAATAAGGAAAGAAAGCATGGAATATTCACAACATCACATAACACATGAACACCAATATTTTTTTCTGGAAAACCCAAAATGGGAAAAATTATGGTGAGGGTTAGCTCACAATATATTATAACTAGTTATATTATATATACAAAAATGTTCACTACAGGTGGACTCACTATCCATGGAGAAAAGGATAGAAGACAGATGGTGGCTCATAACCTATTTCTAATTGTTACAATTGCATCTAATATATGCATGAATTATAGTTCCATTGAAGCACAAAAACAATCTTTATCTAATTCTGATTCAACACTCTGTAATGCTCTTTATTCACACAACTTTGATCTTCAACTCAACATTCACAACTTAACTTCATATTGCTCTAATAAAATTTGCATCATATATATGTGGATCATTCTTAGCACTTACAATCTATCTTAAAACATGAAAACCAATCTAACATATATATCTGCATCAAGTATAACATCAATTAGGTTGGCCTAATTAGATGTAACATTGAAAATGTAACTTATCGGCTCCAAAAAAAATTATCCACACAATGCGTTATAATTCAAATATTAAAACATCTTAAGATAGGTCAAAATGGACCTATAATAGATCCCACATAAGATGGAAATACATATTTAACCTTCACATCACATCAAACATACTAGGTCAGAATGACATATGACTTAAAAGAAAAAACCTTCATCTGTGTATCCACATCTCAACATGTGGAATTTAAAACTTGATGCCATCTAGAATACATGCTCTAATAACATCTATAAACCTATCTTCATTACTACAAGGAAAAAAACTCATCCATGGAGAAGTGAAAATTTTCCCACATAATTGTACTATACAAAAAATAACTATAATAAGTCAGGCCAAACTCTGTTACTCATATCTCTCAATCCACTTGTCCAAATATGATGAAATATTGAAATTAGGAACATCTAACATCCATTAAAAATATGTTAGAATCATAGAGTGAAACCTTCATTTGCAAAGTGGTGTAGACCCAAAAACTAACACATTGTTATACTGAATTGGTAGATTTGACACTTAGTCAAATTTCCACACAACTGATCTTTTTGGACCAAATCATCTTGTACAAATGTCTTCCTTAACACTAAAAAAACCTTTTATAACTAATCGAAATGGTCTGTAACTGAAATTCTTCATATAAGTTACAATGTTGACATCAATGACAACACTACAACACATTGTTATGTACCTTTCATGCTCATGTTGCCAAAAAACATCATCAATGACAAACTTTCTCAAACCATTGTTCACTTTGTGCTCATCACACATGTTCATGTTTCCAACAAGTTCATCAATGACATCTCCTTAATCTTCCAAAAATAACTCTGTTCACCAAGAACCTTCCCTATCCAAAAGCTTTGTATTTACACAACTCATAATTCAATTCCAAAAATAATATAATATTAAATATCTATGATGTTTTATTATTTCCTTACATCTTTAGGTAATTTCTATCTCATTAAAATTGTTATCTATCTAATATTTCCAATTATTCAACATTTAATTTAGTTCAAAAAAAGATTTTGGAATCCCTTTTTTCAAGGATAATTAATCATATAGACACAATACATCTTCAATAAGAAAGAACCTAACATTACCTAATTTTACTAAGAGTTAACAACATTTAAATTACTTTTTTTGGTAGGGTTTAAGCCATT
The DNA here is from genome assembly GCA_007258455.2 of Sequoia sempervirens. Taxonomy (NCBI): domain Eukaryota; kingdom Viridiplantae; phylum Streptophyta; class Pinopsida; order Cupressales; family Cupressaceae; genus Sequoia; species Sequoia sempervirens. The sequence goes on along the minus strand of VDFB02047230.1, from coordinate 433,976,578 downwards.
TTGCATACATTGATACAATATATGTTAATAACCAAGTAATTTCATTATCCAAGTTAGATAACCACCCTTTTCAATTTAGCATTAATGGTTTTATACAATACTTACATTTTTGAGGTGAAGAAATAAGCAATCAGTTTTGAATTAGATAAAACCAATATTGTCATTGACTACTTATAGCCTAATTAAAGCTGCAAAATATTTTGGCCTTACAAAAGATATTTCTATAAGTGATGGTACCTTCATTCAAAAGTTATTCATTTTTTTTTATATTTTAATATTTGTTAGGTCATGAAAACGACCTTCATTCAAGTTTTCCTTTTAACAAAGGTCCTTGATACCTTCAAATGAAGGTATTTGAATTTTCTTTAAATGAATTTCATCATATAGACCTTTCCACTTTGGTCCTCCTTTTTTAAAAAAAAACCTTGGGTTGGACTAGAAAATAGAATTAACATGATAGAAAAAGTAAGCTTTCCAAAAAGTATAATTTTGAATTTAGTTATTTAATTATTATATTTATTTACTATTTTCTAATGAATAGATATTTTTCACCAAACATCAAGGTCTCAATTCAATACACATGAAAAATATATTTAAAAGAGATAAAATGCACTAGGCATTCATGTCCTTATTTCAGAAAATAATAATAATTTAGATATATGTAAAAAAGAATTATGTTATAAACTTATGTCTAAATTATAATTGATCTCACTTCATTTTTGTTGAAAAATATACTACAAAAATTATGAAAAAATATTTGCACATTAGATATTGATGTTACAAATCTATGTTTAAGAATTTATAGTTTTATCCTTTTTGTAAAAAAATTATTTGTTATATAATAAATGTCACTTTTTAAAAATATGGTTAACTATTGAACACTAGAATATTGAGAGGGGGGTGACTTATTATTCTTTGAAACCACTTAAACATTTAAGCATCTATTTGAAACATCATATTCAATTTGTAGTAAGGAAAGAAACCATGGAAGTAATCATCACAACACATAAGACATGAACACTAGATTTTTACGTGGAAAACCCAAAAAGGAAAAAATACAATGAGGATTAGATCACAATATATTATAAACAATCATATCATATTACAAAATGGCTCACTACCTTTTGGACTCACTGTTCAGTGGACTCACTATCTAGAGAATAAGAGATAGAAACAAGGGGTGGCTCACTGCCAAAATTTGAACTACTAATAATTCATCTACAATATGTGGGAGATCAAGTTTCACTAGAGCTCAAAATACTGAATCAACACACTTCATACTGCACCACTTCCAAATTTTTCTCTAATTATATTCACATCACATTCACACTATATTCAAACACTTCACATTACATTACATACATATATTTACAACACTCAAATGAACTTACATTTATATGCATTACATCCACAAACACTTACAACATCAATTAGGTCAGCCTAATTAGATGAAGCATGCAATATATTAACTAGTCAGCTCAAGATCTAACCACACACACCTAAGAACTTGCAATGCATCAAAATAGGTTAGTAGGGACCTACAATTACTCCCTTAAGTTTGATCAATTCATATTTTAACTTCACATACCCCTAAACTCTTTAGGTCGACACCAAATAGTAAAGACTAGTGATATGAAGCATTGATCTTTTCCAAGGAAAATGTTCTCATTCTAGCATCTTCATCAAATGCTTCCTAAATTCTTGCATATAATACTCCTTTCAGGTCTTTAGGTAGCTGATCCTCTATGTCTTTCAATCTAACATAAAAAGCAACATTGTATCTTACAATAGCTTCCTCCATAGTTGACTTGTCCACATAATCTACATTAGGGTACAATACAACAATATCCTTAAGATTTCCATATTTTTCTATGGTGCTCACCAAAGCTTCAAGCTTCATCAAACTATGTTTCTGAACTCGAGGGGTCATTATTTTCTTCCTCTTCACCTCTAGAGACTTCTCTCCTTTACCGAACTTTTCTTCTTCCCCTTCACATGAATTTTCTATCCTTCTTTCTCTTTCTCCACCTTGACTTTAGTTTCTATATCTACAATATCAATATTAGCCTTCTTTGCACTTGTATATGTTTAAGAGACACCTATTTTTCTCTTTTTTATCAATGGTTTTTCTTCTTCCTCTTCATTAGAATTTACAATTTTTTCTCTTTTTTCCTTCTTTCACTCTTCTCTTCTTTTGATGACTTTACTACTTCACTAGAGCACTCTTCTCTTTCACATGAATACTCTGCTATTTTTCTAGAGCACTGGTTGACTCTTTCTTTGTAATACTAAGAGTAGGTTTAGTCCTAGAGGACTTAGGGGCAACCAAAGAGGAGTGGTTGTTATACTTGATCTTCTTGTGTTGGGGGTATCTCTCAGAGGGCTAGATGCACTTTTGGATTTCTCCAAAACATCCTTAGGCATGGCCATCACCTCTGCAACCTATGTTGTAATCTTCTCTACTATCTTCTTGATCTCCTTTTCTCTCTGCCCCATGTGTACTTGATATGAATTTTCTTCATAAGTGTCATATCTTCCTTCCTTTGGGTCTTTAGGCATGCTAAGCAATGTGATCTTCCAAACCAACAATTATCTCTTCTACAACCTCATATCCCATTTCTATAATCCATACTATTTTGGGCTCAATAGCCTTCATTATGTATAAATCCTTACTCACCATGAAGATAATGTCATTTTTTTCTCTACCACACTCTTTGGAATCCTTTCTTTGGCTTTCATATTCTCTTTGAAAGTTTTGAAGAATCCCCATAATTCTTTCTTCTGAGAGTCTCCATCACCTAATCTCATTAGGTGGTCTCTAATTTGAATAACCACTAGTATTTCCTTCAACCGTATAATATTCTTGGTTATGGGAACCTCATTTAGAAAGTAAAACAATAAACAAATGATCAAAGTCCCAAACTAGAAGGGGTACTGAGATTCCTTGGCTTTTTGTAGGTTTTCTATTAACTATAGCCTTAGCAATTCACATAGGTCATAATCCATTCTTTCTTCACCATCTCATATGATGTATTGATTATAGTTTTCAAATAGAGTTCTCTCTATTTGTGAAGAATATCTTGTACTCTATCATCATTGATGCATATTTTACTACAAGATCTCTAATGTCTTTGAATATTAGAGATCTCTTGTCATATTTTGCACCTATTAAATTCATCACCACTTCATTTTTCCCCAATTTGAGTGTCAAAACTAGTCCTTCAGAACATTACCCTGTTACAACCCTCATTTCCTCCTTATTAATCATATGAAATATATCCAGCCACAAAAACCTATCATGAATCCTACTCAATGTATATTTGATCCATTCATTAATGTAGCAAAAGATGGGGAAATTATTCTAGATGTTGAGCTTCATCTCCATCAAGCTCTCAGACTCAAGTTTCAATTCAAACTCATCTCTAATAAGCTCATTAAACAATACATCTCCTATCTTATATTGGTTATACTCTTCTAAATTTGCATGAATGTAAACCATAGCATCTTCTATATGCAACACATCATACAAAATATTTGAAAATGCACCATCCAAATATGTCATCATTGACTTATTATAATACCTCTTAAATTTAGGTTCAGGATGATCTACGACCTTGAAAACTTGTGGAGTATACATCTTTCAATACTTTTAAATAAATCCTAAAACTTAGGGCAAAGTAGAAATCTATAAATACCTTTTGAATATCTATCATCTAGGGTTTCACACAAAAATTCTAAATCACTTCACTATGCTCCTTCTCTTCTCTTCTCTCCTTGAATGCATGATTTCAAATTACTTAAACATATGTGAGATCACTTATAAACCCTTTTGAATGACCTAAATCGCATTGAATGCATTGATTTAAAGTTATAAAAAAAGCTGATAAACATTAACTATGATAGCACAATCACCTTTAAACTCTCCACAATTCTTCATAATGAAAGATTTTCCATTGGTTTTTTCACCAATAGGTCAAGCTTGTTAACCTACTCCTTGTATCAATGTGTTGAAGGCATCAACACCATATCTTTGGAAGGGGCTTAAAGATTGTTTATAAAAACTCTCCCTGAGCCAAAGCTCCTTATTTGGTTTCCAGAGATAACATCTACACTGGAGGTTGGCACAAACTCATCCTTAACCTCATTCTCATTTTTCTTTTTCCATATCTTGTTCACCTCTTTCTTCATCTCTACAACATAAAAAAATTTCACTAGATCATTCTTCTTTATCAAATCAACCTTCACATTCTTGCTTCTATAAAATTTGGCTATATGTCTAGGTTTATTGCATTTGTGATATATGATAACATTTTGAACAAGATTAATTCCATTAATTCTATATTTTCATATATTAGCCTTATGCCCAAATCCATTGCATGCATAATAATAGCCATTGAAATATTGAAACCTCATGCCATTATTGTAACCATTAATCATATGATTTTTGCATTCACTAGCCATATGACCAAATCTATTGTGTGTAAAGAACTGACTAGGAAAAGATTAAACATTTTGATTTATTCTGCTTCTACATTCTTTAGTGCTATTTCCAAATTTATTGCAATAATAACATTAGCCATTAAAATATGAGTACCTTTATGCATTTGGTTGTCTAAAAGGTGGTCTTTTGAAGTATTTTTACTGATTCTAGACCTACTTTCCATTTCTATTTTTGTCTTCAATATTCTTTTGTTTAATGCTCTTCATTTTAGTACTTGGTGTATGATCTCCTTTTGAACTTTCTCCTTTTTCAAAACCTAATCCTCCTTTTCCTTTAGAATTATTTTGATTTGTAATAATTTCATCAAGTATTGTAGAGCTCTTCTTGATTTTTAATTCTTTATTCATTGCTTTCTCCAAATCTAGTCTCAAAGTCACAACCTCTTCTTCAAGTCTTGAACATTTTGTAGATTTTCTTTTCAATTTTTCATTCAAAAATTCTTCAACTCTTTTTCCTTCTTCAACTTGCACTTTTAGACTAGTGATTGTCTCATTTGATTGCTTCAACTGTTCATTAACCTCTTTATGTCTTTCTCTAAACTTCTTGATTTTCTCCCTCAATTTTTTGATGCATTCATTTGCTTCCTTGAAATTTTCTTTCAAATCTCTATTCTCACTTTTATTTCTTTCCAAATCTTCAAGGGCTAATTTGAGTTCTCCATTCATATCGACCATGTAATCTTCTTCAGTGAATCCAACCATAGGAATTTCTTCTAGAGGAGTCGGATATATCCTAGCAGCCATGTGTTTAATTTCCAAGATCTTCCTCAAGTAGTTAAGACTCTTCCAAGGAACCAAGCCCTGATACCAATTGTTGAACACCAGAATACTGAGAGGAGGGGTGAACTAGTATTATCTAAAACCACTTAAACATTTAAGAATCTATTTGAAACATCATATTCAATTTGCAGTAAGGAAAGAAACCATGAAAGTAATCATCAAAGCACATAACACATGAACACCATATTTTTATGTGGAAAACCTAAAAAGAGGAAAACCATGGTGAGGATTAGCTCACAATATATAATAAGTGGTCATAACATATTATAGAATGGATCACTACCTTTTGGACTCACTACCCATAGAATAAGAGAAATACAAAAGACGAGTTGCTCACTACCAAGATTTGAACTACTAATAATGCATCTATAATATGTGAGAGATACAATTCCACTATAGCTCAAAATAATGACTAACACACTTCATACTACACCACTTCCACACTCTAATGTGCCTATATTTTTATCACATTCACACTATATTCACACAATTCACATTACATTACATACATATCATATCCACAACACCAAAATGAACTTACATTTATATTCACTACATCCACAAACACTTACAACATCAATTAGGGACTGACCTAATTAGATGAAACATGTAATATATTAACCTATAAACTCAATATCGAGCCACAGACACCTCAAGACTTATAACACATCAAAATAGGTCAACACAAACCTCTAATTACTCCCTTAAGTCTGCTCAATTCATACTTTAACTTTGCATACCCCTAAATTCTTTAGGTTGGCACCAAATAATATAGACTAGTGATATGAACCATCTATTGATTCACAACACAACATGTGAACCACCAAAACACTTGCCACTTGGACCATGTGCCCACCTAATGCCTATAAGAACTCCTACAAAACCACATAAATAGATATTATTCTACAATGGAATGCAAACCATTCTAAACATATACTCTATATTGGTAACACTGTCACTAGAAAACTTGATACACTATCATCATTATCTTTGATACTAGAGGACACAAAGATCTGAAAATTTGGATTTAGATTCTTTGAAATACAATTAAATTACCTTAGAACCATAGACAAAAAGTCTTTAAGGCAGAGCAATGCAGACCTAAAAAATGATACACTATACACTAAAAAGTGAACTTTGTGACAGCCAATTATTCAACACTTTTGTTTTGCACTGGATCAAAACTCTTACATGTGTATAATGGATTACCATCACCATAGTCACTCATTCTTCACCAATCAATTGTAGCTAAATGTAGACTTCAATGTTGACATCAATGGCAACACTGTACATGATCATGTTCATGTTGCCAACAACCATATCAATGACAAGAAAACCAATAATTTCCTCAAACTTCCAATATTAACTAATGAAAAAGCATTATTAAAAAATTTGTAAAATGTTAAAAAATCATTTTTAAATTTTAAAAAACAAAATATTTAGAAACTACACATGAAATTTTAAAAATCACTAGCCCACATCATCTTGAAATTCTTAATTATTTATTTTATATAGGTGATAGAAGGTGAAAATTAGTTTAAAATGTCATTTTAAATGCCTTACTTTGACCAAAAAGTGGAACAGACTATTGTAGGAACATTCTTTGATAGATAGCATTATCCTTTGCATTTGTCTTAGGATTTTAATGTGAAAATTACCTAGGGTTTATCCAAGGTACTAAATCCCTAATTTCTTTCATCTTATGTCTCTATGCCCTATGTTCTAATTTGTTGGTGACTTTTTGAGCCTATAGCTCTTTCACAGGTGATCCAACTATAGTGGTTTACAATTTTTGGCCACATTGAACTGAATCTTTTAACTAAATCTTTAATTTTGGGCACCTCTAGCTACTAAACCATGAGGAATTTGAAGATGATGCAAACTAGTGATTTGTGGCATTTTGTCTATAGATTTTAAATAATATTTTTTTGACTTTTTGGAATCAAATTGTATTTCTTTTTCCATCTCCTTTGAAAACTAGTGTTTAATAGTAAACACAATTTTTAAAGAGTGATGTTCACCATAAACAATATAACTTTTTTTCTATGAAGGATAAAATTCTTTCTTTTCAAATTTATCCTTTTAACTATGATATCTAGCACGTTCATTTGGTTTCATAGTGTTTTATTAAATTTTTTTCTTAGATAAGTTTTGAAGTCAAACCAATTACAATTTAGACATAGGTGGACCATATACAACATAACTTTTTTGTTGGATCAAGGGCATCAATACCTAGCATGAACATATTTTTCATATTTTTTTAATAATCTACTATTTTCCATGTGTAGAATAGAGAGCTTGATTTTTCGATGAAAAAAATATGTTTAATTAAAATAAAAAAATACATAATAAAACCAAAATATATTAAAATTATATTCGATGGATAGCTCATTCTGAGGACTACCATCATCTAGTTGAGTCTGTGAAGTTTCCTCCATTTCATCCTCAACCCAAGCTTCAAAAGGAATTTTTTAACAAAAAAATGGTAGAAGAGGGGGAGAAGGGTAGAAAAGGGAGGTTCTAGTGAACCCACCTTTAAATACAATTAAAAAAGAAAACCCATTAAAGGGGGGTTCACTAGAAACTCCCCCCCTTCTAGTGAACCCCCTAAAGTGTTTTCCCTCCGAAAATGCATTTTCCCTTAAACTAATTGTAAACTAGTTTTTTGGGATCACCCTCGCTTAAGTGGTCTTTGTATGTCTTGGGCTTCACATGTTACCAACCCCTCAAATTATATTATTGATCAAACCCTTTTCTCTAAGTATTTGAGTATGTGTTTTTTCTTGCAATAAATTGCTCCTTTAGTGGCCCTCACCCATTTCCATATGGAATCTTTTGACTAGAGTGCATTTTCTCTTCATAATGCAGGTTTTCTTCTAAAGTTGGGTTTTAAAATTGTGCTATTGCATTAATGTGACATGTGCATTCCCCTCTTATCCCTTGTTTAATGATGAAAATTTTATGGGACCACTGTGTGATAGGTGTCTTCATTTTGTTGGAGCGCATTAGGCTCTTGTAGTACAATTTTGAAAATATCCTCCTAGTTTAAGTTTTCATTCATGTGCTTTGATGACGTGTATTTTATATTAATACTTGATTTTAATGGTTTTTGTTCATGGGTCCACCATCTGATAGGTGGCAACTTCCTAAATGGACTTAATCTTTGCAATGTGATTTCGAAACATCATCTCATATTAAACTTGCACTAATGTGCTATAATGACACATGTCATCTACAAAGATTGGGCCTATATGATTCTATATTTTCTTTATGCATATGATCAATTAAAAGGAGGCCATTGACCTTGTCACAAGTGCCACCATTTAATTGCAACACAATACTTCCTTATAGTGAAAATTTATATGATTGTTCCCTTAACACGTTTACGCTAATGCATTGAAGTGATAGCTAGCTCTATTGATCTTTGAAGAGGGACTATGTGGCATCTCTTACTTGAGTTAAAATATCTTTTATGCTTTCATGATATGGTACATGAATATTGATAAATATTTCTTGAACCTATTGTAGCATGCTTTTCTTTCATAGTGCAACTTTACCTACACCTTTCTTTCTCAAAATTGTATTGTTGTGTTCTCATGACATGTGCCTTATACAAAATTTAATGCAAACTAATGTGGCTTCTCTACTTTTGGCTCATAGGTCTCTACTATATTTGTGTAATATAAATTATCTATTAGGATATGTGTCATTTTTCTAAATATGGCACAATATTTCTTTACAATGAGAGTTCTATAAAGTTAAATTTCTTAAAGTTGCAGCATTGCACTATTGTGACACATGTCTTTCACTAAGTTGCATGTTGTCTGATGTGGACTTTTCTACATTAAGCATGAGTATTTTTTTTAAGCTCTATTTCATGACTTAGAGGTACTTTAATAGATGTCAAAGTGTTATTGTAGTGTAGTTATCTTCCACAAAATGACTTTGGTGGTTAAATTTTCAATTTTTTATGCTAATGCTTCAAAATGTTCTAGTTTTTTTATCAAGGTTCTTGTAGAAATGATTGATAATCCATATTCAAATGGGTAAAAAAATTTCTCTAAGCTCTTTAATTTCACTTGTATGGACATTAATGACCAAAAGAGAGATTTATGCTATCGATTTAAGAGTTTTCAATTTACAATGATTGAGTTATCATTATCAAGCTATTTGAAGAATTGTGAAGTGAAGAAGAGCTATGATGACATTTTTGCATTACAAATTTTAAATTAGGGTTTTGAGGCATCATAAAATGGGTATGTTTTTTTAGTGTAGAAAAATGTATCCCTTTACATTTTCACACTTAATTTGGAATTTATATTAAAATGGACTTAATTGTGCCTTATTTTTAGTGTTGTAGAGTGTACATTTTTACATTTTCACACTTATTTAGGGATTATTTAATTAATTGAGCTTAATTTTCCTTAATTGGCACCTTTAATTCAAATCCAAACCTATTTAATTACATTTTTTGAAGAGGAAACCTGACATTCTTAATGCCTAAACATAACAATTTTCATTGAGCAATGTGTGTCCTAGGGTTAGGGACCTAGGACCCATTCACCCATGGGAGAATGGGTCCTCCCTTAGACCTAGGACTTAAATTTAAATTATATTTTTGGCAGTATTTTAACATATTCAAATCTATTTAGATGTCGGTTTGTGATATTTGAATTTTTCAAAATTAATCTTACATATCTATAAATATAAGCTTATTTCACTATGTTTGATCTAAGTTTTCAAGTGTTCAATTACAAGAGCTAAAGTGAGATTTCAAGAGAATTTTAAGAGAAATTCAAGGCATTGAAGAGAAGATTTATTGAAGATTTTGTGTAGCAATCAAGATCCAATTATCACATCAAATTCTTATTGCATCATGCATGTTATTCCAGCTAATATGGTGATGTAGAGTTCATGATCCATTCAAGTATTCAAAGTTTTTTTTCAAGTCAAGTTTCAAGGTTCAAGATCCACATCCATTAAGTCCATTTCATGCAAGTTAGAGATCTGCATTCCAAGGTTCATTCAAGGTTTTGGTGAGTTGTGACATTGAGTTGTTCATTCATCATTCCTTTCATACTATTTCATTTAATTTCATTTCAAGGTTTGATTACCAAAATGGGGTTTGACCAAGGAAAAACCTCATTCACCAAAAACAAAAAAAAATTCCCTCTTGATTTTTGTTTATAGATTTAGGTGGAATAAATTTTGAATATCTCTTGAAGATAAAGATTCAAGAACTTGTCAAAGTTGCAAAAGTTCTCATCTCATAGAAACTCACTTGTAGAATTTATTTTCGGCTTCTGAACTTGAAACCTAGGAAAATTGAAGGATTCAAATATCAAGTAGAGGCTCTAAAAAGTTTCAGATAAACCCTAACTCAGGACCCATTCAACCCTGGGTGAATGAGTCCCAAATCAGCTTCAACAACCAACTTTTCATGACTAGTAAACATCATCTTTCCCTTCTATGATTTGTGATCTAATTTTTGGTTCCATCAGTATTGACCTTAATCTATTAGATCCAAGTTGTAGATTTTATTTTGGTGTTGATTTAACATTTTTAGTTTTTCTCCCCAAAGTGTTATTTAATCAGGACCCCCATCCTTGCAAAAAAAGGAAATTTGTAGATTCAAATCTTGAGTTGACTCACCTAAGGGTTGTGAGTCAATTATTTATGTGGATCTCATTTCCTAATGAAATATAAGGAAAATTGGTCTCTAAGTGGTTCATACCCCCATTTTCATCACCCAACATATTTTTCTTTGTTTCATTTTGGTGAACCTGAGTTTGATCATTGCATATTTCTAATTTTGGAGTCCATTTTCACCCTAGATCTATATATTGCATTAATTTGCATTTCATTGTGTTGAATTGAATATCTTTTAGGGTTGCTTAATTTGCATTAGTTTTCATTTCATTTAGGGTTTTAGGATTACATTTTTGCATCTCTTAAAATTTGAAAAATACATAAAAAATATTCATTTCACAAATCATTTACATTTAAAAATTGAATCAAAATTACCCATCAAATTAGGTCTCCTAATTTGTCATTTTTTCATAATTTGCATTTGCATTCAACCTTAATTTTATAGAAAATTGAAACTTTAACCCACTTTTTAAAATTAGAATCTGGAAACCACTAGAATCTACTAAAAAATCTATAATTTTTTTTAAAAAAACCATAAAATAGGACCCATTCTCCCTAGGGTGAATGAGTCTCTGATCAGAGTCATTTTCTAAGCCTAAATGCTTTATCAGTTGTGGATCAGTGCAATTTAGTTGAATGGCTACTATGTGAGGCAATACTTCATATTTTGAGCTTCATTGGAACTTAACCCTACACATTGAAGGTGTATCCCATTAGTTCAATCCTTTGGAAATGAGCCACTATCATTGTATATTAGCGATTAGCCATCTTTTCTATCTCTAGGTTGTAGCCCCATTGGACACTGAGTCCTTATTCTGGATAGTGAGTCCTTATTTTGGACTGTGAGTCCTTATTTGGACTGTGAGTCCTTATTCTGGACCATGAGTCCTTATTCTAGATAGTGAGTCCTTGTTTCAGGTAGTTAGCCTTCTGTAATCAGTTTTGATATTCTCTATAGTGTGAGTTAATCCTCGTCGTGGTTTTTCCCTTATTGTGTTTTCCACATAAATCTGGCGTTATTTTGTTTATGTGTTAGATTTGAGTTTATGCATTGGCATTTGATGATTAATTATTTAAGTAGTTTCGAGTATTAGTTCCAATGATTAAATTAAGGGTTAAAATATGTGACAACTTATTCACCCCTTGTCCCAGATGTCCTATTCAATTATTGGTATTAGATCCTAGTCCTTTGAAATGAGTTTAGAAACTTGAAGGAGATCTTGGTAGGATGAAAAAAAATATGAAGGAATCTGAATTGGATGAAGAAGTAAGAATAAAGGATATAGAGTCTAAAAGTGAAGATCTAAAAGAAAATTTCAAGCAAGTAGATGAATGCATTTAGAAACTAAGGAATCAGATCTAGAATTTAAAGTTGAAACATAAAGAAGTTATCTAGGAACTAAAGGAAGCAAAGGAGACTATTGAAAACCTAAGAATGAAACTTGAAGAAAGAAAAAGGGTGGAAGAGAATCTAAAATCTGAAATTGAACAAGGCAAGATAGAGGAAGGATGCATGAAATAAATTATCAGTTAGAAGATAGAAAAATGCAATAAGCTTGAACAAGAAATAGTAACCCTAAAAGCTGATTTGGAAAAAGTGAAGCTCATGAAGAAATGTTCAAGACAAGTTCTACAATGATTGATGAGTTGATTTCATCTTAGAAACCTACAAAGGATAAAATTGGTCTAGGACTTGAAGAAGGAAAAATCTCAAAGACTAGAACAACTCTCAACAAGATGGAAAATCAAAGGAAATTCCAAGGAAAGAATCAAAGGAACAACACTAGAAGGATACTCATACGACAACCTAATGCTCAAAGGTACCCATCTTTTAATGGATTTTGTTTCTCATGCAATAAATTCAGACATAGAACAACAAAATGTAGAAATAGGTTGAACTAGAATAGAATGTGTTAGAATGTTGGATTCTTTGTTGGAGAATGCTATGTTTGCAACAATTTTGGACATAGAGAAATGGAATGTAGAATCCAAATGATGATGAACAAATTTAATACTAGTAGAAGGATTCAATCTTCTCAATGCTACTGTTACACATGCAATATCTTTGGACACAAGGCTAATCAGTGCAAGTCAAGGATGAATACAAACTCTTTTGATCAAGGATATGTTGTGTGCCACACTTGCAACAAACCAAGAAATATCTCAAAATTTTGTAGGAGAAAATTTGGGAAGAAACCTAATCTGGAATAGAAAAACATGCATGTGAACAAGGTAGATCCAGAAGAAATAAGGAGAGAGAGATGTCAAAATTTTGGAGGAAAAGGGAAGAACCTGAGAACAAGAATGAATTAAATAACTTTGCATTTGCATCTAATACAAATACCTCTTCCAAGAACTAGACCCAGTAATGGTTTTAGGGGGACCATTCACAAAAAAATCCAACAAACCCTTGATTTATGAGATCTCATGCAATGACACGTGGATATGTGATGTGAATCTCTATTTTGATGGCATTAAAGAAAATTCTAGTAGAAAAGAAGCAAATAAAGAAAATTTTGGAACTCTTCTTGGTTTACAGTGTATCTCAAAAAATAGTTGGCAATTTAAAGGCCGAAAAGCAATAAATGCAAAATTAGGGAAAAATTAGATGAATCCCATGACTTGGAGAAAGAGGAAGTTTTTGGAAATGAGTTTGTTGCACCAAATTATGATATAGAAGTTTCTTCATCCAAAAAGTGATCTGAAAGCTTCAGCTGAGGAGAAGATAGTAACAAAATAAAGTATTGATGATGACATCATTACCTTTTTTTGTGATTAAAACCTAAAAGTGAAGTTATATAAGGAAGTTGAGTGGTTATTCTTTGTCATTTCAAATTGAATGAGCTAAGGAGAAAAGTGTAACTGAGAAATAAGGAGTTAGGATTATTAGAAAAAAAAAATATGGAGAACAAAGTTGAAACAATGGAGTCAAAGGAAATGGTGGTATTTGATTCACATAGCAACAAATTGTAGAAATTAAGTAAGTTATAGATTGATGAAATTAACCATGAAAAGATTCAAAATATTGAAGGTTCACTTTCAATTGAGAAAATTCAAAGGGTCAAGAGTCTAGGGCATAAGGGTTTAGAGATTTGGAGTGAATTTCTATAATTTTTGGATGTAGACACTGTTCAGTTTGTCCTAAGCAGAATTCAAGGTGATCAGATGATCTTCAACAAACCCTACGGGATTACAAAGGAATCAATTAAAACAATTATAGGATTATGCAATGTTGGACCTATGCTAGTAAAGAATTCAGTGAAGAAAAAAGAGGTCAAAGCCCTAACTGGAGTGATAGGATACCAAAGGGAACTTCTAATTCATACTATAATCGACCCTGTGATAAGGTATGTGGCATATGGCATTTCATATAAGATTTATTTAAGAAATAGGGAATGTTCTACTTTAGTGATTATTGTTTACATTACACATCAAATGGTTGAAAAGAATGTGGATTTTGACTTGTGTAAGTTATTAAGGAATCAATTAATGGAGAACATTACTATGACGAAAAATGAAAATTACCCTTTTCATTTTGGATCCTTGGTTATATGCCTGATGATGTATTTTCTAAAGTTTTTACCATTAAAAGAGAATGTTGTTACCATTAAAAGATAATGTTGTGTGGAAGTCAATTGTACTTATTGGGAAGTAGGTTTTTCGGTATCTATAATGTTTAGCATAGAAGGAAAAGATTTGTAAAGAATAATTTGCAGAAAAAATAAATGCATGGATTTCTAGTATGGTTTCCAATCCGGTTGGGAGGTCTAAAGTAGGATCCTCTTCTGGGAAGAGGAAAGCAAGAAGAATCATTTCATGTCCCCCTTCAGAAATAAAGAAGATGAAGATAGAGGAGAAGAAAGAAGAAAAGGAACCAAAAACTACATAAGCATTTGATCTGGTATCAACGGATGATGATGAAGAAAGCTTTACTAAAGAGAAGGTGTTGAAGATTCTTGAGCAATCTGATGGCCTGAAGAAGATTGGAGATGTTTGGTTGTCACAACCAACCTATGAACAGGATGAGATTACAGACACCTTGGCTACTTATATAAATCATAATGATATTTATCTAAGCAAGTTGATAAATTTTTTACCAAAAGTATTGATTGAGTAGATTCAAGATAGACTAAAGGTATTGTCACTAAGGGAAATAGAAGGAAAAGATGAGATTCAATTGGCTATGGAAGAAATATGTGGAAATGCATAGAAGAGATTGACTAAGAGCATAAATGAATTAAATTCATGCATCAAAAGCGTAAAAAATGTGTATAGGTATTATCTTTGGTGGCCTACTACTATCAGAAACTATAGAGGAAAAAATGATGCTATTGAGCTTGAGTTGGACTCTATTAGAAAGTCATATAATATCCTTAATGACAAGGATGGAATGCAGAAGAAAAGGATCAATTCCTTATAGTCTAAACTTGTAGTCATTGTGGTACAAAGGGATGGTATTGTGAAGACTTTTTGGAAAGTTAAAGAGATAATTGAGTTGAGATTGGAACAACTTTCCGGTCTCCTAGTGGAAGATGAGAAAAATGAACAAAATATCACTGTCCCAGATACTCTTCTAGAAACAATTGATTTGATAGAAAACAACAACAATATTTGTTTAAACATCAGGTTGGTAGTGGATTCTTTGAAGTCGT
The DNA here is from genome assembly GCA_007258455.2 of Sequoia sempervirens. Taxonomy (NCBI): domain Eukaryota; kingdom Viridiplantae; phylum Streptophyta; class Pinopsida; order Cupressales; family Cupressaceae; genus Sequoia; species Sequoia sempervirens. The sequence continues at coordinate 433,960,997 of VDFB02047230.1, read as the reverse complement.
CTCTTTTGAAATAAAAATAAAAATACAAGGAGATATTTTAAGGGAAGAAGGATTGAGGTAAAGAACCATTTTTGATATAATTTTGTTTTGAAGACTTATTTTGTAAAAAAATTGGACTAAGGGGGAGATAGATCTTCTTTCTTTTCCATTCATGTCAAAGGGGGAGAGAAAGCATGTGAAAATAATGAAAATCATTAAAGCTCATTAAGGGAACTACAAAGGTTGTTGTTGTTGGATTTTCACATCTTGTGTTGTCATCAATGACAAAGGGGGACATTATTGGAAATTGGATTGCATCAAATGGTTGTCATTGATTTCAACACAATATCAAATGTAGAGATGTTTACCTGAAGCTATTCTCTATCAAAGATTATTTATTTGTGATCTGGGGTGTTAGTTTTTGAGTCTAGATTCTACCGTAAGACAAGCTATGACTCTAATATCTTATACAAGGATATATTTTAAGGGAAGAAGGATTGAGGTAAAGAACCATTTTTGATATAATTTTGTTTTGAAGACTTATTTTGTAAAAAAATTGGAATAAGGGGGAGATAGATCTTCTTTCTTTTCCATTCATGTCAAAGGGGGAGAGAAAGCATGTGAAAATAATGAAAATCATTAAAGCTCATTAAGGGAACTACAAAGGTTGTTGTTGTTGGATTTTCACATCTTGTGTTGTCATCAATGACAAAGGGGGACATTATCGGAAATTGGATTGCATCAAATGGTTGTCATTGATTTCAACACAATATCAAATGTATGAGATGTTTACCTGAAGCTATTCTCTATCAAAGATTATTTATTTGTGATCTGGGGTGTTAGTTTTTGAGTCTAGATTCTACCGTAAGACAAGCTATGACTCTAATATCTTAACTATGTCATTATGATTCACTCAGACAACTATATTCAAAATCTTGAGAAGTTTTGTGTTGGGAGTAGTAAGTTATCAATGAAAGACTTTAATGGGTCTTGGCCAACCTAACACATATTATTATTTAAGAAGATTGAATTTATCTTGGGGATGCTTTGTATGGAGCTTAGCCGACTTGGTATAACACACTACATGGATAAAATGTTTAAATCATATATGGTGCCGAAAAGGGAAGTTTTGATTATTTCGTTAGGCTGAAATAATTGATGACTAAGATATACTTGTATATATATAAGAAGTTTTGAGGAATGAGATGAGTGTGTATGAGTAGTGGAAGTGAATATATGGAGTGAATGTGAAATGTGAAGAGGAAAAGAGGTGTGTGAATATTTGAGCCTAAATGCTTTATCAGTTGTGGATCAATGTAGTTTAGTTGAGCGACTAGTGTGTGAGGCAATACTTCATATTCTAAGATTCATTGGAACTTAACCCTGCACATTGAAGGTGTATGCCATTAGTGTAATCATTTGATAGTGAGCCACTATCATTGTATCTTGGCGGTTATCCATCTTTTGTATCTTTGGGTTGTAGTCTTGTCAGACAATGAGTCCTTATTTCTAATAGTGAGTCCTTATTCAGGACAATGAGTCCTTGTTCTAGGAAATGAGCCTTTTGCAATAAATTTTGATATTCTCTATAGTGTGAATTAATCCTCACTGTGGTTTTTCCCTTATTGGTTTTTCCACATAAATATGATGTTATTGTGTTTATGTGTTGGATTTTAGTTTCTACATTGGAATTTGATGATTAATCATTTAAGCAGTTTCAATTATTAGTTTTAGTTATTGAATTAAAGGTTAAAATCTATGACAACTGATTCACCCCCCCTCTCAGTTGTCCTTTTCAATACTTTTAACATTACCACCCATCAGAGAAAATTCAAATCCAAAACATAAGAACAAAAACATGTCTCAATGTCAATATCATAGAGTTCTTGGGCATATTATTGATAAGTGATGCAATATAGAGGGAAGAAACACACTTTCTCAAAATCATAGCATACTTTGTTTGCTATTTATTTCCAATTCACCTTTCCTTCAAAAAAATTTTCAATTCAAGTACTCAAATGAGCAAGTAATAGTTCCAAATCTCAAAATAGCCTTCAATACACTTTAGCAACCTCAATTCATTCAAAACAAACAATTACAAGTCTGCCCCTTTCAAATTTCATCAATTCATTATGACTGTCCTTGTGCAATTATGGCACTTATGAGCCTCCAACATCAAACTTTGCTTACCAAGACACCAATGACTATTTTAATGCTTGGGATCTCTTTTCTAGGCTTATATAAACATGAACAAACTCTTTTTACACCCTATATACCCACCTTAAATGATATGATAAACAAGTCTTCAATAACTATTAATATGCTTGTAGCCATGCCCTATAGAATTGACATATGTATTAAAACATATCAAAATATTGACATCTGTCATTTTGAGAAATGATATGAAAACCAAACTGTATACGCCCAAAACAGGGCTAATTAGGCATTAGCCAAATAAGGCTTATTAGATGTCATACTTCCAAACACAAAATTACTGTCCCGACACTTCAAGTAGGTGTTAATGGACTAGCACAAGCTTAAAAATGCATCACAATTCTATTCCCATATATTTTCTTGCAAACCCTAGACTGTGTTCTTCTCATAACCCTACTACAGGTTGTATACTCAGAATTTACAGTCAAGAAACTTCATTCTTCCTATATTAACTTTATGATTTCACCTTAAATACACTAAAACATGAAATAACATTCATAGTAGGATAATATCACAAAAATTCTAGATGATTCCACCAATTAATAAAGGAGAAACATAATTATTTCTATCTCTGCTTATCCTAATTGAGGGTTTTGACAGTCTTCACAAAAATTGCAATAACTATCTCAAACATAAACCAATCTGCATGAAACAAGATCCAAATGGAAGGTGGTTGAGGAATACAACACTTACAACCAAATTCACATGCTTTTCAGTCCATACTAGGCCATACATGGCCTGAAAATGCTATTTTTTTCTAAATAAAAAGAGCAAAACTAGAGCATTACATTAAACCACTTCTTTTATTCAATCACCTTCATCTTCAAAATGATGTACAAAGCCTTTATAAAGGAAATTCAACTATCTTTTAACTTTCTGACTACTTACTAACTCCTAGAACTAACAATGACCCTTCAACTTCTTAATGCAACTTTTACATAATTTTGCAATTCTATCAATATTTGTTGACAACTTTTACATGTTTTGTAATTTTTCACAAAACAAATAAACTTGAACTCCAAATGTTCTTTAATGACCTATAAATATACAAGGTGACTCTTTTAATCTCATTAAAATGTATAGATATCAAAATTTCTCAATTTTTCCAAAATAGGAACATGGTTTTGCTAAGGTGCTCATGCACCAATGAGTGTCATGCTTTATTGGTGCAACCATGATAAGAGGGTCCTCAAAGAAAACAATCTGAACCATGCAGCAAGAGTTACACAATAGAAGAAACGCGAAATATGGAGACAAATGAAATTCCAAACATTCACATTAACATAAATTTCAATTACAATTGGCTAGCAACATCGAGGCTTACAGATTTGGCTCACATGCCTGATATAACATGTTCAAATACAATATTCCCATATGCTCCTAAATGCAAGCTGAAATTTTACATATCAAAACCTATCTTTCTCAAATATGTCTTCCTAATGATCTATTACAATTATTTATATCACATCTAGGGATCTAGAATCATCTGCATCAGCCAAAGATTATTACAATCTCCAATGAAAGAAAATGTAAGGTGTGCATGAATAGGTCAGCCTCAAATTTGAATTACTCCTCAATAGGTGCATAGGATGAAGTGTGCATCTAAATTAAGGTTGGGAAACACTCCATGAAACAATTCAAAACACACTGTAAGGTTCCACACATTACAACAAAGATCCATGAATGATCAAACTAGCCGTTGGGCTTGAAAAATATTCTGATGTTGGTTCAAGAAACTGCCATTAAATTTAGAAGTGATAACTTGCCGGAAAAAGATTCAATCACGCTCAAATATTGGAATAAGAAATATGAACATTTCCACAATGTAAAATAGATCCATAGGGTCTGGTGAGAAAATATGATGAATCCACCAACCATAAACTAAGCAAGAATGAAACAAGAACAAAAATTGCATGAAAATATTTTTGGTTGATGCAAGATTACCAAGAACCAAGGATGCTCCTGCATTAGACATCCGAGGTTAATTTAAAAGTGAGTCCCTCACTTTTCTTAGGCTAAAGGAAAACCAAAATAGTCTACCTTAGCCTGAGAAATCCAAGAAGAATCTTCCACTGTTCTACCTTTCCACTTCACAAGATATTCTTTGTACTGTCGTCCATGAGTTTTCCTCCCATCTCTGATATCCAAAATCTCTTCAATTTCATCTGACTATTGTTTAGGAAAATAATTCTCCAATTTTTCTTTACTGTCTTCACTGAACTCCACTTCATGGTACTGATGTAAATCTGCAATGTTGAATATAGGTGATATACCCCTGTCATCTAGTAACTCTACTTCATATGCATTCCTTGAATCAAATTTCCTCAAAATATTTTAGGGTACAAACTTCCTCGTCTTCAACTTATTGTATGTGCCAAGTGTAAATATTCCCTTCCTTAGATACACCATCACTTCATCTCCAACTTCAAACTCCTTATGTCTCCTCTTTGCATTTTCTTTCTCCTTATACTTTTGATTGATATCTTCCAATTTCTCCTTCACTTGAGTATGCACTTTCTTCACGTGTTCTACAAATTCCTCTACTTCTACACTCCTTTTATCTTCCATACTAAGGTCTCTCAACTCTAATATACCTCTAAGATGGACTCCAGTAACAATCTCAAAAGGTGTCTTTCTAGCACTCCTATTCACTGAATTATTGTAAGAAAACTCTGCTTGTGCAAGAATTAAATCCCAACTTCTAGTCTTCTCTCCAACCAAACATCTCAGCAAATTCCCCAAACTCCTATTTACTACCTCTATCTGTCCATCAGCTATGGGTGAAAAGTAGAACTGAACTTCAAATATGTCTTTAACTTCTTCCAAAGTGTCCTCCAAAAGTAACCAATAAACTTTGTATCTCTGTATGAAACAATACTCCTAGGTAATCCATGCAATCTAACCACTTCCTTGAAAAAAAAGTCTGCTACATGTACTACATCTGTTGTCTTCTTACAAGGTATGAAATGTGCCATCTTAGAAAATCTAACCACCACCACAAATATAGAATCATTACCTCTTTGTGTCTTTGGAAAACCAAGTATGAAATCCATGTTGATATCCTCCTAGGGTCTTTCCAGAACTATCAAAGGCTTATACAATCCAACATTCTGACTACTCCCTTTTGCAACTTGACAAAATTTGCAACTCTGCAAAAATTTCCTAACATCCTTATGAATCTAATTCCAAAAAGTAATTCTCATTTACCAATTGTATTGTCTTATCAATCCCAAAGTGTCTTGACAATCCTCCCCTATGCTTTTCTTTCACCAAGTTAACCCTCATTGAACTCTGAGGTATACACAACTGATTCCCTCTGAAAAACATATCCTCTTGAATGAAATAATACAACCACTGACTCCTATCCTCCAAGACTAGTTCTTTACAAGCTTTCCAAGGTTCTACAAAATCCGGGTTTTCCTCATACAAGTTCTTCAATTCATCAAAGCCTAATACCTCTACTCTCATCTCTGTCAGTAAGTTCCTTCTCCTACTCAAGGAATCAACAACTCTATTTGACTTTCCACTCCCATGCTTTAAAACAAGAGTATAACTTTGCAAGAATTTTACCCATCTCATGTGTCTGATTCAACTTACCTTGACTATTCAATTATTGTTACTCCTGATGATCTGTATACAAGACAAACTCCTTTGGCAACAAATAATGTCTCCACTTCTTCAAGGCTTGAACTATGGCATAAAAATCTTGATCATACACTAAATATCTTCTCCTAGCATCATTCAATTTCTCATTGAAATAAGCTACAGGTTCCCCTTCTTGACTTAATACTGCTCTAATTGGATTTCCACTTGCATCACAGTCTACCTGAAATACCTTATTAAATTTTGGTAAAGCCAACACAAGTTGCTTAGTCACCTTCTTCTTCAACAACTCAAAACTTTGATTTTCTCTAGATGCCCACCTAAAATCCTTCTTATCTCATCTCATTGTTTCTATCATAGGACTGCAAATAAAATTGCAATTCCTAATGAACTTTCGGTAGAAACTAGAAAATCCATGAAATGATCTTACCTCTCCAATGCTATCTAGTGTAGGCCACTCAACAATTGCTCTTACCTTCTTAGGATCCATCTTCAATCCATCCACAAATATCACAAATCCCAGATATACCAATTCTTCCTTCATGAAACTACACTTCTTAATGTTTATCAACATCTGCTCTTCTCTCAACCTCTACAAAACTTGTCTTATATGCCACAAATGTTCTTCCCTATTCTTACTAAAAATCAAGATGTCATATGAATAAATAATCACAAACTTACCCAAGAATTTCTTTAGTACCTCATTCATCAGCCTCATGAAAGTACTTGGTGCATTTGTTAGTCCAAAAGGCATCACCAACCACTCATACAATCTTTCATTTGTCTTGAATGTTGTCTTCCACTCATCCCCTTCTTTGATTTTGATATGATGATATCCACTCTTCAAATCTATCCTTGTAAAGAATCTAGCTCCACTCAAACAATCCATAATGTCATCCATCAAAGAAAAGGAAATCTATACTTCACTATGATCTTGTTTATGGCTTTAGAATCTATACACATCCTCCATTCTCCATCCTTCTTAGGTGCTAACATAGCAGGTACTACACAAGGACTTAAGCTTTATCTGATCAAACCCTTTATCAAAAATTCTTTCACTTGTCTATTCAACTCTTCGTTCTCTGCAGGTGTCATCCAATGTGCTACTTTATTAGGAAAAATAGCTCCAAGAATTAGATCCATACAATTACTAATACTCCTCATAGGTGGTAATCCATTAGGTACATTATCTAAAATGATCTCTTCATACTCTGTTAGCAACTCCTTTATCTCATCTAGTTGTTCTTCTACATGCTTCAATTCTTCAACCTTCTTAGGAACAAAGGCATAGCACATGTTCTCATGTCTCAATCCATCTAGAAATATTCTTCCATCAACCAAACAAATTCTAGCACTTGTACAAACCTCAACTCTAGGAACATCCTCCAATGGCAACAAATTCCGCTTCATCCCATTAGAAATAATGGTATATGTGTTCTTATTTCCATCATGAATAGCCTATCTATCATAATTCCAAGGCCTTCCCAACAAAACATGGCATACATCCATAGGCATAATATCACACAAAACTTCATCATGATAATTTCCTATCTTCAATTTCACCAAACATTGTTCACTTACCAGTATCTTATGCTCATCTTGAATCCATGCTATTTGTTATGGCTTCAAGTGTTTCAACCTTTCCAACTTCAATTTGGTCACTATTTCTTCAGAAACCAAGTTCTTAGAGCTTCCAATGTCAACAATCACTATGCAACATTTACTAGCTACCTTGCATCTAGTCTGAAACAAATTATTTCTCTGCAATAGTTCCTGCTCCATCTCACTTTGACACAATAATCTTCTATTCACCAACACTTCTCCATCTTCTGGTTTATTAGATGATCCAACATGACCTTCCTCAAAAAAGTTTGTTCTTCTATTGTTCTTTGGCTTTCTACTTGTCCCTTCTTGATTACATTCAAATTCTCTATGTCCTTCTCCACCAGATTCAAAACAAGTTCCCTTGAATACTCTTTTCTCCTTATCATCTTTTCTATAACCTTCATTCTGGTAGCCACCATATCCCCCTCTTTGGTAAGAGTTTCCATCATCTCTACTGTAGGAATTATCATTCTTATTGACTTCCTTATCCTTATTCTGATCTGCAAAAGTTTCGCTTCCTCTCTGAAATCTTCCACCTCTTCCTCTTTGTCTTTGTTCATGTCTTTTATTCAACTTCTCTTCTGGTTTTAGGGCACATTGATATTCCTATTCCACACTCTACAACTTGATCAAACTAATCTCATCTTGTATAGATGAACTCAAACCATTCACATATCTAGCTACTTGCTCGATCTCATCCTCTGAATGTCCAGATCTGATATTCAACTTGTAGAACTCCTCAGTATACTCCATCACACTTGACTCCTTTAGCTTCAAATTTTGCAACTTCTAGAACAAACTAATCTAATAGTCTATAGGCATAAACTTTTCCTTCAACTTATTCACCATCTGATCCCATGATTTTATCTTCTCTTTTCCTCATCTTCACCTATCTATCTACAAATGTTCCTACCAAAGGGATAAAAGTCCTTTCAACTTTGTACAAGAAAATTTCACTTTCTTATCTTCAGTGGTACCTTCAAAATAAAAATAATTTTCCATCTTTGTTATACAATCAAGCAATTCTTCTAAATCCAACTTACCATTATAATCCAGTGGATTGAAATGTGGCTTAGTATTTTCTCTAGTTAGGGCTCTTATGAACCTCTCTTCTCCCTGATCTAGGCCAAGTTGATCTTCTCTTCCTCTTTCTTCTTGTACTTCTACCTCTTCATCACTCACATAATCAACTGGTTGACCTCTCCTTTGGTTCATTTCAACTACATCTACTCTAGCAACAATTCCTCTCAACATCTTCATTAAATTTGGGTCTACATTTCCATGCACTCCATTTCCTCTAACATTCTTCTTCCTGCCATCTTTACACAAGTTCTCTGTAGTTGTAGGTCATATCCTTAGTTTTCCACCCCACAACAAATCTTCAATAGGACTCCATGAATTTTGATGATCTCTCATGGATTGAATCTCACTCTGATACCAATCTGGTGCAACCACGGTAGGAGGGTCCTCAAAGAGAACAATCTGGACCATGCAACAATAGTTACACAACAGAAGCAACATAGAATATGGAGGAAAATGTAGGTTCAAACATTCACATTAACAAAAATTTCAATTATAATTGGCTGGCAACATCCGGGCTTACAAATTCGCCTCACAGGCCTGACATAACATGTTCAAATACAATATTCCTATATGCTCCTAAATGTGAGCTAAAATTTTACATATCAAAACCTATCTTTCTCAATTTTGTCTTCCTAATGATCTATTACAATGATATATCACATTTAGTGATCTAGAATGATCTATGTTAGCCAAATATTATTACAATATCCAATGAAAGAAAATGTAACGTGTGCATGAATAGGTCAGCCTCAAATTTGAATTACTCCTTAACAGGTGCATAGGATGAAGTGTGGACCTAAATTATATCAGGGAACACTCCATGGAACGATTTGAAACACACCATAAGGATCCACAAAATATGAGAAAGATCCACGAACGATCAAACTAGCCATTGGGCTTGAAAATTATTCTGGTACAGGTTCAAGAAACTGCCATTAAATATGGAAGTGATAACTTACCGAAAAAAGATTCAATCATGCTCAAATATTGGAATAAGGAATATGAACATGTCCACGATGTAAACATAGATCCATAGGTTCCGGTGATAAAATATGATGAATTCAACAACCATGAACTAAGCAAGAACATAACAAGAACAAAAAATGAATGAAAATATTTTTGGTTGATGCAAGATTTCCAAGAACCAAGGATGATCCTATATCATTTATAAAGGATCCTTGAAAAATTTGATATGATAGAGATAGTCCCTTAAAGCATGCACTTTGATCCTTTCCATGTAATAGTTGTAGGATCATAGTATACTCACTATTGCATGTTTAACATTCATTTCAAATCATTTTCTTTATTGCGAGGAGCTCATTCTCATCAATCATCTTAACTCATCCTTGTCCTACACTTAGTGGGGAAAAGGGGTTAGATAGCCTTATCCTAGTTTCACACTTGATGTTGTCCCTTTAGCTAGTTGTCCACCTTTCACATATACTGAACAAGATTGGGATGCAAACGACCTGCCATAGGTTGAATCGCACGTGCCTTACTAGTCTTGTCTTTGTTTTCTTTTCCATTTTCTTTGTGTGATTTCATGTGCATAATGTGATCTCCCCATACTGTTTTGTTTGATGTGTCTCTATTCATGTGCATTCCTCTATTTATACCTACATTCTTCTATATGTCGTAAAAAATTATCTTTTCTTTTGTCTTGTGTTTTTTTTGGGGGATGATGCAAGGCATCAAGACATTCAGGTCTCTTCCATGTTGACCCAAAATCTCTCTTTATTTTAGCTCTCTATGTGCCATTCTTCTTGTTTTGTGAGTATTTGGAGAATGATGATTTTTTTGAGCTCTTTAACAACAATGTAGCAAAACATACTAACCCAAAATTCATGGATTCATTATGTGTTTGGGATTTCATTTTGGAGGCAACCCATGTTGACATATTATTTTCATTGATGTGAAAATGTGAGATCAACGGTGAAATAGAGCCCAAATTCATGATGGGTTCTTTGAGAGCTTTATAGAGATGTAATTTATAGGTCCTAACGGTGTGTTGATTACTCTAAAATAATTATTGTTTCTCTTGGGTGTTGTTAGGGTTTACCTGTTAAACCCTAGGTTCATGATGTTATGATGTATGTTTAAAAGGTTATAAATTCAAACCCCATTCGGTAGACTTCATATTTTTGGAAGGAATCTTTTTAGTGTCTCTTCAACACTACAATGGTGGCTTACTAAATTGGTGTACATGTCCTCATTGTGTTGAAATATGTTTTTTGGTGAGAATTAGTTGTCAGTCTCTGTGAATGCTTTGTCTAGACCTACTCAAACATGGACAAACAAGCAAACATTAGTCCTTAAACAAGTGTAAACAAGCATTCCCTATGAAATTCATTCAAACACAATAACATGAAATCAAAGCAAAATATCAAGTAACCTACTAATGAAATCCTATTCTAATGCTCAAACCAGCATCCCATAGGAAAATTGGTGCTTCTTTGATGTGGAAAGAATCCCTTTCCCAATTCCTTGATAAGCTTGATGATAGATGTGTGATTCTTGATGTAAAATGCCAATAACCTAGCTATGGATGATGAATTCTATGATAACTTTGGATGAAAGTGTGGATGAATTTGTGGATAATAAACTTGTATCAACTTGTGGATCCAAAATCAATAGAGAAGGTCTCTATTTATAAGGAAGAAGGATTGAAGAGTGAAGAATAGGAAGAATGTGGGATTAAAAAAGGGACCAATGGCATTGTGCCACTTGTCAACATGATAATGAAGGAGAGTGGAGCACATTTTGAACAATGTGCATGTTTAATGCATGTAGGTGAAATTTTAATTTCAAGAGGTGGCTTGTGTAAGAGGAGGTGTAAGAGGAATTAATGCCAAGGTGGTTCAAGGAGAGGACTTGTAAGAGACTTCAATGCAAAGGTGGAGGAAAAAAGTCCTTTGGGAGGGAAAAGTCAAGTGGGTGGAATATTCAAAAGAATATGCCATATTGGAATAAAAATAGGGTAATTTAAATCAAATAAATTGATTTACATGTGCAACTTGACCAAGGTTGACTTACCCAAGGGTGGAGTCAAAAGCTAGAGGAATGTGGGATTAGTGTTAGGAGTTAACTAATTTAGGATTAACTAACTTAGATGAAATTAGTTTGATTGTTACATTTAATTTAAATATTTTGAGTTTATTTAAATCAAATGAGAGGATATTGGGGCATTAGTATTTTAATTAAATAAATTGGATTTATTCAATTAAAGGAAGAACATTAGGATTTTAATTAAATAAAATTTATTTATTTAATTAAAGGAAGAAAATTAGGATTTTAAAGAAATAATCTGATAAAGTGTATTATCTGATTAAGGAGGAAATTTTGATGAATTTAATTAATTAGATAAATATTATTCAATTAATTGGTTAGTGTAGAAGTGATTAAGGAAGGATCGGTGTTAGTGAATCAATTGCATGATGTCGATCTTAATATTTTGAGTGTCTACAATCTCTTTGATATAGTGATGAGTGGATGTCATGGCCGCAAGGTTCATTGTGCATGAAAATTGTTTTTGGTGGAACTGTATAGAATGTGTCTTTGACATCCTGATAGCTTCCTTAGTGTGAAGGTTGAATATCTGTGAGACAGAGACTTTAGTCTCTTCAATATTTTGTTAGGGGAGTAAATGACTGTTGGTATGACAACTCCATTTTGCTAGGAGTTTCTTTTGTGTCTCTCTAAAATGTTGACATAGTGGATCTATATGGGGGTAATATTACTTCATCAAGGAGATACATGCTTATTGGTAAAAAAAATGCTTCATTCTCTTTGAAGTTATGATATGGTGGGACCCGATAGAAAGGTGATAATAATGGATGTTGATGGATAAGGATAAATGGCAATTGGCAATTATTAGATAGGAAATTCACATCCTTGTTGTGAATTTCATGGCAATGGCCTAGTCAAGTGGACCCTACATATGGCCAACAGGAAGCAGGTTGAGGAGAAGGAAAAATATCGGCAAGATTGAGTGAGCAGTTGTTCAATCTCTTTGATGTGGCGATGAGTGATGAAAAAATTAGATCGATGGTTTAGATGTAAGGGAAGGCTCATCTGATGGTAGTATTTTAAAGGTTGATGATAAATGAACAACCATGGATCATGGAATGTAGAGACAAATTCAATAGTCAAAATTTGAAGGTGATGGTTTCAAATGATTAAGCCCATGTAATCAATTTCTAATTGGCACTCGACCAAAAGAATAAAATTAATTGCTCTACCTACTCCAACAGTCAATTTAATTGGTTATTTGAATTATAGAATGGTGGCATAGAGTGTTAAGTTAATAGAGATCAAGTTCAAATCTTATGAACAAAAGAATACATTAAATGTGTATCTGATTTTAGGGTTTATAGATCACTAATATTAGAAGATTTTCTATAACAAAAATTAATGTAGGTATGGCTTGATGTAGAGTATGCTTCTTGAAGAAGTAAGAAATAAAACCATAATAGATGTATTCAGAAGTATTGGTCAGTGGTGCACAACTCGAGGAAGGCACTACTAGTCAGCAAAGAAAAGAAAAACAATAAAAAATTAATTTAGTGTGTGAAGTGTTTGCAAGTATTAAATATAGTAGGAGATGAGGATGTAAGAGAAGTGTGGAGAAAGAAGAGTTTGGCGTGGTAGAGTGCAGAGAACATTGTTGTAGAAAAAGAACACACTATGCCTGAATAAGCTGAACAAAACAAAAATCAAGAATTTAAATCTAGATTTACATTTAGGGTAAACCCCTTGATTGTATTGGTGCTTTTTTTTGGGTTCCACTCATTCAAACTGGTGCATTATATAAAATGGGATGTGTTGCTAAGTAAGGAGTAGATGCAAAAATAAGGGGTGCAAAAAAGAAGTAAATATAGAAAAGATAAAAGGGTGCAGAGCAGAGGAAGATTTATAGAGAGTGCAACATACATGTATGTGTAGTTGCAAATAAGTTGTAACATAGAATTTTCATCAAAATTGTAATATCCTACATTGTAAATATGATTGGTGGGTGCCACTAGATATCTAGGTAGGTGATTAGATTAGGAAGTGGGTGCTTCCTTAGAGTGGGTGCTCCTAAAACCAGGGGATTGGTGTCTCCTTAGGGTGGGTTCCCTTAAAGCATTGTAACTAAACTTCAAGCTTGTGAGGAGTAGATTAGAATAGTAGCTCCTAGTTGCATTTCTCACCGTGGTTTTTCCCATCTCAGGTTTTCCACATACATCATGTGTTATGTGATGCTTGTGTGTGTGCATATTTTAGTATTTACATGTTATGTCTCAAACTGTATATTAAGGATTTGAAATAATTAATCTTCTCAAAGTGCTTAAAATATTTTTTTATGACCTACTAATTCACCTCATTGTCAGTAGATTGTTGTGTTCCAACAATTGGTATCAAAGCACTAGGTTCCCTAGGTGAAGCTTAATTAGCTCAGGTAGATTCTAGTAGTGTGAACAAAATGAAAAATTAGGATGGTTCAAGCAAGCCACCTCAGTTCAATGGAACAAATTATGCTAAGCAGAGCTCATTGATGAAGGGATATTTGGGATCTATAGGATTTGACGTCTGAATTTCAATTAGGAACAAATATGTTCTCCCTCCTACTCCTCCCACTAATTTTGTGAAGAAGAAGGATTAGAGAACAATGAAAAAGTGTGGTTTTCCATTATGAACAATTTGTCTGACTCTGTGTATGGAAAGGTTATGCATTGTTAAATTGCATATGATGTTTAGGAAAAATTAAAAAACATCTATGAATGAGATAGCAAGGTGAAGTTGGCACAACTTCAAGTGCTGAGAGAAAAAATTGAAGGCTTAAGGATGACTAAAGAGGAGAAGATTGCTAACTATCTTCTGAGAGTTGACGATGTATTAAAATCCATCAAAGAATGTGGAGAAGAATTAAAATAAGATGTCATTATGCTAAAATTTTTAAGGTCTATGACAAATAAATATTATCCCAAGATCTGAGCAATTGAAGAAGGAAGAGAAGTGGATAAGCTCACTCTTGATGATGTGATGTCCCCTTCCTAAAAGTTCTCTGATAATGAATTTATGCTAGTTCTTTTTTTGTTGTCAGTCAAGTCCAGTTCAAAGATATTTCCTTGTAGATTCTATTGATGAGGTTGCATTCATGTAATTCCATAACTTAATTGACATTTTTACATAATAAATAGAACATCATATCATCAAATTACAAGTTTCCAGACATAACAGAATATACTTAGTTTTATCTAATCTAGCCCACTACAGGATGCCACAGGTTATAGAAACCAACATACAGATGCAGGGAGTTGATACTTATGTTATTGTTCAATAATTTCTCAATACATATTATGCTTCCAACCATTGAAAACTATAATATAAAGTTCCATGAACATACCCATAGATAGAAGTAGTAAAGTTGCTCAAAGGATGCCAGAAGAGATGTTGATAGCAATAGAATAAGGGCCCGATACCAATGAAGCTACACTCATAATGATTGCCTCTATCCTGTGTAAGATTGGTGCCAATGGAATACCTAATATTGGGTCTTAGAAAATAATTGCAATATGGTTCCCCTGCTACCAGAAGTGATAGATGTGCCCATTGTTGCAACTATTAAAATCTACCCCCATTCGAAATTACTGTTGTAGTCTTGAATTGGATTTCGTGGTTATGAGAAGTGATGTTCGATTGTAAATCCAAAATACACATTTTGGCACTGAATGAGACACATAAACTTGTTATCGAGATTTTGAGAATACCACATCTGAAGATGCTCACCCAAGATTACTCAATCGATGGCAATGAAATAATCATAAAGAATACACCGATCAATGGAGAAGCAAAAGTGTTGCAACAATTATTGATTTTCTTTCCTCCATTTGCAAAAACTCACAAAATGATTCCCAAATCTCCTCAAACGACCATGCTTGGGTTTTCATCCACTCGTGGCACAAACAACCTAAGAGCCTATGTTCTCAAATTGTCCAATACAACATTTCCAGTTCCATTCTTACCCGTGATCCCAATCCATTCTTCATTTTCCATTTTATCAACCTCATTCTGTTTCACCAACTGAATTTAATTTTTAACAAAAGACTTTATAAAGACTTTTATAAAGTGCTAATTATTTATTCATGCCTTTATAAGCCTGAATACTTAATTAAATAATTCAAAAGTCTTTTAAAAGAAATAAATTGAAATAATAAAGACTATTTGAATATATTCAATTAATTAATTCCAATTATATTTGGCTTTAACAAAGGGACAGGGACATCACAGTCCCCCCTACTTGGCATTACTTGTCCTCAAGCAACTGTAGACCCAAATGTTGTAATATCTATTTTCCTTCCCATGTGGCATCCTCAACAGGTAGATCCTTCCATTTAATTAAAAAATATTTGATTATTCTGCTTCGCAATCTGCGTTCACACACATCTAGAATGGATTCTGGCACCAATATCAACCTCCCTTCCTCATCCAGTGGGGGAAGCTCAGGAGATGGAGTAATATGCTGTCCAACTGCTTTTTAAGGCAAGAAACGTGAAATACATTATGGATTTTGATCCTTGTAGGTAGCTCCAACTCATATGCTACTTCACCTACCCAATGTTTGATCAGGTAAGGCCCATAAAACTATGGTTTGAGATTTTCTGCCCCACTCTGTTTCAATGTAGTTTGCCTATATGGCTAGAGACACAAGAATACCATATCACCAACTTTAAATACCCTCTCAATCTTGTGCTTATCAGCATAGAGTTTTTCTTGATTTTGAGCTCGATGTAAATTTTCTTTAAGTGCCCTCATAATATATTGACTATCCTACATCCATTCCTTTGCCTTGGATACTCTACTATTATCAAAAGCTAGATCCATGAAAGTAATAGCATTTTGTCCATATAGAGCTTTAAAAGGTGTCATTCCTATTGACATGTGGTAAGTTGTGTTGTAAAAATGTTCGCCTAGGTGTAGCTAACAGACCCATGCTTTTTGTTGGCCTAACACATAATTGTGCAAATATCCTTCAATCCACTTGCTGACAATCTCAGTCTGCCCATCAGATTGGGGATGATAACTCCTACTGGGAGATAGCTCAGTGCTTGCCAACCTAAACAGTTCTTGCCAAAATATGATGAGAAACCTGATGTCCCAATCACTTACAATATTACTTGGGAGCCCATGTAATCAGAATATCTCTCTAAAGAATAATTCTGCTATCTAAGATGCCTTAGACTTAGTGGAGATAGCAAAGAAATGCACATTTTGTTAACCTGTCAATGACAACATAGATGCAATCTTTGTTCTTAACTTGTGGAAAACCTGTGATAAAATCCATTGAAATGCCTTCCCATTTCTAATCAAGAATGGGTAAAGGATACAATAAACCTGCTAGCAATGTATGCTCAGACTTGTTCTACTGAAAAATCAAACACTCCCTAACATACTGCAAAACATCACCTTTGATACCCTTCCAAGAGAATCTCTCTCAAACCTGTCTATATGTTTTGAATAATCCTGGATGTCCTGCCAAAGGAGTGCCATGTATAGCCTGCAAGATCTTACTCTTCATTTTAGATTCTAGCACCAAAAATATCCTATTCTTGTAAAAAATCAAATCATCAATCACCTGATATCTGTCATCCTGTAAATTCCCATCTATGATATCACACACAAAGGTATTCTTGGAATATTCAACCAACAATTGAGATTTCCAATCAGCTGAAATCTCTGACAAAGAGCAAAGTGTTGGTTTTCTGGATAAAGCATCAGCTACCACATTCTTTTTGCCCTTAACATATTCAATATCGAAATTGTAAGCTTGAATTTTTCTTACCCACTTCTACTGATGCTCATTCAAATCTTTTTCTTCTAGGAAGTACTTCAAACTATTGTGGTCCATTTTAACCATGAATTTCCCACCAATGAGATATTGCCTAAACTTTGTCAAAGCGTGCATAATAGCAAGCATTTCCTTGTCATAAGTAGAGTAAAGTTACTCCATGTCTCTCAACTTCCAACTCTCAAATGGTATAGGATGCCTATTTTGCATGAGTACCACACCAATTACTTGACCTGATGCATCGCACTCCAATACAAACAGTTGAGAGAAATCCAGTAGATCCAAAACTAGACAAGAGCTCATCACCTACTTAAGCTGATCAAATGTAACCTATGCCTTATCTAACCATTTGAAAGCCCCCTTCTTTGTGAGGTCTATAAGGGATGCAGCTAACTGAGAAAAACCCTTAACAAACCTCCTGTAATAACTGCATAGACCAAGGAAACCACGTAGATCAAATATATTCTTTGGGGGTGGCCAATCCAAAATTGCCTATATCTTCTCCTGATGAACCTTCACTCTGCCAGCGCCAATGACATGCCCCAAATATAATATTTTATTCATACCAAATTCACATTTAGATGCCTTTGAAAACAATGATTGGGCCTCCATAATACCTAGGAACTCATCTAAATGCTAAAGGTGCTCCTCCCAAGTCTTACTGCAAATTAAAATATCATCAAAAAATACCAATACTGATTTCCGCAATTGTTTCCCAAAAACATGATTCATACAAGACTAGAGGGTTGCACGAGCATTCATCAGACCAAAAGGCATTACCAAGAATTCATAGTGGCCGTAATGGCATCTAAATGCAGTCTTATGTATATCCTCATCACAGACCCGAATCTGGTGATTTCCTGAACGTAAATCAATCTTAGAAAAATAGACAGCTCCATGCAATTCATCCAACAACTCATCTATTCTCGGTATGGGATATTTGTTCTTAATTATTTTTTTGTTCAACACACTATAATTGATGCACATACACATTGTGCCATCCTTTTTTTTCACAAGCACCACTGATGAAGAAAATGGACAAGAGTTGGGCCTGATGTGTCCCATATCAAGCAACTCTTTGATTAGTTTTTCAATTTCATCTTTGAAGCGCTTTGGGTGCCGATATGGTGTGGTAATCATAGGCTTGGCACCCTCTTCCAATTCTATCACATGCTCGATGTTAGCTCTCAAAAAATGTAGGTGGGATGCCTCAAGAGGCTGCCAATCTCTTGATATGTTTTTAGGGTAATAGACAAGGTCAAATGAATTTAACCTTCTACTCTTCAGGTGTTGCTAAACCTAGGTGGGTGTTCCTATCTTAATGAAGTAGACTTGACTTATGATTATCCTTTTTGCAATGATTTGTCCAAAATGGCAGATGGGAGTGAACAAATGAAATCAAGCTTGGTACAAAATGTATAGCAATAGAAATCTTCTTAATCTAAATCCTAAAATGCTCAATTGATAGATGCAAAGAAACTGAATAAATCCAAATGATGAAAAGCAGAGACCAGTGCCTTATTGGGTATGCGGAGTCAAATGAAACAAAAGTGGGCAACTTATTTTGGCAGAAACTCAAATTATCGGCATATGATCTGTTTATAACTTGTATAAACATGCATGATTATGACTACTAAGCTCTACTTTAATAATCCAGATGAATCTCCCTGATTACTGTGATCAACTAAAAAGATTTAATCTCTACTTAAAAGAACTAGTCAATTAATCACATTGATACAACAAATGTGCACTGATAAACTAAAAATAAACTTGTTATTCAATTTAAACAACCAGAAAGAATCAACTTGGAGACAACTTAGCAATACTTTTCAATAAACTCAACATACAATTGACACTAGAAACAAACTGCCACACTCACTGATTTTCATTGAAATTTCCATTTAAAAAAAACATGCATCATAGTCTCTAATATGAGAACTTTATTCTACTGTATCCATTCCTCATCTCCCTCCTATAATTTGATTCTCCTTTATTCATTTTTTCTTTATAACAATTGAGAATGAAAAATTTATATCCACGTAACTAAAGAGACATAACGCTTCATCTTCCATGTTAGTGACCAACTGTATTCGGGCTTTGCAAAATGCTTATTGAAATGCTTTGCAAGAAACACATTGCCAAAAGAATTCATGCACCCATGTGTTACACTATGACTCAAGGAATCGAAGAGACGTTTTCAGAAATCACCCTGTGTCTCATTAATGTCTGTTCCTTTGTCTTCATGTGTCACCATGACCCTTCAGAGTAGGGGAGATGTCCCGTAGATTGTCCTTCCTTACCGAGATGCTCTTTTGTTATATCCATTCCAATCGTTATGACACAAGAAAGTCTCTCACCGAGATGTGCCCCTTTTCTTACTAGCTTTCGCCATAGCTCTATGATGTCAGGGAGACATCATGTAGACAAGTCTTTGTTTTGCTGAGAGCCCCCATGATCAAACTTGTCATCGTGACATATCACACTCGGGGAGACCTTTCGTAGAGCACACTATGTTTCACCAAAATCCCTCGAGTTCACCACAGATCGCCAAGAGAAAGAAATTCTCACACCGACAGAGACCTCCCTTGTTTTCCATCGGTGAGATCAAAGGTCACTCGCTGAGACCATGTACCAAAAACCTTAACTCATACTGATATCACATCCCATACATGCCGGTCGGTGAGACATAAAGCGCTCGGTGAAACAACATGCCGAAGACCAAACTCCTACCGAAAAAACCATACATGCCGGTAAATCAATTCTTCCACCGCCGGTCGATGAGAAAATAAGGCCTCGTTATAACCTCACACCAAAAATAGCATGTCTGGCCGAAGTGAATCCATACTATGCCTATCCATGAGACCACAAGAGTTCGTTGTGACCACTCACTGAGGATCAAACCTTTGCCGAAATGTTCATCCATCCTGAGTCGCTGAGACAAGAGAAAACTCTCACCGACAAGAAACTCCCACTCGCTTTTGCCAAGACATTTCAAAATCGGGGAGAGGTCCCAAAGAGTTCACTTAGTCATACCGAAAGCCCCTTTTTCACTTTGTGTGTCACTATGACATTTCACAGTTGGGGGAACATCATGTAGATTAGGTTATGTCATATCGAAACACCCCGAGCACACATGATCGCTAAGAGAATGCCAACCTTTCGTCGAAAGCCATATTAAAGAAACCCTTATGCTCCGTCGGTGAGACATGTGCACATCACTATGACCCTTCACCAAAGACCTAAACTCATGCCAAAATGTTCATCCATCCCATTGGTCGGCAAGACAAGGGAGTTTCACCATGACATTACAATGAAGGAAAACCTCTTGTCGATGAGCACCCCTTGTGGCCAGTCGGGGAGACATATGTCCTTGGTGAGACCACATACCAAATACAACACTCTTGCCAATATGTTCCTTTTACTCCGGTTGGTGTGACAATGCACATTCGCCAAGACATAATGCTGATACTTCCTAGCTCTCGCCGATAGACCTCCATATGCACAAGTCGGGGAGACACTTCAAGTTCGATGAGACACTACCTCGACGACAAAACTCCTGCCAATAAGTGCATCCCTAGTCGCTGAAACAACATGAATGTTATGCCGATAGCCACCCATAGGTGAATGTCGGTTGTTGTAACAATGGACAAGTCTTGTCGAAGCACCTACAACAAATGTATTTTGACTCACAAGCAACATGGGTCGGGGAGACAGTCATAGACCTATGCCGATAGGAATAGCAATATGGAAAATGCATGACCTGATGGATTCAATGGGGCAATATTGAAAAAATGTGTGAAAAATGCACATGGTAGGACCAATTTGGAAATTTATGAGTGAAATCAATATGTAAAATCATCAGATTTTTATAGTTCTAATAGTGGCTCCGTCTGGGGATGAATGGTAGTAAGATCATTGCAAGGATCCAAATCTTTGGGTGAGCAGGCTAGACACAAAATGATGAACCAATGAGAAGAATGGAAATGGATACAAAAGAAAAATGGAAATGAACAAAACCCTAAACTATTGTGCATGGAAAAGAATATTAAAGAGGATGAGCAAGAGTTTTCCATGCATTGGAAACCCTCAATCCTCTGTGTTGCTTCAAGAGAAAAACTGCTTCAAGAATTGCCCATGAACATGAAATTCTTGATCTTCACCAGCCATATTTTGTAGATAATATGAATTTTCACCTCTTTTCCCAACAACAACAAAAGGTCCCAGCCACAAAGCTTCAAATTTACCATGCTTGCCCTTCTCCTGACACCTTGCATTCCACATCAACACCAAATCATTCTCTTCAAAATTTCTATCCTTTGCCTTCTTATCAAATAGATACTTCATATGTGTTTGTAACTTCATGTTTTGACTTTGAGCAACCCTCCTTATTTCACCAAGTTCAGCTAGTTGCTCCATTTTGTCTTCCATAGGTTCAGGAACATCCAAATCTTCCTAAAGGACAAACTTGTAGACTGGTAACAAATTCTGCAAAGGCATCCTGGCTTGTGTTCCATACACCAACTCAAATGGGGACTTTCCAATTTCCTTTTTCATAGTACTCCTATCAGCCCACATATCCAGTTTCAATTTTGAATCCCAAGCTTTCTTGTTTTAACTCAACATACTTCTTATAATCTTCAAGAGACTCTTATTACTAGATTCAGCTTGACCATTGGCTTGTGGATGGTAAGGAGCTGCATAAGAAATAGTAATTCCATATGTGTCACAGAAATTTTTTAAATCATCTGACTTGAAACACATTTCATTGTCTATGATTAACTTCAGTGGTGTACCAAATCTAGTGATAATGTTGTCCATCAAGAAATTTGTCACCACTTTGCTTGTAGCCTATTTAGTTGGGATTGCCTCTACCCACTTGGTAAAATAATCAGTAGCAACCAGTATCCACTTGAATCCTCCACTTGATTTTTCTTGTATCTCTCTAATGAAATCAATTCCCCATTGATGAAAAGGGGCATCAACCTGCAAAGGTCGAAGTGGCAAAGCTCCTTGATACTTTAGTTTTCCAGAAAAATTCTGGCAGGCTTCACACTTTCTTACATGTGTGAAAGAATCATTAAAAACCTTAGGCCAGTAGCAACTTGCCCTGAGAATTTTTTGTGCAGTTGTTTTTGCTGAGTAGTGTCCACCACAAACTCCTTCATGCATTTCAATTAGAACATGCTTGGCCTAAAACTTATCCAGACATAACAACAGTATACCATCCCTATTTTTCCAAAATAGATCTCCATCCATGAAAACATATTTAGATGCTTGCAACTTTAGAGTTATTTTCTGGCTGTCACTTAATCCCTCTGGACAAATCATGTACTTTAAATAATGCATGATATCTCTATACCATGGAGTATGCTCAATGCTTGTAATTACAGTCTCTTCTTCTATATTACAAACCTAATTTTCCTCAATATTTGATTCTTCCATTAGCCTAGCCAAGCCTTGACCTCTTACTAATTTGGTAATTTGTATCTCCATGTCAAATTCTTGGATCTTATTAATCCATTTGCACCTTTTTCCTGTAACTTCAGATTGTGTCAGAATATCCTTGACAGTTGCATGGGGAACATAAGCAATCACCTTTGCTCCAACAAGATATGGTCTGAATGCTTTTGTAGCCTTTACCAATGCAAACGCCTATTTTTCCATTATATCATACTTCAATTCAGACCCTTGTAATGACTTACTGAAGAAAGACAAAGGTTGTTCATAACCATCCTCATTCTTTTGTAACATAACAGCAACAATAGTGTGCATTGAAGCAAAAGAGAATATTTGAAAAGGCTTTGCAAAGTTTGGAGATTTAAGGATAGGAGCTTTCTTGATGGCCCTTTTGATAGATATAAAAGCTTCCAAGGCTTCTACAGTCCATTCCATTTTCTGTCCTTTCTTCAACATTTTTGATATGGGCTTAATGATCTCAACAAAGTTAGAGACAAACCTCCTAACGAAATTAATCTATCTAAAGAATGACTGTATAGCCTTAACAGTTTTAGGGATAGGAATTTTATCAATGGCCTCAACCCTCTTAGGATCTATTCTAACTCCCTCTTTTGAAACAATATGTCCTAAGAGCTTACCTTCTGTGACTGCAAAATGACACTTCTTAGGATTCAAACTGATACCATACTCTAGGGCTTTAATAAATACCTTTTCTAGATGTTGCACATGATCATTAGCCTTCTTCGAATAAGTAGTCGGGTCATCCTGGTATACCACCATGATAGCATTAATCAGATTTGCAAATGCCACGTCCATAGCTCTTTGGAAAGTCACTCCTGCATTAGTGAGACCAAATGTCATTCTTACGTATACATATGTTCCCCAAGGAGTTGTAAATGTTGTCTTATATTGCTCAGATTCTTTGACTTTAACCTGGTTGTATCCTGAAAACCCATCCATCATTGACAACAACTCACACCCTGTCACCTTATCCAATAGAGCCTCCATATTGGGTAGAGGATAATTATCCTTGAGAGATGCCATATTCAGATTTCTGAAGTCCACACACAATCTGATGTCTCCATTTTTCTTCCTCACAGGGACCAAGTTTGAGACCCACGTTAAGTGCCTAATTTGTTTGATAATGCCTCCATCTCTGAGTTTTGTAAATTCCTCTTGCATCTTAGGCTCCAGTGTTGGATTTATGGGTCTTTGCTTTTGTCTAAATGGCTTAGCATCTAGCTTCAATGGTATTTCATGCTGAAACAAATCTTCCCTATATGCTTTCAGATCTTCATAAGACCAAGAAAACACATGCTTATACTTTCTTAGCAACTCTATCAGCATTCTTCTAATTTTAGGGCTTATCTTCTTTCCTATGTACACCTTTCTTGGTGCTATCTCAGTCCCCAAGTTAACTTTTTCAATATGTTCTCTTTTGACTAGTGTTTGCTTCATGAGGGACCGATCATTTCCATCATACAACCTCTCCAATGCCACCAATTCCTTAGGAAGCTTGTTTGTTTTGAGCTGTAAGATCTTGCCAAACATTGTTTGCTTCCCATCCACTTCTTCAGCAAAAGCGTTGAAGTCAATTTCCTGGGATTCATATTGATCTATGAAATTGAGGAATTTCAAAAGGTCAGTGTCATCATTGAAGACTTGCCAACTATAGATATTTTCAAGAATAGTAGGCCTTGTCTTGAACTCAATCTGTGACACCCCAACCAATGTGATATCATCTCTTTTCAGCACCACATTTGCTAAAAAATCAAATGTAGTGAAAAAAGGATCAACTTGTGGGGGAGTTGTTAATACATCACCCAAAAAAACTTCTGGGATATCTACTTTCTCTTGCCTATTGACTGCTTTAATAGCTACACTATTCTCAGAATTCACATGTTTTTCATTTCCATTTGTTATCAATTGAACAACAATATCTCTATATTCTTTAATTTTCATCATCTCAAGTAGTGGGACGAACATTTTTACCTGGGATAATGCATGAGTGAAGTCAAAAGAAGAGCCCTCCACCTTAACAATCTTCTTCTGCTCTAATGTTTCTCCTTAGTTTTCTTCTTTTTCTTTTTTACTAGGCTGGTCAGGCATTTGCATCTTTTTATGTAATTCCTTCACTTCTTTCTTAACTTCCTGTCTTTGGATAGGCTTCTATTCATCTTTATCAGGCAATCTCTTTTTTGACTTCTTGATAGTTCCTTGTTTTGCCTTATGATCCTTCATAAAAATTCCCCCAGGGACACCTTCCATCTCATTCACTTTTCTATTTCTCAACCAATATTTACTCCTTGCTTCCTCAACTGCAGCAACAGTCAGTCTCTCTATTTCTTCTTTGGTGAGTCTCCTCATACTGCATGGAGCAGGTGCCTCAACAGAATGTGGCTTTGTGTAATCTTCCTTAGAATCATAAAAGACCTATTGTTCAGCCATATGGACATGATACTTCTGATTTGAAACATCATACTCATATCCTTCATCCTCTGAAGATAAGTATCTCTCTTGAACATGATGAAATGTATTTGAAGTTAAATACACTGTGTGATCTTCTTCATTGTTTTCCATCAACATTCCCTCTTCTTGCATCCTTTGGGCTACAACACAATAATCTAGAGAATGTGGCTTATCACAAGCTTCATAGAAGTAATTGTTACTCACCATATAAGTTCCCTTCTTACTCATTGGATCAGGAGTCTCTTTGTTTCTAGGCCTAGCTATTATAGGTTTTCCATCCTTCCAGTCTGTATTATAAGGCATATCATGCAACCTCGGCCTTTCATTTTTGTGTGTGTTCTCCTATTTGTACTGATAATTATTGCTTTGCTAAGGAGGCCTCAGGTTATCTCTTTTATTGATTATACCAGCATCCTTCTTGTTGTTTTCAATTGTTAATTCTATCTTCTGAGCTTTAGCCAGATCTCTTGGGAATCTATTTCTCAATTCATACCCTGTTTTAGGATCAAATGCATTTAAATAAACGCTCAAAGCTACAAAATCTAGAAACCTTGATCCAGGAGGTACCTTGGTCTGCAACTTATTGAATCTTCGGTTGAAATCATAAATTGAATCATTCTAATTTTTCTAAATTTGCATCAGTTCATGAAGAGCTACATCTGGAGCATTTAGATTCCCATATTGCTCTAGGAATCTATCTTGGAATACTTGGAGAGAATTAATTGAGGATGCTTGCAAGCTGTTGAACCAATACATAGCATCTTCAAGAAGTGATGGCACACCTATGTCTTGGATGAACACATTGAAATTCCTCAAATGTTCTTCAGCAGTAACAACATTACTCCCTGTAAACTTAGGTACCAGACCTCTCCAGCTGCCATCCATAGGGTAAGGGTATAGATGAAACCTTGTCAAATCAAACTGTCTGATCATTGATGTATACTAATGAGGGGGAGGGTTAGGTGGGTACTGATATTGGTACACTGGGTTATTGTATTGTGTGTTATGATATGGCACATGATGCTAACCAAGAGGTGGATGTATATTTGTATGTTGTGTGGGAATATGAGGTGGATAATTTTGCTGATTATAGCGATTTCCTGCTTGATGGTGAGGGACCCTTGGTGGCTCAGAAGGCCCGACACCATGATTACCCTGCTTATGGGGTGGTACATACTTCGGGGGGGACTTAGTTGTCTGAGAAGTAATTTAGACTTTTTGTAATGCAGCCTTCAGCTCCTCTATCTCCTTCCTCTATGATTCAAACTGTGCTTTTACTTCCTGAGGAAGCTCATGATCAATAACATCATTTTGGTTACCCTCCATTTTCTGATCATACTCATGCTGAATTCTAATTCATTCAATCTCATGTGCAACTTCAAACTCAGCCTATTTCTGAGGATCAATAGAAGGGAAGGGATTTCTTTGATCTTCAAGGGTACAAAGTTCTGCACTTGAATCATCTCTCCATGTATCATAGCAATTATATATTTCACCCTGTGCTCTTGACGCTTTTCCTTTGTCAATTATGCACATGTCCTCATTGATCCTCTATCCCTTATCAACTCTGTCATCTTTGTGTGTCCATTTACTGCTGCCAGCAGGAGCATTAGTATGACCTCCCCTGTATTGAGATCTTCTTCCATTCATTTTTGAATAGCTACAAAATTTTTGTCACAGTCGCCACTCACTTTTGTCAAAATGAGAAAATACTTGATGTCTCTTATCCATAGCGGAGTCTGTATAAAGTTACTGACTCTATAATTAAGGCCTTGATTCTGAATGTATCCCTAGTAGAGTCACCAATTTGTTAGCTCTCAAAAAATGCAGGCAGGATGCCTCAAGAGGCTGCCAATCTCTTGATACATTTTTAGGGTAACAGACAAGGTCAAATGAATTTAACCTTCTACTCTTCAGGCGCTACTAAACCTAGGCGGGTGTTCCCATCTTAATGAAGCATACTTGACTTATGATTATCCTTCTTGCAATGATTTGTCCACAATAGTAGATGGGAGTGAACAAATAAAATCAAGCTTGGTACAAAATGTATAGCAATAGAAATCTTCTTAATCTAAATCCTAAAATGCTCAATTGACAGATGCAAAGAAACTGAATAAATCCAAATGATGAAAAGTAGAGACCAGTGCCTTATTGGGTATGCGGAGTCAAATGAAACAAAAGTGGGCAACATATTCTGGTAGAAACTAAAATTGTCAGCATATGATATGTTTATAACTTGTATAAACATGCATGATTATGACTACTAAGATCTACTTTAATAATCCAGATAAATCTCCCTGATTACTGTGATCAACTAAAAGGATTTAATCTCTCCTTGAAAGAACCAGTCAATTAATCACATAGATACAACAAATGTGCACTGATAAACTAAAAATAAACTTGTTATTATCAATTTAAACAACCATAAAGAATCAACTTGGAGATAGCTTAGCAATACTTTTCAATAAACTCAACATACAATTGACACTAGAAACAAACTACCACACTCACTGATTTTCATTGAAATTGCCATTTTAAAAAAAACATGCATCATAGTCTCTGATATGAGAACTTTATTCTACTGTATCCATTCCTCATCTCCCTCCTGTAATCTGATTCTCCTTTGTTCATTTTTTTTTTATAACAATTGAGAATGAAAAATTTATATCCAGGTAACTGAAGAGACATAACACTTCATCCTCCATGCCAGTGACCAACTGTATTCGAGCTTTGCAAAACACTCACTGAAATGCTCTACAAGAAATGCATTGCCAAAAGAATTCATGCACCCATGCATTACACTGTGACTCAAGGAATCGAAGAGACATTTTTATAAATCACCCTGTGTCTCATTAATGTCTGTTCCTTTGTCTTCATGTGTCGTCGTGACCCTTCAAAGTTAGGGAGATGTCCCATAGACTATCTGCCTTACCGAGATGCTCTTTTGTTATATCTATTCCGATCACTGTGACACAAGAAAGTCTCTCACCGAGACGTTCCCCTTATCTTACCAGCTTTTGCCATAGCTCTATGATGTCGAGGAAACATCATGTAGACAAGTCTTTGTTTTGCTAAGAGCCCCTGTGATCAAACTTGTCACCGTGACATATCACACTCAGGGAGACCTTTTGTAGAGCACATTGTGTTTCACCGAAAGCCCTCGAGTTCACCACAGATCACCAAGAGAAATCAATTCTCACACTGACATAGACCTCCCTTGTTTTCCATCAGTGAGACCGAAGGTCACTCACCGAGACCACATGTCGAAAACCTTAACTCATACCAATATCCCATCCCATACATGTTGGTCAACGAGACATAAAGCGCTCAGTGAAACAACATGCCGAAGACCAAACTCCTACCGAAAAAACCATACATGTTAGTAAATCAATTCTTCCACTACCAGTCGATGAGACAATAGGGCCTCGTTATAACCTCACACTGAAAACAACATGTCTGGTTGAAGTGAATCCATACTGTGTCGGTCGATGAGACCACAAGAGTTTGTTGTGACCACTCACCAAAGATCAAACCTTTGCCAAAATGTTCATCCATCCTGAGTCGCTAAGACAAGAGAAAACTCTCACCGAGAAGCAACTCCCACTCACTTTCGCCAAGACATTTCAAAATCGAGGAGAGGTCCCAAAGAGTTCACTTAGTCATACCAAAAGCCCCTTTTTCACTTTGTGTGTCGCCGTGACATTTCACCGTTGGGGGAACATCACGTAGATTAGGTTATGTCATATTGAAACACCCCGAGCACACATGATTTCTGAGAGAATGCCAACCTTTCACCGAAAGCCATATTAAAGAAACCCTTATGCTCCATTGGTGAGACATGTGCACATCGCTATGACCCTTCACCGAAGACCTAAACTCATTCTGAAATGTTCATCCATCCCATCGATTGACAAGACAAGGGAGTTTCGCCATGACATTACAAAGAAGGAAAACCTCTCACCGATGAGCACCCCTTGTGGCCAGTCGAGGAGACATATGTCCTCGGTGAGACCACATACCGAATACAACACTCCCGCCGATATGTTCCTTTTCCTTTGGTCGGTGTGACAATGCACATTCACCAAGACATAATGCTGATACTGCCTAGCTCTCGCCAATAGACCTCCATATGCACAAGTTGGGGAGACACTTAAAGTTTGATGAGACACTACCTTGACAACAAAACTCCTGCCGATAAGTGCATCCCCAGTCACCGAAACAACATGAATGTTATGTTGATAGCCACCCACAAGTGAATGTCGGTCGTTGTAATAATGGACAATTCTTGCCAAAACACCTGCAACAAATGTATGTTAACGCACAAGCAATATGGGTCGGGGAGACAATCATAGACCTATGCCGATAGGAACAACAATATGGAAAATGCATGATTTGATGGATTCAATGGGGCAATATGGCAAAAAATGGGTGAAAAATGCACATGGTGGACCAATTTGGAAATTTATGAGTGAAATCAATATGTAAAATCATCATATTTTTACAATTCCAAAACTCGAAACCACGATCTGGTGGTCTACCAAGAGGGAGATCTTCAAACACCAAACTATGCTTATCTAATATGGCCTGCACATCTACTAGATAAACTCTATCTTTCCCGATGGCTGGGTTAGAAGATATAAAGCATTGGGATGCCCATGTAATCTCACCATTCCTAAATAAAGCTTCCATACGCTTGGCTGAAACTATCTTAGGAGCTCCATCCGATAATGCTCTCATCACCACATTCTTGCCTCTCGATGTGAATTCTAACTCCATCTTCTGAAAATATTAACTGTATCGACCCAGAGAGCTTAGCCATTAGACTCCCAATACTATATCAGTTTCTCCAATTTTGACTACATAGAAATCGTCTGTGATTGTATAATCTCCCATTTGAATGCTCAATTGTGGGACCTTGGTAGTGCAATTCATCTTAAAGCCATCTGCTACTGTGACGTTGAAACCAGCAAAGTCCTCCACCTGTAATCTCCTTTTAGCCACATATCCCTCATCGATAAAATTATGTGTGGCTCCGCTATCAATCAAGCAAGTAACACATTGTCCATTGATAACTCCTCTTACTCGAAATGGATGATACTTAGGCACACTAGATAAAGTAGCAAAACCACCCTATGTCACCTCTTCCTTGGGATTGTTATGTTCTTCTTGCTGCTCGTGTTCACTTTCTGAACTATCATCAATTGTCTCCGCATTAGAAGTGACTTATATATAATGTACCTTGCATTTTCCCAGGCAT
The DNA here is from genome assembly GCA_007258455.2 of Sequoia sempervirens. NCBI lineage: Eukaryota > Viridiplantae > Streptophyta > Pinopsida > Cupressales > Cupressaceae > Sequoia > Sequoia sempervirens. The sequence goes on along the minus strand of VDFB02047230.1, from coordinate 433,930,503 downwards.
CGATGATTACGATCCCATGGCTCCTTGCAAGTGAAGCATAGCTGCTTCCTGTGTAATTCATTCCTACTTTCAAAATCAAGCTTAGGAGGATTTGGTTTGGGTTGATTGGAGGTTTTAGTGAATGGCTTGTTATTCTTCTAAGTTTTCTTTGATGGTTGTGAACTGGAATGAGAAGTCTCAAGATCCAAGGCCATTTGAATAGCATCTTGCAAGGTCCTTGGCTTGAAAGCCTTCACCAACCCTCTCAAAATGTACTATAGTCCCTCTGTAAATAACATCACCACCTATCTTTCTGATATATCTGGTACCATAACTGCCACTTGCTAAAATTCATTGACGTAGCTATCAATGTCACCACACTATTTGATCAAAGCTAACTCCCTGAAATAAGCCTCTTCATCTTTCCTATCAAATAAAGCAATTAGTTTGCTGCTAAACTCCTCGTAAGATTGGATTAAACCATGATTTTGTGTCACCAATCCATGATGCCACCAATCGTATGTTGCTCCCTCCAAATTCAATGTTACAAATTTAATTGCTTATGTCTCTTGCATTGGTTTTAAATTCAGGAAAGTGTCTAACTTGTGGATCCAATAACGGGCTGTAATTTTCTCGCTTTCATCAAAATTAGGCAATGTAAGTTTACCTAAAGCATGTTTGTAATCTATGTGAGGTCCTAGAGGTCTTGGTTCCTATTATGTTCTCCTTCTATCCCTACATTGATTCATATATTGATTCAATGTAATCTCCTATCTGATAGCATGTGGAAGAGTATGATATTCATCGTAAACTTCTGTCACCTCATTGATCAAGGGCTACTCCACTTCTGGTTGTACCTCTTCCTCCTCATTCCTAGGGATGAATGTAGGCTAAAAATTCCTATTAGATCCTTCTAAATTAGTTCCCCTAGGTTTGTGATTTCCAACATTGCTTCCATCACCTATATTTTGACCCAGTCTGAGTGTATTCATGTCCTGAGACATCTGACCGATAGCATCTATCAACTGTTGTTGGGACTACATAAACTGCTGCATCATTTGCTTTTGGCCATGGGCTAAATCATTCAGAATATTCTGAACACTATCATTACCATTCCTATTTCCTTTGTTATGTGAGCCCTCTTGATGTGAATCACCCATTGCTTCAATTTCCAGTGGGTCGCCAGGAAATTGTCGGGCTGCAAGAACTGTCGAAAAAGTATCTTCTTCTAGATAGGGGTCAGCTACCTAAAATTTCCACCATCTATGTTCTCTTTCAAAATATTTTTGAGCCCTGTCACTAGTGTTCATGAACCCTCAAACTGGCAAGATTCTTGGCTCTGATATAATTATGATGTACCCTTCCTAAAAGTTATCTGACAATGAATATATGCTAGTTCCTTTTTTGTTGTCAGTCAAGTCCAGTTCAAAGATATTTCCTTGTAGATTCTATTGATGAGGTTGCACTCATGTAATTCCATAACTTAATTGACATTTTGACATAATAAATAGAATAGCATATCATTAGATTACAAGTTTCTAGACATAACATAATGTACTCATTTTTATCTAATTTGGCCCACAACAGGATGCCACATGTTACAAAAACCAACATACAAATGCAGGGAGTTGATACTTATGTTATTGTTCGATAATTTCTCAATATGTATTATGCTTCCAACCATTGACAACTATAATATAAAGTTCCATGAACATACCTGTAGATAGAAGTAGTAAAGTCGCTCAAAGGATGCTAGGAGAGATGTCGATAGCAATAGAATAAGGGTCTGATACCAATGAAGCTACACTCAGAATGATTGCCTCTGTCTCATGTAAGATTGGTGTTGACGGAATACCCGATATCGGGTCTTAGAAAATAATCACAATATGGTTCCCCTGCTACCAGAAGAGATAGATGTGCCCATTGTTGCAACTATTAAAATGTACCTTCATTCGAAATTACCGTTGTAGTCTTGAATTGGATTCCATGGTTATGAGAAGTGATGTTTGATTGTAAATCCAAAATACACATTTCGGCACTGAATGAGATGCATAAACTTGTTATCGAGATTTTGAGAATACCCCGTCTAAAGATGCTCACCCAAGATTACTCAATTGATGGCAATGAAATAATCATAAAGAATACACCAATCAATGGAGAAGCAAAAGTGATGCAACAGTTATTGATTTTCTTGCCTCCATTTGCAAAAACTCACAAAATGATTCCCAAATCTCCTCAAATGACCATGCTTGGGCTTTCGTCCACTCATGGAAAAAACAACCTAAGAGGCCTTGTTCTCAAATTGTCCAATGCAACAGTTCCAGTTCCATTCTTTCCCGTGATCCCAATCCATTCTTCGTTTGCCATTTTATCAACCTCATTCTGTTTCGCCAACCAAATTTAATTTTTAACAAAAGACTTTATAAAGACTTTTATAAAGTGCTAATTATTTATTCATTCCTTTATAAGCCCGAATAATTAATTAAATAATTCAAAAGTCTTTTAAAAGAAATAAATTGAAATAATAAAGACTATTTGAATATATTCAATTAATTAATTCCAATTATATTTGGCTTTAACAAAGGGACGGGAACATCACAGATGAGTTACATGGCATATTTACTGCATATGAGATGAGAATGGGGGATGTCAATCCATCTAGGAGAGAAGCCGCATTCAAGGTTGTAAAAAAGGAAAAGGCTGAAATAGATAAAAAGGACAAGGCTACAACCACTATATCAAACCATGAAGAGGTTGATGAGGAAGAAGCAAACTTCATAAGAAGACTAAGAAGAGGATCTGGCAAGTATAAAGGTAATCTTCCCTTCAAGTGTTTTAACTATGGTAGAATAGGTCATTTTTCTTCTAAGTGCCCTTATGATAAAGAATATAACTTTGAGCAAGAAGAAGATAGTAAAAAGAAGAAACAATTTTATCCTAAATAGAGGAGTTTTGGAAAGAAAAAGAAGATCCTATATATTCAGGAAGAAAGTGACTCATCTGATGCTAGTGAAAGTTTAAATAATGAACAAGATCATGCTCTTGTAATGAAATAAGAAGAGGAAGAATTCCTCTTCATGTCTAAAGATTCTAAGGATTGGAAGGATGGAAAAGTTTAGGACCTCCATGTAGAAGGTGAAGAGGAAGCAGTTGTTGATCTTGAGGGGGAGTTGATCAGTGCTCTTGAAGATCTCAATGAAATAAGAGATAAGTTTGATGATCTTAAAAGGGAAAACACGAAATTAAAAAAATGTGCTTAAAAGGAGAATGACAAACTAACCCAAGATCTCAAGGAATCAAATCAGATGGTTGTAAATATGAAACTTCAAGTAGAGGAAGCTAAAAGAGGTGAAGAAGTAATAAAGTACAAACTAGAATCTGAAGTGGATAGATGTTTGAAGCTTGAGGCAGAAATAGTTGCTTTGAGTAGATCAATAAGAGTTTGAAACTAAAATGTGGTTTAGACATTCTAGATGAGTCGTTGAGCACACAAAAGCTAGCCAATAAGGAGAAATCGGGGTTAGGATTGGAAAGAGGAAAGAGCTCCTTTGTGGATGCTTCTGCAAAACTTTATGAAAGATGTAGGGTAGAAGAAAAATCTATCTCTAGTGGTGAAAAATCTGACAAAAGGGAATACTACAAAAATGAAGAGAAATCTATTGAACAGAAGAAGCCGATTATAGACAAGAAGGACAACCTATCTATCTTTGATCAACAAATGAAGTGGAACAAAAAAATAACATACAATGATGGATTCACAAGAATGCATTATCCAAGGAAGTCAAGAAAAAGAATATCTCCTCTTCTAGCTCAAGGAAATGCCATGATTAGGTACTCATCAATCTTCTAAGGGTATTGCTATACTTTTAATCATTTTGGTCATAGGGCTAAAGAATGTAGAGATATTCAAAGGAGGAATACAAATTTTATAAGAAAAAATCCATTTGCTCCCTTGGTTGACATGAATATAGTTTGTTACAATTGCAACAATTTCAATCATGTAGCTACATATTGTAGAACAAAATTTACAAGACCAAATGTTTAGTCTGAGAAGAAGAAAAACTCACCTCCCAATATGGAAAAGGAAACTAAAATTTTTGAGATAAGGGAAGAGAAATTTGAAAAGAAATATAGGAAGGTGTGGAAGGAGAAAGAGAAGAGTTCCACTCAATCCATGAATTCCCAAATAGAACTACATGCAAAGAAACAAAATTTGTGGGTAATTGATAGTGGCTGCTCCAAGCATATAACTAGATATAAAAGAAAATTCATTGAACTCAAGAAACGTAAGGAAGGATCAGTAAGCCTAGGTGAAAATACTATTGTCAAAATTTTTGGTAAAGGAATTTTGAGCCTAGATGGGAAGAATAAGATAAAGGATGTCCTTTATGTTGAGTGTTTGAAACATAATCTTCTTAGTGTTAGCCAAATGTGTGACAATGGCTATAAAATTTTATTTAACTCTAAAGGCTGCAAGATAAGAAAGAATGGTAAGGAAATTGCACAAGGAGTACAGAGTGATATTAACCTCTACAATATTTTTGAAGTAAAAGGACAATTTTTTCTAATTAGCCAAGTAGATGAAAGTTGGATTTGGCATAGAAGGTTAGGGCATGTAAACTTTGACAATTTAGTAAAGATAAGCTCAAAATGACTGGTTAGGAACATGCCTAAGATAGTGAAGCTTGCAAATACAATCTACAGAGGATTCCAAAAAGGAAAATAAACAAAGTTTAATTTTCCAATAAAGGATTATTCAACCACAAAACCCTTGCAAATAGTTCATACCGATCTATTTATAAAGGAAAAGGAGGATGCATTTGAGAAGTTTTAGATTTTTAGGAAGCTAGTAGAGAAGGAGATCGGGAGAAGCATTAAGTGCCTTAGATTAGATAGAGGTGGAGAATTCACATTGAGTGAATTCAAGGAGTATTGTGAAAATCATGGGATCAAGCGTCAATATTTTGCACCAAGAACTCCGCAACAAAATGGAGTGGTAGAAATAAGAAATGGGATTGTCAAAGACATGGCTAGAGCTATGCTAAATGATGCAAATTTGGTAGATACTTTTTGGAAGGAAGTAGTTCACACTATAGTGTACATCTAGAATAGAGCTCTTTTAAGAGAAAATAGTGGCAAGAATCCATATTAACTGTGGTATGGGAAGCCTGCATCTATCAAGCATTTCAGGGTGTTTGGCAACATATGCTACATTAAAAGAGAAGATGAAGACTTGGGAAGCTTTGATTCAAGATGCAATGATGGAATATTTTTGGGATATTCCACTCAGAGTAAAGCTTAGAATTGTTATAACAAGAGGTTGCACAATATTGTGGAAAGTATTAATGTCAAGGTTGATGAAAATGGAAATCAAGATAAGCCAAGTAAAAAAAACTTTGAGATTGAATCATAAGATGATAATGTAGGTGCAAAAATTGAAGAAGAAGAACAAGAAGAAGAGATTGAAGAGGAGGTTGAATGAGCCCCTATAAAATATGTACAAAAAGATCATCCTATAGATCAAATAATTGGTGACAAAAATGAATTTGTTCAGACTAAGAGAATACTTGTAAGGAATAAGGAACAAGTAAATTTTTCTCTCCTATCTCAAATCAAACCAAAGAGATTTAATGAGGCCAACAAAGATGAGAGCTGGATAAAATCTATGGAAGAGGAACTCAATCAGATTGAGAAGAACAAGACATGGGAGTCAGTCCCTAGACCATCAAGAAAAAATGTAATTGGCACCAAATGGGTATTTAGAAATAATCTAAATGAGGATTGAACTATTATTAGGAATAAGGAAAGGTGGGTGTTCAAGGGGTGTGCACAAGTTGAAGGAATTGACTTTGAAGAAAAATTTGTGCCAATTTCCAAATTAGAAGCAATAAGAATGTTTCTTGCATTTTCAGTTTACAAAGGATTTAAAGTAAAAGAAATAGATGTTAAATATGCATTTTTGAATGAAAACCTTGAGGAGGAAGTCTACATTGAGAAACCATAAGGTTTTCACCTTTTAGAAGAATAAGATTACGTTTGCAGATTGAGGAAGGTGTTGTATGGTCTAAAACAAGCACCTAGAGCATGTATTCTAGATTGGACCAGTACGTATAGCAACAGGGATTCAAAAAGGGGTGTGCAGGCAACAATTTATACTTCAAATCAAAAGGTGAGCACATGATAATTGTTTCTGTTTATATAGATGACATCATTTTTAGAGGAAACAATGGTAGAATGTGTAAAATATTTACTACACACATGCAAGATGAATTTGAGATGTCAATGTTAGGAGAGTTATCATTTTTCCTTGGTTTACAAATAACACAAAAAAATGGGATATTTATATCTTGGACTAAATATGCTAAGGAAATGCTTAAGAAGTTTGGCATGAAAGATAGTAGACTAGTTGGTACCCCCATGGTAACTGGTTGTAAATTGATTAAATTGAATGAATCCCCAGATGCAAATCAGACAATGTATAGGTCAATGATTGGTAGCTTGTTGTACTTAACCACATCAAGGCTAGAAATTATGCAAGTAGTATGTTTTGTTGCAAGGTTTCAGTCTGTAGCAAAAGAATTTTTATGTCAATGCAGTAAAAAATAATTTTTAGATATATCAAAAGCATTGTTGGTTATGGGTTGTGGTATCCCAAGAGCACGGATTTTTCCTTGACAACATACACATGCAGATTGGGTAGGAAGTGTAGATGATAGGAAAAGCACCAGTGGTGAAGTATTCTTTTTGGGAAACAAATTGGTTTCCTAGATGAGAAAAAAGAAATAATTTGTTACTCTTTTCACAATAGAAGCAAAGTATGTAGTAGTAGAAACATGTTGTACTCAAGTCCTATAGATGAAGTAGACACTTAAGGACATCAAGGTTGAGTACAAAGAACCAATTTCAATTCTTTGTGATAATTCAAGCTCCATTAACATCTCAAAGAATTCAGTGATGCATTCTAGAACAAAGCATATATCCATTAAGTATCACTTCATCAGAGAAAAGGTTGTAGGTAAAGAGGTTAGCATGGAATATGTCTCAACAAAAGAATAGGTAGATGACAGTTTTACTAAGCCTCTTCCCATAGAGCAATTTGAATATCTAAGGTAGAAGTTGGGAGTCATTGCTCCCACATCATCTCACTATTTTTTAGTAGAAGGAATGGATCCAAGGAGAGATTTAGTTGTATTTAATTCACCCCTAGACATGAAAAGAAGAGATCAAGTTAGGGGGATCATATCCTCATGTAGTTTGACCCTTTTCCATTGATGCCAAAGGGGGAGAAATTGAGAAAAATGCTCTACTCTTGTGGGAGAAAGTTAGAAATAGCTCCTTGTTTGTTATAGGTGATGATATGACTAAGGGGGAGCTATGATAGTGACATGCTCTAGTACAATATAATTTTCTATCTTTTGGTTTAGAGCATTTAGGTTTTTTCTTCAATGACAAAGGGAGAGATTGTTGGCATATTGTTGTCATTGATGTCAAAATGTGAGATCAACAATGAAATAGAGGCCAAATTCATGAAGGGTTCTTCGAGAGCTTCACAAAGATGTAATTTGTAGGTCCTAATGGTGTGTTGATTACTCTAAAATAATTATTGTTTCTCTCAAGTGTTGTTAGGGTTTACGTGTTAAACCCTAGGTTCATGATGTTATGGTGTGCATTCAAAAGGTTATACATTCAAACCACATTGGGGAGACTTCATATTTTTGAAAGAAAGTGCTTTAGTGTCTCTTTGACACCATGATGGTGACTTACTAAATTGGTGTACATGTCCTCATTAGGTTGACAAATGTTCTTTGATGAGACTTAGTTGTTAGTCTCTTTGATATAACAATGAGTTGATGTCATGACCGCAAGGTTCATTGGATAGGTAGATAGTTTTCAATGGAACTACACAGGATGTTTCTTCAACATCCGGATAGCTTCATTAGTGTGAAGGTTGAATATTGGTGAGATAGAGACTTTAGTCTCTTCAATATTTCGTTAGGGGAGTTTGTGAATGTTGGTATGACAACTCCGTTTTGCTAGGAGTTTATTTTGTGTCTCTTTTAAATGTTGACATGATGGATCTATATGGGGGTAAGATTACTTCATCAGGGAGATACATGCTTATTAGTGAAACAAATGCTTCAATCTCTTCGAAGTGCTGATATTGTGGGACCCGATAAGAAGTGATAACAATGGATGTTGACAGATAAGGACAAATGAAAATTGGATATTTTTTGATAGAAAATTTACATCCTTGTTGTGAATTGCATGGTGATGACCTAGACAAGTGGACCCACATATGGCGAGTAGGAAGCAAGTCGAGGAGAAGCTAAAGTATCGCAGGACCGAGTGAGCAGTCTCTTAAATACTTTGATAGAATTTCATCAAAGTGACCTAAAATTTCTAGAGTGAGCAATTTTTTGTGCTCTTTGATGTGGCAATGACTGATGACATAATTAGATCAATGGCTGAGATGTAAGGGAAGGCTCATCTAACAGTAGTATTTTAAAGTTTGACGATGACTGAAGAACCGTGGATCATGGCATGTAGAGACAAAATCAATGGTCAGAATTTGAAGGTGATGGTTTCAAACAGTTAAGCCCATGTAAGTGGTTTCTTACTAGTAGCCGACTAGAAGAATGAAATTAATTGGTGATTTGAGTTGCAGAATGGTGGCACAGAGTGCTAAGTTAATAGAGATTGGGTTCAAATCTTATGAATAGAAGAATACATTAAATGCATATTTGATTTTAGGGTTTACAAATTGCTAGTCTTAGAAGATTAAATTATGTAATAGAAATTAATGTGGGTATGGCTCAATGCGGAGTGTGATTTTTGAAGAAGAAAGAAAACCCTAATAGATGTATTCAGACATATTGGTCGATGGTGCACAACTCAAGGAAGGCACTATCAGTCAGCGAAGAAAAGAAAGACAATAAAAAATTGACTTAGTGTGTGAAGTGTCTACAAGTATTGAATATAGTGGGAGATGAGGCTGTAAGAGAAGTGTGGAGAAAGAAGGGTCTAGTGTGGTAGAGTGTTGAGAACATTGTTGCAGAAAGAGAATGCACTATGCCTGAATAAGTTGAACCAAACAAAAATCAAGAATTTAAATCTAGATTTAGATTCAGGGTAAACCCCTTGATTGTATTCATTCTTTTTGTTTGGGTTCCGCTCATTTAATCTGGTGCATTATAGAAAAGGGGATGTGTTGTTGAGTAAAGGATTAGATGTAGAGAATAGGGGTGTAGAAAAAGAATTAAATACAAAACATATAAAGAGTTGTAGAGTAGAGAAAGAGTTACAGAGAGTGCAACATACATGTATGTGTAGTTGCAAATAAGTTGCAACATAGAATTGTCATCAAAATTGTAATATCCCACATTGTAAATCTGATTGGTGGGTGCCATCAGATATCTGGGTTGGTGCTTAGATTAGGGAGTGGGTGCTTCCTTGGAGTGGGTGTTCCTAAAACTAGGGGATTGGTGTCTCCTTAGGGTGGGTGCCTTTAAAGAATCATAACTAAAATTCAAACTTGTGAGGTTGGATTAGGACAATAGCTCCTAGCTACATTTCTCACTATGGTTTTTCCCATCCTGTGTTTTCCACGTACATCTTGTGTTATATGATGCTTGTGTGTGTGCATATTTTAGTATTTACATGTTATGTCTCAAACTACACATTAAGGGTTTGAAAAAATTAATCTTCTCAAAGTGTTTAAAATAAATCTTTATGATCTACTAGTTCACTCCCCTCTCAGTAGATTGTTGTGTTCCAACAACCCCTTCCTCTTTTTTTCATGAAATAGCTTCATTCAAGAACATATGACTTGGCATAGGGATTTATGAAAAAGATCACATGTCTTCTTAGTAATTATTATTGGCTACTTTAAAAAAAATCTCACAACAATGGTGCTAGCAATTTCTTTAAAGTTGGGGCATACATTGGCATTATGTTTGAAATTTTTGGAATTCCTCATGTTTCATTGTATGATTTTCTTTCTTCTTGTGAATGTGTCTTTTTATTGGTGGTGTTATTAGGTTTGATGTACTCTCAGAGCATGGTATTTATTTTATCCTTTGTTTTTTCTCTCTTGGAGACATTAGGCATGATGTTCCCTAAGAGGAGACCTTACATGAACTAAGCAAGATTCCTTTGAATAAACCTTTATTTTCATTTTTTCATAAGTGTTTAGCATAATACAACTTGTTAACCTTGTGAAGCTTGAAGTTTTTTTTTGTTTTGTAGTGCCCTATTGAAGTTATCAGAGGGCTAACTTTGGTATGGTTAATATAGTGAGGCCTATAGACCTGGCATGACTTTCTCACTAAGCCACTTTTCTAGGGGCTCACTAGTAGACATCTTGAGGTTCCATTATCCCAAAGTCGTGTGTTGTTTGCATAGTGGACATTGCATTCTTCTTGTGAACATTCTTGGACAAATAGATGAGATGTGTTCCACATTGTGTTGGACAATTAAGGCTTGATCCACCCCTTTCTTTTGGACAAATAGTTGGGCCATGTTCCACATCACGTTGGACAATCGAGGCTTGATCTGCCTTTTTTTTTAGTCTTTGATGTTGTATTATTGAGTAATCTTGTTGTTACTACATGCATATGTTTTGACTGTCTACTTTAGTGTGAGTTTGCACCTGCACTCCTCTCACTAAAGTGGTGGCTAAATGTAGTGTAGAAAAATGTATCCCTTTATATTTTCACATTTAATTTGGAATTAATACTAAAATGGACTTAATTGTGCCTTATTTTTAATGTTGTAGAGTGTACCTCTTTATGCTTTCACACTTATTTAGGGATTCTTTAATTAATTAGATTAAATTTCCTTAATTGACCCCTTTAATTCAATTCCGACCTATTTAATTACATTTTCTAAAGAGGAAACCCAATATTCATTAATGTCTAAACATAACACTTCTCATTGAGCAATGTGTGTCCTATGGTTAGGGACCTGTCATAAGGGTGGAATAAAGCAATAGGAAAACAAGAAAAATAAATTAAACTAAACTTAATTCAAACAATATTAGATTCCAACCATACTCATGAAATGAAACTCTAAAATAATGAAATCAAACAATGTAATCCTAGGATAACATAAAATAAATTCAAAACTCTAAAAGCTATGCCATCCCATGTTGGAGTTGTGTTTGTATTGATGTTTGGATGTCAGATTGCTCGATTCAATATAAATCCTCTATTGGTGTTGTTGCAGAAGCTTCAATTTGTGTAAATGGTGAACTAGAATATGATGCCAATAATTCTCAATGTGCTCAAGAATTGGTTGTGCAGTGCTTTGTTATGTGAATTCTAGATGATTTGTGAGAAGATAGAAGATTTTTTTATAGATTTCCTATTTCGAGATGAACAATTTAAATTTAGTTGTAAAAGATCCCGATTGACAGTTGAGAACTATTGAGAGGAAATAGATAAGCCACTTAGCTTTTGTGATTGATCCAATTAAGGATTTTAATTGCATTATCAGAGGAATTAGATTGCATAGTTTGTGTGATTGAAGAAAAAAAGTTTAGTTAGTGGGATTGAATAAATCAAATTGAGTAGTTAGTGGGATTGAAGAATAGATGAGTTAGTCAACTATTTAGAGTGAGAAATTAAAGGCCATGATTTGCTCAATCAAAGGAGGAGGGTGAGGATAATTAATTAATATTTTGAGTTGAATATGCAAGTCATGTTTGAATTTTAAAAATAAAGTTGTATTTTTTTGTTGAATATACAATTCATCGCAGTTTCTTTTTAAGTCCCAAAATTTGAAATGTGTGAAGCTATCAATTCAATTTTTAAGTACACCAAATTAAAATTGTTTTAGACTTCAAGCAAGATATAGCAATATGCAAATCAAAATGGATTTGTTCAATTTTCTAACACCAAATGGAATGTTTCTAATCACGTTGTTCATTTTAAAGGGTCAACAAAATGAAACTGTGTTCACTTTTAATAATGTCGAAATAAAAAACATTCAATTTTAGGAACAACAATTGAAATGTGTGAGTTGCCTTGTTCAATGCTTAAGCACCAAAGTGAAATATGAGGATTCCCTTATTCATTTTTAAGCACTGATTAAAATATGACAGTTTCCTTGTTCAATTTTTAAACACCAATTGAAATGTGAAAGTTACCTTGTTCAATTTTAAGCACCCATTTGAAATGTGAAAGCTGTGGGTTCAGTTTTAAATACCAATTGAAATGTGTCCTTAACTAAGAAATCTTTAAAACTAAAATGGATTTGGACCATTTTCCAACCCTGCAATCAAATTGTTAGTTGTTCTCATTAAAACATGTGCCATACTCCTATAAGGCTACAACAACAATGTTAGAATCTCCCAAACACAACAAATAGTCACTTGTTAGGGTTAGGCCAATCAAAAAATTAGAAAATTATTTGCAAATTGAAATAGGTTGAAAAAAGAAACAATAGCAGATTTGTTTAGTACATTAGCAAAATTTTTGTTTGGAACAATAGTGGCCAAGTTAGATAATAGCAATCAATAAAAGTACAATTGCAGACCTGTTTAGGACAATAGCGACCTTGTAAAAGTTTATCTTTTTCAAAAACTTGCAACACAAAAAAATACAATAGAGGTCAAGACAAAAGCACAATTTTTTTATGGAAGTGGTAAAAAATAGCGCACAAAAAAATACAATAGCACACAAAATTAGTACAATAGCGATCAAAAAAATTACAATTGTGGTAAAAATGTGAAAATAGCCACATGATAATTTTGGAACTTCTGTATTTCAAACAACAATAGAAAATTTTGGAACTTGTAACTACTCCCACAAACTTGTAAAATGATTAGTGCTAAGGACCTAGGTCCCACCGAGCATGCCAAAATGTCATAAGGGGGGAATAAAGCAATATAAAAATAAGAAAAATGAATTAAAATAAACTTAATTCAAACAATATTAGATTCCAACCATACTCATGAAATGAAGCTTTAAAATAATGAAATCAAACAATGTAATCCTAAGATAACATAAAATAAATTCAAAACTTCAAAATCTATACCACCCCATGTTGGAGTTGTGTTTGTATTGACGTTTGGATGTCAGATTGCTTGATTAAATATAAAGCCTCTATTGTTGTTGCAAACGCTTCAATTTGTGTAAATGGTGAACTAGAATATGATGCCAATAATTATCAATGTGCTCAAGAATTGGTTGTGCAATGCTTCATTATGTGAATTCTAGATGATTTGTGAGAAGGTAGAAGATTATTTTATAGATTTTTAGTTTCAATATGAACGGTTGAGATTTAGTTGTAAAAGATCACGATCGATGGTTGAGAATTGTTGAGAGGAAATAGATTGGCCAGTTAGCTTTTGTGATTGATCCAATGAAGGATTTTAATTGCATTATCAGAGGAATTAGATTGCATAGTTGGTTTGATTGAAGAAATCAAGTTGAGTAGTTAGTGGGATTGAAGAATAGATGAGTTAGTCAACTATTTAGAGTGAGAAATCAGTGGTCGTGATTTGCTCAATCAAAAGAGGAGGGTGAGGATAATTATTTAATTGAATAATTAATTAATATTTTGAGTTGAATGTGAAAGTCATGTTTGACTTTAACAAATAAAGTTATATATTTTTTTTACTATGTTGAATGATGTCGAATAATTAATTTAATTATTTAGGTTTAGAAAGGGGAAAGTGATTTAATTAAATTATCAAATGATAACAATTTAATTTATTTAGATGGATAAGGTATATTAATGACATAATTAAATAACTTGTGTTAATTTAATTAATCAAGAGGAATAAAATTAGATTAGGTGACGATATAGTGAATTACTTAAATAATGCAAGATTATTTAATTAATAGATAGAAATAGGGTTAAATTAGGACTTTTATTAAACAAATGAAATTTATTTAATTAGTCAAAAATGATGATTGAGGATGAATTAATTAAATAATGTTAAATCACTTAATTAATAGAGGAATATTAAATTTGATAATAATTAAATAATAATGTATTATTTAATCATTTAGGGAAGAAGGGTGAAAGTTAGTTAAATAGTGTTGTTCACCAGTTAGGACAATTTAGGGTATCTACAAGACCTAGAACCCATTCACCCATGGGAAAATGGGTCCTCCCTTAGACCTAGGAGCTAAATTTAAATTGTTTTTTTGGTGGTATTTTAACATATTCAAATCTATATTCAGATGTTGGCTTGTGATATTTGAATTTCAGGAAATTAATGCTACATATCTACAAATATAAGGTTATTTCACTATGTTTGATCTAAGTTTTCAAGTGTTCAATTACAAGAGCTAAAGTGAGATTTCAAGAGAATTTCAAGAGCAATTCAAGGAATTCAAGAGAAGATTTATTGAATATTTATTGCAACAACCAAGATCCAATTATCACATCAAAGTCTTCTTGCATCATGCATGTTATTGTTGACTTGTCATTGATGTCAATTAATGTTTTTGGTACTTGATATTGATGCAACATGAGGGAAAGGTTGATATGAAGGAAAGGTTGATGTCAAAGAGATGTTTCTTAGAGATACTTGGTTTGACATGAAGGAAAGGTTGATTTCAAAGATATGCAATTGAAAAGGATTACATTAAGTCATGAAAGCAAAGTTTGTGTACTAAGGTCTTCTTAGCCTTTAGGGTTAAGGTTTCAAATCAAATTGATATATTCTTCTTTAAATTACATCTTCTTTCAAAATGTAAAAACCATCATGCTTTGCCTCTAGAACTCATGGGTTCTAGCAGAGATCTAAATTCAATCACAGGTGCACAATTCATTAAGGGTTTGACATGGTTTAGGGTTTAATCATTAGGTAACATGTTTTCTTTAAAACCCAAAATAAAAGCCTTTGTGAAAATTTTATATTATAGTTGTTTTTTGATATATTTTCAAGTTGACTTGCTATTACCAATTGACAGTCAGTTAAGTGATGTCTTAAAGGGGTTATCCTTGTTTGGCAACTGACCCCTAACTGGCTTGGAAGGTTATAATCTTATATTCCACTGCTTAATAGTAAGATCAGCATCCAACACTTAAATGTTGGATTGGGGGGTATTCAAGAATCAAAGGCTCAAATTTAAACATGCCTAATAGTCATTTATAGTAGTCTTTCCTTTGACTGGGATTTTGATAGCCACTTATTAGGTAATTGCTTGAATATGAACAAATCAATGGATAATTGGGTGGTGCCAAATTGGATTAATATTCCAAATTGAAAATTCCTTTGGTATTCTAACAGTCAGTAAGTTTGATTTGAAGAAAAATGTATTATGTGTAAGAATCTGTTTGAATTTAGTTGATGATTCCAAGGTACTAAGCATGGTAAGACTGTAAAGAATGAATGATATCCTTCTATCAAGGAAATGTAAAATAGAAGAAGATTTTAATGACATAGTGAGAAGAGGTCTGTGATGATTTAGTATACAGACTTATGCATTAAGGTTGAGAGATGGTTTGAGGAATAATGTTATTGCATTGAGAAGATGAGAACAATGAACTGTGCTTTGTGAAGATAGTGATAACATATATTTTTTGTGATAATGCAGAGTGAGGGAGTTTTGAATAACAGTGTTATATGATGTCATGAAGTGTGTTGTTTTGTATAGAAGTGTGAAGTGATCAAGATCATTTATGATTGGAGTTTGATTGAAAGTGAAAATAATGTGTGAATTTATTAGATAGTGTCCTACATGTGCAAGTCCATGTGACTGATGTCTAGGATTGTTTGTCATAATTGTGGACATGGTTGTTGTGTCATTTATCTTGTTTTGTTACTACCAAGATATGTGCAGAAGATTGATGCAAACACTTTATGATTCATTGTTTATTGTTCATTGTGGTTGTTGAATGGGAGTGTTGAAGAGAGATCTTCATTCATGTATGCAAAGAAGATTACATGTTGAATGTTTGTATGTGAATAGGGGATACAATGTTTGTTGAATTGATGCAGAGATAGTGTAGTGGTTTGTATTGAAATGAAGTAACCCTCTGATTGTCATTCTTTTTCTTTTTAAGATTTCCAGTGAGGTAGATTGAAGATTGCTAGTGAGGAAGATTGAATATTTCGAGTGAGGCAAATTGAAAATTTCTAGTGAGGCAGATTGAGAAGCTAGTGAGGAAAATTGAGTAGCTAGTGAGGCTTTTCCAATGAGGCATAAAGTGTAGGTAGTGAGGCATGTTGTTTTTCCAATGAGGCATACAATATGTAACTAGTGAGGTTTTGGTTAGTGAGGCTTATTGAAACTTATTTTTAGAGTGGTTTTTTACCCTTTAGGGTTTTCAACTCATAACACTTGTGTTTTGTATTCTCTTGGTGGTTTTCCATTTTGTGCTTGATTGTTCATCTTTGATCAAGTATTTCCATATCATATTTGAAGTGTTTTGAATGATTTTTTTTGTATAATACAAGTGAGTTAAGTTTTGAAATTTGGTTTCTCATTAAACCACTGATTCAACCCCTCACCTCTCAGTGGTCTTGTACTCCAACAAGTGGTATCAAAGTGTTTGGTTCCTTGCACAAGTTTAATCAACATAGGTGATCCTAGTAGTGGATTACTTATCATGGAAAAAAGTAAAATAAACAAAGGAAAAATAAATACCCAGTAGAATGCTAAACAACAAGCACCACCTAAACCAAATACAAAGGATGATGAAGAAGCAATTATAAGAAATGACTTACAGATTGAAGAAGATACAAGGTTAGAAGATGATTTTGTAGTTGAGAATGTTGACAATGAAGGAGACTACTTTAAGAGTGAATATGAACAAGAGTATGATGAAGATGAATGTGAAATTGATCTCAAAGGTGAACTTATTTCTACCCTAGATGAGATCAAGAAAGTCAAGAAGAATCAGAGTTTAGAGTTCCAACTTCAAGAAGAAAGGGATTCCAATGTCAAAAAACTTTCAACTCTTGAAGAAGTGGAAAAAAATAAAATTGAAGTGTGAAGAATCTAATTAGCTTATTAAGAATCTAAAGTTTCAGTTGGATGAGTCTAGAAGAGTTGAAGAAGTCACTAGCACAAACTTGCAAACCAAAATGGAAGATTGTCAAAAGCTAGAGGCTGAAGTGTTGTCTCTAGGAAAACAATTAGAGAAGGTAAATTAGGAGTTAAAGAGGAGTCTTCAAAATGAGTAGAGCACTGAGTTATTTGAGAAAATGCTTCTAATTCAAAGGTCAATATCAAACAAGTGTGGGTTAGGACATGAAGAAAATAGTTACAAAGATGTTGCAATGTCTAAAAAGAATGTTGGAAAAGCACCAATGGAATCAAACTCATCAAAAGAGGTAGTAAATAAACAAGGAGAATCAAGCACTACTTCCAAAAGGTTTGCAGATTAGGATAGTAGTAATTATGGATACAAAAGAGTTCATTATAACAAGCAAAGATAGAGTTCTAAGGTCATAGAAACGCCAAGGAAGAAAATAGATCTAAACTATTATTCTGCTACTCCTAAGGTTGAAGACAAGAAGAAGAAAAAAAATGCTCCTGCACAAGTTAACAAGTTTAGAAAAGTTTTTTTTTCAAGACAACGTCAAATGTCTAGGTTTGAAAAATATTTTTATGGTTATTGTTATTCATGTTATGAACTTGGTCATAGAGCAATAGAGTGTTGAATGCATGAAAAGAAAGTTGTATGTAATAAACATTTTTATGAATGGTCAAATAGAAAAAGAAAGGTCATATGCCATATATGCAATACAGTTGGACAAAAAGCATGGTATTGTAGGAGTGACTTAATGAAACTAGTTAATCATCTCATGAATGCATGCATGATGAAATTTTGGAGAAGAAAACAAGAGAAAGAGAAAGAAGACCCTAAGCTTGTGCATACTGCACAAGAGACATCCATAATTGCATAAAGAATAGCATGAGTTAAGGGGGAATTGATTTTTGTTGTATCATACAAACCCCATAGACAACAACAAAGAGGTTTCATCAAGAAGAAACTTAGGGTTGTTAGTCCGTCATGAAGGAAGTTAATTTTGCAGGTGTCATGTTTAGTTAGATTTGGTTTGCAGATGTCATGAACAATGATAACAATATAGTGTTATGCATCAATTGCTTTGTTGATGATTGTTGGTGAACTTGGTCATGATTTCATAATGTTGATTCTTGTTGGCTTCAAATATGTTTTTGTCAATCATGTCAAAGTGATGCAAAAGTGATTGTCATCAAAGGAAATGGTGATTGGAGTGTTGATGCAACATGCAAAGGTACTTGTTCCTTCTTTTCAATAATTTCAAGGTGTTGATGCACATGTGACGCAGGGATAGGAGATTTCCTTCACAATCAACACAATTCAAGTTAGAATCAAACCACAAAATCTTGACATAACCTTTAGAAGTCACCTTTTCAATTCAACTCTACCTTTGCCAACTAGGTCTGCAGACTGGGTTTTAACAACTTTTCTTCTCAGAAATCCTTTCCTCACTCAAACTCTTAGCATTTTCAAACACCCATCATGGCCAATTAAAACATATACCAAAATAATTATTGACTCCTTTGAACCTTACTTTACTAAACCCTGAAACTATGCTGATAAGACCCTCAATTAGGCCTATTTTTCAAAGAGAGTGCCCTAAAATCTTGTATCAACCTTAGAAAACTTCCCAAACCTTTGTGACAGATAAAAAAACCACAAATTCTTCAAGTTTTAGTTCACCAAACCCTCTTCTCAATGTTGACCCAACAAACCCTCCTTTTACTCTATTATGGGTAGTGTTTATTCAAACTATGGACTCCCCAACACATAAAACACTGTAATTTCCTCCAACACTCTTCAAATTTCCTACACACACTCACAAGACCTTCACATAGGCTTCCCATTCATCATTTCATCAAACTTGCTCACAAAACCTCCATTTTTCACAGTCAACCTTAACACAAACCCTTGGGACAGTCATACTTCACCCCAACAACTCACCATACAAAATATACCCTACCTTATACCACCCTATTTTCATCATAATATGCTCATTCCATAGAGACACAAGGAATACAACTTGTGGAATGGGCCTAAAACATTGTTAAGACCTCAAAATTCTAAAACAAGGTGTACCCAGCTATTACAAAAAAAAATGAAGGTAAGATGCTTTAAACACAGTTTGAAGTACTCAAACTAGTTTCAAAATGAAGGTATCTCAACCCTCTATAAAATTCACAAACTTTTAGAGTGAAATATTATAGTACAAGCCCATACAATTCACTGGTAATGCATTTTTACAGAGAAAAACATAGAATTTTAAATAAATTAGGGGCTTTATTGATTAAATCTTCTTACAAAACCTTTCAACAAATTTCCTCATCGTTGGAGGAGACCTATTTATGCATTTCTCACACCTATCTTCCCTCCAAACCACCTAACTAACTTTTGGATTCTCTTATGGTCGTCAAGTTCCCAAAATTTGTATTTTTGCTTTTACAATATTAACAATTTTGTCCATTTTGCAATTTTTCTCTTTTAACCCCCGAAACTTCCTAATAACTACAAAAATGACTTAAAAACATATATAATTATCCAATAGGACCTTATTTACCACAACCTAAGGCTCAACACCCTTCAATAACCCTTAATTACATATTACATAACTTTTGAGTATCCTTGACAACATTACGTAATTTTGCAAACATGACCTCCCTGATACATTTTAATGGTCCAATTGACCTTATTGACACTCTTTAAGACTAAAAATCCTAGATAAACCTATCTAAAATCATCTTGATCACATGTATAACAAAGTAGATTGGTTCTCCTACACCATACAACCGTCCTTAAAATCTTTCCAAGTCTCTTGGAAATGAACCTCTGTCTACTCCATCTTGTCTTCTACACTTCCTTGTCCTTCATCCTTTCTTTTTCTCTTTGTATAATCCTTACATTGTTGTCTTGAAACATCACCTTTGTAACTGAATTTATCATCACCAATATTTACCCTCTTTTCTATTGACTTCCCTGATATACACCTCTTAACTATGCCATTGTCTCTGACTATCCTCCTTCTGACCTTACCACCTACAAACACACTTTTCTCAAACTTAAATTCATTTGATTTCCCCTTACCTTTACCTTCACACTTTAAACCATCCTCTTGTCCTTGACAAACCATCTCCTCTCCACGTTCCTTTGCACTCTGACTTTCTTTCTCTTCATTATCTACCCTAACAAACCTCTTTATCATTGCACTTTCCACTCTTGACTGCCCTACAACATGTCCAACAACTATGGGACAAAACATTACCCCAACCTCTACTCCAACTTTCCTTCCTAGTTTACTTTCTATCTTTTCACTACTAGATTTTTCAAACTCAATCTCAAACATATTTTTATTACCTTCTTCAGTGTTTCCCATGGTTGTGGCAACTTGCTTTTTCACTGTCTTGTCATTTTTTGACCTTGAAGTGGCTGCTAATGTCTTATTTCCTCCTTGTTCACTACCTAAACAATTCTCAAACTCTTTCTTACCAAAGGTAATAATGTTAGCTACCCGGTTTTGTTGTTTTCCACCCTCCTACAATGGAGTTAAGATAAAATTGATACCATCCTTCAAAACCTTATAAGTGTTTTCCCTTCCATTATAAATAGAGTGCCTATCAAATTTCCATGGTCTACCAAGGATTAAATGGCAACAACTCATAGGTAAGATATCACAAAGTACTTGATCCCTATATCCACCAATTTGAAATTCAACTAATGCTTGCTCATTAACAATAATTGATTGTTTATCACTCACCCATGAACCATGATATGGCTTTTCAAGAGGGATCCTTTCTAGCTGCAACTTGTCAACTATTTCACAAGAAACAAGATTATCTATAGACCCTGAATCAATCACAATTTTACACACCTTACCTTTGCACTTGCAAGATGTTTTGAGCAATTTCCTTCTTTGGGCCATTTCTTCCTCCTTGGATGCTTGAAACAAATTTCTCCTTACAATAAAACTTTCTCCCATTTTAGGTGCAACACAGAGTATTTGAACTTGAACTTTCACATTCATTCTCTTGTACAATCTGAGCTCTCCTTTCATTATTTCTTTCTCCACTATTCGATGAAGCACCATACTTTTCAGGACATTTCCAAGAAGGGTGACCATTATCATTACAATTGTAGCATCTTCCTGAGAACATGTTTGCACTCCTACCACCTTCAGATCTGCCTCTTGATCCCCTAAATCCACCGCTGAAATATGCAAATGATTCTTCTCCTTTTTGTGCATCACCTTGACTTTCATTGCTTTGTCTTGAAGAATAAAATGTGCCTCTACCTCTTGAAGTTCTTCCCCTTCCCCTTACTAACTTTTCTTTTCTCCTCTAAACCTTTTCTTCTACCCTTATTGCTAGCTGAGAACATTCTTCAATGGTTTTTGGATTATGCATACTTATTTCATCTTGGATGTTAAATCTCAACCCACTAAGGTACTTGGATACTTTTTCAACATCATCAACTACATGTCCAACCCTTATAATCAATTTATAAAATTCATTAGTGTGGGTATTTACATCCATTTCTCTTTGCTTTAAATCTTGAAGTTTCTTTGACATATGAATAGCATAATCTTTAGGAAAAAAATTTCCCTTTAACTTAGCTACCATCCTATCCCATGAAGAAATATTTGACTTACCTCTTCTTCTCCTCTCAGCCTGTTCAAAATCCCACCAAACTAAGGCATGCCCCTTCAATTTAGTCTTGGCTATCTTCACCTTTTCATCATCAAAAACTTCTTCACATTCAAAGAAATTATCTAAAGTAGAAATCCAATCTAACAAAGATTCTTCATCTAAAGTGCCATCATACATTGGTAATTCAAATTTTACCTTATGTTTGTTGCCTTTTACAGCCTTCAAAATCCTTTCCATCTTCTTTTATTCAATATCTAACTCTTCTTCAACATCTTCAAAGTCCTCATCCTCTTCATCTTCAGTTTCACTATCTTCACTTACAACCACTCCTCTCTTTTGTCCTATCTCAACATCTTCCAACCTTGCTCCAAATCTGTTTTGAAGTTCTTACATCTTTCTTATCTCCCTTCCCATATTTTCTTCCATCTCTTGCATCTTTCTCACTACATTATCCTTCTTTGGAGGCATCTTGTCAATTTGTCTATTCAACTTCTTTCTTCCTTTTCTTCAATCAACAACTTTCAATCTTCCAAAAACCTACTCCTTGTGCTCTGATACCATTTGATGCAGGGATAGGTGGTTTCTTTCACAATCAACATAGTTCAAGTTAGAATCAAACCACAAAATATTCACATAACCTTCAGAAGTCACCTTTTCAATTCAATTCTGCCTTTGCCAACTAGGTCTGCAAACTAGGTTTTGACAACTTTTCTTCTCATAAATCCTTTCCTCACTCAAACTCAACATTTTCAAACACCCATCATGGCCAATTAAAACATATACCAAAATTATTATTGGATCCTTTGAACCTTCCTTTCCTAAACCCTAAAACTATGTTGATCAGACCCTCAATTAGGCCTATTTTTCAAAGAGAGTACCATAAAATATTGCAACCAACTTTGGAAAACTGCCCAAACCTTTGTGATAGATAAAAAGACCACAAATTCTTTAGGTTTTAGTTCACCAAACCCTCTTCTCAACGTTGACCCAACAAACCCTCCTTTTACTCTGTTTGTGGGTAGGGTTTATTCAAACTATGGACTCCCCAACACATGCAACCTTGTAATTTCCTCCAAAAATATTCAAATTTCCTGCACACACTCACAAGACCCTCATATAGGCTTCCCATTCATCATTTCATCAAACTTGCTCACAAAACCTCCATTTTTCACACTCAACCTTAACACAAACCCCTAGGACAGTCATACTTCACCCCAACAAATCACCATACAAACTCTACCCTACCTTCTACCACCCTATTTTCATCATAATATTCCCATTCCATAGAGACACAGGGAACACAACTTGTGGAATGGGCCTAAAACATTGTTAAGACCTTAAAATTCTGAAATAGGGTGTACTCAGTTGTTACAAAAAAATGAAGGTAAGATTCCTTAAACACAGCTTCAAGTGCTCAAACTAGTTTCAAAATGAAGGTATCTCACCCCTCTATAACATTCAAAAACCTTTAGAGTGAAATATTATAGTACAAGCCCATACAATTCACTAGTAATGCAGTTTGACAGAGAAAAACATAGAATTTTTAATAAATCAGGGGATTTATTGATTAAATCTTCTTACAAAACCTTTCAAAAACCTTCCTCATCATTGAAGGAGACCTATTTATGAATTTATCACACCTATCTTTCCTCCAAACTGCCTAGCTAACTTTTGGATTCCCTTATGACCATTGAGTTCCCAAATTTTGTATTTTTGCTTTTAAAATATTGACAATTTTTTCCATTTTGCTCTTTTAACCCACCAAACTTCCTAATAACTAAAAAAATTACTCAACATCATATCTAATGATCCAATAGGACCTTATTTACCACAACCAAAGACTCAACACCCTTCAATAGCACTTAATTACATATTATGCAACTTTTGAGTATCCTTGACAACATTACATAATTTTGCAAAAATGACCTCCTTGATACATTTTAATGGTTCAATTGACCTTATTGACACTATTTAAGACCACAAATCATAGATCAACCTATTTGAAATCATCTTGATCACATGTAGACCAAAGTAGATTGGTGCTCTTGCACCAACGTGTGTCATTTGTTCTTCACTATCAACTTTATAATAGGATTGCTTCATTGCAAGTTTATTGTTGATCATTCAAGGTATATTCAGTTAGTGAGTTGATAGGGTGATTTCAATCTACAAGAATTCTTCATCATATCATAATTTTTCATTAAATATTCAGTGGCATAGTTTTTGTAAAGAAGCATGACTAATTTGAATTATTGATCTCGTTATGCAATCAGTCATTATTAGTCAATCATATGGTTTTCTAAAAATGTTATGGTGCTACAATGTGATCTTCATTGCTTATGGAAAAATCACAATTTTCTATTATAGTGACATGATGAATAGTGTGAGTGTTTTTTTTCTAGACATGTTCCACACATGAGTTTCATGTAGTGTTATCAACATGGCAATACTTTGTTAGAAGATTGATTTCTATGACTATTCTCGCAATAACAATTTACAAAAGATTTGGGTTTTATATTTGCACATTTCAATCAAGGTTTATTGGTGAAATACATGCACAATGATGTTTTTGTTGCAAAGAGAAGTGGTATGTTGTTAATATAGTGACTATAGTTTCAACTTTTACTTCTATTTTTTCTCAACTCCTCAAGACACTATCATATGTTGAGTGACAATTTGTAGGAACAGTATGGTGTTTATATTGAAAATCACTAGGGTAGTACATAAATTTCATCTTTATCTATATTAATTTATGCTTTAAGGAGTATTCATGTATTGGTTCCAAAGTTCACAACTAAGCTAAAGATAGTGAATATTTGACTTGTCAGTAACATTGGTATTCTTTAATGACAGTGACTAGGTGGCAAGTGATTACATTATTTGTATGTAATTGATCAGTCATCCTTGTGATGGATATTGAGGTGACTGGAAGGACAGTGATATGTATTTCATATTTTTGATAGTGATATGCATGGTCAAGGTGATCCTCCAATGGGATTCATGCAATATTTACACAGTGTCTTTCTATGCCATATTTAATCTTTATGGTGATTGTGTTATAGTTCTATATTGTTGGTGCAACTGTAGGGTTGTTATCTTTTGCACAAGTGATTTCCATATTTTTTCATGCACATGGAAGTGTGGTATGGAACAATGTTAATATAAGAACAATGTTATTGTATAACTTATTTTCATCTTGCAGTGCAATGATCCTGAGCTCTTCTACTTCTTACTCAATGTGTTCTCAATCATCGTGTGGAAATGGCTTCGATGAGGACAGATCTTAGTCAATGGTATGACAATGGATACAGTGAAAATGAACATTTTTTTATCCTCATGGTACATGAAAGTTAATTAAGGTAAAGAAAAATTTATTTGGAAATTGTTTTAGATAGTGGTGTGAATAATCATGACAAAGCAAAGACAATAGTACAATGCAAAATCTTGTTGTGGTTACTTGTTGCTTGTATTGAGACAGTGGTATGCAATTTCTCAAACAGGTGAAGTATTCTAGTGATAGTGGATCCTTCTCTTTACTTGGTCTTTGCTCAAACAACTAGTCAATAGTTCCACGCATTGTTCTCAATTCCTTTGAAATGACCATGAAATGACCTTTGTGATAAAACAATACCTATGTAAAAATAAACTTTGTAATGGTATTATCCTTGGAATAGTATAGTGGTATGCAATGGTTATTGACAGTTTCCAATTGACAGTGTTTTGGGATAGTAGTATAATGTATTCACACAATGTCTATTTGATGAGAAACATGCCACTCTTGCACACTTTCTTTGATGTAAATATCATTGCTTCTTCCAACAACAGTGGTTAGTTACATAGTATCACTTAATGATGATAGTTTCATTTATATGATTCTTGATGTGATTTTTATATAATCCTCAAGGCACTCTACTAAGAATGACAAGACATTATCTTGTTGAGTAGACAAGACTATGTTATAGATCCAATCTTTGTTAGTTCATGGTAACAATTGCTTGAGAGTATGTGCCAATTTGTAGTTGTTGCAGGATGGTGCTTTGCATATACCATTATTTTATTCTCCTACTATGTAGTGTTTCACCAAAGGTTATGCAAATAATATAGAGTGACAAAGGTGCAACTAAATCCTTTATGAAAATCTTGTCTATCTTACTGTGACAGTCATATTGATGATAATTTATAGGTTTGATATGCTCTTGATAGTATATAAATAGAATGCCTAATGTTTCCTTTATATGGATCTCATTTACATGGGGAGCTTATCATTCCTTTGTCATTTTATGTCAAAGGGGGAGAGAGTTGAGTTGGTGTTGAATTCTCAGAGTTGGTGTTGGATTACCATCAATGACAAAGGGGGAATTTGTTGACTTGTCATTGATGTCAATTGATGTTTTTGGTACTTGATATTGATGCAACATGAAGGAAATTTTGATGTCAAAGAGATTTTTGTTAGAGATACTTGGTTTGACATGAAGGAAAGGTTGATTTCAAAGATATGCAATTGAAAAGGCTTACATAAAGTCATGAAAGCAGATTTTGTGCATTAAGTTCTTCCTAGCCATCTAAGGGTTAAAGTTTTGAATCAAATTGATGTATTCTTCTTTAAAGTACATCTTCTTTGCAAATTTCAAAGTCACCATACTTCGTATATGGAACTCATGGGGTCTATCAGAGATCTAAATTCAATCACAGGTGTACAATTTATTAAGGGTTTGACATGATTTAGGGTTTAATCATTGGGTAACATGTTTGCTTTAAAACCATAATAACATCCTTTGAGAAAAGTTTATATTAGAGTTTCTTTTTGATATATTTTCAAGTTTATTTTCTATTACCGGTTGATAGTTAGTTAAGTGATTTCTTAAAGGCATTATCCTTGTTTGGAAAATGACCCCTAATTGGCTTAGTAGGTTATAATCTTATATTCCACCACTTAAGAGTAAGATCAACAAAAATCATTTAAATGTTGGATTGATGGGTATTCAAGAATCAAAGGCTCAAATTTAAACTTGACTTACAGTCATTTACAATTGTCTTTCCTTTAAGAGGGAGTTTGACAGCCACATTATTGGGTAATTTCTTGAATATGAATAGATCAATGGATAATTGGGTGGTGTCAAATTGGATTAATATTCTAGATTGAAAAGGCCTTTGGTATTCCAACAGTCAGTAAGTTTGATTTGAAGAAAAATGTATTATGTGTAAGAATCTGTTTGAATTCAAATTGATGATGCCAAGATACTAAGCATGGTAAGAGTGAAAAGAATGAATGATATCTTTCTTTTATCAAGGAAATGTAAAATAGAAGAAGATTTCAATGACAAAGTGAGAAGAGGTATGCGATGATTTAGTTTTCAAACCTTTGCATTAAGGTTGGGAGATGGTTTGAGGAATACAGTTATTGCATTGAAAAGATGAGAACAGTGGACTGAGCTCTATGAAGATAGTGATAACATGTCTTTGTTGTGATAATACAAAGTGAGGGAGTTTTGAATAACAGTGTTATATGATGTCATGAAGTGTGTTTTTTTGTATAGAAGTGTGAAGTGATCAAGATCATTTATGATTGGAGTTTGATTGAAAGTGAAAACAATGTGTGAATTTATTAGATAGTGTCTTGCATGTGCAAGTCCATGTGACTAAAGTCTAGGATTGTTTGTCATAATTGTGGACATGGTTGTTGTGTCATTTATCTTGTTCTATTACAACCAAGATATGTGTAGAATATTGATGCAAACACTTTATGATTCATTGTTTATTGTTCATTGTGGTTGTTGAAGGGGATTCTTGCAAAGAGATCTTCATTCATGTATGCAAAGAAGATTACATGTTGAATGTTTGTATGTGAATAGGGGAGATGGTGTTTTTTGAATTGATGCAGAGATAGTGAAGTGGTTTGTATTGAAACAAAGTAACCCTCTAATCATCATTCTTTTTATTTTGAATATTTCCAATGAGGCAGATTGAAGATTGCTAGTGAGGCAGATCAAAAATTGCTAGTGAGGCAGATTGAAGATTTCTAGTGAGGCAGATTGAAGATTTCCAGTGAGGCAGATTGAGAAGACAGTCAGGTAGATTGAGTAGCCAGTGAGGCTTTTCCAATGAGGCATAAATTGTAGCCAGTGAGGCTTAATGAAACTTATTTAAGAGTGGTTTTTCACCCTTTAGGGTTTTCCACTCATAAAACGTGTTTTATCTTCTCTTGGTGGTTTTATTTTTTGTTCTTGATTGTTCATCTTTGATCAAGTATTTGCATATCATATTTGAAATTTTTTCAATGAATTTCTTTGCATAATACAAGTGAGTTAAGTTTTGAAATTTGTTTTCTCATTAGACCACTAATTCACCCCCCCTCTTAGTGGTCATGCACTCCAACAGTTATTGGAGCTAATACGGTGATGTAAAGTTCATTATCCATTCAAGTATTCAAAGCATTGTTTCAAGTCAAGTTTCAAGGTTCAAGATCCACATCCATTGAAGCCATTTCATGCAAGTTACATATCTACATTTAAAGGTTCATTCAATGTTTTGTGACATTGAGTTGTTCACTCATCATTCCTTTCATGCTATATCATTTCATTTCAAGGTTTGATTACCAAAATGTGGTTTGACCAAGGTAAACCTCCATTCACCAAAAACAAAAAAAAATTACCTCTTAATTTGTGTTTGCAAATTTAGGTGGAAGAAATTTTGAAGATCTCTTGAAGAGCATAATTGAAGAACTTGTCAAAGTTGCAAAATTTGTCATCTCATGGAAACTCACTTGTAGAATTTATTTTTCAGCTTTATGAACCTAAAACCCAGGAAAATTGAAGGATTTGGATCTGAAGTAGAGTCTCAAAATTTGTAGACAAACCCTACCTCGGGACCTATTTTCCCCTAGGAAAATGAGTCCTAGATCAGCTTTAGCAATTGATTTTTGGTGATTGCTAGACATCATCTTTCCCTTCTCTGATCTATGATCTAATTTCTAGTTCCATCAATATTGAGCTTATAGATTGCATTTTGGTGTTGATTTAATATTTTTAGTTTTTCTTCCCAAAGTGTTGTTTAATTAGGACCCCTATCCTTGCAAAAAAAGGAAATCTATAGATTCACATCTTGAGTTGACTCACGTAAGGGTTTAAAGTTAATTCTTTATGTGGATCTCATTTCCTAATGAAATAGAAGGAAAATAGGTCCCTAAGTGGTTCATATCCCTATTTTGATCTCCCAACGTTTTTTTTCCTTTATTTCAGTTTGGTTTATTCTCTCTATATCAACAAGGGCATTAAATCCATATTTTTTATACTTTTAGGGTTTCAATTTTTAAGTTTTTTTGTATGATAATTATAAATATATATCTTTAAAATTCCTTACTATCAATTAAATTAAAAAGTTTTAAAATGAGTCAAGATGTGTCTCAAGGTGGTGAAACAATACGAGGGCCTAAGAAGGATTTTCTAAGCCAACTTCCTAGTTCCTTGAAAAGGGAAAAATATGCCCAAGGTATTGGGATGATTTCAAATAAAATCCATGATATAGTTAAATCAATTAGAGATGAAACAAAAAATTGTACCATCTTAAACATATAAAATTTTGATGTAGGGAAATTAGTGGTACTAAATATATTTGTGGATGTGGAATTGGTTAGAGCTATTTGTAGTAAATATAATTCACAAACAAGAATTCTATGTAATTTTAAGGTGAGAATCTGGTGTCATTGAACATAGAGCTAATCTATTAGGTGCTCAACCTCACCCTTACTACAAATATTCAAATAAATTTTGATGAAAAAATAGAGGATATAAAAGTGATAGGTTTAGTTATAAAGGTAGTTGCCACACCACAAGAAGAGGGATCCTAAAATGGAGATTTAATCATTTTCCAAAGATAAGATAGAGCCATTTAATGTAGATCTATTTGAATATTATTTCATAAATACATACTATTCTTTGTGCCAAGTATTGGAAATTTATTTCAAACCCAAATGTAAATCCACCTAATGATGACGCTTGTTGATATTAAGCATTAAAATATGAACAATGATTTTAACTAAGATGCATGCATTGCTAAGGGAATCCATAGGGAGTTGGTTTCCTTCAAAATTGATGAAATTATCCTATATTTTAAGTGGTATTCAATGGTATGCCATATTTTTTTTGTATTATGGGGAAAAAGTTTGGAGAAAGGCATTGCAATTGTAGTTACAAACTCTTGAGGGAAAGTCAATGTCAATTCAAGGGTAAACCCACATTTGAGATATGCACTACAAAACTTTTGAATAAGTTTTATTTGAAGAAAAAAATTTACAAATTTAATTTTAAGATTTTTGGGTTGTCAAATCAACAAATTATCTAATAATGTGATGAATTTATTGAGGAAAAAATAGAAGTTGCTAGAAAAGGGTTTAAAAAATGATTTGGGTGATTTATTTCTACACTCAAACACAAAAATTAATAGCGTTTATGGAGCAAATGTAGAACCTCGTATCTTGCCAAAGTATGTCCCAAAAATAATTTCACTTATGAAGATTAATTGGTAATTAAATACATTTGATAAGCTTCACCTAAGATCAGATAAGAAGGGATCATTTTTCCCACCCTCAATTGTATTCTTTGATTTTAGAATTACTTGGGAGGATGGATTGGTGTTATTGGCACCAAAATTATAGGATTATAGACTGAAAGTGGTTAAAAAGAGAAATTTTGATCTTGAATAGTTGATTGATTAGGTAAGAAAAGGGGTGGGGAAATCCGCATTTTATAATAAATATAATGAACCAGGGGACTTGATCAAGAATTATGTTTAATATGATTTTGAGGTCTAAGAAGAGAAGAGAAAATGGTTCCATATTCTTATGGAAGAGAGAAACAGAAAACAAAATGATGTTAATTATAAGGGGTGTCAATGGAAATTGTTGATCTTATCATTAGGATGCAAAAAAATTAGATAATGATGATACCCTGGGTTTTAAACTACTCATAGTAGTTTCAAGAATAACTAAAGGAGTGCAATAACAAGAAAAAGATATAGATAACCCATTCATCAACCATAGATGGAAATGATTCGAGATGTAAATTTTTCTCCTCAATCAACACCAAGACAAAAAGGAAGGATTCAATTAATGGTTGATTATTCCATAGATTATTTCATAACTGAAAAAGTTGGGAAAAAAATAATTGATATTGAAGAAGTGCAACAAGACATTGCTTCTCCTTAGAGGATGCAAATAGATGGTGCTCCCCTAGAAAGAATGTTGTTAGTCCTTTATGAAGGATGTGAAAATGTAAATGATGTGAGTGAATTAGCATGCACTAAATTCCTATTTGATAATGGATTTCTAAATTCAAGGATTTCAAAGGTCTTTTTCTTAAAAAGGTGTCGCATCATAAATTGTCACCCTTTACAATTTTACACTATCTTGACACCCTATTTTAAATACAACATTTATTATAATAATAATTTATTCATTTTTTAGGGCTAGATAATAAAATAATATTAAATTTTCTTATTTCTCAAAAAATTTGGGGCAAAATAACTTGGTTAGGGGTGGGGGTGCCCTTGACCTTAAGGGTGTCCTATCTCAAAATTAAATTTTGTGTCAAACTTTAGAAATTTTAAAAGGATCTCAGGTCTGGATATGTTCAAAAATGTGAATTGGAATGATATATAAACAAGTATTAAACTTATTTGAACATTAGAAAAAGGAGAGAAGGTAATTATGAATAGGAAACTATGATGATGCAATTAATGTGAAGATGTATTGAGTTGTCCTCTATGTGCTACCTACAACAAGCTATTGTGATTTTGGAACTAACCTTTTACAATTCTATCAAGCAATCAAGGAATCCATCAATCAATATTTGTGGCAACTTGTGGCTTGACATCACTTCATCAATGATTTCACATCAAGGTAACACTGTCTTTTATCATTTATCATTTCATTCAATCATTACTGTTTTGGCCTCTGCCTGATCTAGGGTATGCCCTCTTGATCATCATAATTTTTTGTATATGGAGGTAGAAATATGAAAAATGGGGTTTAAATTAGGCAATCCCTTATGTAGAACAACCTTTCCCCATCTTTCATATGTCCAGGTCAAATATGAAAGATTCGTTAGTTGAAAGTTATAGAAAACATGAAGTAGACCATAACTCACATCTCAAAGTTTTTAGATTAAAAAAAATTGTTTTAGGGATCCTAGCTATTTAGTCCACCTAATTCATCCTAGAATTTACAACACATGTTCTTCTCTATCTCTATTTCTTAGATCTAGAGCTATTATGTGGTTTTCCATTTTTTTTATGCAATAAATTACATTTTTCAGATGTAGGGTTACATGTCAAATAGGCTGGTTACAACACATTAAATTCATCATTATCAAAACCTTAAAAATAGACACAATACCCTAGAATATTGTCTCTCCATTGTGGCAACAATCCAATCATCAACTCTAGTTGGTTTTGTGTCCAAATGTGATGTTAAGTGAAAAGAGGCTAATCTTAGTTGGATCTATGATCATTTTTCCTACATATCAAAAAGAAACAAAATTTTTTGTGCAAAATTGAATAAGGAAAAGGGATAGATAAGTAAGGAGGAAATGAAAGAAGCAATAAAGAAGCTTATGTGGGATGTTGAATTTTATGCCAACAATATCACTTTCGAGAAGGGAAACAAGATGGTAAAGGAAAGTGGATTCTTATTATTTCCTCAGTGGGACATAGCATCAACAATTGTCCTAGATATAATTGGAAGATAAGATTTGATGAATATGTACCAACATTTTAAGACCAAGATAAAGAATTATACTTTGGGTCAAGGATTACAACAAATTTTGAGTCCTTGTCAATATGAGCACTAGCCCTTGAGAATAGGAAGCCTCAAGTGGCAAGTGATATCAATGAGTTAATAGGGCACTTGATTATTAAAAAATTAATTGATACAACCCCTAAAGTTGCATATTTGGTGGTAAGCATAGCTTTATTTAATGAAACAATAGCCAAGTATTTACAAGATGATTTTGAAAAGTTGCAAAGGGATCATATCAAGTTGATGTAGGAGTGCAAAAGGATACAATCATTGATTCCCTTGAGACATTATCAATTTGGGAAATAGCTATTGAGAACAGGAATCCTCCAGTGGCAAGGAATATCAATGATAAAGGGGAACTTGATTATCAGGAGATTAAGTGATACCAGAACTCCTCAAGTTGCATCTTTGATGGTAAGCATAGCTTTGTTTAGTAAATTCTCATCCAAGAAGTTGCAAGATGATTTTGAAAATCTGTAAAGGGATTATATCAAGTTGATGTAGGAGTACAACAAGATAGAATCATTGATTCCCCTTCCCTAAACGATATCATATGAACCTACAAATCCTTAAGCTAGCTTAGGAGATACATCCCAACAAGACAAGGATACTTTCATGTTAAGAATTAAATAATTAAAAAGAGCAACTCAGGTAGAGCAAGGAAGTAGGGAAGATGGAAAAAGAGGAAGGAAAGAAAATTTTGGTTGACTTAGTCAAAAATATTCTAGACCACAAGTTATCTTGTATTTTTCATAAGTTAGATGATACATGGGCTAATTGTAATAATCTAAGAAAATCATATACTAGCCATGTACAAAATAAAATAAAATTGAGATATTCTAAGTACATGGATTTTAGGCATGCCACTAATGGGAGGTATCTTTATCCATGAGAAATTTGATCCAAGTGCCCTACAGAGCTTTCAAGTACATATGAGGTGTTAGGGTTGATAAGTGACATCTCTACCTTCCAAAGCAAGTTGGACATACAATTGAAAGAAAAAATGAATCATTTTGAGGGTTTGGAGGAGATTTTGATACCTAAAATTTTGGAAGATAATGGTGAATTAAAAGCATTAGATAATTGGAAGTTATATTTCAATAATATTTTTACAATTTTAAGTGCATTAGTATTTGTAGGTGATGAGGTGAACGTAATTTTATGTCATACCAATTGGGATAAAGTGTTGAAGTTAGAGATAGGTCTTAATAGTTTCATCAAGGAAAATAAGGCAATATTGTATGCAAGGTACATGGCCTACACAAATAAAGATGAAAATGTTTTGGCATATCAGTGGCCTACAAAAAACTGTATATATCATTATTATACAAATCTAATGTGTAAAATAAATTTTTCCATGTCATCAAGACTCTCCTATGTTTCTTCAATATAAGTTCAAGTTCACATGTTTTCTCCTACACCATTGACAAAGTTTTTCAGCTCAAGTTATTGAAGGCGAACCTTCCCAATTTTTAGATGTTGTTACACCCAATTTAGTTCAATAGGGTCAAGGTTGTCAAATGTAAAAGATAACAAGTGGAATTTTCTCATGATCTTGCATGTTTGTTCCACCTTTAAAGGGGAATTTGTAATTCATTGTAAAGGGTTTTAAGAAAATGTATTTTGGGTGGGATGTAAGAGTTCTTTTGGTTAGTAATAGGAAATAGTATATGGTATCTGTACAATTATTATATAAAAACATTTCTATTTTTTATTGAAACTTATATTAATACATGGTTTAATGTGTAATCATCTTCATTTTGTGATGTAGCATTTCCTTTGAGTAATATAATAAAATATTATAGAATTTTTTATGCAAATTTATTACACTGAGTTATTTTCTTTGTTGGCTTTGTATTCAAGGAATGGTGTAAATACTTTCATAAAAATAATGAGGATGTTGTTATCACAAAAGGATCATTAAATAGTCCATCACATTGTTAGTCATTTATATGTCACATTATTCTAAATTTATAATATTCAAAATGATTGTTAAATTTGTTTGGCTGTCATGAATTGAAGATGTATGTCATTATGACTCCATAGCCCTAAATAGGCCCACCAATATTTCTTTATGCATTACCTCAACGTTAGAATTTCTTTTTAAATGATAAATATTAACCTGATCCATAACTTATTTGTAATTATTTTCTAACTTAATTCCATAGTCTTAATTTATATTACAAGGAATGAATAGGTTATGTATGCAATCAATATAAATCTTTGTCTTGATTTGAATGAAGTCCAACATTTGCTAAATACCATTTATAATTTGGTTTTCTAATTGTGTTTGGTGTCATGAAAGGGGATCCCACCTAAGTTTTGTAGAGCCTAAAGTGTAGAGTAGAACAATTGTATAATCTCTCTTATTCATTGGCCAATCTTTCAACATATTTGATAATAGGATATGAAAAATTCTTAGAATTCATTGAAATACATGTTGGAGAACCAACAGATGGAATCTTAAATCACTCTATTTGAAATTGCTTTAATTTTGGCTTAGTGATTGAGATTTATGTTGAGGTTCCCATAACTATATTTTGATTGAAGCTTATATGAATACATGCTTCAATGTGTAAGAATTTCCATTTTGTGATGTAATATTTATTTTTTAGTATTATAATCAAAGATTATAGAATTCTTCATGCAAATAATGAGGATGTTGTTATCACTGGATCATTAAGTAGAATCACATTGTCAGCCCTTCATAGACCACATTATTGTAAAAAAATAGTGTTCAAATGACCATCATAATATGTTTGGATGTTGTGAATTGAAGATGTATGACACTGTGACTCTATAACCCTCAATAGGCACCAATTTGTCCTTATGCACTCCTTCAACCTCATAATTGCTTTTAAAATGATATATCTTAAGTCAATCTATAATTTATTATAGAGGGGGGGGAAGGGCTGACTGCTCAGGAACCGAGTCACATGAGGATCTAAAACAATTAGCTACCCTAACCTATGCAAAAGGATTGTTTAAGATGAGTTTTATTTTTAAGGGGGTGAAAGGGAAGGACAATTGATCAGTCACTTTCCTTCTGTCAACTTGAGAGGTTTAGGAAGTCAAGTGAGCAAGTTCTTTAGTATGGACTACAACTTAGGTAGCTCTCTGCCAAAGGACTCCAATGCAAAAGATGAATAACAACGCGATGCATTGGCATCCTAGTCGAGCACTGGCATCCGTGCAGATAGAGAGTA
This sequence comes from Sequoia sempervirens, assembly GCA_007258455.2. Taxonomy (NCBI): domain Eukaryota; kingdom Viridiplantae; phylum Streptophyta; class Pinopsida; order Cupressales; family Cupressaceae; genus Sequoia; species Sequoia sempervirens. Next base: position 433,894,897 of record VDFB02047230.1, on the reverse strand, counting down.
CAAAGTATAGCTAAAACTTGAAAACAACTTACTAATGGCCTGACTAGTATAGTTTGATATAATGACAAAAAGCTGAAAATAACTAAATGACTAAAATAGAAAGAAGAAAACTTTAAGAACTCTAAAATATAATTTGATAAGAGAAAAGGTGGTAGAAATCCAACTTACGGCCAATTCAACCTCCCACAAGCTCCACACGAATGAAATATCTACACACAATAGAATAGGGAAAAATGTTGGGGTTGTTTCAGGGCTTGTCAAAGTCAAACCCTCGTTTTGGTGTTTCCACCTCCACAGATAGCTAGAATAGTAACGATAGAGAAAGTGCAATAAAGAAAGTCTTGAAATGGAAGTACTATGTGTTATGCACAACAATATGCTACAAAATAAATACAATGATGCTAAGTGAATGGATATCACCTCCCCAACAAGATGCTCTCAAGGCACATGAAGGAAGATGTGAACTCGCAAGCTTGTGAATGCCAATGTTGCCACAACAACGAGAGTAGACCAACCACATCACTATATTGGAGCTTCAATGGAGATGAAAATGTTGTGTATGAAGTGAGTAGAATGCTGGAAAAGATCAAGAAGTGTGAAGATGAATGAGATGAATGAATAGGCAATTTGAAGATGAAATTGGAGGCAAAAGAGCCATTCAAGGTTGGTCAAGGACGTAGGAGCATTACACTTCATTTCCAATGGAGAGTTGTAATGCCTCTATAGATTCCAAAGGGAGGAATACTATCAAGATGATAGTGTGTTGCGTAGACATCTGTGTGTCGTGCTAGCATCCTCAATAGAATATCCTCCACTGACACTAAAAATAACCTCTAAGTGGATGGGAAGCGAATGAGGACGTGGAATAGCATCATCGGATTTAATTTATCTAAAGTAGGAGGTACGTAAACGAGGAATTTGCGAGGGGTGAAAATTCATGCCATTACATTTTTTATGCAACTATTTGCTAACTTCATACCATAGTCTTAAATATTACAAGGAATAAATCAATTATGTATGCATTTTTATAAATCCTTGTTAATTTGTATGAAGTCCAACATTTTCTAAACACCATTTTATAATTATGTCCTCTAATTTCGTATTTATATTTGTGCATTGTCATTATTTTCTTTGCAAGTTCCTTCTAGTACTTAAAGCTCTTGATTTGAACAATACTAAGATTATTGTATAAGATGTATTCAAATGATTCTCTAGCGTGCCAAAAAATCAGAACCTATTAAATGAATGTCTTGCGAGTAAGAAAATCACTATTCCCTATTCTAGTTCACTTTTACAACTGTAGAACTATATGATGTGTTAGAATCTAAACTTGGTTTATGAATATAGCCTTCATTATTTGGATGTCTATAACCTATTTTACATTAATATTTGTGACCCACATTTGAAGAGGGGTGGTGTCGATAAATATTGTCGACAAACATTCTAAGTAAGGGTGATTCTTCGTTAGGGAAACCTCTATTATTGAGACAATATTACAAAACAAAGGTCAAATACAAAAGGGAGTCATGCAATATGCCCAATCTAATACTAAGTCATGATTTTGTAATGATACAATGCATAATATAACTTGATTTTTAATTTCTTAAAAATATTGAAAATGAATTAGAATTTATCTTTTTTATAACACACCATTAAAATATTCTCAAATTGAATTTGAAAGTTTGAAAAATTATTTCTAACAAAGTGTGAAAGTGGACCAGTTTCACTTTCACATCTATCAATCTAACCCAAAGACATGAATGGAAAGAATGAACATAATATTTGTTTTTTTTATAGAAGGAGAGAGGATGTACGCCTGAACATTCATCTCATGATTAGACACTCTCTTTACAGACAAAACTTCAAACAGCCGGCACATTGTCAAAAGGTCCTTCATTCACTTTTGTAAGGGGCTGAGTTGGTGAAGTGATTTATCGTAACCAAGGACACATAAATCCACCAAAAATCCACTGGGTCATCCAGAACATCCCAATTGCTTTCAAAAACATGCAGGATTCTTCGAAAAGCTAACAAAAGCCTTTTCCTTTGAACTGATAGATGGCATGATAGGGATGAATAGAAGATGGGCCTGAAACGTTCATGGAAGTTGCACCGAAAGCACACTATTTCTGTCTCCTCAATAATGATTATCAAATCAAAATAAGATAGATACCTCAGAGCCTGACAGATACACCCTATACAATTAGTGGGATTTTTCATTGGATTCTTCCTTTAGTTTGATTGTCATCAGCTTATTTCAAAACTGTAAGAAAATGAAGTGGAAATCATGCAGGGACAGAGATTTTGATAGCTGATCATTGGAGAAAGAGAAAGTCGTGTATTTGAATGCCATGATAGCAAATGTGATTGGAGTTGAAAGAAAGTTGTGCATGAAAATGGAGTTTGAAATATTAATACCTTAAGAAGAAAGCAATTATAATGATTGTAGAAGTGGGGTTCCAAGTGCCAAAATTCAAAAAAATGCTTATAACATTTCAGATATGTTGCAGCTGTTGAAACTTAACTTTTTTATAAATGCGTTTTGAAATTCTTCCACTATGAGTTTGTATTTATTTTAAAGTTTTAAACAATCATCAAAACATGGATCCATTAATCAAGGAAATAATATAAAAAAATTTAAAATGTGCTAGACACAAATAATAGTACACTTGGTGTAAACAAAATTTAATTTTGAAACATATTAAAAAATATATTGTATTAATTTAATCATTACTTCACATTAGTAGTATTTAATCTTAAAATACGTGTGGATATTTATAGGCATATCATTTCTTGAAACAACTAAGTGGTATCAATACTACAATGGGTATAGAATCATGGATTAAGACGCCATCCGTAAAAGACCCCCAATCATTGTGGGGTGTACAGTTTATAAGGGAAAACATGTATAATATACAAATATCTAATAAACTCTCACTTGTTGAATACTTTGCATAGGTGGATTATGCATACATAAAATCAAATGTTAAGGGAAACAATGTCTATTGATTCTCTACAATAAAATTAATTATTATTACTAATGACATTTGTCGGTGATTCAACAATATTCTCCAAAGGTGTTAACCTCCAACAATGCATTGTTATCTCCAATGATGTCTCTAATAAAATGATCTTATGTGCCAATAAGTTTCATTCAAACATGATAAATTATATATTTTTAAAGTAAATTGCACTTTGATTATCACAAACTATCCTTATAGCTTTTTATAACAAACCAACATTTAAACCCATCATATGGAATCATATAACATCCTTGGGTGCATGATTGGTTGCCATGTATTTAACTTCTTTATTGAAGGTAAAATTTCTCCTCTCTTACTCAACCAACTAATTGTTCCATTAATCATATTAAACATGTAACCACTTGTAGATATTTGAAAGTCAAACTCTATCCTAATCAACATCAATAGAATATTATACATGTGTACTAATTTATTTGGTCAAGATCTTCCTTGACAATATACTACAATTATAAAGTCCCAAGAAAATATTTGAAGATCCTCTTTATGGTGGCCAATGTCCCTTGATTTGGTTTAACATATATTTTATTAGAATTCTCATTTCATGGGAAAAAAATTCTAAAAAAGGAAAGATATATATTAGAATTCCATTAGAACTTGTACAAGGAACATAATGTTGTATGTTTAAACAAATTATCTATTTCAGAATATTCATATTATTTTTTTTAATCTAATTTAGTTTTCATCCCCTTAGGTATATTTTAAGGCCCATTTATTCTTAATTAGCAATTTATCAAACCATGGATTTATTTCCCACTAGACATAAGCTTGATTTCTTCCTTGAAACCCACACCAAAAATTTCAAGTTAAATATCAAAAAGATCACTTCTATTTGAATACCAGGGTATCTTTGATCTAAAATTCTTTCCTAGGTTGTTCATATCCAGAAGGTTCTTAGTTACAACCAACTATAGTAGGCTACTAAAAGTGTCTTCAAGAATTATGTAAGAATCCAAAAGGCTAGTGCAAGCATGTTATGATAATACACAAGTTGATTGTTGCAAGTGTCCAAAAAGATTGTACATATGACCAAAAGTTGTTGTACTTGTGTCAAAAATGGAAAATAATGTGTGTATGATTAAATAATGATTCATGATATGTTTTATGATAGTATATAATGTCATGACATGGTATATTTATAGTCAATTATCTTGATTCATCCTTGCTAGAAGCTAGCTTAAGACAACTATATCAATGGTTATAAGTCATTTAGATAGTCAAACCTTGTTAGAGTAGCATTATGTCACCTTCATTTAGGCATAAAATTACATAGTTCTTGATGTTTTTATCATGGAAAAATATTTTTTTAAGCTAGCCACTAGTTTGAAGGACAAGATGGCTTAATTAATTCCTGGTGGTACTTATATCTCTTTATAATCCGCATTAGTAGTTCATTCTCTTTTACTTTCAACATGAGTTAATAAGATTCATTTGAGTTCCTTGATGGTTAAACACATGGTTATTACCACCCATAATAATTTTCCACCTTCAACAAGGAACATAATGAGGGGAATGCCAAGTGATGACATCTCTCAATAGGGGGGGTTAGAGAACTATATAAATATTCTATGTTTGTATCTAGGATAGATTTGTGTAATCCATATCAATATTTTATCTTCATTAATAGCACTAGTATTATAGATTGGATGATAATTGCATACCCTTCCTCAATATATTCACCTAATTAGGTATTCTCAAGAGGAAATTCTCTGTTGTGGATCGTGTATTTTAATAATTTCCATTATCTTTTGTTATTTCAAATATAAGTGTTATTTTAAGTTGTTTACTAAAAGATAGTGCTAAGGAGAATATTAGTAGTTGATTTAGTTCTATATGTCCATTAATGGTGCATCATTAGGGTTATTAACCCAATAGTATATGGATCAACAAATATCAAAGTATAACATTATTATTAGGGAAGTGGTATTATGTTCCAATTTCCTCATGGAAGGTGTTATATAGTGGGTGAAAGCCCAATTTTTTCATTATATGATGTAATTGGTTTATTCATGATACGTTATTGAGTGAGTAGGAGCCTAGCACATTTTGAGCATGAAATTGAATATAGGAAATTGTTGAGAAGAGTAAGATCAAGAAACTTGGAAAGATAAGAAGAGATGGAAACCAAATTTAGAGGTTGAAAGTAGGCACGGCTGGGATATTGATGATGGAAGGGAAACTAGAAAGGTTGGAAAAATTGATGTTAAACTTGTGGTGAAACTAGATGGTAATTGGAAACACCTAGATTAAGGTAAGGAAGATAAAATGAGTGTTTCACAAGAAGACACTCAAAGACCTAATAGGTTCTTCAAAATTAAACCCAAGTATGATATTTAACCTTATAATGGAGAAATTATTGTAGGAAAATTAGAAAAAGGGTGTCCTAAATGAATGCTTATTTTAGTTTGCACCATTCTTATTTACACTAGTAAATTTCTTTCAAGAGGCTAAAATTTAAAGGTCATGCTCTTACTTGGTATGATACCTATGTACATTCCTTTTGATATTTAGAAAGTGCCATCAATGTTGAAGTAGGATGAATTCTTTAGTTATTATTTTAGAAGTAGTTTTACCCAACCTAGCTTGAAGAAAGAAAAGTGACATTGTAAAATCAGTTGAAGTGGGAACAAGGGTAGAGTGCATATGTTTTACTCAAAAACTTAGGAAGAGAGTTGTACAACTCGAGAAGGAAATAATGGAGTGTGTGGTGATAATTAAATATGTATGAGGCTTACTTGACCAATTACAAATGGTAATCATCATAGGAAAATCATAGAATAACAATGAGGTGTTTGATCAAACACATTTCCTAGAGTTATATAATTAGAGGGCTCTTAAATTCTTACAACCAAGGTAGTAAGAATGTGTGGGGTCTTCTTGTTGATATTTTTTTCTTGGTTTAGTTCCAATATCTAGCTCTTTTAGATCTCATTTATTTATTATATCATCTATTCTCTAGAGCCCTCCTCAAGTTGCTTTGAAATGTCTCCTTGTCACATGTCTTATGGGGTTAATGGCTTGAAAGGATTGTTATAAAATTCAAATATTTGAAGTTCTATGCTTGCTAGGATTTCTCTAGAATACTTTTAGAAATTAAATAAAACTTCATCAATGTCCAAGAATATTGCCTACTCTTTAGGGTCTCTAGATTGGAACCTCAAGAGGACTTTATAGTGGTGGAAGGTTGGAACTTGGAACCTAGGGGTTGGTTTGGGATTTCCTCCAAAGAATAACTACCAAGTGATCCCAATTTTGATGTTTTTTTCCTACTTCCACATGGTACAAGTTGAAATTTTTTGGAGCCTCTCAAGGAAACCCAATACCTTGTAGGGATGGATGAGCTATCAAAAATCATTTCATTAGTGTGGTTGGCTCTTTTTGCATCAATCTTGAAATCTAGACCAATTTCAAAATCTAGTTAGACATTTTAAGGTATACTTCTAGATAAGAGGCTTGAAATCCATCATCTAGAAGTGGAAGAGGACTCTTTAAATTAAAATATTATCTAGTCTATTAGTCACCTTATTGAGGGATCCCTCAATATCTTGGACCCTCTACTTAGACATAAAATCACGCATGTGTTTTGTGAAGGAAATTAGAGACCATTTTTTTTTTTAAATTGAAGAATTTCCATGAAGGATTCTATATATGGATGAGAGAATGATCCCTTCCTTGGAAGCCCAAAATTTATTTGATAATGTTATATTAAGGGGATTTTTTTGGTAATATGACATCAACATAATCTTTGGTGATGAATGGAGTATAAAGTGTACATACAAAGATTATAAGGGTTTCATGAATATTCATAATTAATTTTTTTGGAATCACCCTAAATTTAAGCACATTTTCAATTTTAGTTTTAATATGGACCCCCAAATATCATTTGGGAGAAAAAAAATTATGTTAGACCAAATCTCTATGGCTATGGGTTGGGATACAAATAGAGGGGATCATATATCTTATGAATATGTGAAGAATAACACTAAGTTATGGAGGATCTTAAGGAGTGGTGGGCTCACCATATTTATAAAATTGATTCAAGGGAATGAACCTAATCTCTTTATAGATTTTAAAAATATGTGAGATTTGAGGTGGTCAAAATGAAAGGCATAAAGATTAAATTCTTAGAGAGGATAATTCCCTAGATCTTATGAGAATGTCTACTAGAGAATATGAAGGTATATACAAAAATAAATTAATGAGGAATATATATCTTGTTGGAAATAAGTGTTGACATTAATGTCAACCCTATTTGGGTTGTCATTGATGTCAGATGCATTGTTGAAGTATGTACAGACTCCGGAGTTGGTTGTAGCATAAGTTGATATGAGTTGAGGCATGTCTACAGGGAAATATAAGGAACAATGGTGATCTAAGTATGTTGTAGAGGATGATACTCATATCCTAATGTGTCTACAATATTTCTACCTTGTTATCATTCCAGGTTTATGTACCACATGTTGACGAAGACTGGCTAAGGGACTAACTATGTATACCCTAAGGCAGTATCATGACTTTTTGGTCTACATCCATCTATTGTACAAGATTTTATCTTGTGGTTCTAATGAAATGATGAACATGCTACAAAGATATTATATCCAAAGAATCAAGTCTTCACACTTTTCATAGTTGAAGTTATAGTTGATAATGTTCTGGTTTATGCCCTAAAAGTGTAATGCAATGATAAAGGTTGGTTAGAATGCTCTACATGCCTCTGGAGATGCAAGTTTTATCTTGTGACTTTTAGGACATGATTAGTAGTGTTCATTACACATTATCTAACATTACCAAGTGCATTTGAGATCTACAAGCTTAATCTTCAATTAACAGTGTGTTACAGTTGATCAAGAATGCTTTGTTTTGTATTTTTAGTAAGCTTCTTTATCTACATGAACATTTAATTATCAAATATTTTTGAAAGTGGTTGTAGGAATATTACAGATTACCTACACTATTCATGTCTTGATCTACATAGTGTTTTTGGTATCTCTTGAGTGGTGTGAAGTCAAGTAGTAACAATATTGATAGTACTTGTACTATTTGGGTTGACATGACTTGTTTTCTTCATTTCTGGTTGATATCAATCAATTAATATCCTTTTGTAAAATGTGTGGCAATACTCTTAGGCCTCAACATAGTGTGTGCTAATCTACAATCAAATTTCTTTCAATTTATATATGTTTTGGTGCCGACCTATGCAATATTATTTGCTACATCTAAGGGTCATCATTTAGCTAAATTAATTGGAGGTTTTGTATTGTTCCAGAGGATATTTATAGAAAGAAAAATCATTTATGAAGGGAGATATGTGTGGTGGATGTGAATTAAGAATAATTTTAAATATGAAATGTCCAAAATTTGTATGATGGTGTAAAATGTACAAAAAGGGAACTGTAATATCAACATAAGTTAGATGCCTCATCTACAATAGTTTAGTTTTAGTTTATTATCATAATTTTCATGTACCCTACTTTGAGACACTGAGCCTTAAACTACATTGTAAATCCTTTTAAGCAGTGAGCTTTTATATTGTGAGTTAACTCTCACCATGGTTTTTCCCTCATTGGATTTTCCATGTAAAAATCCTCGTGTTATTATGTGGTACATGTTTTTCTTTTTGATATTCTTTTAGTTCATGTGATGTGATTTTTTATTTATAAATTGAAATGTTATAATTTTAATATATGTTGATTCACCCCCCTCTCAACATTCCTTTATGTTTAACATCTCCTATTTTTTGTGTGAAGGGGAATAATTTGAGTAGCTACAAAATATTTTTTCTATAACTTCATTGTCTCATCCTAGGGATCAAGCTTCTTTATAAATTAACATGTATGTAACCTTGGAAGGGAGATTTTAATCCATTTAAATTTTCATTTGAATCTTATTAGCCACTTTCATCATTTATATTTTTTAGTTTCCCCTTTCTCAACTATCATCCCTTGATTTTTCAAGTTACAAGTTCAAAAGATGAATTGGTATTTCCCCTTCATAAATCCCTAATTTTTTTCATCATCAAGATTGAGATTTCCTATAAAACCCCCCTTATTTTTTCCTATCATTGAGATCACTTATTCCTCTCTCCCACAACCCTTTATTGAAATGTATTGTTGGTAATTTTTTAAGAACCAAGCTGATATCACAATATAGCCTATGGAATTTCCATCTTCCAATGGTTAGCTAATCAGAGGGATTGGCCAACGACTGATTGAAAGCAACAATGCTTTACTCCTACACTTTGGTATCTACAAAACCAAAGAGGGTGATCCCACAATGTACCTATGAATTTATGCACCCAATAATCAAGTAAATTGCAAACAATAGATGCATTCTCTCAAATTAGGCTCAATAAATGAAATCCTTTTAGAATTTGGTCGATTCTTTACACATTGAACATCTAGAGCAGAGAATGATTAACTTGACATGAAAAATTAAAAATTACAACTAAATAGAAATTTTAATTATGAATTTGTATCATTGATGAATGATCAAGAAAAATGCATCACAAACACAAAACTCAGATTAGTGCCTTAACCTAGGGATGGGAATCAATCTCAACACAAATATAATTGGATAATAACTTCATACTTAGCATCATAAAGCTTTTACAATACTAAATTACAACATTATACCATAATATCCTAAACCAAAAATTCTTATCAAATCTTGATACTCAAATTACATAAACCTATAGCTTCATCCAAGCAATTTAATTAATTCTTTGAATTAAAACAAAAGATAAAGCTACACATTCATTGGAACACAATGAAGATCAACAAAATAACCCTTGATTATCTTATTAATAGCTCATGTAACAAATAAACTAGGAGAGAAATGAATTTGAATTTACACCATCTTTTATATTCAAATGCTAGTACTCCTATCAAAAATTACAATTGCATAAAAAAAAGACTCAAAACCTAAGACAAAACTCCAAACTATTCTCTATATTTTTCTTTGCAAAAAGTGTTATGAAAAGATCAATCAACAACTCGTACATTTTTCCTTGAATTCCTTCTTATAGAAACAAAGGAGAAAAAAAGCTTTGGGCTAGAATGTACACATGTCAAGTATTCATTTGACTACTACAAAACATATTCTCCAATGTAATTACATTTACAATTTGAAGGAGGGAAAATTCACATGGGACAAAAACTCCTTGCATTTGTCCATGAAGATTTGTCCCACCTTCCAAAAGGCATTATTTAGTTGTTACAACATTCCATCCACATGCTCCAAAATCTTAGGACACAAAGTATAAAAGCACAAAAGAGAAAAGATCATTGCACTTTCCACACTAGCATCTAGTGTTATCATCTTTTAGACTGAGAGGGGATAATTTTATCAATTCTTTATCCAAGGCTTAATCTTTAAATTTTCCAAGCCATGTATTATACTCCTCCTCATTGGGCTATTGAGTATCCGGTAATTTCTAAACTTTAGATTTGTGAAAATTATACCTAGCATCTATTAATATCCTAGCCTCTTTAATAAACACACCCATATTTACCTCAACTCTTGCTAAATTATCTAGAATTTTTTTTAACATTGTATAGTCACTAAGACTTATGGATTATTTAGCAATGGGGATCATACCCCTTCCATGTATCAAACTCTTTCTACTCTCCCTCTTCATTCAACACCTTAGGAATTCCCCACTCAATATCCTTGAACATTTTCAATTTAACCTAGAGCTGCACACCTAACTTACCATGAAATGTTGAAATCTCCCCCAACAAATCAACCACCTTTATCAATTTAAGGACATTTGTGGGAGCCTCAAGATCATCCTTCATATTTGGCATCATCTCATTGAGGGGACCAAATATTTCACTCCACTTGCTCCAATCATTTTGAAAAGCACTCTACACTTGGGTGTACCTTTTGTGAGCTTCATGAATGCTCTTATACACTTTCCAAACATTTTTTGATTTGTGCACAAGCTTGGAGACTTTATGCCCTAAAAAACTCTCGAATATTTCCTCTACAACATTTGATGTCTCCTCTTTGAACTTCCTCACATTCTCCTTTTCTATCCACAATTCCTCCTTCAACCTACTAATTCTCAATGATAGGGTCTCCATGTCTTGTGATGAAAACTCAAAAGAAGATGGAGATGGAAAATCCCTTTGTGATGAGCCTTCTTGTGAAGTAGTGGACTTCATCTTATTATATTCATCAAGGAGACTGTTGTACCTTTCCAACATTTTTTCATTTATCTCCTAAGATATTTGTGCAGTATCTACAAGTTCAACATTGTAGCATGGACTGTTATTTGTGCAACTTGGGTGGTGGTGATTTATTTAGCTCTCTTTATTACAAAAACAACAATAACCTCTTCTATTAACTTGACCACTTTAGGTTTCCCTATATTAGGTTCCAGTAACCAAATTACAAGGGTGTGCAACTTGGAGACTAAAGCCTAATTCAAACACCTTATTGTCAAAATGTTCCTCTGATAGGTGAGCCCTTAGATCATTTCTGATTGCATCTAGTGTAATAGCATATGTGAGATCCCATCCTGGCAACAACATTATGCCACTATCTTTGACAAGTTTTTTGGCTTCAACTAGAGTCATTGCCACAATCTCATCCATGATATTTTATTCTTATTTTTTATCTTCCTCCTCATGCAATGAGGGGCCCACACTAGCTTTTACATCCTCAATTCTTTTCTTTATATCTTGACTCTTGAGTTGAATGACAAATTCCTTAAATTATTTGGTTGTAATAAAATAGTCATCTATAGTGAAATATTTGCATGCCTTCACCCTCACATTATCATTTTCATCCTCATCATATTCCCATTTAACAATTCTACTCTTTGGAATATAAGGGTCAAAAGCATCTCTTATTTCAGGGGAGGGTAATCTATGTTCCACCTCCTCCTCACTAGGAATATGCTCAACAAATTGTTCCTCTCCAACTTGCTCTGTCATTGAATACTCAACTAATGGGCTCGTCAATGGTCTCTCACCAATCTCCAAAGGTTATTCTTGAGTATCTTGAGCTTCTGACTGAGTTTGGAGACTCCTCATGTGTTCTTCATACTACTCCATAATCACTATTGCTTTCCTTTCTACTTTCTTAACCTTCTCTTGGAAGTCACCATTTTGATACCCTTCTATCTTAATCATTTCCTTCTTATAGAGATCCTTGATCTCATCATAAGTGATTACATAGAATGGATTCTTCTTCATGATTTTCTCCTCAAGGCTACAATTTTTTTTTCATTCCTTCTTTCTTATCACTACTACAACATCAGAAGGAAAGTTTCTAATCACATCATCTGTATAAAGGAAATGATGTGAAAATCTAGATCTACCTTTATTATTCCTCACCATTTCCATAGACCCCTCTAGGTCAAAATATCTCAAGTCATCCATTGGAATCCTAAGGTTATTTAACATGATACCAAACTTATCACAACCTTCCTTAGCAGTAGCAATAAAATAACCAAAATAACATTGTGGGGCTATGCCAGATTCTTTCTTGGCATCTCTAAAGTGTTATTTTTCCATAACATCCAACTACCATATCATTTCCATTAATGTCAATTGGTTAGAAACATATAGGGGAATACAATGAGGTGGAACCCTAGCACCATAAACACTGATAGAAGTGTAACTAGAATGAAAAAATCAATCACCCCAATTGTGATACTCTTTGGTTTTTTCACTAAATTTCATAGGCCTCGGGATCTCCTTGATAACTCTAGAAATCCTATATATAGGCTTCATGCCTAAACTTTCCATGACACAATATTTGAAACCATTATGGAATGCCAATTAATTGGAATTAGGGAAATTTTGATCCCATATGTGCATCCACATTTGAATAGGAAATTCATTTCCTTCTTCATCAACCTCTCTCAATCTCATAAAAAATTTCCATGCCTCACGACCCATCCACAAGATCATGTGTTTTAGCAGAGAATAGTGTTTGAAACCTAGAGGGAATTTCCCCTCCTTCAACTCCATTAGCTCCTTGTACATCTCATTTTCAAGATAGGTTGTATAATCAAATCCCCTATTTGATTTTTTCTTTTATATCAATGATCATTACTATCATGTCAACATTCATTCTCAAATCAAACTTTTTTCCCAAGACTTCACACAAACAATAGTAGGTGTTCTTGAATTAGTCTTCGAAATCAATATTAATGGTGGTAGTAGGATTCAATTTAAATATCTCCACTATTCAACTTTTGGAAATGTCTAACAGTAGGACTCCATTTGTGCTCTTAATATTCTTGTCATTTGGGTGATAATTCTAGGCAATCTCCAACATCAAATCAACCTCCATAAACACATTAGGAACCACAAGTTTACCAAGATCAAAATGTCATAGGTTTCTAGTTGGAATTTTTTTGAATCTCCTACTAAAAGCATACAAAAATAGCTCCCATCCAGACTGTGGCAATGCAACTTCACCAATCCCAGTCGCTAAATCTATCAACCATTTAGTCATGACCCCTTCTTCGGTAGGTCTCTTTCCAATTTTTTTCCTTGATGCAAATGTTTCTTGGGAACTTCCCTCCATGAATTGAGAAAAATCTCTCTTCTCACCCTTTTCTTTCTTTTCTTTTTCAGAAGCCTCTAGCTTTGGTTTTGCAACCTTAGCCCTTTTTTTTTTTTGGATTAGCTTCTGATTTTGAAGATTCACTAAGTTGGCTCATTTTGGAAAATTTTTTTTAGAAGGCTAGGGTTTGCAACACAAGATAAAGCTAGGGCTTTGGATCATAGAACTATAGGAGAATTTAACTACAAAATGCAGAAAGAAATCCTTTTCTATACTACCAAATAAGACCAAACCCTAAAGAATTCCTTCACAGGATTGAGAAACACTAAAGTATAACCCTAAGCTCACAATTTAATCTTACTCAAATCACTAATTCCTCGATTCGTCTTGTTATAATGAAATTCTTATAGAAGGGTGTGATTTAATACTTACCTGAGAAACTCTTTGCACTTTTGTCTTCTAGATTTTCCACACCCAGACTACTTTCTTCTCTTTCTACTTCAAACTCTTACACAAATGATGAAAATATGAATCAATTTCCTCCTTTACGGTTCAACAATGATCAAATTCACCATAAATGGTGAAAGACTACTTGTGCAAGTGAAGTGAAGATATTTTGACAATCAACCATTGTCATTTGAATTTTAGTCATTGATTAAATGAGTTAAAATAGTATTGATGGTTCTCCATGATCCTTGTGCTTTAATTCTCATTTTTGGAGGCCCACATTAATCAACAATGGAACCCTACCCAATGATACCCTTAGAAATTGCCACGTTGCCACTTTAAAATTGTTGTCACTTTCTTTATTGTTTATCATTGTTTTATGTTCCACCTATAAGAGTGAATCCATGATGCATTAGGACCCAAGGGCTGATACAAGAAGTTGGTTCCAAAAAAAGCTCAAAAAGTAGGTGTTTTTGTTGTTTTGCAAAAAATTTCACACTTGGACTAAAAATTTGAGGCACTTACAAAATAAATCTTAAAAATAGTCAGTAATATGAGATTTATTCAAATAACTAGATGATAGAAATTGAATTTTGATAGGGATATATAAAAACCACTTTTTAAAAGTCATTTTTTTTACCATACCATGCACGTGTACGGACACCACTTTTTGACCCAAATAAAAGTATTTTGCTAATTATTTTTGGGGAAAGATAGCTAACAACATGAAGATTGATGAAGATATTTTTTTGTAATTTTTTTTTGAATATTTTTTCTATTGAATTTTTATTGGCCTTAATTGTTGTTTTTGAAAATCAACGTGTATAGACAACATAATTGGACCTAAACTAAACATTTTTTGAATCTTTTTTTTTCATTTTGTAGAGAATTTTTTGAAGATTGATGCCATATAATTTTTTTATAAGAAAATTAACAAAAAAAGTCTGATATTTCAAGTTTATGGACTAGTTTTCTTATAAATTAATTAAAAAATAACAAATATAATCCAATCTTAAAAATATATAAATTTGGAAACTATACACCATGTTCTCTAATGGGTTTTAATTTCATAGATTGATTTAGAAAAAATTTCATCAACCATATTGCCAAAGCTGGACATTTCTCTTGAACCTGCCTTAGTTTTTTAGTTGTAGGTCAAAGGCTAAGGGTCAAGTTGCCAAGCCTTTCCCGAGCCTAAAACTGAGGCAGCATGTGGGTTGGGGATTCAAAATTTTAAAAATTCATGCATGTTTTTAAACACCCATACACGTTACAAAATGCATGTGCGTTCATTATTTGCTTGATCATTTAAAAAACTATGCATTTCTAAAAGGTATTTAATTTTTTAAATAAATGACTTGTACATGTCATAAAATGTTTACGCATTATATAATACGTACATGTTATAACATGTACATGTTTTTTAGTGCATACACATTTTTTTAGGCTCAGGTACCTAAAGCATAATGCATATGCATTTTTTAATAATACGTACGTGTTTTTTTAGACTTTTTTGGCCAAAACTTCCCCTCTTTTTGAACCCAACTTCTTTAGTTTACCCCCAATGATGGAAGAAAATGCAGTCTTCCATCGCCCATCACTAATTGCTTCCTTCTCATAAATATTTTATCTGCAATGTATTCCATATGCATGATGCACTCTCAACCTTTGGATTAGAATATCTTCCTAGAATATACCTCATGATTTTCTTGAAGACTCATCGCTCATTGCTATTTAATGTATCACAACCTTCACATCACTCATTGCTAATTAGAAAATGAAAGGCAACTAGCAATTGGCAATGGGCGATGAGTGAGCGATACAAAGAATTTTAGTTATATTGCTCATTGATAATGAGAACCCGAGATTGTTAATGAAATCTACAATGTGAAGCGTGGTAGTGATACAATCAAATATAAGTCATCACTCATTGCTAATGTGAAGTGAGTGATTAATGAGCTAAGCACGATGGGTGATAAAGAGTATGATAAGCAAGGGCTTAAGTGGCAACATTCTATACATGTTGAAAAGTTGTTTTGAAAAGGGGAACATACTAGGGAAAGGAAGTGCCAGTGACATAAAATAAACCCAAGGCAAAGACTTAGGAAAAATGAAAAATAATTGGAAAATTCAACCATAGGAAAATAACATCATGAGGGAAATATTTCAATGTGATTGGTGAGATAGTAACCCTAGACACAAGGGACTGGTTAACAAATGGATATTAAAGAATCAAATTATTTTTAAATGAATGGAAACCGACCACAGTAGCTCAATGAGAAAATATAGCAAAAGGAAAAAGGAATAAGGTTTTCTCTTTCAAATATTAAGGCTTGATAAACCCTAAAACCTTGTGACATAAACCTTAACCAGTGGGCAAGAATAATGGTGTAGGGCACCTAGTCTTCATGATCCATAAAAAGGATCAAATGTTGTGTTTTTGGTTTTGGGTCATGTTTTTGATTGAATAAGATATATTTAGACCATGTGTAATGTATTTTTCATGTTTTTGAGTAATTGGGTAATGGGTTGTGCAAAGTTTTCATTTTTGCTAAAAGTTGTAAAAAGTTGCTAAGCAACTTTGCATTTTGGGTCTAATTGAGAAGTTGAATAGTTAGGGACCTAAAAAGTACTTGTAGTAGGTTTTTTTTAGTTGGAAAAGCATAAATACATCATGTAATGGTTGAACAAAAGTGTTGGAGGTGATTTTTGAAAATTTGAACATCTATAAAGCTTGTTTTTTGCATTTTATTATTGAAATTTGTTGCTACATGAGGTTGTACGGCCTTGTATGGCCTGCAAGTGGTCTAAAATTTATTGGAGTTGATGTGGAATTGAATATACTTTCCAAAAAACTTGGTCACATCAAATCTCATTAAGTTTTGAGCATTTTAGAAGCAATTTACTCCATATCACTTTGGAAACCTAGGTTTTTGGTGCTTTGCAAGAAAAAATGAAATTTTGAGCCATTCCACCAGTGAAATGGCCTAAAAACTAGTGGAATGGAATTATTTAGGATTTTTATTGAGTTTATGTAGTTTTCAAGAGTAGGGGTTAAGGATTTGGGCAAGTGGGTTGATGCCCTAGTTGATTAAACTCATGTTTTTGGGAAAAAATGATGCTTAGATGTTAGGGTTTGTGAAAAATCTTTGTAGAATTTTTTTTGGGTGATGGAAAATGTTTTTATAGACCATATTCAATATGTTTGGGCTGTTGGTATGAGGGTTTGAGGTTTGGGTTGTAAAAATCACAAAGTGACCTACCAAAACAAGTCTAATTAGGCCTATTTCAAGGCATAGCAACAATTTTTTGAAAGTTGTGTTCCAAAGGAACCCCACCTAAAATTGAAGTATGTTTTAAAAGAGGATAATGGATACTCAAATATGTAATTTTTTTTTTTGGGTATGAGGTGTGGTTTGAAAATTGAGGAAAAACCCCTTTTTTCTGTGCTACAAGGCATAGTGCCAACTTGTGAATAAATCCATTTTGTTTGTTGTGCTAAGACTTCAGAAAAGAATTGATTAAGAGTTGTAGATCTTTGATACCCTACTCTACATAAAATTGGTATCAGAGCATAGGTATGATCTAAATACGGGATATAAAGTGTGAAAAAGGAAGGAAAGTGTGAAGCAATAAGTGAACAAAATGCCTACAAGAGGGAAAACCATTGCTAGAGAAGTGAATGAGTTGAAGGACAAGCATGCTAGAGAGATGAGAGAGTTGAAAGAGAGGATTGATGATCTAGAAAAATTTTAGAAAAGAGGTATGATCATGGGTGATGAGAGTGACTCTGAAGAAGAAGAAGAGGATACTGAAGAAGAAGAGGAAGAGGAATTGGATCCTAATGATCTGAGGATGGCTAAGTTGTTGAGATTAGTTGAGGATAAACCCAAGGTGAATATTGATGTACCCAAGTATGGAGGTAATTTAAATGATGAATAACTTTTAGATTAGATTGCAACGCTTGAAAATTACTTTGAATGTGAAGATTTTATTGAAGAGCAAAGGGCGAAGATTGCAAAAACAAAGTTGAAGGGTCATGCACTATTATGGTGGGATTATGATCAAACTAAAAGGAGGAAGATAAGTAAGTCAAAGATTTTTTCTTGGGATAGAATGGTGGAAAGGATGAAAGGTAATTTCTTACCATCTGATTATGCTATTCAAATTTTTAAGAAACTTCAAGGTTTGAAACAAAAAAAAAATGGATGTCAAAGCCTATACTGAAGAATTTTATAAGTTGAGTATAAGGGCAGGTCACATGGAGGATGAAGTGGAGAAGGTTGCTAGATATTTTAATGGATTGAGATTCAACATCCAAGATGAGTTAACTTTGGAAAATCCAAGAACGGTTTATGAATGCTATCAAATGGCAACAAGGGCGGAAGAAAAAAATAAAAGAAGGCAAGAAAAATATACTAGGGGAAGAGGCAACAATAATAGAGGAAGAGGTTCATTTTCTACACAAAGGCAGCCATATGAAAGTCAAGAAGACACAAGAAAAGCACAAAAACAAGTTGTTGATGCAAGAGGTGGATCTAGAGGTGGTAGATCAGACTTTAGAGGAAGAGTTGGAGGTCAAGGAAGAGGCTCACAAGGATTCATAGGAAGGTGTTATCAATGCAACAAATTTGGACACCAAGCATGGCAGTGCAATGAAGTTCAAGCTTCTAGTTCACATGGAGGTGAAATAAGGAATAAATTGGTGCAAAAAGAGGATACTGAGAGTGTAAACTCTCCATCACAACATGTTGCTCTTGAAGTTGGAGAATCACTAATGGTAAGAAGAACACTCATCAAGGCATCAAAGGAGAAGGAGGCATCACAAAGAAGGATAATTTTAAAAACAACTTGCAAGTGCATGGGTAAAGTATGTAAGGTGGCAATTGATTTAGGAAGTAAAAATAATATGGTTTATAATGAGATGGTTGAGAAAATTCATTTTCCTAGAATACAACATGATACTCCTTATAAATTTTCTTGGTTGAATGAGGGTTGGTATGTTTTGGTTGATGAGCAAGCTTGGGTTGAATTCAGTACGGGAGGGTACAAATATAAGATTCTATGTGATGTGTTACCTATGGATGTGTGCCATTTTCTGCTAGGGAGGCCTTGGAAATTTGATAGGCATGCTTTGTATGATGGGAGAAGAAATACTTATGAGATAAACAAAGATGGGATATCTTATACCTTAACACCATTGATGGAAGATGATAAAGGACAAACAAAAGGGGCTAATATAATGATGGTTGATAGGAAAGAGTTTTTAAAGGTAGATGAAAAGGAGGATAGGAACCTTGCAGCCACTCCTAGACTTGGAGATGTGAAGATAGCAAAAATGACGAGTGATCACATTTTGGAGGGAAATGATGTTGAACTAAAGTTCAAGGATGAATTGATTTTGCAAATTAAAGGTTGGTTTAAAAGGTATGTTGATAAGAGGCTAGAGGAGGTGTTCTATTCATTGTTTTCCAAAGAGCATAGTGGTCATCCTAATCATTTTGTATCAAAGGTTGGTAAACTTGAGCAAGCAATAGTTATAAGGGATGAATATCAGATGGAAGAATTGGAAAGGAAGAGTGAAGGGATCAAAGATAAGTTGCAAGAGGAGAAGAGAAATTTTAAGCACACAATGGGAGTAAAGAAGAAGGTAGTTCATTACAAGGTAGAAAGAGATAAGGTTGAAGATGGTGATGCAGATTTAACATCAATTTTAGATGAAGGAGTCAAAGAACATCCATCATACAATCCTTTAAAATTGGAGCATATCCTAAGTGTTAAAGAGTTCACAAAGGCAAGGAATGATGTATATTTTAAGTACTTAGTCCATTGGAAGGGTGTACCACATGGAGACAACACTTGGAGGTCAGAGAATTATGGGAACAAACATGAACCTACTTTGCAACATTTTCCTCAAGGGGACTTGACTTCATTTTAACTAGGGAGTATGGTGCAGGGTACCTAGTCTTCATGATGCATAAAAATGATTAAATGTTGTGTTTTTGGTTTTGAGTCATGTTTTTTATTGAATAAGGTCTATTTATACCATGTGTAATATGTTTCTCATGTTTTTGAGTCATTGGGTAATGGGTTGCGCAAAGTTATCATTTCGGCTAAAAGTTATAAAAAGTTGCTAAGCAACTTTGCATTTTGGGTATAACTGGGAAGTTAAATAGTTAAGGAGTTAAAAGGTAGTTGTAGTAGGTTGGTTTTGGTTTTAAAATCATAAATAAATCATTTAATGGTCTAACAAAAGTGTTGGAGGTGATTTTTGAAAAGTTGAATACTGATAAAGCTTATTTTCTACATTTTCTTATTGAAATTTGCTACTACATGAAGTTGTACAGACTTTTATGACATACAAGTGGTCTAAAATTGATTGTATTTGATGTGGAATTTATTCTACTTTCCAAAAAACTTTGTATCATCGAATTTCATTCAATTTTGAGCATTTTAGAAGCAATTTACTCCATATCGCTTTGAAAACCTAGGTTTTTGGTGCTTTGAGATAAAAAAATGAAGTTTTGAGCCATTCCACTAGTGAAATGGCCTGAAAACCAGTGGAATGGAAGTATTAAGGATTTTTTTTGAGTTTCTGAAGTTTTTAGGAGTAGGGGTTAAGGATTTGGGCAAGTGGGTTGATGCCATAGTTGATTAAACTCATGTTTTTGGGCAAAAAATGATGCTTAGATGTTAGGGTCTGTGAAAAATATTTGTAGAAATTATTTTGGGTGATGGAAAATGTTTTTTCAAAGCATATTAAAAATTTCTAGGCTATTGGTATGAGGGTTTGAGGTCTGGGTTGTTAAAATCACAAAGTGACCTACCAAAACAAGCCTAATTAGGCCTATTTCAAGGCGTAGCAGCAATTTTTTGACCATTGTGTTTCAAAGGAACCCCACTTGCAATTGAATTATGTTTTAAAATAGGATAATTGGTACTCAAATATGTAAATTTTTTTTGGTATGATGTTTTTTTTGAAAATTATGGAGGAAAAACCCTTTTTGTTGTGCTATAAGGCATAGTACCAACTTGTGAAGAAATCCATTTTGTTTGTTTTGATAAGACTTTGGGAAAGAATTGATTGAGATTTTTAGACCTTTGGTACCCTACTTTACAACAAAAAAAATTCCTATGATACATCCAAATATAGTTTTAAGGAAATGGAACATAAAAGTTTTGAGGGTTCCATCAGGTATAAAATTATATTTTTCAATAAATCCTTTCATTAAAAGGTTATGAATGTGACCTCAACCTTAGCTAATACTTATTTTCATATTTTTAGAATTGATGATGATTATAAAGGTAGTTTATTTTGGAGTGAGAATTACTAAATAAAACAACCAAATACAAGAAGGGGATAGTTGAGGTAGAGATTAACTCTAACAATCAGGAATTTGAGGTGTTAAACCCTAACTAGATGCTCAATTGGAAGGGTAAAGTAGTGCTACTGGAAGGTAATTTTTTCAATCTTGGAGCTTTTAGTTGTCATTTAATTGGAACTAACTTTGGTATAGGATCTAATGATACTATTTTCTCATCTTCCTCTATTAAATTTGTGGTGTATGTTATTACTATGCTCACATAGAGTTATATGAGATGTATACACATGCTACAATACATAATTTTTTTAGATGGTTCCACTAAGAATTCAACAAACTATGTCTTAGGAAATTTCTCTTTGCTAAGAAGATGGATGGGGAGGAGATCATATTGGCTAAATTTTAGAAGCTCTTGTTTAATAAATGAAATATCATTGAGAAAAATAGCTTCTTGAAGGTTCATATCACCATGTAGGATGATAAAATTTCCATTATAAAGAAGGATATTACAAAGATTAAGAACAATATTAATAGAGTGATTAAGATGAGTAGAACAAAAATTAAAAACATTCCTAATATTATAAAATTACTACAAGAGAATACTAGCACACACTCATATTAAGGGAGTGCTATTATTATTTTTAGATCTAGAATCTAGAGATCTTGGGTTAATGATAATTAGGAGTAGGAGGATGATACTTTTATGTAGAATTTTTTTGAATTCTTGAAGGATGAGTGACAATAAATTTTGGTTCATCATAAAATTTAATATTATTTTTAGGGATGTATAGTGTTGGTTTTATTTGCCTCATGGTTGTTGTTGAACTAGTATCTCCTCTATTTTATGTTTTTATTTTATTGTTGTTTCTATGTAATTTTTTAGATATTTATTTATTCTTTCTATTGTAACACCCCACCACACAACCCCAAAGGAAACTAAAACATCTCACAATTACGACACGTTTTTTTTTATAGTAACTAACATGTACATAATAAAACATACATCATTTGAAATGAAACTATACATGTTTTACATTTAACAAATCCCTTGAAGTTATGTGACTGCATTACTTTTTGTATCAACATCATTACATCACATCAAAATCGACAATACATTAAAACTTGAAGTTACTTTTCACAAGGTTTACAATATTACAATGTTGCTTCTCATCATGAATGGGAAGAGTACACTAACATGGAATAATACATCTGCAACATATCAATACAAAGCTGCAAGGCTGAATCAAACTCTAGTATAGCTCATGAGTCACTGCAAGGATACAATTTTGCACTTCTTGATTGACAACTGGGGACCCAATGGGGTGCATAGAACATTCCACCTGACCACGTGGACCTGAAGGCCCACCCCCCGTGCTAGGAGATGACAAGAAGGACCCCCAATGAAAACCATCAAATGGAACAAGGATCTTAGACTTCACAACAAAAACCACAATAACATAAGGCAACCTCTAGCACAAGATATAACCAACACAAGATGTACCCAACATAAGAAATAACTGATAAAGCTTCAACATACAAATTTCAATATCAGCCTTCAAAGGCTCAAGAATAACATAGAGGGAAACAAAGAATACTAGGTTGTTAAAGGGTGGAGTGTCATTGCAATGTTGCATGGGTTACCTTGGCGAATCTTCCTAGGCCTCGGCCCCCAACTTGGGTTACCTTGGTGACTTCTTACAAAAACCAGCCCCACATGCAATCCAATGCGGAATCGATTATCTTACATATAGACAAGATAACGATCTTTCCATTCCAGGGCTTCTCAACTCATCCCCAAGTCTGAACTAGCCCTTGAGTCCATGAGTGAGTTATAATTTATCCAGTTAAATGTTTTAAACTACCTAATGTATTGATTTAGTTTTCACTTATTAGACTAACTCCACACGAGTTACCCAGGCACCACTTTGTGTGCCAACCCCCATGAAGAGCCACTCCCCTACTAACAACATAACTCAAAAACACAAAAAGGAAAGTTAACTTGCACAAGAAACCTAATCCAATAAAATAACTGCACCAAGTGAGGCGTGCACCATCTCATGATAAAACTTCAGAGTAATGAAAACCACATTCAAGTGCAAGGCTCAAAGCCACATAGAGATAATCCAAGTGCAAGATCAACCTTCATCAAAGTAACAAAAAACATAAAACGTCCCACCTTCAGATGAAGCAACATAAAACTCAAATGAAAGCATCAAGCTTGGTTTGGGTTACCCAAGGTGGAACCTCTTAGGTCGTCGGCCCCCATACCAACTCTTACAAGTAAAATCCATACCCCTCTAACCTCTAGAAGACTCAATATCCACGCAGTAGTTTCCCCATGACAACACCATCATAATTTCAAAAGACTTAGTCAAAATGCAATTTACAATTAACAAGTGATAGCATAACAACAAGATCTTCAACTCATGCAAAAAAAAACAACTTATTCAACTCACAACATCAAATGGGTCAAATAGGCTTCCTTCCACAGTCAATAACACATAACCACCACAATAGCTATACCTCAGCAAGCAATCACATGAAAACCTCAACACGATTCTAATAATCAGCCCAATGATTCCACATGAGCAAACAATCAAGTAACCATGAAACACTATTTGTAGCACAACTCATAATTAACAAAAATCATGGAATTAACTTTTCCAAGAAACCTTCCATTATCAAGCAACTTAAAGACATCCCTTCAACCATCAATAAATCAAATTTATTTAAGTTAAATAGCCTATCAATTTCTTTAACAACTTACTGAAATTAATGGGCTAGATATCACAAATAACAATCCACTTCTTATGAAACTGACATGTAAAGCTTCCTTTACATTTCTCTTTTTTTTACTTGAACAATTAAGAAAACGAATTCTATAACTATCTCACAATAAGTTTAATTTAACTTCCCCATACCTACTCACAACATATAATCATTTAATTTCCATCCAAACAATATATCAATTAAAAGATTATATTCCAATACAGAGATAAATCAAACTTCTCTTTCCTTCATTTTCCCTATGATTAAACCAAATTATTCTTTTACCCAAACATATATTCATATGTGGACAAACATATTATAAACATGTACATAAATCAAATAACATACAATGTGAACTTCAACCCAAATTTTTAACGTATAAAATATTTACATTCCTCATTATGGGATATAACTATACATATATACTAGTATTCACATTCACACACATACATATACCTAAATGAAAATGTATTGCGACTACCAATATTTGATTTACATATTCCTCTTATCATTCCTTCAGTTATTTAAATAAATCCTCTTCTTCTTTTTTCCTATTTGATTCCTTGATTTATTTAACTAAAATGATCAATAAACATTTATCTTAAATAAATTAAATAATTAAAATGATCAATAAACATTTATCTTAAATAAATTAAATAATTAAAATGATCAATAAATATTTATCTTAAATAAATTAAATAATTAAAATGATCAATAAACATTTATCTTAAATAAATTAAATAATCATTACTTCCTTATCCTATCTTCGCATAAAATTATATTTCACCTCTAAGGAATTCAAGCCTATATGAATAATAGTTATAAAGTTTTGTGTTGGGGAGTCTTCTCTAATAGATATTAGATACTAATATTTGATTAAGTAGAAGATTTTTATTAATAAGTGGATTTCGCACTCTCACATAATGACAGGATACCGACAGCTTCAATTTGATAAATGTTTCCATTTCCCATAACGGTTGATAGGGGATGGTGAATATGAAGAGTTAATTTGATAGGCAGAATTACATCTATGAGTTACATTCATGGAGAGAGTTTAGTAACAAGAGACCTAATTTAACATGACCGACCATGATTTAAGTTTATACATGCTTCAAAGATACTAAGTATTGGTATTAAAGGACTACTCAACATTGACAAAGCATTAGGCATTGACAAATAGTGAGCTTTAAGAAAAGTTTCTAGACACCATTTCAAATTAAAGTACAAAAGAAAACAAATATAGATACATATATGTTAGGTATACAAGAAGTCGACTGGAAATATGGGTGAGCAATAGGGGGGTTAGACGGCTTAAGGGAGCCCATCCCAAGGATTGGAATGTGTACAAGGTTCTATAGGAAAAGATTTAGAAACTTTCAAGCAGATGCAAAAGGCAGGTATAAAGCCAAGTTCCACTAGGTTTTCCCACAGCCTCACTACCTGCGCCAAAATGGGAGCTTTGGAATAGAGAATGGAAATGACTCCCTTGCAGAACAATCAACTAAGATAGCTCTTGTTTTCCTCACCACCCTCTCATGAAATATCATACACATTATAATCTTGCACGGTCTTATTATAACAAAGGTGATTATGAGGTTGATTGGTCGTTGCTGCATGACTATCAGTCAAGGAAAGCCAGGGGTCATGGATTTTATGTTGTTGTAGTTTGGGCTGGAACCAATTCAATTGATGTAGGGAGATCTTAAGAGTTCTCTCTCAAATTTTGTATAGGTTCCAGAGGTCCACCCAGGGAACCACGAGAGCTTAACAGCTGAAGGCCATATCTATGCTCAATGAACGCATGATAGCAAGCTATGTGCAATATGCATTTGATGAAAAAGCTAGGGATATTTTACTGAAATAAAAAGGATTAAATAGAAGTCTGGAAACCATGTATTAAACACTGATACATAAATTGTGAGGTGTGAAAGGCATTTAAAGAGCCAATAATAAAATTCAATTAATTCCTTTCGGTGTATTCATGTAAGTTCATAACCTCCTCTAGATCGCTGATGGGAAATGTTATATTGAATCTCAATCACAAGGTGACTTACATACTACATAGAGCAAGAATATACAACAGCGATGAGGGTTGTATGGTTGTGGAAATGAATGTGAGCATGGGATTCTGAAACAATGCTTTGTCAGCAACCTTTAGGATAAGGGACATGCGATATGCATAACATGCAGTGATGTTGCAAAACTCACAGGTGCCATAGGCTTAACATAAGGCATGCAATTTAAAGGAGTAAGTTCAAATGGTAGAAGCAAGCCATAACCAATATCAATTTTAGGAATCGACACCAAGAAGAAACAACGACATGCATGATGGTTGGAATAGAGCAAAATGAAAACATTCATAATACCAAGACAAACATATCCTTTTACCTAAATCATGTTCGACTGAGACTTATCTGGCTTATATGTTGGACAAAGTTGAAGTCGTTTCCATAGCACTGCAAAAACCCTCAAATTCTAGCTTCCAAAAACCCCCAAAATCTTCACAGTCAAGAAAACAAATTACTTTTTCCAGCATCCTTCTACCACACTACAAGTTGAAGTCTTTGAATAGTGTGTGTGTGAGGACGAGAGGAATAGAATGGAGAAACTCTCAGACCCCCATGCACCATGGTGAACATTCCAGAAATAATTCAGTTTTCAGGTGTCCATACTCACAGAAGTAAAATATATTATATCAAGGAACCAAAATTCCTGAGACCCCCATGTGGGAACCAACATGCAAGGAGAAGATGTGTTACAAGAAGCCGAGCCCCATAAAAACGTGCTCCCGGGCCAAGATAAACTATAACGATTCCCTTATCCATATTAACATGCAACAAGTATGATTGGTAAACAACTAAAGTTATTCCTCAATCCCCATATGCAACCAGTCATACAACCAATTATATTTGGTATGAAATTAATGTCCTTCCCCCATGCAATGCAACCGTAACAAAAATTAAGGAGAAAACTCTCACTCGACTTGACATGCCATAACTTTTTTTTTTAAGTTCTTACTTTAAATTGCCAAAATCCAAGACAACTAGTCCTAAAATAGACTCCAGCATCATAGCCCAATAATTGAATATTCCAACTTACAACTTATATTTATTTATTTATTATAGCTTAAATTTATAATTTTATAAAGCCATTGATATTCATTTATCAAAGTACCTCGTTTACGCAATAAATTCATTTTAATGCATAAAGTAATTAAAAGAATTTATCAATTAAATAAACAAAATGCTGAAACAGTTACCTAGACCCAAAATCAACAATTAACAAACAAACTTACTCTAAACACCCAGAGAGGTCAATACAAAGGACATTAGACCCTCCCCCCCAAGGCTTTGACTTACTCCTGGAAGTCGCAAGGCTAAAGAAAATGTACGCAAATGAAAACAACATCAATTTCAACAATAACATCATGACATAATTAAATAACGAAAGGAATCCAACAAAACAACTTTCAAAACATGAAAACTATACCGACAGGGTTACATGGTGGAGGTACTCATCCTTGTCAAGGATGTTGGCAAGGTTGGGGAATCTTTCTTGTCAACTCTATTTTTCCACATCATGCCCATTGGGTTTCATGAGGCTCGCCCAGTCCTACCAGAGTAGGTGGAGTTGAGGCTTACTACCTGCAATCCTACATAAAAACAAAGGTTGTGTACAACATTTATATAACAAGCACACCATGGAAGGAAATTGCAATGTAGTAGGACACTCGCAAGTGAGTGATACTACACCGTCCCTCCCACCAAGACCACACACAATAACCACAACATAATCATCTCATAAAGCAATCACTGATTAGCAACATAACATGTATAGTACAAGTCTATCTTAACCAATCTAATCCATTCACATTGTACTCATATCAATACTTCTAATGTCATGTAATACATTTTTCTATGTGAGATTGTCACATTTTCATAAAACACTACATAATTATGCATTCAAGGAACTCATCTTTCATTTAATATTCACCATTTTCATGCAAGGAAACCTACTTCATTCATTATTCAACACCCAATATCCTAGTATATGCAACACAAGATCATATTTTACACCTTTCATCAAAAGCTCAAAATTTCAAGTTTAAAATACACTCATCATATGCACACTCAAATAGCTTCACAGGGAGTACACCACTAGGAAACACAAAGGTCCCAAAATGCATTCACAGTAGGAAGAATATTGGTGCATTGCGCACTACACCGAGGGTCTTATTCTTTACACCATTTTCTGCACCTTTGGACCAACACCACTTAGAGACAAAATTGGGTTACTAAGTGCAGATATCACATACAAAATAACAAAACCTTAAGAGTATGAGTAACTAGGTTAACATAATGGGCTCATAGTGCCTAGTATATGAACCTAGGCTCTGATACCATTTGTAATGCCCCGCCATGCAACCCCAGAGGAAACTAAAATATCTCACAATTATGGCACATTTTTTTTAATAGTAACTAACATGTATCATAATAAGACATACATCATTTGAAATGAAATTATACATGTTTTACATTTAACAAATCCCTTGAAGTTATGTGACTGCATTACTTTTTGTCTCAACATCATTACATCACATGAAAATGGATAATACATTAAAACATGAAGTTACTTTTCACAAGGTTTACAATATTACAATGCTGCTTCTCATCATGAATGGGAAGAGTACACTAACATGGAATAATACATCTGCAATGTATGAATACAAAGCTACAAGGCTGAATCTAACTCTAGTACAACTCAGGAGTCACTACAAGGAAACAATTCCGCACTTCTCGATCGATGGCTGGGGACCCAATGGGGTGCATAGCACATTCCACCCTACCATGTGGACCCAAAGTCCCACCCCCCATGCTAGGAGATGACAAGAAGGACCCCCAATGAAAACCATCAAACGAAACAAGGATACAAGACTTCACAACAAAAACCACAATAACATAAGGTAACCTCTAGCACAAGATATAACCAACACAAGATGTACCCAACATAAGAAATAACCGATAAAGCATCAACATACAAATTTCCACATAAGCTTTTAGAGGCTCAAGAATAACATAGAGGGAAACAAAGCATACTAGGTTGTTAAAGGGTGGAGTGTCATCACAATGTTGCATGGGTTACCCTGGCGAATCTTCCTAGGCCCCGGCCCCCAACTTGGGTTACACTGGTGACCTCTTACAAAACCTAGCCCCACATGCAATCCAATGAGGAATCATTTATCTTCCATAAAGACAAGATAACGATCTTGCCATTCCAGGGCTTCTCAACTCATCCCCAAGTCTGAACTAGCCCTTGAGTCCATGAGCAAGGCATAATTTATCTAGTTAAATGTTTTAAACTACCTAATGTATTGATTTAGTTTTCACTTAATAGACTAACTCCACATGAGTTACCCAGGCACCACTTTGTGTGCTATCCCCCATGAAGAGCCACTCCCCTACTAACAACATAACTCAAAAACACAAAAAGGAA
Source organism: Sequoia sempervirens (assembly GCA_007258455.2). Taxonomy (NCBI): domain Eukaryota; kingdom Viridiplantae; phylum Streptophyta; class Pinopsida; order Cupressales; family Cupressaceae; genus Sequoia; species Sequoia sempervirens. The sequence goes on along the minus strand of VDFB02047230.1, from coordinate 433,865,304 downwards.
AGCTAACTTGTGCAAGAAACCTAATCCAATAAAATAACTGCACCAAGTGAGGCGTGCACCATCTCATGATAAAACTTCAAAGTAACGAAAACCACATTCAAGTGCAAGGATCAAAGCCACATTAAAATAATCCAAGTGCAAGATCAACCTTCATCAAAGTAACAAAAAGGATAAAACCTCCCACCTTTAGATGAAACAACATAAAACTCAAATGAAAGCATCAAGCTTGGTTTGGGTTACCCAAGGCAGAACCTCTTAGGTCGTCGATCCCCATACCAACTCTTACAAGTAAAAGCCATACCCCTCTAACCTCTAGAAGACTCAATATCCACACAGTAGTTTCCCCATGACAACACCATCATGATTTCAAAAGAATTAGTCAAAACATAATTTACAATTAACAAGCGATGGCATAACAACGAGATCTTCAACTCAGGAAAAAAAAAACTTATTCAACTCACAACATTAAATGGGTCAAATAGGCTTCCTTCCAAAGTCAATAACACATAACCACCACAATAGCCTATACCTCAGCAAGCAATCACATGAAAACCACAACATGATTCTAATAATCAGCCCAATGATTCCACATGAGCAAACAATCAAGTAACCATGAAACACTATTTGCAACACAACTCATAATTAAAAAAAATCATGGAATTCACTTTTTCAAGAAACCTTCCATTATCAAGCAACATCAAGACATCCCTTCAACCATCAATAAATCAAATTTATTTAAGTTAAACAGCCTATCAATTTATTTAACAACTTACTCAAATTAATGGGTGGTGCAGGAGCACCTAGGCTAACCTCCATTTTGTTATTTGTCAATTTTGGCTTGTACCTAACCTTAGCCAAGTTAGGGTAATAGTGTGTTTATTTTGGACCTTAGAATGTCTTGCTTGTGTGTGGAATAGGTGAATTAGTCATTAGGACTAAGGTCACCATAGCTTAGTTTTGTTAATTATCTTTTGCTTTAATTAGCTTAGTAGTTGGATTGAAAGTTGAGCCTTAAATGTGTTCTAAACACATCTATGTTGTTAGAAGTTTCCAAGAGGTAGTTAAGGGAGTTGGATGCTCGAAATCAAGGAGGAAGAGGGCCTAAGATTTAGGATGGTGGCATAGGGACAAGTTACAAAAAGTTGTTGCAAAGTTGCATGACAACATTTGTCAGGTTGCATGCAACTTAGTTATCTCGGATCCCCTAAAAGGTAGGAGTGTGGGATCAACCAACATCCCTTGAAACATGGAAAAAGGCATCTATGTAAGGTAATGGCTCGAAGGCAAGCAGTTAGAGAATTGTAATCAAGTTTTTGGTTTGTGGGAATAGAAGACAAGTCTACAATTTCTGTGTTTTCCCGAATATCTTAAGTGATAGTGATATCAAATGTATTGTATATACTGATTTGGCATTGTATTCATGTTCATAGTGTAGTTTTAAGTCTTTTTCATTCTGTAAGCAAATTAGTCTGAGTTAAATTAGTGTTGTGAATTCATAGATTAGGGTCTAGAGGGTTTGTTGGATTTGTTTTGAATAGCCAGTCCTTTAATGGCTCCCCCATGAAATCTAGCCACGAGGTTTTCTTGAGAGTAGATGGATTTGTTAGGGGATCCATGTATCAGTATATATCTAGTAGTAGGAGTCATGTGGAGTCGAGTAAATATTTTTAAAATCAAACCCTAGGTGAGCTTGGGAAGTCCGGTTAGAGGTTTGAAAGTGGAAAATTGAAGAACATAGGTAGGGGAAGGAGGTACCGTACGGAACAGGTACAGTTCTAGGTAGATTACAGTCACACCACAACATACTAAGAGCATTGAAGGTTTGTCAATCCATTTGTTGTGAAAAAAAGAACAAGAAATCAATAGGTTCCTAGGAATTAGGCCTATTAGCCCTATTTTCCCTAGGTTCTAGGAGACTAGTGTACGGAGCGCACAGTGAACTGAAACCTTGTAAATCTTTTAAAGGATCCAAAAGGGTGTCTGAAAGTGCAATTTTTTTGCCAGGTTGTTTGGAGAATTTGACCAAGAAAGCCAAAAAGGACACTGTCAAGGGCTCCAAGGAATTAGGCCTTCTCTAGGAAAATCCTTGAAATCTGTAAATGTGAAGATTGAAGACCATCCAATATGGATATAATTGGATGTGAAATGCATGTTTCCAGTATCTCTAGCACCCCTCCAATTAGTTCAAGGTGTTTTGTGATGTTGGCACTTAGAGACTTCTAAGTGGAGGAGAAAGTTGCTAAATCAAGTTGGTGTTAGTCTTCCAAGGTGAAGCACAAAGTTGAGAAACTCTTGGAGAGGAGTTGAAACAAAGCTTAGTTAATGACCTAAGCCTAACCAGAGCCTAGAAGCTATTAGGTTCTAGGAAGAAGACAAGGATAAGGTCTTCTTAGTTGATTGTGCAAGCAAGCCTCAATACACTTACACCATATTGGTATCAGAGCCTTTGTTTGATCAGGCTTGTGATTGATGTTGCAACCCACTGAGTCAGTAGGAGAGAATACACCAGAGGAGGAAAGAACCATGGTGACTAATGCTGAGTTAGCCAAGAAGGTAGAAGAACAGGAGGAGGACAACCGAATACTAAGAGAAAGGTTGTCTTGAATGGAGAAGCTCTTGGATGAAGTCCAAAAAACAACAAACAAAGTAAAGGATAAAATAGAATTGAAGGAAGAGCAGGAAGCAAAGGAAAAGGAAGAGGACTTGGAGGAGGAAGCTCCAAAACCTGACCCTGTCCTTGCTGAAGAACCCTTCTTAAAGGCACTACAGGCCTTAAGTGGCAAAGCTTTGGAAGGTGTGCCACTATTCAGTGGACAAATGGACCCTGATTCAGTTGTGGACTGGATTGAAAGTATAGAAAATCACTTTGAATGTGATGGTATAATAGAGGCCCAAAAAGTAAAAGTGGCCAAGTCAAGGTTGAGAGGTGCAGCTCTCACATGGTGGAAATTTGTACAAGCTGAAAGAGAGAAAGAAGGAAAGGGTCCTATAGTTACATGGAGAGGCATGGTAACCAAAATAAGGAAGACCTACTTACCTGATGACTATGAAGTCCAGTTGCATAGGAGGAGACATAATATTAGGCAAAAAGATATGGATGTCCAAACATACACCGAGGAGTTCCAAAAGTTGTGCCTCAGATCAAAGGTGGTTGAAGATGAAAGCATCAAGCTAGCAAGGTATTTGAATAGGCTCAAGTGGTCTATTCAAGAAGACATGAGCCTAGTAAAATTCAAAACCATTCGCCAATGTTATCAAATGGCCTTAAAGATAGAGGAGAAAGGAAAAAAGAAGCAAGAGCAGATCTCCAAAAGTAGGGGTAAAGGAAAATATAGTAGAGGACAAAGAGGTGGCTATGGTGGAAGGAGTTCAGAACCAAGGGCCCAAGGAGAAGTCAGATACTCTGAGCAGCAAGAAGGAAGCTCTAGTAGAGGTGGCAGAGGAAGAGGCTCTAGCTCTAAAGGAAGAAGTGGTGGAAAAGGAAGAGGTAGTTACTTTACCAACATGAAGTGTTACCACTGTAATCAAATGGGACACCCAGCCTATAGATATCTAGAGAAAGGTAGTACTTCCCATGGAGGGGATAAGAGAACCAATCTAGTTCATGATGAGACAACTGCAACAGAGAAACATTCTGAAGTACCATTGAATTCTAAGGAAGGAGAGAACCTCATGATGAGGAGAACTTTGATCAAGGAGCTGGTTAAAGAAGAACCAAGCCAAAGGAGGTCCCTTTTTAGGATAAAGTGTAAGATGATGGGGAAAGTGTGTAGAGTCATCATTGACTCAAGGTTTGCTAACAATATTGTGTCAGAAGAGACAGTCAGCAAGTTGAAGTTGACAAGGATACCCCACACCAATCCTTACAAGGTCACATGGCTCAATAAAGGTCAACATGTCTTGGTGAATGAACAAGCATGGGTGGAGTTCTCAATTGGAAGGTACAAAGACAAAGTCTTGTGTGATGTGTTACCTATGGATGTATGTCACTTGCTCCTAGGTAGACCATGGCAATTTGATCGCCAAGCTATGCATGATGGGGCAAAGAACTCCTATACTTTCAAGAAGGACAAGGTGACATTCAAAATTCAGTCACTGTTAGAAGATGTAGAGGTGCAGACAGCAGGTCCTAAACTTCTCATGGTTCATGAAAAAGAGTTCTTAGAAGCCTTGGAAGAAGGAGGAGTTGGCTATGCAGTGATGTTAAGGCCAAGAGAGGTAGGTGATGAGAAAGTAGCTGAAAAGCCAGAGTTACCTAAAGAAATACAGAATATGTTGCAGACCTATGAAGGCATTGTGAGTAGTGGACAACCAGCAACATTACCCCCTAAGAGAGCCATAAGTCATAGGATAGACTTGATACCAGGGGCTACCTTACCAAATAAAGTAGCCTACAAGATGACTCCTCAACAAAATGAGGAAATAGCTAGGCAAATTCAAGAACTCCTAAACCAAGGTCTCATTAGGAAAAGTATCAGTCCATGTGCAGTACCCATTATTTTAGCACCCCAAAAGGGAGGAGAATGGAGGCTTTGTACTAACTCCAAGGCCATAAATAAGATAACCATTAGGTATAGGTTCCCTATCCCTAGGATTGAAGACCTCATGGATTGTCTAGGTGAAGCTAGGTACTATACCAAGATAGACCTAAAGAGTGGTTATCACCAAATCAGAATACATGAGGGAGATGAGTGGAAAACAACCTTCAAAACCAATGAGGGTCTATATGAGTGGCTGGTTATGCCATTTGGACTGTCTAATGCCCCCTCCACATTCATGAGACTCATGAATGAAATCCTCAAGGACTACATTGGTAAATTTGTAGTGGTGTATCTTGATGCTATACTAATCTATAGCAAAACAAGAGAGGAGCACCTCAAACATATAGAGTTGGTTTTCAAGAAGCTGCAGGAGGAGAAATTGATGATCAACTTAGAAAAGTGTGAATTCATCAAAACAGAGCTGGTGTACCTTGGATTTGTGCTATCACAAGGCAACTTGAAAATGGACAGCAGCAAAGTGGAAGCCATCCTCAATTGGCCTACTCCAAAGACATCAACAGAGGTAAGAAGTTTTCATGGCCTTGCTCAATACTATAGGAAGTTCATAAGACAATTTAGTGCTATTTGTGCTCCTATGTTGGATACCATTAAAGGAGGAATGAAGACTAAGTTTCTATGGAATGAGCAAGCTAACAAAAGTTTTGAGTTGTTGAAAGAAAAGATAGCTACCCAACCTATTTTGGTGTTACCAAGCTTTGAGAAGCTATTCACCATTGAGTGTGATGCAAGCAATGTGGCTATTGGAGCTGTTCTTAGTCAAGAGGGAAGACCGGTGGCTTTTCATTCAGAGAAGTTAAGTGAAGCCAAGAAGAAGTATTCTTCTTATGACCTTGAGATGTATGCATTGGTCCAGGCTCTAAGGAAATGGAGGCACTACTTGCTTCCCAAGGAGTTCATAGTGTATTCAGACAACCAAGCACTTAATTTCCTGAATTCACAAGAGAAATTGAGTCACAGACACATGAAGTGGGTGGAATACCTGCAAGATTACACTTTCAATATCAATCATAAGAAAGGAGTACTCAACAAGGTGGTAGATGCCTTGAGTAGAAGAGTCCTCACCATTCAAGAAATTCAGTTGAAGAGCATGGGAATAGATCATTTCAAGAATCTATATGTAGATGATGAAGATTTGCAGACATTTATAAGGTATGTGCTGAATGCAAGAATCATTTTCATAGTAAATATGTTGAATAGACTTTGCAAAGTGATCTTTTGTTTAAAGGGAATCAGTTATGTTTCCCTAGAGGCTCTATTAGAGAGAACTTGATACAAGAAAAGCATAATGGTGCATTGAGTGGTCACTTTGGGATCACAAAGACTCAAGAACTTGTTCAAAGGTTCTATTATTGGCCAAGGATGAACCTAGATGTTAGGAGGTATGTGGAAAGTTGTATAGTGTGTCAAAATGCCAAGGGTACTTCTTCAAATGCAGGCCTATACCAACCACTGCCTATCCCTACTAGGCCATGGGAATGCTTGAGTATGGATTTTTTAGTTGGGTTACCCAAGAGAAGACAAGGCATGGACAATGTTTATGTAGTTGTGGACAGATTCAGCAAGATGGCTCACTTTGTGCCATGTAAAACAACCAATGATGCCAGTCAAATAGCCTCTCTTTTCTTCAAAGAGATAGTAAGGATACATGGATTACCAATGAGCATTGTATCAAACAGAGACACTAAGTTCATGAGCCATTTTTGGAAGACACTTTGGTAGAGATTGGGCACTAATTTATCTTTTGGATCTGCATACCATCCCCAAACTGATGGTCAGACCAAAGTTGTAAATAGAAGTCTTGGAAATCTATTAAGGTGCTTGACCAAGGAGTATGGTCAACAATGGGATCAGTTGATTGGACAAGCTGAATATGCTTATAATGACACTGTGAACAGGTCAACAGGGAAGAGTCCCTTTGAAATTGTCTATGGATTACATCCTAGAGGAGTCTATGAGCTGAGAGACTTAAAGGATGGAGTCAAGGGAAGTGGATATGTTGATGATTTTGCTTATGCAATGTAGGAGATTCATGATACAGTCAGAAAGACATTGGCAGAAAACACCATGAAGCATAAGACCAAGGTGGATGAGCATAAAAGAGAAGTGCAGTTCAATGTTGGAGACTTGGTGATGGTGCATTTAAACAAGTCTAGGTTGCCAAAATGAGTTCCTCACAAGTTACAGATGAAGAGGATAGGTCCCTGTCCTATCTTAGCAAAGTATGGCAATAATGCTTTTAGGGTGGAGCTACCAGAAGACAGTGGACTGTCCCCTATTTTCAATATTGCAGACTTAGTTCATTATAAAGGACCACCACCAGACATGGACAAAATTCTCAAGGAAGTCATGCATGATGTGGAAGAGCTCAAGTTACCTTCTGCTACAGTCAAACAAGCTAACAGTATACTGGATACCAGGGTCTATAAGAAGACTAGAACCAAGGAATACAAGGAACATCTGATTAAAAGACATGGTCAATCTGATGCTGATGCAGTGTGGATCAAGGAATCAAAGTTCAAGAAGTTGGGCATTGATCCCAACCTACTCAATCCAGGGATGGATTAAACTCTTTTATTTTGGGGAGGATGGTGCAGGAGCACCTAGGCTAACCTCCATTTTGTTATTTGTCAATTTTGGCTTATACCTGACCTTAGCCAAGTCAGGGTAATAGTGTGTTTATTTTGGACCTTAGAAGGTCTTGCTTGTGTGTGGAATAGGTGAATTAGTCATTAGGACTAAGGTCACCATAGCTTAGTTTTGTTAATTATCTTTTGCTTTAATTAGCTTAGTAGTTGGATTGAAAATTGAGCCTTAAATGTGTTCTAAACACATCTATGTTGTTAGAAGTTTCCAAGAGGCAGTTAAGGGAGTTGGATGCTCGAAATCAAGGAGGAAGAGGTCCTAAGATTTAGGATGGTGGCATAGGGACAAGTTGCAAAAATTTGTTGCAAAGTTGCATGACAACATTTGTTATCTCGGATCCCCTAAAAGGTAGGAGTGTGGGATCGACCAACATCCCTTGAAACTTGGAAAAAGGCATCTATGTAAGGTAATGGCTCGAAGGCAAGCAGATAGAGAATTGTAATCAAGTTTTTGGTTTGTGGGAATAGAAGACAAGTCTGCAATTTATGTGTTTTCCTGAATATCTTGAGTGACAATGATATTAAATGAATTGTATATGCTGATCTGGCATTGTATTCATGTTCATAGTGTAGTTTTAAGTCTTTTTATTCTATAAGCAAGTTAATCTGAGTTAAATTAGTGTTGTGAATTCATAGATTAGGGTCTAGAGGGTTTGTTGGATTTGTTTTGAACAGTCAGTCCTTTAATGGCTCCCCCATGAAATCTAGCCACGGGGTTTTCTGAGAGTAGATGGATTTGTTAGGGGAGCCATGTATCTATATATATCTAGTAGTAGGAGTCATGCAGAGTCGAGTATGTATTTTTAAAATCAAACTCTAGGCGAGCTTAGGAAGTCTGGTTAGAGGTTTGAAAGTGGAAAATTGAAGAACATAGGCAGGGGAAGGAGGTACCATACAGAACAGGTATAGTTCCAGGTAGAGTATAGTCACACCACAACATACTAAGAGCATTGAAGGTTTTTCAATCCATTTGTTGTGAAAAAAAGAACAAGAAATCAATAGGTTCCTAGGAATTATGCCTATTAGCCCTATTTTCCCTAGGTTCTAGGAGACTAGTGTATGAAGGGCACAGTGAACTGAAACCTTGTAAATATTGTAAAGGATCCAAAAGGGTGTCTGAAAGTGCAATTTGTTTGCCAGGTTGTTTGGAGAATTTGAGCAAGAAAGCCAAAAAGGACACTGTCAAGGGCTATAAGGAATTAGGCCTTCTCTAGGCAAATCCTTGAAATCGGTAAATGTGAAGATTGAATACCATCCAATATGGATCTAATTGGATGTGAAATGCATGTTTCCAGTATCTCTAGCACCCCTGCAATCAGTTCAAGGTGTTTTGTGATGTTGGAACTTAGAGACTTCTAAGTGTAGGAGAAAGTTGCTAAATCAAGTTGGTGTTAGTCTTCCAAGGTGAAGCACAAAGTTGAGAAACTCTTGGAGAGGAGTTGAAACAAAGCTTAGTTAATGACCTAAGCCTAACCAGAGCCTAGAAGCTATCAGGTTCTAGGAAGAAGACAGGGAGAAGGTCTTCTTAGTTGATTGTGCAAGCAAGCCTCGGTACACTTTCACCAATGGGCTAGATATCACAAATAACAATCCACTTCTTATGAAACTGACATGTTAAGCTTCCTTTACATTTCATTTTTTTTTACTTGAACAATTGAGAAAATGAATGCTATAACTATCTTACAACAAGTTTAATTTAACTTCCCCATACCTACTCACAACATATAATCATTTAATTTCCATCCAAACGATATATCAATTAAAAGATTATATTCTAATACAGAGATAAATTAAACCTCTCTTTCCTTAATTTTCCCTATGATTAAACCAAATTATTCTTTTACCCAAACATATATTCATATGTGGAAAAACATATTATAAACATGTACATAAATCAAATAACATACAATGTGAACTTCAACCCAAATTTTTAACGTACAAAATATTTACATTCCTCATTATGGGATATACCTATACATATATACTAGTATTCACATTTGCACACATACATATACCTAAATGAAAACGTATTACGACTACCAATATTTGATTTAAATATTCCTCTTATCATTCCTTCAATTATTTAAATAAATCTTCTTCTTTTTTCCTATTTGATTCCCTGATTTATTTAACTAAAATGATCAATAAACATTTATCTTAAATAAATTAAATAATCATTACTTCCTTATCCTATCTTCACATAAAATTATATTTCACCTCTAAGGAATTCAAGCCTATATGAATAATAGTTATAAAGTTTTGTGTTGGGGAGTCTTCTCTAATAGATATTAGATACTAATATTTGATTAAGTAGAAGATTTTTATTAATAAGTGGATTTCGCACTCTCACATAATGACAGGATACCGACAGCTTCAATTTGATAAACGTTTCCATTTCCCATAATGGTTGATAGAGGATGGTGAATATGAAGAGTTAATTTGATAGGCAGAATTACATCTATGAGTTACATTCATGGAGAGAGTTTAGTAACAAGAGACCTAATTTAACATGACCGACCATGATTTAAGTTTATACATGCTTCAAAGATACTAAGTATCGATATTAAAGGACTACTCAACATTGACAAAGCATTAGGCATTGACAAATAGTGAGCTTTAAGAAAAGGTTCTAGGCACCATTTCAGATTAAAGTACAAGAGAAAATGAATATAGATACATATATATTAGGTATACAAGAAGTCGACTGGAAATATGGGTAAGCAGTAGGGGGGTCAGACGGCTTAAGGGAGCCCATCCCAAGGATTAGAATGTGCACAAGGGTCTGTAGGAAAGGCTTTAGAAACTTTCAAGAAGATGCAAAAGGTAGGTATAAAGCCAAGTTCCACTGCATTTTCCTGCAACGTCACTGCCTACGCCAAAATGGGAGCTTTGGAATAGAGAATGGGAATGACTCCCTTGCAAAACAATCAACTAAGATAGCTCTTGTTTTCCTCGCCACCCTCTTATGAAATCTCATAAACATTATAATCTTGCATGGTCTTATCATAACAAAGGTGATTATGAGGCTGCTTGGTCGTTGTTGCGTGGTTGTTAGTCAAGGAACGCTGGGGGCCATGGATTTTGTGTTGCCATACTTTGGGCTGGAACCAGTTCAATTGACGTAGGGAGATCTTAAAAGTTCTCTCTCAAATTTTATATAGGTTCCAGAGGTCCACCCAAGGAACCACGAGAGCTTAATAGCTGAAGGCCATATTTATGTTCAATGAATGCATGATAGCATGGTATGCACAATATGCATTTGATGAAAAAGCTAGGGATATTTTACTAAAATAAAAAAGGATTAAATAGAAGTCTGGAAACCATGTATTAAAAACCGATATAGAAATTGTGAATTGTGAAACACATTTAAAGAGCCAATAATAAAATTCAATTTAATGCCTTTCGATGTATTCATGTAAGTTCATAACCTCCTCTAGATCATTGATGGGAAATGTTATATTGAATTTCAATCACAAGGTGACTTACATACTACATAGAGCAAGAATATATGGTAGCGATGAGGGTTGTATGGTTGCAGAAATGAATGTAAGCATGGGATTCTCAAACAATGCTTTGTCAGCAATCTTCAGGATAAGGGACATGTGATATGCATAACATGCAATGATGTTGCAAAACTCATAGGTGCCATAGGCTTAACATAAGGCATGCAATTTAAAGGAGTAAGTTCGAATGGTAGAAGCAAGCCATAGCCAATATCAATTTCAGGAATCGACACCAAGAAGAAACAACAACATGCATGATGGCTAGAATAGAGTAAAATGAAAGCATTCATAATACCAAGACAAACATATCCTTTTACCTAAATCACGTTATACCAACACTTATCTAGCTTATATGCCGGATAGAGTTGAAGTTGTTTCTGTAGCACTACAAAAACCCTCAAATTCCAGCTTCCAAAACCCCCAAAATCTTCACAGTCAAGAAAACAAATTACTTTTTCCAGCATCCTTCTACCACACTACAGGTTGAAGTCTTTGAATAGTGTGTGTGTGAGGACAAGAGGAATAGAGTGGAGAAACTCTTAGACCCCCATGCACCATGGTGAACATTCCAAAAATAATTCAATTTTTGGGTGTCCATACTCACAAAAGTAAAAGATATTATATCAAGGAACCAAAATGCCTAAGACCCCCATGTGGGAACCAACATGCAAGGAGAAGATGTGTCACAAGAATCCAAGCCCCCTAAAAACGTGCTCCCGGGCCAAGATAAACTATAACGATTCCCTTATCCGTATTAACATGCAACAAGTATGATTGGTAAACAACTAAAGTTATTCCTCAATCCCCGTATGCAACTAGCCATACAACCAATTATATTTGGTATGAAATTAAATTCCTTCCCCCATGCGATGCAACCGTAACAAAAATTAAGGAGAAAACTCTCACTCGACTCGACATGCCATAACTTTTTTTTTAAGCTCTTACTTTAAACTGCCAAAATCCAAGACAACTAGTCCTAACATAGACTCCACCATCATAGCCCAATAATTGCATATTCCAACTTACAACTTATATTTATTTATTTATTATAGATTAACTTTATAATTTTATAAATCCATTGATATTCATTTATCAAAGTACCTCGTTTACGCAATAAATTCATTTTAATGCATAAAGTAATTAAAAGAATTTATCAATTAAATAAACCAAATGCTGAAACAGTTACCTAGACCCAAAATCAACAATTAATGAACAGAATTACTCTAAACGCCTAGAGAGGTCAATACGGAGGAACATTACATCTATTTTCTAGCATATAAAAGAGTGGAAAAACTTTCAAACCCTCATATTTACCCTGGATAATAAACAAAAAGGTGTTCGGGATAACTCAAAGGAACAAGAAGAAGAGTTATACATATATTTCAAATCCTTAAATTAAAAGTTACAAAAAAATATAGACTCACTATAATAAGGAGGGACATTAATAATTTTTTGGCTGTTTACATCTTAAATTAATTTGTTCTTGGAGGAAGAATAAATGAAATAATTATATCATAGTGAAGAAATGAAAAGATATGATTGGAGAATCTAGTTTTTTTTATAAACATAAAAATGATTTTTGAAAGGACCAACACCCTTTTACCAATTAATAACATCAATTAGAAAAAAAATATTCAGGTACCATAAGATATGGGACTATCAAAGAAAAAAATAAAATAACAATAATAACACAACATAAGATGCACCTATTTGTTATCAGCTAGTTTTGGAGCCCACTAGTAGAATGCTTTTGATAATATTTAAGCTACATTTATAGGATGCAAAACCCCAAAAGAAAAAATCCACAAGGGCTAGAGTTCACTAGATCGGATCATAATAACAAAAATAATAGTAGAATGATACTAACAAAATTATAAAAGCAATCAAAACCAAAAGTCCCTAGGGGGTGTGGACAAGCCCCAAACCACTACTTTGCAATGTTCTCCCATTCCTCCTTGGGGAATTTGAAAGTTTCCACTTTAGACTGGCTAGAGCTAGGATCAATCTCAAGCACATCCTTCTTGATTTCCTCCTTCAGCACCAAAGAAAGAGTCACATTAGAGTGATGGATTACCTTGATGGTATAGTAGGTGATGTTGAAAGTATAAAGTGTTGTCATTGATGTCAACTATGTGCACAGAGGAAGTTGGTTATTGACTGTATATGCCGAGGATATTAAGAAAATTGTAATAAAAATGGTTTTTTGTTTGTGCATGTATAGTTGAGATGATGAAGAAGTGTCATAAGTAAATGGATTTATCCTTATCTTGCTATGTCTGGAAGTGTGTTAATTGAAGTAATGTTCTGAAATGATGTCTCTAGTACTTGTTCTCCAAGTGCTTTTGAGAAATTTGATAAATAGAGAAAACAATGTCTTATAGGTATATAGTGTATGCTCCGACATGTGCTATGTGTTTCTTCTATGTTGATTCTATGTTTGTGCAAATATGAGGTATTGTTCATGGTTGTTGGTTGTTGCAAAATTCAAATTTTGGGTTTTTATATTGTTGTACAATGCAAGATATTTTCACCAGTATGAGAACGAATTGTTCAATGATGTTTTTTGTAGTTTGGGAGAAATATATTTGCTTCATGTTTCTCTACTATTTGGATTTAGGTTGTACGGATTTGGGAAGTTTATAATAATGCTTTTATCTTTATGTGTTCAAATTTTTACTTGATTTGGTGTAGCATAGAGTTTCATTTATCAGTATGCAAACAAGGGTTATCATTTGTCCTAAATTGAAGTAGTTGTTGATGCAAATATTGTTGAACTAGTTGATAAATCTTAAGTAATTCATGGATTGTTCTAGATTGATTTCAAGTGAATTATTTTTTCTAAAACTTTTGGCTTGATCTAAGGAAGCGTTTACTTAATGTCTATGGTTTTTTGCATGGGTGTTGGCCAACCTTGTGTTTAACACTACATGCAAGGCTTATAGAAGCATGTTGAAGAGTTTTAGGATCTATTTGGGTCCTAATTAAGGATTTATGTAGGTATCCTTTCATTCCTATCCACCACAAGATTGTTTGGGTGCCAACCTATTCCAATTTGAATGTATAACAACTAATGGCCAACATTAGAGAAAGTTCTTGAAGTAGAAGTTGATATAAATATGTATGGTGTCAATGCAAGAGGAAGACAAGAAAATTAAGAAGCAAGATATATGTGATATTGTTATGAGTGAAGTGTAATGAGATGTAAATTTGAGAAAATCAGTACAAATTTCATGTTAGGGTTCTGAAGGTAGTGAGCTAAAGGCATCTGATATATTTCATGTGAGATTGTGAAAGTGTGTGAGAAATTGTGGTGGACTCCTTATTGCATTGAGATGTGTTTCTCTATGTAACATTCTTCTTCTATCTTCTTATATTCTTTCTATGACAGTGATCCTTGGCTATGAGCCTTTTTGGATAGTGTGTCCTATTTTGGAAATGAACCTATGTATTTAGTTCTATAATTCTTTATATTGTGAGCTAAACGTCATCATATTTTTCATTCATTTTGTTTTCCATGTAAATCTAGTGTTCTTATGTGCATGGTTTTACTACTTTTAGTTTTAGTTTTTGCATTTAATATTTGAGCACATTTGCAAAGTAAAAATTTTGTGAATGGTTGTAGATTTAACTTTTGCTGAGGGTTTTAAAGGTTAAAATTGCTACAACTGATTTACCCTCTCTTAGTTGTCTTGTTCAACAATTGGTATCAGAATAGGGTTCCTTGGAAGAAGAGCTTAACCACTCAAGGTAGATCTGGGATGGCGAGAAAGATAACTTTTGGATCTCCCTAAATTAAATGGCATAGATTATGCATTCTGGAGAACATAGATGCAAGGCTATCTGTCATCACATGGATTTGAAGTTGAAAATGCATATAAGATTGCATATTTTCCACCTCAAAATAGTCCAAGTACAAGTGTAGAGATTAAGATACATGAGGAAAATACTAAGGCAAGATGTAATAACCCTCCTAGTTGCTAGTTGGACTCATTAGTTTATGCTTTGATTTGATACATTGATACTATGATGGTATTGTTTTGTGTGATTGGTTAGTTAGACATTTGATGATGTTGTTACTCCTTTTGTGGACATGATTATTTCATATGACATTGTGGTTGGTGATATTAGTTTATTTTCATATTTATATTATGATGTGGTGGTTTAATAGATTATGTCATGAGATGAATTGTTAGCTTAGAAATGTTATTTTATCAATCATGTTATAATTGTTAGGATAGATGTGATGAAGGACTGTGTAGCATCACTCATTGCAAGTGCTCTGTTACGCTGTGATTCCTTCTCACAATACAATGCTTTGATTTTATATATATCTATGCACATGTACACGACTTCGTTTGTATGTAGGAATTGCAGGTACATAGTCTCGATTCCACCTGCTTCGGCAGGACAGGGCGAGCACAAATAACCCAACGATATAAAGTTGAAACAGAGGTGACAATGAAGTTTTCCCGTTCCATGATGTCAGACCACCTTGTTGAATGGTATTGTATGTTCTGTAGTTGTCATGATTTGTGGTTGTGGTTGTGTTATGTTGTATATAATTAATGTTGGTATTTTATATGTTGTGGTGATTTCAATTTAGAAATTGTTGATTAAAATATTAGATTAAATTGTATTTAAATATTTAAATGTTTATTTATTTGAAAATCCATGTATTTTATTAAATATTAAATGGTGTATTGTCAATGTAAATAAATTACCGAGTTGAAGATAATAATAAAATAATTAAATTTAAATTTTGTGCATGAGCAAGTAAGGCTAGCAAAATGGAGTTTTAAAAAAAGAAAATAATAATGACAAATGGGAAATCATGTGTGGGGAGAAAATGCAATGCTATTAATAGAAAATGTTGGTTGGGTTGCATGTAGGGAGAAAAAAAAATAGAGAGGTTTTGAAAAGAATAAGGAAAATTCTTCTTTTGCTGGAAAAATTATGGTAGCATTTTAGAGTTTTATTTTTGAAAAGGAGGGGGAGATTGTGCTAGTAGGGTTTTTGGTGTGGAGAATCTATCAACAAAGAACAGAGAAGAATAAGAAGAAGAAGCTGAAAATGGAGTATTGAGGAAAGGAGCGAGAGCTATTCGAAGGGTTGGTTGGAGCAAGGACTTCATCACATTTCAACAAGCAGGAGTCCAGGTTCCAAAAATTCCTTCTCTTTATTTGTTTAAAAATTTCATTAAAAATCATATTGTATTGGGTCAAGAGAATAATTTGGTTTTCATGAAATTTGGAAAAATCTGGGTTTTTAAACAAATTAGGAAAAATCTGAGTTTTTTTAACAATTTGGGGAAAAATCTGGGTTATCAATTAATTTGAGGAAAATCTGGGTTTCAAACAAAATAGGGAAAAATATCGGTTTCAAATAAAACAGGGAAAAATCTGGGTTTTCATGCTTTTGGGAAAAATCTGGATTTTCAAGTAATTTGGGAAAAACTGGGTTTTCAAGTGTTTTGGGGAAAAATCTGTTGTTTTTCTTAAAACTCTGTTATTTTGAATGCCCTGAGTTTTTTTCTTTAAAACAGGGTCATGAGAAAAAAATCTGCTCTTTCTTTGAAGCTATTAAATCACCATAGTCAAACTAGTTCTTAAGGTTTTGGAATTTGACATAATATTCCTCTCTGTTGCAAAAAAAATAAAAATAAAAATAAATAGATATCAGGTTATGAGAGCAAATAGTAGTTGATTTAAAACCATGTGTATATCTATATCTTGTTGAGGAAATTTTTCTTACTCCTTCTCTGATCTGTTCTAATTTATTCAATGCCTGTTTAATGATATACAAAGATAAATATATATTTATATTTATTGTGTGTGAGATTTGGCTAGGGTTTATATTTATAATTTTATATTTGGAAACTGTATTTAAATCTTATTGAGAGCCGAACTGCATCGGCGTCCATGCCTGTTAAGGACAGAATTAATATTTTTTAAAAAACAAAATGAAAAAAATTCATATTAAAAATTACATGTTAGAAATGTTATAAAAGAATAAAAAAATAAAAAATTTATTAAGGGTTGGGAGGGACGGACTGGCCGCCCCCCCCCATACCCTGTGTGGTGGTTAAAGCTGCGCATGGACTGCCGTGCGCAGTCCATGCAAGGGCTGTGCCGGCAGGGAGGTAAGACTCCCTTTTTTTGTTTATTTGCTTTTCTTTTATTATTTAATTTTTAGTAATTTAGATTTCTAAAAATTAAAACATATTAGTATAATCTGTTTTGTTTTATTTATTCATTTCAGTTTAAATGTAATTTAAGAAAATTGATATATATATATATATATATATATATATATATATGTTTTATGTTTATGTATATTTTTATATATATATCTATATAAAAATATATGATAATTTATATTCTATTTTTTTTTATATATGCAGTGAATAGATTGAAAAAGTAAATGGTTTCTTTTAATCGAAATATAAATTGTCTTTGAAAGTAAAATGCTAATAATTTTATTATAATAGAAATTTAATGTATTATTTACATATAGTAATTGTCTCTTGTATTTTATGAATTTAATAATTGATCTTGAGAAAATTGAAATATTCCCTGTCTTAATTGTTTTGAGTAAGTTGATATGGTGTCTTGAGATCATCAAATTATGTGTAGTTACATTCTATTTTTTTGTGTTGGCTTTAATGTCGATGTGGGAACCCGGTTGTTGAATTGAAACCTTGTTCCAGAGGCTTGTTTATTTTTGGATGTTATTCTCGTTTGAATTTCTCTTTGGAGTTGAAAACTTGTGGTTCATGTTTGGAAGGGTTGAACGGTTGTTGAGACTTTTTGGTTCTGAGTTGTTGCGAGAGGGTTAATGCCTCGCTTGTTCTAGTTTTGGTATCATGCTTATTTGTTGAGGTTCAACCCTTGTCTTGTTTCAATTTTCTATTAGGGGTCATAGGGAGAGTGGCTCTTTGTGGGGGCCGGTGCCTCGGTTAAGAGGAAGTGCATAGGAGAACCCACGTAAGAGTAGGTAAACAAGTGATAACCTAAAAAAAATAGAATTAGGGGGAAAGGGTAGTAAAACACTCAAGATAATAGAAATTGGATTCCTCGTCTATGCATTAGGGCTATCATGGACTAATGATAGATTGAGAAGGCCGTGGTCGGCAAAGTCATAATCTCGTCTTCATGAGAGGTTATTGACTCCGCATGAGCTACCCTATGGTGTCGGCGCCTCAAGTAGGAGGAAGAGCCAAGAGATCCATAGATGGGTGTCGGTGCCTCATGTTGGAGGAAGAGCCAGGAGATCCCATGAGAGCTATGCAATGACACTCTCCACTAGACTTCCTATTTTCCTTGTTGCTCTTTTGCCTCTGGAAATGTATATTGGACTTTGGATGTTGTATCAGTTTCCTTAGCTTTGTACCCCTATTGTTGATTCAGATTTTGTGAAAGTGATTGTGAGTATACTTTGGTGACTTGTTATTGTCATTGCTTGGTTTAATTGTATTCTCTGAGTTTGTATTTATGTTTGTACCTTGCTGTCATGGAGTCGGTTTGGCAATCTTGGTTGGGTTAACTTCCTTGTCACCTCTGAGCACGGGGGGTGAGTTATCTATAATTCACATGGTTGGGTGGAACGTGCTCCGCACCCGTTGGGTTCCCCATTGGCATCCTTTGTTCGCAGCATTTCCGCAGTTGGAGTTGTTCCAGTGCTCACTTTGTTATTCAAAATTCATTGTAAATTGTATCATCCCGCTTGTTTGGGAAATTCATTGTAATTATTATATCAAAGGATTGTAATGTAACATTATATCAATGATGTAATAGTTAGGATTGTATGTAATTTTATTTGATGAGATTCATACGATTGTATTATGTGATATCTTAATATACTTGCTCTTGGTTCATGGATGTTCAATTATTCATGGTTATTATATTATAAATGGTTACATGGTTTATCATTATCTTTTATTTTCATTTGTGGTTGCAATGTAACCTCGGGTGCCCCAGAGAACTAAGTGAGATAATATGATGTAATATGTTATGTGATTATGATTAATGTATTGTAAGTTTAATTTAATTGTTTTAAAGAAAAAAAAAATTATTTTCCTTTTTTGAGTTCTCTGGGGTTTGCACGGCGGGCGTTACACAAGATTTCTTATTATGAATGGTCTTTCAAAAATTGAATTAGTTAAAGTTATGAGTTTGAACACTATTAAAGAAGTATGGGATAAGCTAGAATGCATCTATGAAGGAGATGCCAAAGTTAAAAAAGAAAGGTTGCAAATCTTGAAGGAAAAAATTGAGGGCCTACAGATGTTTGAAGATGAATCAATTACAATTTACATGTAGAAAATTGATGAGATGGTAAGTGCAATGAGAGGCCTTGGTGTACAAGTCAAAGAATCTAAAGTGGTAAAGAAAGTTCTTAGATCTCTTCCTAATTATTATAGTGAAAAAAATAATTCTATTGAGGAAGTTGTAAATATTCTAGAGATCATATGATTGGTACACTAACTTCTTTTGAGATGAGGAAAAAGGGATTGAAAAATAACACAAATGTAGAAGTTTCCTTTAAAGCCAATACATCAGAAAATATTGAAGAACTAGATAAGGAAGATCTAGATGAAGTGGAAGCTGACTTTGCGAGAAGAATGAAGAAGGACACCAATAAGTACAAGGGTAAATTACCTTTCAAATGTTTTAGTTGTGGTGATATAGTTTATTATGCTTCAATATTTCCAAAAAGGGATGAAATAAATAAACATAGAGAAAGCAAGGAAAATAAAGGAAATATGATCAAAAGAGCATATTATGCCAATGAAGATGTTGGAATTTCTGATAATGAGTCTGATTATGGGGATTTTGATGATAATGAATGCTTGTTCCTAGATTTAAAATATGAATCTAGTCCTAAATATGTGTGAAGGAATGTGCTTAGGAGAAAGTTGAAGGTACTGTAGTATTTTTTTTTCATGATAAACAAGAGAAGAACTACTGGGTTGTTAATAGTGGTTGCTCAAATCACATGAATAGTGACAAAAGTAAGTTTTTTAAACTTGAAAAAGATGATGGAGGATTAGTTAAGTTTGGAGATGATTTTGGTGCCAAGATCTATGGGATAGGTTCAATTAGTTTTGATGTCAAGCATATTACTAATGATGTCGACTATGTTAAGTGTTTGAGACATAATCTCTTGAGTGCTGGATAGATGTGTAGTAAGGGATATAATCTTGTGTTCAAGGATGAAAAATGTGAAATCAAAAAAGGGTCTAGAACCGTGATTGTTGTTGGAAAGAGGATTGGAGGAAAATAATATCAACTTAAAGGTGTTGATGGATATTGATTTATGTCTTAGATTAATGATAGTTGGTTATGTCATCAAAAGATGTTTCATATGAATTTTGACATGGTGAGAACCAGTGCAGTACAAGTTGTGAGAGATTTACCAAAAATCACAAATCCGGTTAATGTTGCCTATAAGAATTGTCAATTTGGAAAGCATGCTAGAAAAACCTTCAGAACATAGGAACAATCTACTTCTGGACTGTTGGAATTGATTCATAAAAATATTTGTTGTACTAAAAGGGTGAGAAGTCTACAAGGTGACACAACTCCTCAACAAAATGGATTTTTTGAAAGAAAGAACAGGACAATTCAAGAAGTTGCTAGAACAATGATAATAGAGGCAAATCTATCGAAAGTCTACTAGAGAGAAGCAATTCACATTGTTGTTTATGTGCTCAACCGAGTTCAAGAAAAAGATAACAACATTAAGACTCCCTATGAGCTATGATATGGAAAGATTCATACTGTTAAGTATTTCAAGGTATTTGGAAGCAAATTTTATATCAAGAGAGATGAAAATATATGAAATTTTGATGCATGATGTGATGACGGTATCTTCCTTGGATAATCTACAAGAATCAAAGCTTACAAATGTTACAATAAAAGGTTGTAGAAAGCACAAATGTCAAGGTTGATGAAGTGTTGGAGAATTCAATTGAAATTGATAGATATGTGTCAGATGAACTTGATTGTAGAGAAGAAGAAGAAGAAAAGGTTGAAGAACAAGAAATGTAGAATGAAGAGGAAGAAGCTCTGAAAAAGGCTCCTAAAACCCCTAAGTATGTGCAAAAGAATCATTATGAAGACCAGATCATTGGAGACAAGAGGAAAGGTGTATTGACAAGAAGTAAAGCTATTGAATTTGAGGTAAATTATTGCTTACTTTCTAAAGTTGAACCTAATACTGTGAGTGAGGCATGTAAGGATGAACATTGGATGAAAGAAATGAAAGAACTTATGCAAATTGAGAAAAATTGAAATTGCGAAGTGGTTCCTAGACCAAAAAACAAGAACATAATTGGAAGCAAGTGGGTTTTCAGAAGAAGAAAAAATGAATGAGAATGGAGAAGTGATAAGAAATAAGGCAAGGGTTGTGTGTAAGGGTTACTAACAAGTGGAAGGTATAGACTTTCAAGATACATTTGCTTTGGTGGCTAGAATGGAAGCTATCAGAATGTTTTTGGAATTTGCTGCTTATTAGGATTTCAAGGTTTACCAGATGGATGTGAAGTCTAATTTCTTAAATAGAGAGTTGAAAGAAGTTTACATGGAACAACAAGAGGGATTCCAATTGTAAAATCAATTGAATATGGTATGTAGATTGAAAAAGGATTTATATGGCTTGAAGCAAGCACTCAAAGCTTGGTATGCAAGGTTGGACAAATATTTTATTTAGCAAGGTTTCAACAAGGGTACTACAAATAGAAATATCTATTTCAAAATTTAAGATGACAAGATCTTGATAGTAGTTGTGTATGTGGATGACATTATCTTTGGAGGAAATGAAACTATGTAAGATATTTGCTGAAGAAATGTAGAAAGAGTTTGAGATATCTATGTTTGGTGAGAGGATTTTTTTCCTTGGAATGCAAATATGGAGTTATCCTTATGTTTCTATGTTTTTAAGTATGTTAGAGTGAAGTAATATGTTGAAAAGATGTTTCTAGTACTTGGTTTCCAAGTGCTTTTGAGAAAATTTGATAAATAGAGAAAATAGTGTCTTGCAAGTATTTAGTGTAGGCTTGAGATGTGCTCCACATTTCTTTTTTGTTGATTATATTCTTGTGTGGATTTGAGGTATTGTTCATGGTTGCTGGTTGTTCCTATATTTAGAATTTGGGTTTCTAGATCATTGTACAGTGCAAGATAGTTTCACCAGTATGAGAACCAAATGTTTAGTGATGTTTTCTATAGTTTGGGAGAAATGTATTTGCTCTGCATTTCTCCACTATTTAGATTTAGGTTGTGTGAATTTGGGAAGTTTCTGACAATTCCTTTATCTTTCCGTGTTCAAAGTTTTACTTGATTTGGTGCACCACAGTGTAAGTTTCATTTATCAATATGCAAACAAGGGTTATCAATTGTTCTAAATTGAAGTAGTTGTTGATGTGAAGATTGGTTGAAGTGGTTGATAAATCTTAAGTAATTCATGGATTTTTTTGGATTTTTTTCAAGTGAATTATGTTGCTTGGAACTTTTGGCTTGATCTAAGGAAGCATGTACTCAATGTCTATGGTGTTCTGCAAGGGTGTTGCTCGAACTTGTGTTTAACACTACATGTGAGGCTTGTAGAAGCATGTTGAAGAGTGTTGGGATCTGTTTGGGTCCTAATTAAGGATTTATGTAGGTCACCTTTCATTCCTATACATCATGGAAATGTTTGGGTGTCAACCCATTCCAATTTGAATGTATAACGGCTAATGGTTGACATTGGAGAAAGTGAACTTGAATTAGAGGTTGATATAAATATGTATGGTGTTGATGCAAGAGGAAGAATAGGAAGAGTAAGAAGCAAGATAGATGTGATATTGTTGTGAGTAAAGTGTAATGAGATGTGAATTTGAGTAGAGCAGTGTGAATTTCATGTTAGGGTTCCAAAGGTAGTGAGTTGAAGGTATTTGATATCTTTAATGTGAGACTACAAAAGTGGGAGAAATTGTGGTAGACACCTTGTTGCAGTGAGATGTGTTTCATTGTGTAACATTCTTCTTCTATATTCTTGTAAAATTTTTGTGGCAGTAAGCCCTGGCTGTGAACCTTTTTGGATGGTGTGTCCTATTCTTGCAGTGAACCTTTGTATTCAATTTTGGAATTCTTTATATTGTGAGATAATCCTCTTTGTTTTTTTTCCCTCATTAGGTTTTCCACATAAAATTTATGTTCTTATGTTCTTGGTTTTACTACTTTCAATTTATGTTTTTGCATTTAATAATTAAGCACATTTATAGAGTAATTTTTTTGTGAATGCTTGTACATCTAACTTATGTTGATGGTTTTAAAGGTTAAAATTGCTACAACTAATTCACCCCCCTCTCATTTTTCTTGTTCAATAGGAGAGTCTATCTATTTTCCTCTTGAGAGTGCTAACACAAGCCAACAAAGCCTTGTAGTCTTCATCAGAACCTTGAATAGGCATACTAGTCATCTCATTCCTCATATGATGGTGGAGTCTGAAGTGGACTCCTCCAACAAAATTTGGGTTGAGCTCAGGGAAGTGGCTAGAGCCATCCACATATTCTTCCACTTCCTCCATAGTCTCATGCTTGTTTTCTTCCTATTTATTCACCTATTCAGAAATACTACATTTAATTAGGAGGTATGAGGTTTCTATTTAGCAATAATATTGGATCTCTTAACACTGGCAAGCTCCACACCAACATCCATATCCATGGTCATCTTGTTATCCTTCTCCCTAGAGCCTCCACAAAGCCATATCCATAGAATGTTATTCTTTGGTGAGAAATTTAAATTAATCAATCAAAGAAACCCCCAAGGTATTAGCTTCATCAAAACTATATTTTCTTCTCTAAATCATGGACTTGGCCCTAGTTCTCCTAGACGGACCCTCTTATATACTCTCCCTTTTATGATTTTTATGTGTATTTTACATACCATAAAGTCCACTAGCCAAAATTTTATAGTCTACTTGGTGAAATTGATAGTCTTGGATAAGTTCTTGTTTAATCCTCCTAGTTATTTTGCAATATGTGGAAATTTAACTCCATGTTATCCTAATTCTAGAAGGTACCAAAGAAATACTTTACCTGCTACCTTATTCTTTTATCCACTTGGTTTTTAGGTTGTTCTTTTCTCTATTTCAACACCTATTACAATTTTAGCCTCTACCAAGAATCATAACTGCTAGTGATGAGAAAATTGGCCTATGAAAATATTCCATTATCACTCCCATGTTGGCCAACATAGATTCAAAATTTGAACTAGTAACTAACCATTACCCATGTTTGAATCTAAGCTCATTGATATTCAAAAAAAGATGCACCTTCCATTGGAATATATGTTGACTAATAGGAAACAACTATAGAAAAGTCATGGATGCATGTCACACTACCACAAAACCACAAGACCTCTCTCCTCTTTCTAGATGCATGATATACATCAATGTATCATTGAAAAGTCTTCAGCCATGGACATGCATCAATATTGTGTAACAAAACAATTTCATCTTTGTCTTGCTAAATCCAAAATGTGCTTGTGTGCTATCATGACATCTATTGGTATTTCACACCACTACAATTTCAAAAAGGTTGAAGCAAACTCAAAATGTGCTCTTGCACAATTGTGACACTTGTCCCAATGATGTTATCCTTTGATTATCATAAAGATTAACTTTAGGCTTAGGAAAAATATTTTGAACCAACTTAGACCATAAGCAAGGCTGGTAAATAATGATATAGAAAGACTTAAGTGATCAAAAACTACCAAAATCTAGTCAATGATGAATTAGACCATAAAGTGCATGACCAAAAAAATATTTGAGTTTCAAGGGAATTAGGGCTAAAAACCTACCAAGAGCACATAACCCTAACCATACATGATCACCAATCTAGTCTAAACGAATACCAAATTAACATCTAAACATGAGAATAAACAAAAAAACCAAAGCAATGCAATAAAATCCCCAAAGAAGAGATTTCACATCAATTACAATTTTTTTCCTTTTTGACATCAATGACAATAATTTTGAATAATATTTTTTAGCTACAACCAAGTGAAGTTCAAAGAATCTAAACAATTCAAGACTGTGTTCACAACACCTTGGGGTACTTATGTATATGTGAGAATGTATTTTGGTTTGACTAATGCTAGTGACACATTTTAGAGGGAAAAGGATGTAGCCTTTGTAGATTTGATTTACATTATTATGGTTATATAGCAAGATGAGTTTACTTTTTTCTCAAAGAAAGTTGAAGATCATTGGCTACATATGGAAAATGTTTTCATACGAGCTTTGTAGTATGGGATTTCTCTCAATCTCAAGAAATGTATGCTTAGGGTCACCAAGGAGAAATTATTAGGCCATACTATGTCTAAGGATGGTATAATTATAGATTTTGAATGAGTTGCTACAATTATAAAGATTCCATGGCCCAAGACTATCAAAAGTATACAAGATTTCTTTTGGTAGTTCAACTTTCCTAGGAGATTTGTGACATTTTTTGTACCAAAAAACTAAGCCTATCTTTTAAATTCTTAAGAAAAGGGGAGACAATAGCCTGGGGTAAAGATCCAACAAAATAATTTTATAGTATCAAAGAAGCTATCAAATAGGCTCTTGTTTTAAAATCCCATGATTTTTCCAAACTATTTAAATAGTTGTTCTCTTTTGCCTCATTTCATAGTATTATTGTAGTTTTGTTACAAAAGAATGAAGAGGGATATAAACAAACCATTGTATTCTTCAAAAAATCTCTTTAGGAAGTATGAAGAAATAAGCTTATGCATTGGTGAAATTTGTCAATAATTTTATTTCTTACTTAGTTTTGGCTAAAACTATTAATTATGCGTCTAGTGTAGTTGTGAAGGATATATTTACACAACAAGAGATAAAATGGAGGATATGTATATGGATCAAAAAAATCCAATAGTTTAATATTGACATATAGATCACTAAGTTACTAAGATGTCAATGACTAGAAATTTTAATGGAAGAATATAGCTTATAAGTGAATTCAAATAATTTTGTCCAGGAAGAGAAAACTTTAGAGGAATATAAGTTGTAACTATCTTCATGGTACAAATATATAATCTACTATTTGAAACACATGGTATGTCTAGAGGAAATTTCTAATAATAATAAAAGGATATTAAAATTTTAATCAAACAAGTATTCTATTGTGAATAGTGATATATATTGTAAAGACAAAGATGGTATTTTATTGAAATGTATAGACAAGGATCAATATTCTAAAGTGCTTAATTAAATGCATAGTGGGGTATATGGTGGTAGTTTTATGGCTAATACAACTACACAAAAGATACTAGGGGCTAGATATTTTTATTTGCAGATACACATAATATGGTTAGAAGTTGTGATGCATGCCAAATTTCTTTAGTAAATTAAAGTATGTTGGAGCATTGCCATTAATAACTATGACAAAGGAGTAAAATTTAAACAATGGGGAATTGGATTTATTGGTGAAATTATAGAGAAGTCAAGTGGAGGATTTAAATGGATCCTTGTATCTATAAGCTATTTCACCAAGTGGGTTGAGGCAATCCCAACAAGGAGAGAAACAAGTAGGGTTGTCATGGACTTTATCATGGATCAAATAATTAAAAGGTTTTGGGTTCCAAACAAACTAATCATAGGCAATTATATGTGTTTTAGATCTGATGAATTTAATGGATTTTGTTTTAATTATGAAAGTAACTTATCGAATTCATCTCCTTATCACCCTAATGTAAATGGACAAGTTAATCAATCAATAAAATCTTATTGAAAATCATAAAGAGAATGTTGGGAAGGAATAAGAATTCATGGGATTCAAAGCTCAAATTAGGATTATGGGCCAAGAGGGAAACAATCAAGAAGTCCACAAGAAAATCACCTTATGAACTATTATATGGTTTAGATGCCAAGATCCTTGTGAACAATTTATTTCCAATTTACAATTTGTGCAATAAAAAGATGATAATTTTTTAGATTCAAACAATTGAATGAATCATATGAAACAAAGGGAAATTCTCATGATATCAATTTGAAAAGGCATTATCAAGTCAAATAATTGTTTGAAAAAAGGGAAAATAACAAAAAGTTCTAGATAGGTGACTTTGTATTGATGTGGAATACTATATTGCAATACACGGGGAACATGGTAAATTTGATTCCTTATGGATTGACCCATTTTAAATCATTGATAATCATGGTGAGAATTCATATTTATTGGAAAATATGAAGATCAGGTTTACCAATGCATGGAAAATTCCTAAAATATTATTTTTCTTAATGTTTCTCTTCCATACATAGATATATCTTTATGTATATTTTTGTATAGTGTTTTCTTTCTATTGCCATTTTTTCGGTTTATTTTATATGTTTGCATCCTAGAGAGTTATAAATCCCCATCATGCTTCTGAAAATCATGTGTCCCTAGTGGAACCCCTCAAAATTTTGTGTTCCACTAATATTAGATGCATATCTGGTTATCTTTTCTAGTTTGGAAAGTTTCATGTCTCAGGGTTATGGTTTTATCTATGTTCTAGGATTTTGTTTATTCCCTAAACCCTTTGGAAAATCCTAAGTGTTAAAACCCTTGCATACGTTCTAATTTGAAGTTGATTGGTGTTAGCCTGTTTCTAGTTTCCCAAGTTATAATTAATGTCATCTAACTCATTTACTTACTAGCTCCTAATGCCTAGTGCTCCTAGTCATTACCCACTCGAATTATCTTAAACCTTGTTTATGTTAGGAAAGTTTGAAAATATCTCAAATATTTACCATTTTTCGAGTTTATAATAATGCATAAAAGTTGTTTTCCTTGTCAAGGTAGTGGATGACCCCCTCTTAAGTCATAAATAAATGCATGTGCTTCTTAAAAACCTTTAAGAGTGGTCATTGGGTCCCACCAAGTGCATTCTATTGGTCGACTGCTAGCCTGCAAGAATAAAATAATTGGTTAAAAGAGCAAGTGGGGAAGTGGGAAAGTGACACCTACCCATCCTTGTGGTGGGTCCTACCTTTTATTAAAGTCATCAGTGATGAAGGTTTATGAGATCAATGGCTTAGATTCACTCTGATGAATCAATCTTGACCATTCCCTACTAGCCCACAAGGGACCCACTATCACATCTTAGCTCTTGGAAGGATAGTGGGAAAGCACCACATGGCATCATCACCACCCTCTACACAAATTTTAAAGGAATTGAAATATTTGTCTAAATACTTTGGGTAACTATGGTAATCTTAAAAGTTGTGCTACTAAAGAGATACAAGCGCACGTGAAAAATTTCTCCATCAAATGTTTTAATCACGACTGTTCATTAGGAAGGAATATTAATAGCCTGAGCATTGGCTTAGAGATTTAAAGGGGGCCCATATTAATGGTTGATGGGTTGATCTAGGCCATTGCCTACTATCACACGATAGTAGATCTAAACCTTGCAGATTCCAAAGGGCTAGCAGGTGGCTACCATGTGGATTGTCTTATGCCTTGCATAGTGTTGTGGGACTGTCGAGCCAACATGGAAAGTGAAAAAATGACAATAAATTGGCTGAGTAGATGTTTAGTGAGAAAAAATAAAAAATTTAAAACTTCTTTCACCGCATCTTGGCCACACATCAGTCCAAATCATGATGGGATCAATGGAAAGAATTCAAAGTTACCAAAAAGGACATCATTTCAAGAGTCATTTTAGTTTGCGTGAGTGAGTAGTAATGGTGGATTTGATGTTTTTCTACCAAATTAAGAGCTTTATTCACCATAAAGGCTTTCTTTAAGCTTATAGTTGATTACAAAAGCATTTCTAAGGTATTTCAAAGTTGTTTTAGAGTATTTTGAGTGTTTAGCATCTTCAATTCTAAGGTTTTTTGCGTTTTAAACTAGTAAGTTCAAACTATGATTCTTGAGTTGAATTTCTTCCTGATTTTATTTCAATTGCAATTTTTGTCATCTAACTTAGGTTTTAGGACTTCTTTTAAGGTTTGATGATCATTGAGTTTGTTGCAAATTTTAATAATTTGGTTAGTTTTGCATCAAGTCTTTCCTTGAAACCTAAAGGCCCTAGTGTTAACTAGTCAAGCCTAGGTCAAATTATCTATTAGTATAATGGGAATGAAGGTCCAAGCCTCTTTCTCTAAGACAAAAGTAAGACCCTTGGTACAAGACTTGCTTGACCAATTGCCACCCTCAACAACTGAGAAGCGGTTAGGGTGACCCATGTTTCATGGCCCTAGGGTTAAAGAGGGCATTATCAATAGACAATGTACAATAAAGGATGCTACACTTAAATACATTGGGTGGAAACTCTTCCAAGGATGGTTTTGTAATAGGAATTCCCACATTCCAATCTATAATCCTTAGAGGTTGGATATGGCCAAGTTGATCATCCCAAACATGTACTTGGATATTGATCTCCTAAAATTTGTTGTTGCTAATTATGACCCTCTTGTTAGGGTAGTCAAGACTCATTCTGAGAAAAATATGGTTTGGGTTACAAGAGAAAAAATTACAAAAGTATTTAAATTAAACACATGGAACAAATACATGGTAGAGATTGATGAAAAGAAGTTGAGGGAAGAATATGAGAAAGTGAGACGTACATTCAAAGTCTTAGTGTTGGCTCAGTTTTTGGTATCAATAGGAAAGGGAAAGGGTGGAATTGTCTTGGGACCATCTGATAAGGAACCTTTTCCAATCAAATACTTTGTCATCTATTTCCAGAAGACATTTTACCCCCTGTGTCAAATTCTAGGGTTTGATCCATCTTCCAGCATGCTAATTGCACCAAAGTATATAGCAGCCAATATTCAACACCCTAACATTAATAGCTTGTATGATTTTGCTACTTACTTATTAGAAGAAATACATAAAGGACTGGTGGCATTGAAGAGTGGAAAAATAGAAGTAATATTTTCATGGTTTTCTCTATTTATGCATATGTTTTTTACAAGGGTGCAAATTACTTTGGTAAGGATATAGAATTGAAGAGAGTGGAAGATGGTGTTGTGATGCCAATTCAATCATGGACTCCATTATTAGATACTCATGAATAGAGAACCAATTTTGTGATTGCTACAAATTTTTTTTCCTCCAAGATGAGAAGACCTCTAATTATGGATGTTCCTAGGATTCCACCAGAACTACGCGACTTCCTAAGGCCAACAAAAAGGAGGCCTGATTTGAATATTAGCCATAATTGGGGAGATGTAATCCCTTACTAGGACTGCACAATTATCAGGGTATATGGCACAAGGAAAACACCTCATGTACTCCTTAGGGATGTAACAATGAGGATATGTTTCCTCGAGGTTATGTGGTAGTTGGGTAATGTTGAAGATGTTTACCTATTTAAGAAGAGAAAGGGAACCTTTTTCCCTACATACACTATCTTTTTTTACTTTTTCATGATAACCAATGGTTGGAAAAATATCTTTCATCATCTCAAACCCTATGAAATTAAAATTTGAGCATATAGAAGTTATGATCTAGAGGGTTTTTCAAAGTTGGTGAAAGAAAAATGGGTTAAATACCCTCAATTTAAAGCCTTGTCTAATACTAATAATGTAAATTTGAGAGTGGAAATTGTTATGTAGAATTTTGACAAGGGTTGTTGCAAATTTAAAAGAAGAAAGAGTGGTTCAGGGTATAAGGGAAAGTTGTGGTCATTGAGGAGCATGATAAGGGGAAAGCCCCCATGATAGAAGAAGGACCAGCTTCTCAACCTCCCAAGAAGGTGCACATATATGAAAGGAAGAAGAGAACTATAAAGAAACAGTTGAAACTTGTCACTCCCACACAATTAGAGGAGTCTAGAGCACCCTCTCCACAACAAAAACTTCCACCATTATCACCACCACATTCTTCCACTCCTAAAATAATTTATTTGGATTCCCCTCCTAGAAGACCATCTCATCCAAAGGATCCACCAATAAAAAGACAGAGGATTGAGCTAGCTAGCCTAGTTGATTACCCTACTAAAGATTTAGATGATGAAATTATTATTATTGAAGATGAAATAAGGAAATGTATGTCATCTCCTCAAAGAAACATAGTTCCACAAACATTGAGTCTCATATTGAGCAAGGTAGACATGAGTGGGATAAATAGTTTTGAGGATGTGAGGGCTGAAGCTTGTGAGAGATTCATGGATGATGATGCCCTTGTAAAAACATAATCATTTCAAGAATATGTGTGGAGGAAAATGAAAGATGAAAATGTAGTGAATGTACAAATGAAGGCAAGCAAGAGCCATGAAAATCCAGAAACAATTATTGAATCTAAAGTCTGTAATGAAATGAGAACGAAGTATTTGAACATCACTATAGTTGAAGGTAGGGAGCTTGGCAAGAAAAGTGGTGTTTTATTGCTACTAGAATGGGATTTGGCATTAGCTATAACATTTGATACTGTTAGAAGACATGATGCTCCAATATTCAACATAGAGGAGGAAGTTACTTTGGCCTTGCAAGGATCATCCTTCAACTCCCAATGGGACACACTAGCCATTTGGGCTTTATCCCCAAGCACAAAGAAGCAAGAGGTTGTTAAACCAACTCTAGGGGTTAGAGGAGGACTAATCATTAAAAGGGTTTCAAACACATCAATGATTGAAGCAACTACAATGAATGCAAATGTAGCTCAATTCACTAAAGCCACAATTGATTCCTTAATTGAAGAAAGGGATAAATGTAGAACACAATATAATGATATAGTTTTTGAATATAATGTGATCCAACATAATATTGTAGAAATGCAATTGCAAAAGGCCTTGTGGAAGAAAAAGTTCTAGAAATTACAACCAGGATCATCACAAGCAACAAATTTTCCTCCCCCTTCTCCCATTCTTTCACCACCTCCAATCCCAGTTGAGGTTATTCCTTCTAATTCTGAGGATGTTCCCATTGTACCATTAGCTCTAGATGCACCAGATACATCTCCAACTGAGATCACCAAGGGATATTTAATGGAGAAACTTAATACTTTAGAGGAGAGATATCAACAATCTGATAAGCTGATTCATGTAAGCAATTTGAAGATTGTGATAGTAGTGTTAGAGCATCTAAATAATAGAATTGATAGGAGGTTGATTAGAATTCATTCCAATTATTCTTCCATGTTCAATGAAATAAGAATCTTTGACATGGATAAGGAGGTTGCTATCCCATTAATGGATAGATGGATCCTCAAGGCACAAATATTGAGAGATATGGCCATTGGGTCAACACATGATGCTAATAAGCCTTCCAACATTATCCCAAGCCTTAAGTTTGTGAATTAAATAAAGGAATCTCAAGGGTTGATTGATCCTCTAGAAATGAAGATTAGGGAGTTGGTGAAGAGGTTTGATGAGTGGAGCTTTAGTCTACTTCTAGATATTTTAAATGAAAACGGTGAAGTTAAATCTTTGCAAGAATGGAAGGGCTCTTGATGGGTGTTTTAGCACTTTCTCAACATAGGCAATGCATAGGTGAATCACCTCTCTTAAAAGGTAGAAATTCGCAAGCAAGTTACCAATTACTACCCCAAGGTCTCTCCAGTGCTAGGTCATGACAATGCTTGGAATACCTCAATTGATGTTTGATGTGATTTTGCTGGTAATCACAGGGAAAACTTACGTATTTGGCTAGATACGAGATGAATCAT
The DNA here is from genome assembly GCA_007258455.2 of Sequoia sempervirens. NCBI lineage: Eukaryota > Viridiplantae > Streptophyta > Pinopsida > Cupressales > Cupressaceae > Sequoia > Sequoia sempervirens. The sequence continues at coordinate 433,832,960 of VDFB02047230.1, read as the reverse complement.
GAAATGGAGTCTCTAAAATGGAAATTAGAATGTAGTTTTCTATAGGTTTGAACAAAAACTATAAACTCCTATTTTACTTTAAGATTTAGCTTTACAATGTGCAATGAACCATAGCATAGGTTACTTATTAAAAAAAAGGAAAAAAGGTAGGGAAGAGAAGAGGTTCCTAGATATACAAACTAACTATGAACAGTGATCATGGAGGGTTCTACTCTGGACAACTTCCTTCAAATAGAATTTCACTTAACCAAAAAACTCACAGTATTGTGAAACTTGTGCTAGCTTCTAAGCAATGCAAATGTTCTACCATTCATTCACCATAAACATGCATAAAAAAAAGATAAAAGTTTGGAGAAACTTTTAATTTAAGTCCAGACTAACTTTGCACAAATATCTACCATCAATAAACAATAAAAACTATGGACAAGAAAGGCATCAACACAACAGAAATCCGCACAACCATTGAACAACATTGCTAAATCTATCTAAGTAATCTAAAACCATGAAGAACAACAAAGTAAATCTATCTAAATCAGCTAACTATGGGAGATGAATCATGAAACATGCAAAGAAACTAAAAAAATCCACCAAATTCAATGAATTTCTATTAAAATTTATGCAACATGTCTTTACAACAACTCAACTCTCTCTTCAAAATGAGAGGAGACACCCTATTTATAGTGTTCAAAAATAAAAATGAATGGCCAAGATTGATTTGCATTGTGTGGCCAAGATTCACTACAAACTAGGGTTTCACCTACCCCTCAAATAGATTACAATTTAAAATACATTCCTTGTATTTTTCCCTATTTTGTCGTCTTGTGGCAACACTGTAGCACTGTAGCATTTAGTCTTCTAGTTGATTTCCTTTGCTACAACTATTTTGTGAGGAGCTTTTCATCGATGATTAGATTTCCCTCCTAATTCTTCAAAGTGACTTATTTTATAAACTTGTTGATTAGCGCCCAAAGTTTCTCAATCTACATTATATTGGATTGGAGTACCCAATCATTCCATTGTTTAGACCTATTTGTGAGTGTATCCCAATCTTCATCACACTTAGCTATATTGTCCCTCACTTGTTCAGATTGGGCAAAAGCCCGAGTAGAAAAATTCATGAAATCTGTGGTGAGCTCACCCGACATTCCATCTTCCATCTTCTTTCAGAAATAAGGCTTCACTTTTTATGGATTGATCTCAACAATGGGCACATCATAGCCTATCGTTAATTTCATATAGTCAATACAATTTTCCCTAATGTCCTTAGCCCAATCAATGTTTGGCTCCACCTTATAGAGGACTTTCTCTAGCATCTCTTTCTTGTGGTCAAAGTCCATTTTCCACATTTCAACTAGCCAATGATCATCCTCTATGAATGTAAGGATCTCTTTCCATATTTTGTGAGACAACTTGAGGATGGCCTTAATTTTTGGGTAGGTGGATTCATATATCCCTGGGAAGTCCATACAAAACTTCCTCGTGCCTTCAAGGGTTTTATGGACTTCCAAGAATTTATTTGTTGTCCTGAGAACGTGGTTGATGCCCATGTTCGAAGCATACAAGACTTGCTGGAACCAAACTTTTGTAGTCTTAGTCCAGTTCTTCCTTCTCTCGAGCTTTTCAATTTTCTCTTTGGACAACAACTATGGCAGAGATGAGGATATTGTGGGAATCTCTTCTATTGATGACCATTGTTGAATATAGGTTTTCAAGTCAACCAACTATGCCTTTAGCTCCTCCTTGGAGAGCTTATCCTTATACATTAGATGTACCACTGTGGCAATTGACTCCTGAAGGTGATCTATTTTTTGCTCTTTGGTGGTCATCCCCAAGTCAATGGTGGAGACATTGTAACTTATCCCTTCTTCTCCCACCACCGATGTGGCTACCTGCATGGTCCTAGACCTAGAAGCGTCCATTGTCAGCTTGCATCTAACTTTGGGCTTCTTCTCTTTCTTGGTGCTAATCTGAGCTCAGGCCAAGATGGCCTCTAACCTTGCTCTCAGATCTCTTGGAGAAGGAGCTTTCTTCTCTAGTTTCTAAGACTTTTCTTTGGGTGATTCATGATCACCTTCTTCTTTGTCCTTTCTAACTTCAATCTCTTTATCATCAAGAGCTTCCTATTTCATCCTTGTGTCTCCTCCTTCATTAGAGTCTTGGATGAACAAAGTGCATTTGATAGGGGACTTGGTGGGCATGCATTCTTTGGGGCCACTCTCTCCTTCAACATCCTTTTCTTCCTTCTCTTCTTCATGCCCATGTTCCGTGAGCTACTCCATTTCGGGACTCTTGTTAGCTTGAGACTCTTCTTGAGGCCTATCTTCTTTTCTCTCCTCTTCCTCATGCTGAGGTGGCACATCTTCAAGTTCTTTCTTTTCTTGTTCTTCCTGCCCTTTTGAGAGAGGCACCTCTTCACCATGCTTGGGGATTTCTTCTTGCTTCCCGGTTGGAAGTTCGGTTTCTTCTTCCATTTTATCACTAGATTCATTTTCTTCTTTAGGAGGTGGTCTTTCCACCTCCTCTCTAACATCCTTTAATTTTTGAGCTAGCTCTTCTTCTAGGTTTGCATCAAAGGTTTCTACGATGTATTTGGTGCTGACATCTTCTTCTTCATTGCCCTTAGAGGGCTTAGTTTCTGCTCCCTCATAGACTACCTTATCAATTTGCAAGTGTTGGTGATTTGGATTTTCATGGTAGTCATCTATTTATTCCTCCAATGCCTTTGTGGCATCCCTCTCCTGTCATTCCAACTTCTCAAATATTTCCATTGTGGCTGTCATTTTGGGTGGTTCAGTTGGAGTTGCGAAGGCAGGGCTATTGGCAAGAATCTATGCCAAGGCGGCCTAAATAGCTAGGTTCATCAATGCCTCAAAAAGCTTCATAAGATCCTTCTACATATGTCAATATAATGCCTTTGGAAGCGAGAGTGTAGGCATTGGCATTGTTGTTGTGACTAATGAGAGAGATGTGTTCAGAGACATGGTGGTGGAAGAAGAGTGAATCATTACAACTTATCTAGTAGGTGAAGAAGAGGAAAGGTGGACCGAGATGTCCACTGCAAGTGGGGAAGTAGTTATCATGGCCTAAGAAGTAGGTGAAGGGACAATAGTAGTGGAGGTGGTGGGTGGAGATTTTCGTTGCTCAACCTCCATTTCCTCTCCTTTACAGAGCATATCTTCTTGAATAATAGGCATCTCTGTGACACTGCCCAAACTCATGTTTCTTGGAAGATTCCCCTTCCGAGGTCTTTCTTGTGTACACCTTTGGATTAGGTTGTTGCTCATCAGTTTCTTTTCTTTTCCTTGACCTAGTGACTGGAGGGGATTTCAAGGTTTCTCCTATTGGGGCAGCAATTGTCCTACCATTTGTTCCACTTGGATCACTTTTGAGCCCCTCATAGGTCAAAGTGAGCCCTTGCTGCTTTAATTAGGAAACTCTCCCATCAATCCATTCTTTTGTGCGAGCCTTGATGGGCTTGGTTATAATTTTGAGGTCATCAACCTCTTGCTCATCCCAAACAATCAGAGGTAGTGGCAGATTAGCAACTACATTATATCAGGGATCCATGACTGTGCTCTCATCTTCCTCCACTTGATCAGGCACTGGGAACAAATTGGCCATCTTCACAAAGTATGCGTTCATTCACATATAACACCTCATCCACACCTCATTTTCATCTTTTCAACTAGCCCAAAAATGCTCAACATTATGCAGATGGGCATATTTAGGTCCAAGCATCTTCTTGATATGGCCATATGGATCCATCCATGGCTGGGCAGTGTGGAGTCTCAGATGGTATTCGACCAACTATGGTATTCATCCAACTCCTCTGAATTGTGGGCACATTGTGAGGTATGGATTTCATACATCCCTTGGATAAAGGAGAGGGGATAAGGAATCCCTACCATATGTTTGTTGCTCAAGAGGTTTTGCACATGCCACAGCTACCAAAAGAGCTCTAACAATATTATCTAGTCGTTAGGGTACCGAGGCAGCTTGTTTGGTCTTTCTGAGAATCCTTCTGCATGCATGTATGTAAACTTCGTATATTGGATGAACATAAAGGAATACTACTTCAGGAAAGCATTGGTGTTGTGAGAGACTAGCCTCTTAAAGTCACGCCTGAGCAATCTAATGATATGACCTATGAAAGCGTCATTGACCCTGTAGTAATCTTTCTTCATGTTCCTATATTACAGTTGGGGGTATTTTTCATAGAACTGTAGCTCCCTACCAGGCTCCTCATCTAGAGCTCTAAACAAGCCTTTGTATTTCCTTTGTTTAGCCAATGAATAGACCAAATAGGATGTCATGTAGAATTTGGAAGTCTTTTTAATAGCCATAAACTGCTCATGGAAATAATCGTTGATTATCCCACCTCAGTAGAACTTGTTTTTTCCATGTAGAATCTCCTTGAAAAAGTATAGCATCCATTCCTAGAAGTAGGGGGAAGTTGGGAGGTCCATAACTCTACTTAAGAATGTTACCAAATCATGGTAATATTCATAAAATAAACTTTGGAATAGTTCTTGAGGAACCTTGGCAGCACTGCCCCTCTTCTCCTTTAGCCAATACTTATTGATAACCCTCTTGCATTTAAGGGGATCTTCATCCCACATAGCCTTGCCATCACTTATGGTTGGCAGCTCCATCTCCTCGAAGATAGGGATATGGAAAGTATTTTGTATTGCCCTATTGAACATGTCAACTAAAATGTTTCCATCCCTGTCCACTATGGTTCAGGTCTCTGGCTAGTATGCCTCCCTATAGGCCATTACTAGTCTAGGGGCGACAAGAGCAGGAGGGAAGTCCACAGCCTTGGCTATTCCACTACCTCTAATTAGTCTTGTATTCTCTATTGTAGGGTTGATCTTGACCCTCTAATTGAACTCGTTGATGTCAATGTGCCCAATGTTTGTGTAGAGATCTCTTTCCAATCTGTGGTGATTCTGAAGCTTAGGGGTTCCCCCTAGAATTGATACTTCGTTTGGTCTTTGTCTTCTTTTTCACAAATTTCTTGACTATTTTATTTCATTTGTACTTCTCCATAGTTACCCCTGAGGGTCTTGCACCTGATTCCATACATTCTGCAGACAAAGGAGAGGTGAGTAAAATCAAGCATGAGAGCATGAAACATTATCCAAATCCCTACAAATGGATTTAGATTGGATAATTCAACATTCAAGAAATCTAACATTTAACCCAAATTGTCATTAGCAGTTCAAGGGAGGGAGTTTGAATGGTTTGGACCCTAGGGATCAGACTTCCCTTACCAGATAGTTGTTTCAGAAGGGCAGACAAGGTAGGGCGGCCCACAAGGTTCCACCCACCCTAGGATTTGGTCAAATCATTGGGCCTACTGAGGAGAGTAGGTCATTTTGGCATGTGGGTCAAAGTTGATTTTTGGATTAGGAGCCATTTGGATCATCTTTGAGGTGGTCAAAGTTAGGGAGGAGCTTGGTTGTCTAGTGTTTGTTGTTCGAAATGGCTCTAGTGAGACAACATCCCAGGGGTGAAGTTCTAGGGGCATGGGCCTAGTGAGTTCAGGGGGCGGTTGGCATCACACGTTGGAGTTTGGGCTGTTTAGGCCAAATGGGGTGGAGAGCTATTAGAGAATTGCAGTTTGAAAGGGCACATAGCAAGCAAAATTCTGTTAGAGGAAATCCAAGGGCACGAGTCTGGCAGAGGGCTTGGCTTCTAAGTCTTTCACTTAAAGTTCATCGGCCAATAGGAGGTCAGGTTCAAGAGACTGGGAGGACGAAGGAAATTCTCCCTTCACAACAGTTGAGACGGGATGGAGTCTCAAAAGTAGAAGTCCAACGGGAATGACCCACCAAAGCTTGGGGCACATGTTTTATCATTTCACTCACACCATCGAGGTATGATCGGGATCCAGAGGGTAGAAGGCAACCACCAGAAAGCTCTAAAGAACAACGATGTTACCACGGCAGTCCACGGACAGAGGTCCACGAACTAGGACCCAAATGGCCTTTAAGGTGTGGTGGTTTCAACTTCAATGTCATGTGGTGAATGGATGAGAAGGGCCTGAATGATGGATAGCTGGGCTCAGAATGTCATCTAAAATGGCAGTATGTAGATTACATTCTGCCAATGGAAATCCACTAGGTGGAGTCCGATACAATCCAGGACTTTAGGATTTTCCAAAGAGTTTTGAGGTGAGCGACCAGATGGGACCTAAGCGCCAAAGAGCTATGCTTGAAAGGCCATTTGGGCTCGGCGAGTTACAAGCAATGATCCAAGGAAGGAGTCTTGTGTGGGCTGGCCTAGAAGGTGTGTTGGACTGCATTTTAGTTTGAAATATTTATGGCATTGCAATGATAAAAGGGTGGAGTCTCCTTGCGATGGTAGGCCTAAGAGGTAGGTTTGCCGCTCGAAAGTTTATTTTGTTTTTGTATGCAAGTGACAGTGTTGTAATTCAGTGGCTCCGCGGGTTATGAATTACCTAGCTGAAGAACAGCGTCGAGGTTCCGCAACCGTTAAAGGAAAAAATTTATGAGGTTTCTTCAATATCTATTTCATGGGTTTTGGGAACCTAATTTTTCCCTATCTAGTTAATGTAATCTTCCTCTTTTAAATTCATTCATTTTACCATTTTACCAAGAACCAAGAAAAACACTACATGAGGGAAAATGGCCAACTTACCTCTGGAACCCGATGAAGGAGGTGAAGAGATCAATCAGCAAATGGCTTGAATTGGCACGGGGATCCATTGAGCTCAAGGTCGGCGATCGAAAGGTAGCTCTCTGATTCATTCTAACAAACTGGTGAGTGAAAATGACCACTCAGACTTACCTATTTATAGAAAATAGGACATTAAATGTTGGCTATTAAATGCAGGTACAATAGATAAAAGGTTGGTGAGCCTTGATTTGAAAAAATTTGCGGGATCACCGGGGTCCGATAGTCAGGAAGATGTTGATGGTGAGAGAAGCTCTGAGACTCGATAGATGGAAGGCTGCCAGCAAATGGTCGTTAGAAATGGAAAACGAGCAATGAAAATAAATTAGGGCCAATCCGGCGAGCCGGGCCTGACAAGCCCCATAAATGATAGTTTTGAGACATCAAGGCAAATAGTAGCTAGAGACCCACCAAGACTAAAGACCTTGGAGTTTGAGTGGGAAAAGAACATGGAAAATTTTAGATGACTCTTTTGAGGTTCACTGACCATTTTGAACACCAAAACAAGGGGCACACAAAATGAGGCAGCGAAAAAATGACCTGACAAGGCCAAGGAAATAGAGGGTCCCCATTATGAACGGGGCATGTGTGTTGATGACACAACAAGGACCAAGAAAATAAGGTGATAGCCACTTAAGCCAAGCTAATTTGTGATGGGGTGGATGTGGAAATGTTGAGTAGTATGGATAAGCTCATCCACACAGGAATTTTCCTAGAGGAATTTGAAAAAGAGGAAAACCAGGTGTGATCAAATATAGCCCATATAGGAAAAAGGTAGATGAGATAACGGGGTTTGATTGGCCTACTGAGGAGGAATTTGAGCTTTGGAAGTCTAAGTATGTTGACATCTTGACCTCTAAGTTGCTGCATTTGTGAATAGTGATTGAAAATTTTGGTCTTGTATCTATGACAACAATGAAAACAAGGGAAGTACAATACATAGAATGGAACTAGTACATATTAGGCATTAGTTATATTAATATTTAGATATTATACCCTCTCCAATTTAGATTTGATGACATGGACTGTAGACATGGAAGTTCTTTGGTGTTTTCTACTTTCTCTATTTTATGTTTTTATTTACAAGTTTTGGAGGCATGTGGAAAAGGGTGTGTTGCTCATGGAAAGAAACATTTGCACCAACTAAAGAGCCTTTTGGAAGGTGAGAGAATATTCATCAACAAATGAGAAATGGTTTTTTGCTTATGTGAACTTCTCCCTTGGATTTTTGATAAATATAACTGCCTTTTGATGTAAATGTGAATGTCAAATGAAAACATGACATGTGTACAACTTGGCCCATAGCTTGTTTTGCTCCCTTGTTCTTATAAAAGGGAATTCAAGGCTGATTGTATGAGGTTACTAGCAGATTGGTCTCAGAGAAGTTTTGTAACCAGGTCTAGATAATAGATTATGAGTATGTTAGTTCTAAGAGTCGTTTAGGTCTTGTAGTGGTGAATATGATAATAGTACTATCATATTTTGGAATATAACTAGCAAAATATTCAAGGCCAGTGTTCTCCATTAGATACTTTGCATAGTTTATGAATATAAAGGAATCAAAGATTACTTCTATTCATCTTATTATCTTTCCTTGAAAGTTTATTCATTGTTATTATGCTTGTTCAAAGAACGAGTTAAATTTGTATTAACATGAATGAAGGTTAATGTGAATGTATGAACGTATAACTAAGTATTGTTGGTTAAGTTTATAGTATTAATGGTGTAAGGAATCATTGATAAGCTTTGTTATGAGAGGAATAATGTTACATATTTTCAATTATATCATTTCGAATTCTCCACCCTAGGATATGACATTGGTCATGTTATGTTACAGTTTCCTAGATCTTTCATAGAAGCTACATTCAAAATCAATTTTCAACTTCATTTTCTATGTGAATGTATGTTGAGATGAATTATAACATTTTCACATGCTTAAATATGATGTTACCATGAAGATTAGCTAGATCTTTAAGGTATTTCATCTATTGAGCAGTTAAAGGAGTATTTATTTGTTAATTTATAATGTATATGATAATTGACACAAGAGTATCTAAAGATACATTGGAGGGATCAACCTCCCAGGTTTTGTAGAGCCCAAAGTGTAGAGGGAAATCCTAGAAATATTTCACCTATTCATTGGACAATCCTAAAAGTTATTTATAATTGAATCTAGAGAATTCATAGATAATTGATGAGATAAAGTTTGGTTCATTAAAAATATCCAACAGATTGATGACTTTGTTGGGGACAAAGCTAGTCCAATGTCTAGGTCAGATTGGGTACATTCAGAGTCAATAAATTTCCTTGTTATTTGTTGTTCGAATGACAAGTCATACAAATTATCATCATAGGTTGTGTTTATTCTCTGTGAGTCAACTTCTAGATCCCCTTTTGTTTCTTATTGGGGTATGTTCAAAATTTTCTCTGAAATTGTAAAGGCTTCTAAAAATTATGATATATTTTCATTTCCCTATATAGTGGGTGGTGACTCTAAAGTCTCTTATGCCAATGCAAGTTTAAAAGTTCAAAGAAAGAGAGAGAATAAGATTTTGTGAAGAGATATTTGAAGCCATGAGAGAAACTAGAAGCAATATGAAGAAGAATCCTGAGCAGAAGCTTGAATCTAAAATATAGTGAAGTAAGAAGTCATCATGGATAGAAAAGAATGTTGAAGCAAGTAAGTCTTCTAATAATCTTGATCATGCATCTACAATTTTAAATGAAAATAATCGTTAAGAAATATATTATTATGGTATACCCCCTAGTGATGAGGTAAATCTTGCTACAAATGAACCTCCTATTACCACTAGTCAACTTGATCATAATCCTCTACAATCAAAGGAATTTGAATTGTGGAAATTTTGGGATAAGGAAGGTGAATCCCTAGCCAAAAAGGTAAATCTTGGTGGTACCTCTATTTTCAATGATGATAATTTCAATCCGAGAGGAAGGTCCTATAATAGAGCCTCATACCATTCCTTCGAAAGAGAACCATTGAATCTTACCTAATACCCCAGAGCCTAGTGAATCTAAGGTTACTCTAGAGGATGAAGAAGAGATAAATAAAGATATGCAAGCCCTACAATAAGAGGAGTTGAGACTTAAGGAGTTGGGATTGAAATATGCAAAAGGAAGAGAGGAAAAGATAAAGGGTACCATGATAAAGAGAGATCAACTAAGAATAAGGGTGGAAAAGATGAGGGAAATGGTGAAAGAAGAACTAATTCTCGAGGATCCATCTAAACCCATTGTAAGGGAAACCTTTTATTAGCCTAATGTAAATATTCCTATGGGAACCACTACTATAAGCACATATACCATTTTTGTTGTAGCTACTAAATTTTTAGATCCCTCTACTTCTCTCAAGAAATCCCAACCTATAGATAATGAAAAAAGAACTATGGGTCAACCCAAGAAGGAAAACACAAATGCAAACACAAGTGCCTCATCCCTTAACACATCCACCACAAGTGCACAAACTAAGTCCATTCCATCAAATGCACCTCCTAATCTTGAAGTATTAAGGTTGCAATTAACTAATGAAAAGCTACAACCGGAGCTGGCTAAGATGCAAATTATTGCTGCAAATGTAGAAATAGAGAGGAAGATTGCATTTCCCAAAACTTCCATCCCTAACCTAGGATCTTCAAATTTGGCCATTCTATCCTTGACCCCCAGTCCCAAAGCACTAAATCAAGTGGAAATATCCCAAACGGTAGTGGTGGTGGAGGGTGTTAGGGTTAGAAAGAAAAATATCTAACAATTAAATGCAGATTTAATTAATAAACAGAGAAACTAAAACACACAGAATAAATCATAACACAAAAATTTAACGTGGTTCACCCAATCCGGGCTACATCCACCAAACCGCAGCCATCCAATACTTTTATTATCCAGTGCAAAACTTATTACAATCTTTCAAATAATCGCATTTTTCATCATTCTATAATACCCATCTAAACCCCTTTTTAACAAGCTTAGAAGCTTCCAAATTTTGGATTCTACAAAATCGAATTTTTCTTTTTTTATTGATTTTTCCCTTTTTCGGTGATGACCTCGACAAGGATACGTGTCAGGGTGTACAATATACCATGGGATATATAGTATAGCATAATCAGTCACCACATACCAACAATCTCCCACTTGGAGATTGATCAGGCTCCACACCAACACAATCTCCCACTTGGAGACTGAATCTAGATGACATTGATGCAGTTATAGCTCCCACTGGAAATAAGTACCTTGGACCTTGCTGCTTTATTATACTTGAATTCAACCTTAAAGGCCAACTAAATCTGAAGAGGAGCTCAACTTCTCCCTTGTCACTGCCTTTGTAAACATATTTGCTAGATTGACATCTGTATGTATCTTGTCCAGCTTGACCTGTCCATCCTCCAATACTGATCGAATGAAATGATATCTCAATTGTATATTTTTTGTTTTAGAATGCAAGGTAGAATTCTTTACAAGATGTATAACACTCTGGCTATCTGTAAACAAGTAATTTCTAGCCTATTATTTTTCCAACTCATCCATAAAAAGTTGCAGCCATATCATCTCCTTTGCTGCCTCTGTTGTAGCAACATACTCTACCTCTGTGGTGGATAAAGCAACAACCTTTTGCAATCGAGAAATCCAACTCACTGCTGTCCCACCAACTATAAATACATAACTTGTGGTACTCTACCTGGTATCCATATCCCCTGCCAAATCTAAGTCAACGTAGCCTTGTAAATCAGTATTAGAGCCCCCAAAACATAAACATTTATTGGATGTACCTCTCAAGTACCTGAAAATCCATTTTACTGCATTCCAATGCTCATTTTACTGCATTCCAATGCTCAACTCCAGGATGACTCAAATACCTGCTAACAACTCCTACAACATGTACAATATCCGGTCTTGTGCATACCATGGCATACATTAAACTGCCTACAGCTAAAGCATATGGTACCTTGAACATTTTTTCTTCCTCCTCTTGTGTCTTCGGACACATATCCTTAGTCAATTTAACATGACTAGGCAAAGGTGTGCTAACATCTTTTTCATTCTCCATATGAAATATCTGAAACACCTTTTCAACATAATTAGCCTGAGATAAAAATAAGTTTTTGTTTTTCCTATCTCTACAAATTTTCATACCAAGGATTTTTTTTGCTGCCCCCAAATCCTTCATAGCAAAATATTTTGCTAACTATTGTTTTAGCTCACTTATGTGATCCATGTTAGACCCTGCTACAAGCATTTCCTCAACTTATAAACATAAAATAATGTAGTTTTCATTATCCAACCTCTTAAAATAAACACAATGGTCAGAATTACACTGACTGTAGCCTTGCTCAGTGATAAAACTATCAAATTTCAAGTACCATTGCCGAGGTGCTTGCTTCAAGCCATATAAACTTTTATTCAATCTGCACACTAGTTTCTCCTTACCTTTGATCTCAAATCCTTGTGGTTGGTCCTTTTATATTTCCTCTTCCAAATCACCATGGAAAAAGGTTGTTTTAACATCAAGCTGTTCTAAATGCAAATCTTCAGCAGCCACAATACTTAAAACAATACAAATAGAAGTCATTTTAACAACTGGAGAAAAAATCTCATCAAAATCAATACCCTTTTTCTGTGCAAATCCCTTTACAACTAATCTGGCTTTAAATATTTTCTTACCTCCATCCTCCTCTTTCAGCCTATAAACCCATTTGTTTGGTAAAAACATTTTTACTTGCAGGCAACTTGCATAATTCCCAAGTCTAGTTTTTCAACAAGGAGTCCATTTCTTCTTCCATTCCATGCTCCCACTAAACCTTGGTATCCACCTGCATAACTTCATCATAATATTCTGGTTCACCAGCATCAGTTAACAAAATAGTATACAAAGAGGGAGAGAATCTTTCTGGAGGTCTACTTATCCTTGAAGATTGTCTAATAGGAGTTTGTGGTATTTGTTGTTGTTGTTGTTGCCCAGCATGAGGAACCACTGAAACATCATTGTTTGGAATATCATCCAACATTGCATAATTATTTTCTTTCTTCTCATGCTGCAGCAACAGATCTTTGTACAACACTTTCTCATTGAATATGACATCCCTACTTCTCACAATTTTTTTATTTTCAAAATCCCAAAGCCTATAACTAAATTCATTAATTCCATATCCAACAAATACACATTTCTTTGATTTTGCATCAAGTTTGGTTCTATTTTCATAATCTACATGTGCAAATGCTTCATAACCGAAGGTTTTGAGAAAAGAATAACTCACCTTCTTACCTTTCCATGCTTCCTCTGGAATACCACAACCCAAAGGATTAGAGGGACCTCTATTAATTAAATAAACAACAGTGTTTATAGTCTTTGCCCACATTTTTAAAGGTAGCCTAGCATGCAATCTCATAGTCCATGCACGCTCCATTATTGTTCTATTCATGTGCTCAACCACTCCATTTTCCTGTGGAGTCTTTGGAACCGTTTTTTGTCTATGAATACTATTAGAGGAACAATAATATTCAAACTCTTTGCTTCAATACTCACCACCATTATCAGATTTGAGACATTTTATCTTTTTACTTGTCTCATTCTCAACCAAGCTTCTCCATTTTTTAAAAGTTTCAAAAACATCAGATTTCTACATAAGGAAATAAATCCATACCTTCCTAGTTGCACCATCAATGAATGTAATATAATACAAAGAGCCACCAAGAGAAAATACCCGAGTTGGTCCCCATACATCCGTATGAACAAACTCCAATTTCCCATCTTTCTTTTGCTTCCCATCCTTGAGAAAACTTACTCTCTTTTGTTTTCCATACACACAACTTTCACAGAAATCCATATTAACACATTTTAGACCTAGTAAAACATTATTTGAATGAAGTAATTTTATACCTTTTGCACTCATATGCCCAAGTCTATTATGCCACAGTGTTGATTCAGAGTCCACAACAAGTGTATGATTTTCTACCTACTGAATTGCAGCAACTATTCTTGAACATTCATCTTTTTTCGTAACAATTAAAGTAGAAGGAACAGTCTGACCTGTACAAAGATATAAGGTGCCTACTTTCACACCTTTTGCTACCACTAAGGCACCCTTTGTGACCTTCCAATTTTTATCACTAAATGTAACAACCCAACCTTCATCATCTAGTTGCCCTGCTAAAATTAAATTTCTGCTTAACTTTCGAACATTCCTTACCTCACGTAGTAGCCAATGATTCCCATTTTGCAACTTAATCTTGATTCTTCCCTTTCCAACAATCTGACAGGGTTCGTTATCTCCTAAATAAACCAGCCCAAAATCCCTTTGGACATAATCAAGAAAATAACTTCTATGGGGGGTAGCATGAAATGAAGCCCCTGAATCTAACACCCAAGAATCATCAACATTATCAAGGAAAAGAATCAAAGCATCCTCATCAGATTTATTACTTACCACATTTTCCTCTTTACTTCCTTCCTTTTTTGTCTCCTTTATTTTTCCAAGACCAACAATCTTTTTTCAAATGACCCAGCTTACCACAGTCCCAACAATCCCTCTTGTCTCTAGATTGGGACCTTTTTTCCTTTGATTTTCCTCTTGACTTCCCATGATTTTCAGAATTATTTCCTCTCTTCTTTGTTCTGCCCCTACTTTCTACATTCAAAACACTGTCTGATGTGGATGTTCCACCTGAGCTTTTCCTATGGATTTCCTCACTCAAAATAACACCAACAATATCATCAAATTTCAATGTATTCGAACCAGAAACAAAATTGCTAATAGCAATTACCAAGCTATTCCAGCTTTCAAGCAAAGAAAACAGAATCAAAAGAGCCCTAACTTCTTCATCAAAGTTTACTTTTATAGAAGTTAATTGACTAATGATTGTATTAAACTCATTTAAATGATTAGTAATTGACCCACCTTCTACCATTTTCATATTAAATAAATGCTTCATAAGAAATACCTTATTCGAAGCGGAAAACTTTTCATATAACTTCACCAAGGTTTCCATCAAGTCTTGAGTTGTCTTTGCTTTTGTAATATTGAATGCCATTGATTGTGCCAGGCATAAACAAATACTACCAAGAGCCTTTCTATCCAAAATCTCCCAATCCTCATTAGACATTGCTAGGGGTTTCTTGGTTTTCCCTTCCAATGGCCACCATAAATCCTTCTGATAGAGATAGTCCTCCATCTACATCTTCCATAATTGATAGTTCTTCCCATTAAACTTCTCAACCTTCTTACCCTCATCTGCCATTGCTCCCACTCAACTGTGAGACTCCCACTCAGCCATGAGACCTTCCTATAGATGATAATCGAAACACAACCCGCTCTGATACCACTTGTTAGGGTTAGAAAGGAAGATATCTAACAATTAAATACAGATTTAATTAATAAACATAGAAACTAAAACACACACAGAATAAATCATAACACAAAAATTTAGTGTGGTTCACCTAATCCGGGCTACATCCACCAAACCATAGCCATCCAATGCTTTTATTATCCAATGCAAAACTTATCACAAACTTGTGAATAATTGCGTTTTTCATCATTCTGTAATACCCATCCGAACCCCTTTTTAACAAGCTTAGAAACTTTCAAATTTTGGGTTCTACAAAATTGGATTTTTCCTTTTTCATTGATTTTTCCCTTTTTCGATGATGACCCTAGCAAGGATACGTGTCGGGGTGTATAGTATACCATGGGCTATACAGTATAGCATGATCAGTCACCACATACCAATAGAGGGGGAGGTGACAACAAAAATAAGAATACTCAATCTAGAGGTGGAAGTGGAAGTAGTGGTGGTGGTGGAAATGGAAATGGAAAAGACAATAAACATTCTAGTGACCAAGATGAAAATGGACCCACCGGTACACAAACAACAATATATGACTAAATAAACTACTAAAAATTGCATATAAATGACTAACTTTAGTCTTGTGACTACTAGTGGTTTATTTGTAGTCATTTATAACACCACTAAATTTATGACTAAAAGATTTTAGTCATTTATTTAGTCATTGATTTTTGTCATTAATTTGGTCATGTCATTGATTTAGTCATTTATTTAGTCATATTTTTTAATCATTAATTTTAGTCACATGACTATTTTAGTGGTTTATTTGTAGTCATTTATAACACCACTAAATTTATGACTAAACAATTTTAGTCATTTATTTAGTCATTAATTTGGTCATTGATTTAGTCATTAATTTAGTCATATATTTAATCATTAATTTAGTCATGTATTTAGTCATTAATTTACTCATGTATTTAGTCATTAATTTAATCATTACTTTAGTCATTACAAATCAAATCTAACTTAATTAATTTAGTCATTGATTTAGTCATTACAAATCAAATCTAACTTAATTTATTTAATCATTACTTTAGTCATTACAAATCAAATCTAACTTAATTTATTTAGTCATTGATTTGGTCATTGATTTAGTCATTAATTTAGTCATATATTTAATCATTAATTTAGTCATGTATTTAGTCAAATATTTAGTCATATATTTTTTCATTTATTTACTCATGTATTTAGTCATTAATTTAATCATTACTTTAGGCAATACAAATCAAATCTAACTTAATTAATCCTCACAAATTTATACATATAAACTTCAAGTATTATAGATATTCAAATATTAAAAAACACCATGAAATTAAGACTAGAGGAGCCACAACACTATTTATGAGTGGAGAAAAAACCACTCTAAAAATTTACTTCATTAAGCCTCATTGGAAAATCAAATTTTCATTGGTTACATTCAATGTCTCAGTGACACTGTACAACTTACAAACACTATATAAAAAGAATACTCTTATTTTCATATACTTATACTATTTTCCCCTTCCTTAACTGCAGTCCTTTTGGAAGGGCAGCGACCTCCTATAGGGGCTCAACCCATTTAATCCCCTTGAAAATCCATATCTTTAATCCCACCGCTATTGGTCTCAGCTCCTCCAAACTCTTCCTCGCTGATATTCACCTTTCACTTCTCCAATTTTGAGTTGTAGCCTGAAAATAAGGTTTCAAAATTTGCATATCAAAAACTCAAAAAAGACAAATAATATAGAGGATAAAATTCAAACATTTTCTTTTCCTTTTCCAACTATGGCACCCTAAACTTAAGCTCTAGATATAGTGAATGTATCATAATTAGATATAACATCCATCAAAAGCATATTTGGAAGTAGATTTTTATCAGATATTGTAGTTGCAAGTTCCACTAATTATAATAAAGATAAATATTTTTACCTTTCTACATCAACTAATGTAATTTTGATCTTTTAGAGGATTGACAATGTTAGCCTTTATCATATCAACATACTCACCTGCAAGTTGCAACACAACATTAAACTTATTAATTAGACTCAACATCTAAGAAATAAAAAGAAACTTCAAAAATTATCAATTTAGTAAAAAAATTATCAATTTCAAATATCAATGTAGCCAATGCTTCACTGTCTACATCCTCTGCTACAATCAAAAGAGGCCTTTTTTTCTGTGATAAATGCAACAAGAAATTATATTATTTGTCAAAACTTATCACTATGTACTTATGAACTCAAGATCATTCAAATTGTCAAACTAATCGACATGACTACCTAATTTCTTTCTATCACATACACTTTGGGTATACAAGATCATTGAGAATCCCAGTTATTGAACTATGAAATTCGGCAATGTAACGAAATTATATCTTAAGTAAAATGTAAATCAAATCAACATTACAGGTCTGATCAGCTTATCAATTGATCTCAAATTGTATATACACCTTTGTCATATAGCTTAAGGACATCTACAATTGATATGCACAAAATGAATTTGGTGGAAAGGCTTTAAAAACTTGCAAGTGAACACAATCCATAGGTGTAAAGCCAAATTCCACAACCATTGCCAACATCCTCCCTACCTGTGCCAAAATGGGAGCTTTGAAACAAGATATGAATATCCTTCAATGCATAGACAATACATCCCTATAAGAAATATTATACTCCCTCAAAATATTATTACATATTATTCTATTGAGGGGACTTTACTTTATTGGGGGGACTTCAAATAACTCCTATCGATGTTCATTTCTTATTAATGATATCAAGTTTCCACAATCCATATTGTAGTGTTGTGTATTTTTGGATTTGATTGTGTAGAATTTTTTTCATCAACGTTTCGGATCACACTCTGTGATCCATCATCAGGATTAGAGAGCAAGAAGAGAAAAATGGTAAAATTGTAGACTAAGACAAGCTAAAAAGGAAGAGGGGTAAGGAGAGGATACATGTGGTTCGAGGACCAAAATAAAAATAAATAACTAAAAGCAACAAATCAAACACATACAAATTCAAACCCAAAATATTACAACAAGCCCTAAAAAAAATGCAATGAATTAAACATAAGCCACCAAATATATAATAAACAAAATAATATTAAACAAAAACAATTAAAAAAATAAGAAAAAAATAAACCACTTACCTAAAACTATAGGCACAAACAAAATGAACACACCTAAATACAAAAATATGGATATAATATACCCATAAAAGACCAAAAATACCTACAAACAAAAAACAAATAAAAGAAAATCTAAGTAAAAAATAAAATAATGAAGAAATGAAAAACCACAAAAATATAACCAAATTAAAAATGGAAATAAAAATCAACAAAGAAATTAACCAAAAATAATAATAAAAAAAATTACAAAAGAAAAAGGGTATGTGACATAAACCTACGCATAAACCAAAACAAAAAATCAAAAATTCACAACAAATATAAAAACATATAAACCAACCAACACTCAAACATACAAACCTGCATACATACATGCATGCATATATATTTGTATGTGAGTGTGAAAAAATAATAAAAATGACAAAAAACATAATAGGCACAAAATAATGTAAATAGACATATAAAAATTTATATACATAAACATATGCTTAAACATCAACACAAATAAAATAAAATAAAAACAACAAACAATTATATATATATATATAACAAAACCAAAAAATCAAAAGACCAAGGAAAAACGCCAACACCAAAGGATAAAAACCACAAACACGAGAGCAAGCAGGAAGGGCAAGGGAGGGCAAGAAGAAGCATCAATGTTTTTTGTTCCATCAGAGGGACCACAATCTTTTTCCTGCCGATGTCCACCTCTCTTGTTGATGAGTTTATGTGTTGTTGGGATATTGGTGGGACTTTGACATGACTCCCAGTGACAAGAAAGAGTCCTCATGATGATTGTTTCAGAACTACTCGGGCTATCGGTGAAAATGTGACGTGACTCCCAACAACACATAAGAGTCCTCCCAATGGAAAATCAAGCAGATTGCATTTGGCACGATGTGCTCAAAGAGATGATCACATGATTTGCAGACAATTGGGAGCATTGAAGGGTGTCAAAGATTCCATCTCATGGAATATGATGATTGTGGAATATGCACAAAATGGATTTGTTGAAAAGGCTTTAGAAACTTTGAAGCAAATACAATTAGCAGGTGTGAAGCCAAATTCCACAACCTATGCCACCATCCTCCCTACTTGTGCCAAAATGGGAGCTTTGGAATAGGGTATGAACATCCATCAGAGCATAATAGATGTGAGATTTTTATTAGATATTATGGTTGGAAATCCTCTATTAGACATGTATGCAAAATGTAGAAATGTACACAAGGCATGTGAACTCTTTGATGGAATGCCTCAAAGAGATGCCATTGATGGATAAATTATGCAATGATGGATAAATTACTCTAGTTTCTGAGTGCCCCCCACTTATTCAAGTGGTTTGTCTTAAAATCCATCTATCTAATATATAAGTAAATTTTATAATACTCTGGAAATGTGCTATGAACTAATGCATTTTTATAAAATTTAAGATTAAAAGACTCTATCATTGAGCTTTCAACTAATACATTATAGCTAGTGCAGGATTTCATTCTAGTTTTAGAGACACATTTTAACAATATAAAACTTGGAAACTTAATATGTAAGTACACCATTATGATTTGTATGGTTAAAGATCAAGAGATTTGGAACAATTTCTTTTTCATAATTATGCAGAGCACACACCACAATAAATTAGTGTTATATTTTTTTCTTATTAAAAAATGGGTAAGATAGCATGAAACATACATGTTCTAACTGAACATCTTGTAGAGCTTTCCTCTGTTGGAGAAAAAAATGAGAGCCACCTCAACATCACATAACACAAAAAGTTCATGGGCTTTCTTCATTGCAATGAACTTAGACACAAGTCCTCCAAGCTTCCTGGTTCATTTTCAGTTCAGTTGTGGAGGATAGTTCATAAGGATGGAAATCAACACAAGTGATCAGGTCTACCAAGATTATGGGACCATTATCCAATCATCAAACAAACAAGATAAAATCACTTAAATGAGGTATAACCTCCTATAACAAGTCAATGAAAGAATATAATAGAAAGGTATAAAGACAAATTCCACAACCTTTACCAACATCTTTCTTGCCTGTGCCAAAATGGGGTCTTTAGAACAAGGTATGAACATCCATCAAAGCATAAATAATAGAGGAATTTTGAAATATGAGGTCATGTCTAGAATGAAAAATCAATCTCATGTGTCAATAGAACATTGCTTAACTGAAGAAGGGTGCAACAAAAAAGTGGCACTAATCATTGTTAAGAAGTAAGCCACAAAAATATCAAGTGGTAAATGTGCTTAACCAATAATTGATCAAGTTTTGCAGATTTGGGTTGATAAGATTAAAGCATATTGTGTATAATTATGATACAATAATAGCAAACTAATTTGAAGAGAAATGAAAATCCCACCATTGGAAAGGCCTACATTTGAGACACAAGCAGGTCTTGACTTGCAGGCTATCAGGGCTTGCCACAACACAACCCAACTTTCTTTGCATACTGCAAGTTCTATGATTATTGTAACTAGTGCCAAACCACAAGAAAAAATAGGTCTTGAATACAAAATTATTATTTCATAAAAATTAATTGAAGAGGATTCCCTATAATTAGAAACATCTCTAACCATGTCTCTAAATAACACCCTCCAATAGGACAACAAAAGGATGATTAGTTTAATTCTGAATAGCCCACGACTCCCTTACTCTAAATCTAAATTCACGAATGATGAGCTATTTGGAGGAAATTCAATGGCATCCTAGGCTTTGCTTTTTATTTTTTTTCGAGAGAAGATAATTGGCAGGCCAACTGCCTTTTCATCATCAATGACAACTGTACTCCTAGCATCTAGAAGTAAATCCAACTGTTGTTTATAGGGTCACTGGTTAGGTCTATAGTTTCCTTCTTTTTCCATAGCTCTAAGGAGAAGGCGAAACCCTCAAATTCACTTTGTCACAATTTCTATAAAAAAAGAAGACTTAGGCTAAGTAAAGAATGTTCCACCCTCCTTGTAACTATTTTTAGTCCCTTGAATTTCATCCCTCTATTTTTGTTTTATTCCAACATAGAAAAAAAGGTTTGAGTCACTAGGAAAAGAATTTTGAAAATAGAAAAGCTAAAGGTTATGAATATAGTCAAACATACCAACAAGACATGTTCCCTCAGTGAATCAAAGAACTTGCAATGCTTTCTACAAATGCCACATATGGGTTCATGTCCA
The DNA here is from genome assembly GCA_007258455.2 of Sequoia sempervirens. Classification (NCBI taxonomy): domain Eukaryota; kingdom Viridiplantae; phylum Streptophyta; class Pinopsida; order Cupressales; family Cupressaceae; genus Sequoia; species Sequoia sempervirens. Next base: position 433,811,637 of record VDFB02047230.1, on the reverse strand, counting down.
GAAGGATAGGTCAATCTCATGTGTTCTACCAAATGCTACATTTTGTTGAATTGCTTGAAGCATGCTGCACACTTTTTCCTACAATCACACCCATAAATGTTATCTTCTCAAATTTACTTAAAAATATATTCCATGAAAGGCAAACCATATGTCATGAGAGACAATTTGACCCAACATAGCACTATATTAACACATAATAAAACTTTGTACTAGATTTTCATTTGGGCACATTTGTAGTAAATTGTGCCTTATATTTTCTATTAGGGAATTCCCTCATCATTGTTACTATAATTTAATCAGGCAATACTAAGAAAATTAGAGATCTTAAACTATGCAAAGCTCACAATAAATCCCATTCCAGGCATGCATATATAGAATTGTATTAGAAATGAATCTTAAGCAAATAAATCATATGCCATGATAGAGTTCCATATTAACTAACCTATAGTGACTACACCTTACAATTCAACTGCCATTGCAATATCTTCTCATTGTATAAGGTTTGGCTTCACTACCTTGTCATTTACTATCATTCCCTTGCACATAGAAAATTTTCCTCATGCCTTTTACATAGTGCATAGGTATAGCACTATCAAACTTGGACTATAGAGGTAGGCAATGAACACATTGGAAAATGTAGATTGGGATGCAATGAATAGTACTAACATTATACTACCCCTAGGATTCTTAAAATAAACATCAATGTACAAGATCCATAATACCCCTATGATTAGTGTACAAGATCCATACTGCCCATGTGACTAAGATCTATCCTTTATGATAGAGAAATGAACTGAGAACTGTCAAACTGAGACTAAATATATGAAGAGCACTAGAGCTTGAAAAATCCAAAAGTATAAAACATGAAAGAGTGTTAATTGCAAACATGGCATGAATCAGAAATACCACCAACTAAGCATAATATCACTAACAATATGTAGACATGAAGAGCACTGTCAATATGGTTAAGATACTATCACTATATCATTATCAATGAAACTTATCACCATGAAGCATCAATACCATGAGCTTTGACATCAATACCATTGAATGATCAAGTTTACCAAAAAACACCATTAACCTTTTGCAACATGAACATAATCACTTTCCTAAAAAACAACAAGAAATAACATATCTTTGACATCACTTCCTTTAACATTTTTGCATCAACACTATGAAGTGAATGTATGCAAATAGTCACCTTGTATGTTCAAAGTACATTGTCAAAGGAGCAAATCATTAGCCAAAATCCAAATCACACAAAGGTTGCACTTCAAAGAACATTGTGACACATATTTTGAGATCATTACCATTATGACATTTATAGCATCTTTTGTGACAGTAGAATAATTTTCATTTCACTTCATGGTCTTCTATAGACTATATCTCAAGTACTTCAAACTCTTGAAGCATTGTCAAATCAGAAACACATACCTTTTCTCATCAAGATCACAATGATAACACTGGAAAACAATCATAATGTTGTTGGAAGATACCTGCAACAAGACTTCTGAGGAGAAAGAATAGAAGCATTATAGCATTTTCAAAGACTCATAGGATATTGTCATTGAAAAATTCAAACAAGGACTATTACAAAATTGAAGGTTGGTTGAGTCTAGTCTTTGCATCTCTTTGATGGATTATGTTCTCTAATTAAATTTTAAAACTACTGAAATGGTTCTCTTGTATTTGGTATTTCAACATTATGTTCATGCATAGAGGGGTAAACCATAACATGCCATGAAATTGTATAAAAAAAAGTCTATCCAATAGCTTATAAATTTTTTTAAAGATAATCTATGCAATGTCCACATGGTATCATGTGACCTATACAAGACTTTAAACTCACCACACTTGAAGTGTTTGATAAAATGCCTCAAAGAAATGTGGTCTGATGGACTACAATAATTGTAGGATATACGCAAATTAGATCTATTGAAAAGGCTTTAGAAACTTTCAAGCAGATGCAATTTGCAAGTTTAAATCCAAACTCTACAACCTTTTCTAGAATCCTCTCTGCTTATTCCAAAATGGAAGCTTTGGAATAGGGTATGGACATCCATCAAAGCATAATAGAAGGGGGATTTTCATATGATATTATAGTTGGAAATTCTTTGGTTGAAATGTATGCAAAATGTGGAAGCATATAGAAAGCATTTGAAGTTTTTCACAAAATTCCTCGAAGAGATGTTATCTCTTGGACTACGATTATTGTTGGATATGCACAAAATGGATTTGTTGAAAATGCTTTAGAAACTTTCAAGAAAATGGAATTGGTGGGTAATACAAGTAATGAAATTAATATAATTTTGGAGGGAGTGAAAATCACTACTTTTAAAAGAGAGTTGGGAGTTGAAATTCATGAAAAATTTGATGAGGTACCTCTTAAACATAACTGTATAGCTATGGGAAAAAAGAGAATATATTGATGTCCATAGATAACCAAAAGTAGGTCAGTAGAACTTGAGAAGTACATTCAATCACAATAGAGAATTCCTAAGGTAAAGGATACAAGGTTTTGAAAAGTAATTAAATGCTAAGGTAAAGAAGTGTAAATATAAGAGGAGGGGAATAGTGCTTGATACTCAAAGCATAAGAACTAAGTACAAATAGCTTTGTAAGAGAAGGATCCCTTGGTGCAACAGGGAACTCTTGAATAGGAGAGTAGGAAACAATAATGAGAAACCAATAATGTTACAATCTTCTAGCAAGGCTAAAGCCTCAAGGATATTTGACATTAGATTCACTAACTGCAAAAAGGCCAACATAGGATCTAAGAATTCTCATTGGGAATGTTTGGGGCTGATGGCTGCATATTGTACAATTCTAGGAGGAAACTAGGCACTTACTCTATAATCTCTTCTAACACCTGCAACTGATGAAACTATGGTGGTAGAGAAAAAACCACTAATGCATGCCCACATCTGTGACCTAGTTGCAAACAAGAGCGAAGACTTGAACATTGAAACAAAGCAGGTTGATTCCACTTAGATTGAAATTGAGTGGGATCAAATACTTATGTAGAACTATGGAAACACAAGCATCGGCCCACCAATCTCTCCCTATTTGTGAGTGAAAGATATTAACTATAATATAGTCAGCCACCATAAATAAAATATAAATTACAATTTAAAGATAGGTGTCACTTCACTTGGGATGACCTCAAATAAATAAGTAGCCATGGCTTTATTTATTTGATTATTATTTCAATATGGTGAAGGATAACACCCGTCCCTATAACATCAACAAAATATCCATAAAAAAACCAAAGCTCTGGTATACCAAGGCTAAATCAGTCTTCCATGATGCTTACAAAAAAATTCAAAATGGCTTGAATGAGCTAAACAATTTTAAACAATGTCAACAAATAGCTCTTTTGATATTCACTATTTCAATGGAGCAGAAAGGTACCAAAGATGGACATCGTAAATTGACCATTAAGTCTACATGGGAATTCATGGTGATTGAAAAGAGAAGATGAAACTTGTAGGCAATAATCTTTAGTTCTAATCATTGTACTACATATAGTGGCATCTCTTATCTTAATTGTTTGCTGCTCTACAAGTTTGTGTTTTATCATTATGCATTCCCATAATTTGTGGATTTATCAAGTTAGAGATTTAACCTGGACAAGTCTTGTGCACTACCTACAACATTGTTTTCCATGTGTTTATCATCTCTATTTACCATTTTGGTCCATCTTTGGACATCAATATAGTTTATCATGTTCATTTCTTCATCCTTGCAAGTACAACAGTTGGTAATCAAATGCCATAAAACATAGTGGTTTTTTGGCTCACATTCAAGGAAATCCAAAGAGATGGAAAGAATTTTACAACCATAAATTAGTTGAAAAATCTTTCTATTTCAAAAACATTGAATTATAAGCATTATGGGCTAATATTGGAAGGAAGCAAAAAATTTACTGTCGATGCTTAAACTTACTAATGTTACTTGTGGAAAATCTAATAAATAATAACACTATAAAACCAAAATCAAAATTCCCTATTGCTTCTCGTAAAATTTGGAAAATTCAATAGGTTCTTTGTTCAGACAGTGCTTAAAGGCCCTGTGTTTTCCAAGTTCCTAGAGGCCCTCTGTTTGGAAAGGGGGAACCTCTCCCTTCTGAGTTGGGAGAATGTCTCAATATCCTTTCATCAATATTACAATTAGGTAGTAGATGGATAGATGATGTGGTGGTCAACCTCTTTGTCTTGTGGGATGAGTAACTAGAGATTCTTTCCAAAATTGAGCAATTCATTATCTCCCTCTTTAAATATATTTTATAGAAAATATGGCTAATATTTAACGAAAAACCTTCTTAATTGGTGAATCTATTCTTTTAAAAATTGTGAAATTTTATTTGAGTGGAGTAAAATAGCTCATAATTTTTCTTTGAGCACAACAACTATAAGTCAATAATACAATTGACTTGTGAACCCAGGTGATAGACAATTATCAATTTATGATAGCTACGCATGACAAGAACCTCAAAACCTTGAATTATGTTACCATCTCAATAGAGGATTCCTCTATTGTGTAGGATAGCTCTTCTATTGTAAAATAGGTTTAATCATTGCACTTAAGATTTGATAATTATGGCTTGTTGTTTCCTAGTGAACCAAATAGTTCATTCATTGTACTAATTAATGAATTCAAATTTCCCATTGAATTTGAATATTTTAGTGGATACAGAAATGCTAAAGGTTTGTATTCCTCAAATTAAAATAGCAGGTAGATAAAGTCACTAATTTTCTTTATTTCTCACTGATTAATATAACCTACATTTTTCCTATAAAAATACCATTGCAGTTTATATTTAAATTTTTTATTATAAGATCATAGGCCAAAAGTGGAATCTTACCACATGAAGTATTGGTATAATTTTTGGAAGTTGTTTAGGACAATCATTGAGAGAGAAACAAAGCATTGAAATAAAAGGTAAACAAATATTACCAAGAGCACAAAAATTACAATAAATCAATGAGATTCCACAAAATCACCCATCATTAATTAAAAATCACATAAATTACAAATCAACAACCAAATTTTTTAAGGCTAAACATATCAACAACAAGAACCCTATATGCATGTGTATTCCATATCTTTATAAGTTTGAGACACATCACATTAACATATGCAGGATTCAATGTTCTCAAATCACTTTGAGAGAATCCAAAACCAAAACCTCTAAGGCAAGAACACACAAATTGAAAGTTATAGCTCTCAAGTATAAGAAAAAACTATAACCATTTTTCTCATCAACATCATTGACAACACAACACAACTTGTGCAAAATATTGAGGTAAGTCACTTGCCATGATTTCAACGTTTTTTTTTGGAAATTTGTACACGGCCAAATCATTTTTAGTTTTTTTTGAGTTTTATTTCATTCTAAAATAGGTATGTTGTTATCTAGTAAATGAAGGCATTGGTTATGTGGTTTTATCTATGGATTTTTTCATATATAAAATTATTATAATACAAAGTGTTAGACCCTTGTTTGTTTCTCCACATGGAGATATTTTGAACTATGAAATGATCATTTGGTGGTTTAAACTTTTTGTTTATTTTGTTTTCCTTGCCCATGAGGTTATTTTTGTGACAATTTTCCTAACATAATTATTTAGTATTGAATGTATAGCAGCTACTGTTGAAGTTGTAAATGCAATTTTTGTCAGAGCTATTTTCATATAGAGTGAATAGTAGATATTGGATCATCTTCATATGTTAAACTTAATACATACTTCTTTACAAACCTTATACATTGTACAGTACATGTTTCTCCACAGTTTTGTGCCATTACACTCGCTCTTGTACTTCAAAGACCAAATGTTACAAGGAAAGGGATTGGCATGACACAAACGAATAAAGTTTTAAAAGATTGTATTCATAAGTGATAAACAACTTGGTTTTCCAAATGGATACATCCTCTCACATGGCTAGTTACAAATCCTTCATATCCTGATCTATATGCTTGTAGGTTTGCTATTAAGACTGTCATACATAACTTCCACCATAAGCATCTATTCAAGACTATAAAATGCTTCTCATACACCTTTTAGAGGGGACTAAAACATATTAAAATATCACCATAAGTTGCTTTGATAAATAGTGTTCAAGTTTGGATTGATGGTGTGCAAATTAGCCCTATCAGGTCTCCATACATACAGGGCTTATTCAATATCCTACTTCCCACCACAAGTTCACTTGACCAATGCTTAAATAATTTGTATTTAGGCTTGAATAAGATTTATTGCCCATTAGAAGTTCATTTCCACAATTATTTTATAAACCCTAGACCATGTTACACTTAACTTCCCTGTTTCTAGATTGTGCACAGAATTTACAGTCAAAGATTCAAAATTACAACACCTTAGCTTTATGCCTCTAGCCCAAAACCACAGAAGAATGAGAGAACATCCATTAAATACTATTCTCACCAAAAACAAGAAATTCCATTGCCAAACAAAGGAGAAACACAAATTTCTTTACCTGCTGGTTACCCTAATGAGGGTTTGGATTGTATTTACAAAAATTGCTATAACTCCTTTATTTCTTCATGAAATCAAACAAGACCAAGTGCAAAATGATCTAGAAATACAACACCAACTTTTCCAATAACTTCCCCTTCAATATCAGGCCATACATGGCCGTATAGGAGCAAATAATCATGTTTTTATAGTGTTTTCTAAGAAAAATAGAATTCCATTAATATTTTCTCCTTACAAATCAAAATTCTCTTCTTGCCTCGATCTGTGTGAGGCTTATTTATACATTGAAGACCAAAAATAACTCATAAAAAATTCCTACAATTGATTCTAACCTTCCCCTAACCTCTTGACTTGTTATCTACTTAATTTTTCCTCTTCAACTACCATAAATTATAGTTTTTGCAATATGACATGATTTGACAACTTCCAACTTTTACAATATATGAGAAATGAACAACACCCTAGGACCTATAACACCACCAATGTGGTATCTTGGGCCTTATTACAACATCAAGACTTAAAAATGGAACAAATGACTCAACATGGCCTCATGGAGGCATGTAATCAAATAGGTGCTCCTACACCACTGCACCATACACCATTTTGAGGGAATGTTTTGATTAGCCAATAAGTCTACATTTAGTAGCACCTTTCACCCAGAAAGTTGTCTCACACTACACAAGACAACTTCTAGATAGTTGAAACATTCCTCGCCTCACATCTAAAAAAAATTTCAACTCACAACTAATATTTTTATTTAAAAGGCTGCAAAAATCTTGTCCCAAGCTCAAGAATTTAGTAGCTCTAAACCTTGATATTTTTAGACCTACTTTTCATTTATTATGAATAGATTGAAGTGGAAGCTGTATGGAGACTCATTTTGGTTCATCTCATTTTTTCTTAAATTCTGCTTTGGCAATGTTTGCAATATTTTTTCCTACAAACTCTAACCATTTTTCTCATCGACATCATTGACAACACAACACAACTTGTGAAAAATATTGAGGTAAGTCACTTGCCATGATTTAAATGATTTTTTTTGGAAAATTGTACACGGCCAAATCACTTTTAGTTTTTGTTGTGTTTTTTTTCATTCTAAAACATGTCTATTGTTATCTGGTAAATGAAGGCATTAGTTCTGTAGTTTTATCTGTGGATGTTTTCATATATAAAATTATTGTAATACAAAGTGTTAGACCCTTGTTTGTTTCTCCACATGGAGATATTTTGAGCTATGAAATGATCATTTGGTGGTTTAAATTTTTTGTTTATTTTTTTCCTTTCCCTTGAGGTTATTTTTGTGACAATTTTCCTGACAAAATTATTTTGTATTGAATGTATAGCAGCTATTGTTGAAGTTGTAAATGCAATGGTTTTTAGAGATATTTTCATATAGAGTGAATAGTAGATATCAGATCATCTTCATATGTTAAACTTTTACATTCTTCTTTATAAACCTTACACATTATACAGTACATGTTTCTCCATAGTTTTGTGCCATTATACTAGCTCTTCTACTTCAAAGACCAAATGTTACAAGGCAAGGGATTGGCATGACACAAATGACTAAATTTTTAAAATATTTGTATTCATAAGTGACAAACAACTTGGCTTTCCAAATGGATACATCCTCTTACATGTGATGAATAAGTGACAAACATCTTGGTTTTCCAAATGGATACATCCTCTCACATGGCTAGTTAGGACTAAGTGGCCCAATTTGGTAACAATATACTTTTTGATATTATTATATTCTTTTCTTAAACCATGTGTCTGTTACTTAAAAAAAATAGGGGTGCTACATATGAGAGATCATCTTCCCCCAGACAAAGAGAGCTAGCATCCCTACATTACATCAATTTGCAATAATTCAAAATCCTCTAATTGCAATGGGTGCTGAGTGGACCATTCATTATGAGAGTCAGGTTCTTGTGAACCACTACTAATGAAACATGGGTCAATGAGTTTTACTCATAAAACTATATAGTTGAATACATTTAAATTTGAAGAAAATTTTGTATATTTGAGTGCACACCTATCTTAAGGAAAAGTGCATATCACTTTTTTCATGTATAGAGGTGTGCATGTGAAACAAAGAAAAAAGAGTTTAGTTCATCAAAAGGAATCTTTCCATTTATAGGGGCATATCTCTTTATATGAGAAATTCAAAACATAAAATTCCTTGTGAAGTGCACAATGAACAAAGGCATTTTTTCACTTCAAACAAGCAACATATTCCACTGATAAGTACATGCTAATATGAAGAGAAAGTTGTTATAATACAAAGTTCCAAATTTTTATTATAAGGTGCATGCCTAATCAAGTGGGATAGGTGTTTCCTTTACCCATTTATAGGCATGCACCTCAATATAGAGTGTTGCTTTCAAATTTGAAATGACAAATTGCTTGTATAGGTGGATGTTGGAATGAGAATAAGGGAGCAAAAATTCAAAAGCTGAAAATACAATGTATAGGTGCATGCCTCTTATTAGGAACTAAGTAAATTTTAAAAGGAAAGCATGTCTAGTGTAAACAATCCTGAAGATAACTTTCACCCATTAAATTTTTGTTAAAATAGGAAAGCCCATAAAATATTAAAATACCCTTCCTCTATTATTAACCTAGAGCAAGGATTTGGAGAAGGGATTTGAAGCATGCCCAACCACCCTCTGCTTATTGGGATTTGAAGGCCTCTGTAACACAAATAACACTTTTTCAACATACCTACAAGCAAAACAATATAGGAAAAATACTCACAGCAAAAATTACATTGACAATACTTGGAGAATTGTTTAAAATTGCTTATAGGGTTCAACATTTAATGCCCTCAGAGCTACCAAAGATTACTTCATCTTGTTTTTCTATGAATGGTTATACTTCCTTACTTACATGAATTTTCCATTGTCTCTCATTTTGATTATCTGATTCATCAAAGGCTAGAGAGTGTTGATCAAATATGGTACAATGAATATTAGGAGAGATAGTCCCCTCCTATTAAATTTTTGAGTACCTTTCTTGCATTCAAAATGTATGCTATATAATATATTTTCTTTCCCATTTTGATATCCCAATAGTTTTTTCTATTTTACATCAAAATTTTGTACGTGATGTTTAATATTTGCTTATTTTTAATCAAAATGTCAAAATACAATTTCATCCCAAATAGTGATGATCTAGATGCATGATCCTGCACCACAATATTTGTAAACAACAGTGAATTGATTTTAAATAATTATTTTTTCTATATGCAGTGTTGTAATGACGAAAGCTCTATCTAATGCTAAAGGGGAGAAATAGATATTGGCTCTTTTTTAGGACATTGTAAGCTACTTGCTTCTTGTTTGTGGTTACATATATGTTATTGGCATATGCATTTAGTTCCCACTTATGCAAATTTGTATTGAAAATTAACCTATTGCTACAATGTAAGTATATTCTACTACTGCTTACAACTTCATTGGGATTTTGAATGTGACAGGGACTACTATGTTGTGGGTCTTCTGAAATCCACAATCAGGTGCTTTCACTTCTCCATTTTGGCAGGAATTCAAAATAAGGTAAGGTTTTAGAGTATGTTTATTAAAATGAAAATTATGGCCATTTTAATAATGATCACATTTTGACATGTTAAATATATATATATAATTATAATTATAATTATTACTAGCAATTTCACCTTGGTGTGCAATAGGTATGCCGAAGAGGTAGGAAAGGTCAATTAGAGAAAATTTTGGTGTATTTGTTCAGACATATGTTTAGTACATGAGGACAATTGGTAGGTCATTTAGCAAATGATGTTTATGTAACAAAGGTCTCAATTAGCATGAACACTCAATAAATATATATTTTAAATATAATTTTTCATTAGACGAAATTGTATATTTGTAATAGTAAATTTATTACAAGAGTTCAGTTTATTTTTTCTCTATCCACCTCTCTATATCTTATCTATATCTCCCTCTCCATTAAATATGTCTAAGTAAGGGTTCAATTAGGGTTAGGTTTTATTATAAACCTTGGGGTTAGGGTTATATAGTTGGGGTTCAAATAGGAGTACAATCAAAGTAACAACTCAATTAGGGTTATGATCCAACTATGGTTTCAACTCAATTAGGGTTACGATACAATTAGTGTTAGGGGTCAATTAGGACTTTAATTAAGGTTTAATTAGGGTTAGGTATATATTTCAATTAGGGTTACTATTAGGGTTAGGGTTACTATTAGGGGTAGGGTTAGGGTTAGGGTTGAATTAGGTTTAGGATTAAATTACGGTTAAGGTTACAATTCAATTAGGGTTACTATTCACTTAAGGTTACAATTAGGGTTAATTAGGTTTTGGGTTACTGTTCTACGATTAAGCTTGTGCTTCAGGTTACAATTGGGTTCCATATAAGGTTATGGTGAAGATTATTATGATTGGGGTGCAATTAGGGGTTAATTAACATTAGGGTTATGTTACAATTAGGGTTGAATTAAGGTTGAATTATGGTTATGACTAGGATTCAATTATTCTTATCATGATTAGGGTTAGAAAAGGGTTAATGTTCAATTAGATTTTATTATGTTAAATGTTAGGATTCAATTAGGGTTAGGGTTCAAATAGGATTAGACATGAATTAAAGTCACAATTAGAATTTGAGTTCAATTAGGGTTAGAGATAGGATTAGAATTAGGGTTCAATTAGGGTTAGCATTCAATCAAGGTTTAATTAGGATTAGAGTGCAATTTAGGTTAAGATTTAATTAGGGTTAGCATATTACATTAGCATTCTACAATTAGGGTTAGAATTAGGATAAAGCTTAGGGTTAAAGTTAAATTAGGGTTATGATTAGGGTTACGTTTAATCTTAAGATTAAAATTTAATTAGGGTAGGGTTTAATTAGGGTTCTAAGATAAATCTTGGGGTTAGCATTAGCTGAGTTAAAGTTAATTAGGTTTAGGGTTCTAAAATAAATCTCAGAGTTAGCATTAGGGTTAAGGGTCAATTAGAGTTTGGGTTATGGCTTGGGTTTAGTTAGCATTAGGGTTCAAATAGGATTATACTTATAGTTTAATCAGGGTTAGGTATATAGTTCAATTAGGTTTACTATTAGGGTTAGGGTATAATTTGGGTTAGGGTTGAATTAGGTTTATGATTAATTAATTAAGGTTAAGGTTACAATTCAATTAGGGTTAGTGCTCACTTAAGGTTATGATTAGTGTTAGATTTACAGTTTCTTGAATTAGGGTTAGGGTTTTGTTAGGGTTAGATTTTAAGTAGGGTTAGGGTTAGGATATAAATAAGGTCCAATTCGGATTAGGGCTTAATAGTAATTTCAACCCTACCCTTAACACTAACCAAAGCCTTATTCCTAACCTGAAACCTATTATAATTATAATCCAAACCCTAACCCTAACCATAATTCCACCCCTAATCCTAACATAATTCTCACACAAATGAAAATTATGGCCAAGATTTTAATAATGAGCACATTTATTTAGTTATTTATTTAGTCATTTTTATTTTTCTGATATTAGTAATTTATTTAGTCATTTTTTATTTGTCTGATATTAGTCATTTATTTATTCATTTTTATTTGTCTAATATTAGTCATTTATTTAATCATTTATTTAGTCATTTAGTTGTGATTTTACCCAATGACCAAATTAGTCATTTATTTTCCAAATACTACTAGTGTTAGTCATGTGAGTAAAATTTTTAGTCACGTAGTCATTTATTTGCCAAATTCTACTAGTGACCTCACAACAATCAAAGGGATTGGTTCACTAAAAGACCTATGCAAGTGGATAGGTATAGAAAATTATGTTTTGTTGGGATTCTTGGCTACCCAAACCAATTCCCTGGTGAGGTTAGGAGTGTATTGGTTAGATTCTCTAGAAATAATGCAATAAGTGGTGAGGATCACTAAAAATCATTTGTAAACATGATGGAAGATTTTGAGGTAGAGGTTGAAGACATTATGATGAAACTCTTTATGCAGTCACTCATACTGAAGATTCTAGGGAATGGTATAGATCCTTACCAGTAGAAAGCATTAGGTCATGAGAGGAATTTAAGAGGATATTTAGAGAACAACATGGTGATAAGACTGATGCAAGGTTCTTGCTAAGTGAATTTAATAATATCTCTAAAGGCTCAAATGAAATGGTTGCTTATTTCAATACTAGATTTCAAAAGGCCATGAACAAATTGCCTATTGAATTGAGGCTCAATGATAATGTATGCTTGGTTCATTATTGTGCGAACCCTTTTCCTAGTACTTGCAAAACAACATGAATAACCAAGTTATACAAGGAATTACAAGCTAAAACAAGGATTCCCCATGAAATCCATTTGCAAACTCAAAATAGGAAAGAAATTGATGAACACAATACAAAAGACAAAACTAGATTTAATCCTAATTTAAATAGCAAACACATGATCCCATGGGAAAATTGGTGCCAATTTGATGTGAAAATTGGCCCTTTCCCAATTCCTATGATGAAATCTTGATATGTTGAAGATGAGAACTCCAAGCCAAATCTGCAAAAAGCCTAGCTAAGAATTCAAATGATGGATGGAAATGGCTAAATATTTTAGCATAATAACTTTGCAATGTTTGTGGATGATGAAATGAGGATATGAGTTCTTCATTTATAGGATTTCAAGATGGATGAATGTCCAAATTTGAGCAATGTGGGACTAACATTCATCCAATGATATGGTACCACTTGTCAAGCTATGAATGGATGATGGATGTGCAAGATTTGGGGTTTGTGCCAATAAATTCCAATATTTGAAATTTAAATTTGTTGAAATGACATGCAAGAGGGAAGGGAAAATGCAATAAATGCCACTTGGCTCAAGGCAAAGGACATGCAAGAGGAAGTTATTGCCTTGTTGGATGTACATGTTGACTTGGAATTTTTGAATTCAAATTGAGAGAATATTCCAAAAGATGCCATGTGAGGAAAATAGAGATAATTTAATAAATGAATTAAATCTATTTGCATGTGCAACTTGCATTATCTAGAGGATGTGACATGAGATTAGATTAAATTAATCAAGGGTTAATTAATTTAACAGGAGATTTGATGATGTGACTTATTTGACTTAGATTTATGGATTTATTTAAATCAAATAAGAGAGGAATATGATAAGGGCTTAATTAAATAATGATTTTGATTTATTTAATTAAAAGGGATGGTGTTAGATTAAATTAAATAAGGTTTTAATTTATTTAATTTAATGGATATACCTTAGAAATTTAATCAAATAAATTGATTATTTAATTAAATAGGGATAATTAGATCAGATGGATCAATTTAATTAACGAGAGAGAGTGACTTAATTAGAAAAAATGATTTATTTAATTAAGGGATGAAAGTTGATGAATTTAATCAGATAGGGGAATTTGATTAAATGGTTAGACCGAGAGATGATTCCGGAAGAAACGATGTTAGTAAGTCGGGATCAGATGCACGATGTCAATCGGTATATTTTACGTGTCTACATTTTGCCCCTCTTTGAAGCAATGCACTTGTTGCATTGGTTCAAAGAATAAACGATCTCGATCAAAGCCAAAAAAAATTGATATTTAAAAATTTGCCCCACTGTTGCATGGCGAGAGAAAACATGCCATTATAATGCCCCCTCGAGAGATCAGATGAAAATTTTAACTTTTTGGGTGATCTTGCGAAAAAGGATGACAAATTACCTGCTAGGTCTAAAAGGGGTCTGAGAGGCTAAAAACATGTCTAAACGTAATACAACGATGAAAAACAAGCCTCAAACGGACATAAACCAGTTCGAGGGTCCAAAACCCTAGCAAGACAACCATTTAGAGTTTAAAAAACCCTAATTTTTAGGATTAAAAGGGGCCTGAGGGGTCACTTTCAAGTCATTTTCACACACCTCCGCCAACAAACTTTGAGAATTGAGCTCTGACCCTCCGATGATATGGCACAACGATAGCTTCCCCTACACATTTCAGACCAAGTTTGGACCTACAAGCAGCCACCTGGCATCGGGGCACTGGTATCTGACCCTTACTGAAGCTTTGTCTTTTCATTTAACGCTTTTATTACTGCTTTAAAAGGGAGCTCGCTTCTAGCAGCGCTATTATAGCTCAGCAATTGAAGCTTGGCATTTGAATTGTGTTACGCTAGGCCATTTTGCACTACAGTGGTGCTATTTAGTGCCACAGCGGTGTAGTTTAGAATTTAAAAACTCTACCGTTGGGCTTGGGCTTGATTCAAACTCGATGGGCTGATTTGGCAAAAGTGCGCTGCGGCGGCACCCTTTTCCTACAAAGTACAACGCTGGAAAGAAAAGTGCATCACAACGACTCTATTTGGCTCAATTTTGGGTTCAACGTCAGAGTTTGAGGAAACTCAAACTGCGACGCCATCACAAACTGCACTGTTGGGGACAAGTTTGGAGTGTTCGATCAGGAATTTTTCAAAAAAATTAACACGGTGAATTTCCCTGATGCAGGACGGGCCCAGGGAGCTCTACTCGTGGGAGCACCAGTCGTAGGATTTGGCTAGCATCCTACGGGACCTAAGTGACAGAGACTAGGATCGACTAGGAGTCGTAGGACTATGGCATATTGCATACACAGTGCCCATGCACACCCACCTTAGGATGCTGTCAGCACTGGCCGAGAGGTGGCACAGTGATACATCATCATTTCATCTTCCCACTGGTGAGGCGACCGTCACCTTAGAGGATGTTTGGCACATTCTTCAGTTGCCTATTCATGGCTAACAAGTGATATATGATATGGACGAGGGATGCGAGTGCTATGTCATAGTCCTTGCTACACGGGACATTATTTACTGCAAGGGATAGATTAAGCTCGAGCGATATAGGGTTATCGCACCTCCCTTCCATTGGGTGATTACAGTGATCATTTAGGGTTTAGTTGCCCCAGACAGACAAGGGCAGTACTTCAGTCCTGGCTGGGGTTATTTCTGAAAGTGGATGGTCCGAGATAGGCCAGTTCACTTTGCATGGGGGCATGTCCTTCTAGCCTCGCTCTATAGGGATTTACACTGGTATGCTTACATGGATGGCAGAGCATTGGGGGTCGAAGTGACACTTCTTCATGTCTAGGCATGGGAGCACATTTCTATGCTACATCCATGAGTCATTCCAGTTCTGATGGGGGCAGAGGATGCCCTTGTGGCATGATAGAGAGGCAGTGTGTCCTTCACACATACGGGCGAGCATGGGATTCCCTACTGAAGGCAGGTCCTAGACAAGATACCTGTCTTTACTTGGTGACCATACCTTGGTCAGCCTAGATGGGCTGACGATGCTGCTCAGCTCTTTTACTACCACCAGGATTAATATATGCAAGGGTGGGAGCACACGATGATCGAGCGGTACCTACTAGGCGCGTACAACATTAGTTTGGAGAGCCACAAGATCGGCCAGATGATGGTTATGTAGCTGTCTTTGCATGTAGCATGACACAGATAGCATGGGGCCACAGTATTCCTACCTTTGAGGCAGTTGATAACTTTTGACAGTTACTAGCCCACCCATGGGCTTATGACCAGGGCTTGGCAGATCCAGGGACCACTCAGGCCTACAGGGATTGGTTCAAACCTCCTCTTCGGTTGACCATTCCAAGTGAGGACCCAAAGGTGCATAGGGTCAGAGGCAGGGGGAGAGGATGAGGGTGAGGACCATGGGTTGAGATTCAACAGGACCCACCAAGGGTGCCCCCAGTTCTGCCAGGTTAGGGAGATGTACAGATGCAGGATCAGTAGCAAGATCTGCCAATCCCACCACCATGAGCCGAGGGTGAGGATCAACCTCACATGCAGCCACGGTACAGCCAGCAAGGCAAGAAAACACATAGGATGCCTTGATTGCACAGTTGCAGGCCCAAGTTCAGGTGCTGAAAACATAGAGAGACCAGGCGAGGGCTGAGAGAGAGTGACTTAGAGCATAGAGGGATCAAGCTGTGTAGCAGAGACAGGCTGTAGAGCTATAGGCAGCCACTGAGCTAGGCCGACGACAGTAGATTGAAAGAATGATAGCCTCCTCATCCCAGGGTACAGTGCCGGTTCGGTCTTATAGGGATGTCATTCGAGAGGTGGAGTACTATCGATGAGCCTATCATGATACAGTTCGTAGAGAAGATTAGGTCCCCGAGTATTCAAAGCGAGCTAGCCATAGACCACCAGAGGGTCACGGTGACAGGGGTGAGGGCAGCATTCACAGAGATTGAGTTTGATATTATGATGTACTTTTTTTTTGCCTTATGAGCTCATTTTTTGATAGCCCTGATGGGTATTTTGTATTGATTGACTACATGTGTATATTGATCTAATTTATTCTTTTTACTATGACAGTGACGTGATTGATGATATATGAGTCAATGATGATTTTAATGTGATGTAATGTGTTATTTATTTATGCATGGATGGTTTATTTCTATATGCTTTATGGATGTGTTTATTTGCAATAATTATGACTAACATATCTATATTATGCTGACCTATGATGTGCAATGATGTTATTTATATGATGATTTATTTGATGCGAATGAAATATGTGAAATGATATGATATGGTATATGCAATAATGTGTGAAAAATGTTTATATATGGGATGATTTATGGATGGATGTGATGTGATGTGATGGTCGTGATATGATGCAAATGAAGTGGTGTTAGTGCAAATGCTATTATCCTAAACGTAATAAATGATGATGTATGTGATGCAATGGTATGTTAATGCAAAGTGATATGCTGATGCGTAATGTGAACGTGACTGTAATCTAATGATATGATGTTATTTATGTTATGCAAGTATGTATGCTTAATGAATTAAATGCTTATATACCTATTTTTTATGCGAAAAATGATTATGAGATAATTTTGTAGATGCTTATGTGATGATTTATATGAAATGGTGATGAGATGCAAATGAAAATTTATGCCCTGATTGATATAATGTCATGAGATGCAATGTAATGGGTGAAATGTACTGACATGGATGCACCCATCTATGAAGAATTTTTATAATAACCTATTTATGATGATTACAATGCAATGTGTATGTTTCTTATGTGCTAATGATTTTTGGATGCAGGATCGATGGTGATGATGGTGATGATGATCAAATGTCATAGTACTTTGTTAGTGTGATTAGTAAGAAAAGAAGAAGTCATTTCAACAAGACACACAACGATGCAAATGTAGATGATAATGATGATGGTGATGATGATGATTACTTGTCGAGGAATTGGGATTTTTAAAGGGCCAAATTTTCTTATGTTTGATAACACACGTGGTATGATGCATCAAGGTATAGAAAACCAGGATGGCGTGGTACTTAGTGTGATGGAATTTGACTTGACAGTCAAATAGGAGTATTCTTGTTCACACCTGACATACAGAAACCTTGGTAGGATGCACTTCCGAAGTTTTAGACACCTCGGGTCAAAACATGAAAATGTAAACCTATCCTTGTAATAGTCAACAAGTTGCCCTAGACTTCTTCCATACATGCCTAACAAAGCAAGTATTCTCCAAGGTTATATTACAAGAACGTCCAACAAGCATAGCAGACAAAAGATAATGATCATTGCCCCATTCCTATTTTGCTAAATCCTCTGCTTTAGGATATCATTGAGATGTCCTTGGAATGAGCGCAAAATAAGATAAGTCACAAGATAAAGACCAAGTAAACAAACAAACTGATGCTCTTCAATACCACTAACGGAAAAAGGATGTGTTTTCTAAGGATAAAAACTGAAACTTATTGCCAAAAGATAATGCCCATTGTAGGAAGGATTCATCCTAGGACATGTTAATGGATGGCAGCACGTCATTTCATTTACCCAAAGTGCTCTAAGGGATGATTGATATGGGACTAATTCAAATGATGAGTTATCGATATGAAGAGATGATCAACTTGCTTACACACTGACTTAGACTTAAGACTTGATGTTTGGAGTTTTTCTTTTAGGCTGCTAGACTTGTTTCTAATTGTTTTAGAAAAGGTTAAGGGTGATGATTAGTTTATTATGGATGGTGTTTATTGCGGGTGCAAGCGAGATGAGACTAATGGATTTGTTCAAATATTTTGATGTTTTTGATGTTTTGCAATGTTTTGAGGTTGTTTTTGGTTTTCTTTTTTAAGATTTTCAAATGTTTTGATTTTTTGGATTTTGCGATGTTTTTTGAATTTTCTGAGATTTTGACCAAAAAACTAACCTAAAGACCTATCCTAGGGGTCTCAAGGGCTAATCAACAGATTAGCCTTGCCTACATTATACACACAGAGACCATGTAGTTTGACTGTCGAGTCAACTGATTTACAGATGACGATATACATGATGAAATGTCAATTTATTATGATGGACTCCTATAGGACTGACCTAAATGTGTCAGGGGATGATCAAACATCAACCTTGCCTATGTTCAAGCTCAGAGATGACGTAGTTTGACAAGACGACCTTGTTTTTGGATTTTTGAATGAATTTTTGACTTGTTTTTGGATTTTGATATGTTTTGATGTTTTTGGATTTTTGGATTTTTTGATGTTTTTGGATTTTCTGATTTGAGGACTTTAAGAATATACACAAATCTGATCCGAGAAGAATATGCCCCCAATGTGATGCAATAGACTACTCTAATAAAGGCAGGACAAACTGACCTTGAGGATGGGTCGAGTAGTACTAGGAGGATCACGATGCGAAAACAGGATCAAGCCATGGTGCGGATGCGAGTGGATTAGTGATGGATGGAGACCTGAATGCAATGAATGATGGAAGCGAAATGGATGGATGATGCTAAACAAGCTGCAAAGATCCTAGTGGATGGAAAGTGCTTATTTACGTAAGGTGCCTGTTTGCCAGGTTTTCACGAGGTACTTGCCCAAAGTGCCACCAAAGTGGTTTTCACTAGAGGATGATTTTTTTCTCTTTACTATTTTGATTTTTTGATTTTTTTTTTGTCACCAAGACGCCTATTTTCCAAGTTTTCGCCTAAGTAGCCATTTTTTTAGGAATTTTTCTAATTTTTTGGATTTTTTGGTTTTATACCTTGGAAGATTTAGGCATAACTTTTTTTGAGTTGGGAGCTATTCATGGCCTCCTATAGAGGTTCCCCTTCGGCTGTTGATAGCTGATATGCCCTTGATTTGTAACTTGTTGTGATGACAAACAGTCCTAGCCAATTAGGTTCAAACTTGCCTTTGCTGCTGGGGTTTAGGACATTCCTCTGATTTTCTTTTAAGACCAGTTCTCTGACTTGGAAAGTCCTGCTTCTGATTTTCTTGTTGTAGCTCTATTTGAGTCTATTTTGATAGACTTGCAAATGATTTAAAGCATCTATGCATTTCTCATCTAGTAACTCCTGCTCATTTAGTCTTGATACCCAATACTCTTCATCCGTGATGAGGTTTTGTAGTGATATCTTGAGGGATGGGAGCTCGATCTCAATGGGAAGAACACATTTGATTCATAGACCAAGGAGAAGGGGGTGGCACCAGTGGGTGTGTGGATGCTGGTTCGACAAGCCTGGGGGTGGGATTAAGCTCCAGATGCCAGTCACAACCTGCATCATTGACTGTTTTCTTGAGGATTTTGAGGATAGTTTTGTTTGTAGCTTCTACTTGGCCATTGCCTTGGGGATAGTACGAGGTGGAGAAGTGATGCTGGATTTTTGAATTTTTTGCACAAGTCTCGAACCTCCTGGTTCTTGAATGGTGTCCCATTATCTGAGATAATGGCTCGTGGGACATTGTAACGATAGATGAGATAGTTTAGGATGAATTTAGAGATCTACTTCCTAGTGATATATGTCATGGGTATGGCTTCCACCCACTTTGTGAAGTACTTAGTTGCAGTGATAATGAATTTGTGGCCATTAGATGAGGTGGGTGTGATTTTTCCAATGAGATCGAGTTCCCACTGCAAAAATGGCCATGGTGTGATGACGGGATGAAGCTCTTGAGCTGAAGCATGGATGAGGTCCCCATGTTGCTGATATTGTAAACATCTTTTTGCATGATCATGTGCTTTTCTTTCCATTGTGGGCCAATAATACCCCATCCTCAGCAGCTTCTTGGCAATGGTCACTCCACTTGAGTGTGAACCACAGATACCGTTATGAACCTCAGTTAGAGTAGTTAATGCCTCCTTAGTATTTAGACAGTGTAGCAAGGTACCTTCTATGCTTCTACGATATACCATTTTAGGTTCATTTTAGGTTTGATGGGAGGTCAGCGGATATGAATCCTATGTGAAGGTATGTGTAGATGTCATGGTACCAAGGATCATTGGGACCAACGATTTCACACACGAATTCTGATTCTGGTACCTCGAATGTGGGGATAAGAAGCTACTCAATCAAGAATTCATATTTTGGCATTGTATGAGGGATGTCTAATAGGGACCCAATTATAGCCATGGCGTCGACTACTCTATTGTTGGTTCTTGGAATTTTCTCAAACGTTATGTCAATCAAGGATTCCTTTAGAGTCCACCAATTTCTTGTATGGAGTGAGCTTATCATCCTTGGTCTAATATTCGTTATTGACTTGATTTAAGACCAACTGATAGTCTCCATACACTTTGAGAACCATGATGTTCCATTGCACTGCTATGTCGAGACCTATAGTCAAAGCCTTGTATTCTGCGATGTTGTTTGTGCAAGGAAATGCCAGTTTGTATGACCTTGGTATGCAATCCCCTTGTGGGGTGATGAAGAAAACACCAACTCATGATCCTTGTTGCATGTATGAACCATTGAAGTAGATTTTCCAGTGGTTGGCTACGTTGAGGTTAAAGATGGATTCATCTGGGAACTCTGAGACAAGTAGATTCTCAGAATAAATAGGTGCTTCTGCCAGTTGGTCTGTGATAACTTGTCCCTTGATGGCTTTCCTTTCTACATACTCAATGTCATACTCTGATAGTATCATTACCCATTTTTCCATTCTAGCGGTTAGCATTGCCTTTGATAGTAGATACTTGAGGGGATCAATTTTTGCAATGAGCTTTATCTTGTGTGCCAACATGTAATGTCTAAATTTTTGGGATGCAAACACTACCACGAGGCATGCCTTCTCGATAAATGAGTAGTTTAGCTCATGACCAACCATTGTTCTATTGATATAGTAGATAGCCCTCTCCGTTCCATTTTCATCATGCTGAGCTAGGAGAGCTCCAAGGGCTGCTGCTATTATTGACACATATAAGATCAATGGTTTCTTTGGGATGGGTGGCATTGGAACTGGTGGTGTCATTATGTATTCCTTGATTTTGTTAAATGCCTCTTTGCATTTTTTATCCCATTTATATGCTACCCCCTTGTGGAGTAGGTGAGAATATGGATTCTACTTGTCTTCCAGTTGTGCTATGAATCATCAAATGGATTAAAGTCTGCCTTGGAGACCTCTCAGTTGCCTTAATGTCTTTGGTGGTTCCATCTCGAGGATTACTTTCACCTTTGCTAGATCCACCTCAATACCCCTCATGGAGACTATGTATCCTAGCAATTTACTTGATTGTACGCTGAAGACGTACTTCTTGGGATTTAGTCTGACCTTGTATTCCTCCAATCTGTCAAAAATAGCACTTAGGGTTACTATATGATCTTGTCTTTTTCTCGACTTAGCTAGAATGTCATTGACATAGTCTTCGACTGTTTTATGAATCATATCATGGAAGATCAATGTCATGTCCCTTTGATAGGTTGCTTCTATGTTCTTTAGGCCGAATGGCATCATGTTCCAGTAGTAGGTCCCCCATGGACAAGCGAAAGTTGTCTTATGTTGATCTTCCTTTGCTATCATGATTTGGTTATATCCTAAAAATTTGTCCATGAGTGATAGCATCTTGTGTCCTGCTATCATGTCTACTATCATGTCAATGTTAGGAAGTGGGAAATCATCCTTGGGACATGCTTTATTCAAATTTCTGAAGTCCGTGTAGATTTTGATTGCTTCGTCAGGTTTTGAAATAGGTACCAAGTTCGATACCCATTATAGATAATCGATTGGTCAGATGAATCCTACATCTAACAACTTTTTGAGCTCCATTTTGACCAATAAGGCAATTTGAGGATGCATTTTTCATAGCTTTTGTTTGACTGGCTTTGCTTCTGGATATACCGCTAAGTGATGAGTCTTTGGGTCAGGTCCTAGCATGTCAGCATAACTCCATGTGAAGTTTATTTTCCTTTCCTTGAGGAATGCTACTAGGAGTTCTTTTTCTTCTAATAATAGTGATTCTGCATAGAATGTGATATGTGGGGTCTCCTCTGTTCCTAGGTTGACAAGATTGCACTTTTTGGCCAAGACTGCTGACTTCTCTTGATGAATAGCTCTTAAAGGAAGATTGAATCCTTCATCCTTGGGCACCTCAGAGAGGTTTTCACCGTTGGATACGTCCTTTATTTTTACTATTTTCTTGTCAAAGAGTGCCATAGTGTGGTTTTCACTCAAGGGATTGGATATGATTCTTAGTTTCTCACTTTTGTGATTGAAGCATTCAATCATTTCCCCATAATAGGCATGTGTGTCCAACTCTATTATAAAGCCTGCTTTGTGATCTCCCTCTGGAATATTATCCCTCAATCCCATGAATTCTGAGAGCGCCTCATCATTTTTAAATGTATCAAGAACCGGTGGTCCTCGTTGGTCATGGTCAATGAGTTGGGGATAGACTAAACGGATCTCATGATTTTGATGATCGGATTTGAAATATAAGGTACTAATCATGCAAAGGGTAGTGTCCTCAAATAACCTAGTTAGATTAGTTATGGTATCTTCGTCATCACTTCTAATATAGGCCTCAATTATAAAGTTATGCATGTTTTTTCCTATGGATATTGGTGAGCATACTTTTGCAAGAATTGGCTAAGGAGAAATATTAACCATTCTAACTGGAGGACTTTGGCCATGTATGGTTATTCTCAGAGGGGTACATCCAAGACCAAGATTTATTATGGGTCGCGTCTCTAGCATGATAGGTATTATGAGGCCATTGTCATTTTCTCCCAGTCTTT
Organism: Sequoia sempervirens; assembly: GCA_007258455.2. Lineage (NCBI taxonomy): Eukaryota > Viridiplantae > Streptophyta > Pinopsida > Cupressales > Cupressaceae > Sequoia > Sequoia sempervirens. The sequence goes on along the minus strand of VDFB02047230.1, from coordinate 433,788,128 downwards.
GATTTTTGTCATAACCCATTGCTAGCATCATTTGTAAGCCCTTGCTTCTTTCATCCATTGGTAATTCAGGTGTCAATATTTCATCTTGATAGAGCATGTGTGATGGATCCACTTCAATAACCTCCTAGCCAAGGTCTCCCCATTTTGTGAATTCAGGATAGTCTTTAGGATACGTTTGTGATGTGGATGCTTGATTTTCTTGTGGGCATCCCTGTGATCTAGGAGATTGTGGTAACTCTCTTATCACAAAAGAATTGTTAGGGAGCTTGTAACTTCCACAACCATCCTCCTGGATGATGAGTTTGATGTTGGAGATGGTGGGAATGGTGGGTGTCTCTGTCTCAAAAGTGGATGTGAAGGTGGCGGGGTCGATGTATGATGTGGATGGGCCCTCATCATTCTTTGGAACTTGGGGGATTTTGTAATATTTAGATTCAAGATTCTTGTAGTATGAGAAAGGTTTGGGGTCTCCATGGACAGTAACCTCTTGTCCATTATGTGTGAATTTCACACATTGGTGGAAGGTTGATGCTATGGCTTTCATCACATGGATCCATGGGCAACCCAGGAGGATATTATATGGTAAGTCAAGATCCAAGACTTGGCAAGTAGTTTCCATGATGGTAGGCCCTACTTGAATAGGGATTTTAATCGTGCCCTGAGACACTCTTTCTTGGTCATCATATGCTCTGATCGTGATGCCCTTTCCTTTGTCGATGGAATCTTCTAGTATTTTTAGTTGTTTTATGAGGCTTAGGGAACATATGTTTAAGCCTGCACCTCCATCCACCAAGACCCTTTTGATTTTTCTCTTGTGTACAATGGCTTCCAAGTGAAGTGCATGGTTGTGAGATGGTTGGGTGATGAAATCCTGGTCAGAAAGTGTGAGGAGATTAGGTGTTATGATATTTCCAACCATAGCTTGGAATTGCTCTGCATCGAGATCTGCAGGGACAATGGATGAGGCTAATGCTTCTTCAAAGATCTTCCTATGGGCGGATGATATTTTCAACTCCATGATGGAGATGTGTGCCGGTGTTCTTTTGAGTTGATCTACAATATTGTAGCCATGCGGAATGGATCTAGATGAAGGAACTCTATTTGGTTGGGATGATCCTACAATGGTGACTTTGCCACCTCTTGTGGTGACTCCATAATCTTCGGCATGGGAGCCCTTGATGGTGATGACCATGCAATCTTCATTTAGGGAGGCAACAACTAATTCATAAACATGATTTATACTACCTTTCCCCTTATCATTTTTATTCCCTTTATTGCCATGATTCGACATCAGATTCGTGTAGATTTTAAGATCCTGATTTCCTGTAGGTTGTTCCACGTTTATGATTTTCTTATCGATGAGATCTTGGATGATGTTTTTGAGTCTCATGCAGCTATTTGTTGAGTGGCCTTTTGATTTTATGAAATTCACAAAGCTGATTCTCATTATACCACGAAGGTTTGACATTGGGTTCTTGGTAATTTTTGAATGTAGGAAGCTTGATGAGTTTTTTGTTGATCAAATTTTTCATGATGTCCTCCAATGGTTCTCCCAAAATGGTGTATTTCCATTTGGGATAGCTTTTGCATTGGGGTGGTCCTCTTTGGTCATTCAAATTATTGATGGTTGGATTGTTGTTGGGTTGGTATGTTGTATGATGAGTGTTTTGGCGTTGATTTTGGATTTGCGATGCAGGTGTATGTTGGCGTGGACCACTAATGACTACCTTGGCATCGACGATGCCATCATTAATAACATTTTTATTCCTTGTCCATGTACAAGGTTTATCATTGTAATTGGATGATGGGCGGTTGTTTTGTTGTTCATGGTCCTTGAACCTTGAGATGAAATTCCAAATGACCTTCAAGGTTGGCTATGATTGTGCAGACTTGTTCTTCTAGCATGGTCCACTTACTCTAATTGGCCTTGGATCACCATCATTGAAGGAATGAAGTGAAAGATTCATTCTTTCCTTGTTTTAGAGCTGAGAGTTCTTCGAGATTGACATCCACTGCGATGTTACATGCATAGTTCTTAATGAATGCATCCCTAATTTCTTGGAATGTTCTAATTCCTGAAGGTAAGCGTGAGAACCATTCTATAGTGGGGCCTACCAAGCTCCTAGGAAATAGCTACATCAGATAAGTATCGTCATATGTGACCTCCATACAATGAACCTAGAATTCCCTGATGTGATCTTCAGGGTTTCCCATCCCAGGATATTTGTCAAATTTGGGGATTTCAAATCCATTGGGGAATGGTTTCATTTCTAGGCTCCTATCAAATGGATAGGGACACAAGTTGCTTGGTGTTTTGGTTGTTCGCCCTAATTGAAGATCGAGCACTTGTTGCGAGAGCAACCTGAGTTGTGTCGTCACATCATTCTATGGATCAGGGGGTGGGATGAAAGTGTTTTGGGGTGTTTGGATCGTGGGTTGGATGGGTGAATTGTTTAGTGTGTTGTTTGATGGTATATGTATGTTCTGGCGGGTGAAGTAGGCTTCTACTTGCTTTTGTATAAACAACACTTGTTTTTGGTCTTGCTATTACTGTGTTAAGATTTGTGCTTGTTGTTGTTCCAACAATGCTTGTTGTTTGGCTGCCAATTTTGTTGCTTCTTGTTGCTCTTGGTATTTCTTTAATGCTTGTTGATATTCCCACAATTGTGTTGCTTGTCTTTGTGCATTGAGTTATGCTTGGTATTGGGCTTGTTGTGCCTAGTATTGAGCTTGCACTTGAGCTTGTGCTTGTGCTTGCACTTGTGCAGCTTGTGCTTGTGTGTCTTGTTGCTGCAATAAAATTTGTGCTTGAGTGGCCCTTTGTGCTTGTAATTCTTGTGTGGCTTGTGCAGCTTGTTGTTGTTGTTGTTGTTGCAATAACACTTGGGCTTGTTGTGCTTGTACGACAGCTTGCACTACTTGGGTGGCTTGCATAGCTTGAGCAACTTGTTGTGCAACTAGTTGTTCAACTTTTAGTTTTTGAACTTGTTGGTATCCTCTTTGGAAAGCAACTTGCAATGCTGCGTCGTATTGGCTTGATGTGGTGAAAGTTGGTGGTGGTGGGTTTGGAATGGTGTTTGTGTTTTGCATGATAGATGGTGGTATTGATATGGTAGGTCCTTGGGAGACCATGCTTTGTGATGTTAAGGGTGTGTTTGGTGATGTTGTCATTTCTTGTGTGTTTGTCATTTTTTGTTACAATATCAACGACAAATTTTGAGTGTTTGGTGCAATGCTTTAATTGATGATTGGGATATAGGTCTGATTGATATTTGGTAGGGGAGGAATCCCTAAACCAAGAAGCGGTGTGGATGATGATGGCAATGGTGGAAGAGGTAGAAATGTAAGGGATGTGAGTTGTTGTGAGAATGTTGTGATATCGAATATGCTTCCTGCTCCGAACATATCTCCCTCTTGTGAATTTGTGAGAAGAGGTGTTTGAGGTGTTGCGTGAAAAAATGATGATGATGGATCATGATGGAATGTGAGAGGAAAATCCTTGTGTAATGGGTTTTGGGGTACGCTTTGTTCCAAAGTGGTGTTTGTGTCCATGTTTCAATTATTAACAATGGGATGGGCTTGAAGAGCATTGAGGAATGTGTTTCCCTTGTTGACATTTGGTTGGGTTGGAGCAAACGATGTTGTGATTTGTAGAATGTTTTGTGTGATGTTTTGAGATGGGGGTGTTGATGAGATGGGGATGGTGGATGAGATTGGAGGAAATGATGTCTCCACTATAATGCTTACATCAAAATCCGAAGGTAATTTGGCCCCTTGTTTTGCTAGCTCAAGCATGTATAACGAAGGGTTATGTCTCATCATGATGTTGATGATTCTATGGTTATCCGGATTTTGTAGCATTTCTGTCATTTCCTCATGAGATATTTTGAAAGTAAGGTCTCGGTTTTCTTCTTGCGGATTTTGCAATAATGACGGGGTCAATGGATTACTTGATTCTGCGGGATTCATTTCTGTGTTTGTTTGGCTAAGATCGCTTGAAGCGGGTGTTTCTTTGTTGGCTTCCATACTCTTCTTGTATTGAGATCTTGTTTGAACCATAAAACAAGGATCAATTTTTGAGAATATGGGAGATGGATCTCTTGATTCTTTGGATTGATCTATATTTTATGTTCCAAAGTGGAAAATTTTAGGATGCTTTGAGGATCAAAGATGATGATATGATGATGATGTTTACGATGGATAATATGGATGTTTTGTGGCTTTTGATAAATCTTGAATGAGATACTAGGCTTTTAGGACTTTTGATTTTGATTTTGATTTTGATTTTGGGATTTTTTCCTTGATTTTGATTTGCCTTTGATTTGGATTTTTGAACAAAAAGACCCTAAGATGTTGGATGATGATCTAAGGGATAACTTTGTTCAAAGGATGATGATTTGAATATGTGCAAGGAGAAGGATGCATCTACCTACACCTATTCAAACAAGATGATTGTTTCACTAAGCATATGAGGAAGGATTCATCTTCATATACTAAGCTAGACAAGATGATTTTGATAACTTTAACTAAGTATATACAAAAGGATTCATTTACACATACCTAGTAAAAGGTGTTTTTGATAATGTTCTCAAGCATATAGTCTTAATGATTTGGATGATTTTTGATTTTGCCACAAAGCCTAGTATTTAGGATGATGTTCAAGATTTTCCAAAAGGTGATGATGAGGTGGGTTTTTGTTTTGATGTTTTAAAGGATGGATGAAAATATTTTGATATGTTTTGATCCCAAGATGAACCTAAAAATGACACTTTGTTTTCCTAGACCTAGGTATTGAAGAGCATGCAAATGCTTCCTAAGGACCATTGTGATCAAGAAATGATTTCATTTGAATTTTCATTTTTGGATTTCCAACTAATGATTTTTTGCTTTGGGGTTGTGAGTCTTCAACACATATGAAGGTTCATTTTTCTTAGCTTTGCTTAATGTCTTTATTTTACCAAAAACACTTTCTTCAATTATGTTTTCAAACTAAAATGTCCAATGTCTTAATTTCCTCAAACCCCACAAGATATGTTATGTGGAAATTTAATGAACTTAAGGCAAAGGTTTTCCTATTGTTTACTTAAGAAGACAAATTGAGATATAATCCAATGCTTAGAAACCTCTAAGGATGTGAATCCCAAGGGAAAGCAATAACATATGGATTAAGTCAATGGTATTTTTCTTCAAAAGGGTTTGAAATATTGGATGATGTTAAGTGTTTGTTTCCATGATGTTTTCCATCAAGCAATGCATTTTGTAACCCAAAATAAGTACAATCCTATGGATGTGTAAGACAATATTTGTTGGATTCCCACTTGGACAAGTCTAGCTACGCTTATCTCTAGCAAATGGTTAGATACTTGACCCCACTAGCTCCCCTCCACGGCTCATTAACGTCAATCAAGGTAGCCAAGCATCAACACCCATGAAACTCCCATAGTATGCTTTCCATTTCTACTAGAAAACCGTAAAAGTGTGGGGTGGCTTCAGAACGACCATTCTTGCACCAACAAATAGATAAAAGGCTTTTGGAAAATTCTAGCACATGGGTTTTAGTAAGGACTTTCTATTCATAGGAGTTGACCCAATGTGGCAAGAGTCCCCTTTCGGATCCATCTTGTCAGAGTCAACTACGTGATATTGGCATTTCGTCCAATATCCACATTTATATCCTGGCTGGAAATACTCTTGGCTTTAGAGTGTTACCAGTTGAGTCATTCCCTTGGGTGAGTACTTTTTCCCCAAGGCAGGCCCTCTAGGATAAACAAAAGCAAATGAAGAACAATACTCCTAACTCGATCAATCCTTGTTGGCAACAAGGAAAGAGAATGTACGCAACAAAGCCCCCACTCAAACTCGCACAAAATTTTGTTCAATTTTAAGCCCAAATCGAAGTGTGGAGGTGATTGCTTTATCTTAACCCAAAGTCATGAAAAAGGCCTTTTGATTCTCAAGATCACTATAAAGCATGAGAGAAGCACATACATCCTTTTCCAATGCCTTTAGTCTAAGTAAGCTCTCACGAAAAACACAACTACACTTGTTCCTTTTAGATCCACAAAGCAATAATGAATTCATTTTAGACCACCAAAGAACAAGTGATAAACATTTTTGTTCACTTTGTTAACCCAATAAACAAAATCTAGTAAGTTGTTGATCCTATTATTTGTTTTAGCCATTGCAAGAAATGGGAAATGTCCTTTTTAAGCCCAAACAAAAATTAGTGTCCTAAGCATGAAAAGATAACAAATTCTCAAAATAGTGTTAAATAAACACTAAAGTGTTTAAAAACACTTTGATTTCATAAAACATGGCTTTCATGCTTCTTCCTTCTTCAATTTCGATTTCTAACCTACAAAGAAGAAAACAAATCAGATTCTAGAAAAAGAGAAATTAAAAACCAAAAAATAGAATACAGATTAATCATAAATTAAAAGTACGTGCTAAAAATTTATATTTTCCCTTTTACTATCTCCCAGTGTCACAACTTGTGAAGGCATCACAGTTTGTTCTCCCAGTGGTGCCCTCACAGCGTTGCTTACCAGTCAGCGGTGCTCTGTGTCGGGATGGAGAGCTCGATTGCGTCACAATTTTTGCCCAGCATCGCAGTTTGTCCCCAGCGTCGCAGTTTTCAAAAATTTCAAAAAATCCTGCAAGTCAATGAGTCCAGCGGTGGAGTTAAAAATTTGAATGTTTTTGGAAAAACAAGTCCAGCGGCGTAGTTTTTGTTTCAAGTAGTGCCATATAGCGATGCTGACGAGCCCATGGTGCTAAAACAATGACGCTGATGAGCTCGCGGTGCTAAAAACAGCGACGCCGATGAGCCCGCATTGGAATTTCCTGTGTGTTAAGAAAAATGTGGAAATTTTAAGAAAAAATTAGAAAAAATGATATTCAAGCCTCCTTCTAGAGCCAAATGCGTGAACCCTTTTCCTAGTACCTGCAAAACAACATGAATAACCAAGTTATACAAGGAATTACAAGCTAAAACAAGGATTCCCCATGAAATCCATTTGCAAACTCAAAATAGGAAAGAAACTGATGAAGAACACAATACAAAAGACAAAACTATATTTAATCCTAATTTAAATAGCAAACACATGATCCCATGGGGGAATTGGTGCCAATTTGATGTGAAAATTGGCCCTTTCCCAATTCCTATGATGAAATCTTGATATGTTGAAGATGATCTTGATCCACTTTGATGAAAGATGAGAACTCCAAGCCAAATCTGCAAAAAGCCTAGCTAAGAATTCAAATGATGGATGGAAATGGCTAAATATTTTAGCATAATAACTTTGCAATGTTTGTGGATGATGAAATGAGGATATGAGCTCTTCATTTATAGGATTTCAAGATGGATGAATGTCCAATTTTGAGCAATGTGGGACTAACATTCATCTAATGATATGGTGCCACTTGTCAAGCTATGAATGGATGATGGATGTGCAAGATTTGGGGTTTGTGCCAATAAATGCCAATATTTGAAATTAAAATTTGTTGAAATGACATGCAAGAGGGAAGGGAAAATGCAATAAATGCCACTTGGCTCAAGGCAAAGGACATGTAAGAGGAAGTTATTGCCTTGTTGGATGTACATGTTGACTTGGAATTTTTGAATTCAAATTGAGAGAATATTCCAAAAGATGCCATGTGAGGAAAATAGAGATAATTTAATAAATGAATTAAATCTATTTTCATGTGCAACTTGCATTATCTAGAGGATGTGACATGAGAATAGATTAAATTAATCAAGGGTTAATTAATTTAACAGGAGATTTGATGATGTGACTTATTTGACTTAGATTTATGGATTTATTTAAATCAAATAAGAGAGGAATATGATAAGGGCTTAATTAAATAATGATTTTGATTTATTTAATTAAAAGGGATGGTGTTAGATTAAATTAAATAAGGTTTTAATTTATTTAATATAATGGATAGACCTTAGAAATTTAATCAAATAAATTGATTATTTAATTAAATAGGGATAACTAGATCAAATGGATCAATTTAATTAATGAGAGAGAGTGACTTAATTAGAAAAAATGATTTATTTAATTAAGGGATGAAAGCTGATGAATTTAATCAAATAGGGGAATTTAATTAAATGGTTAGACCGAGGGATGATTCTGGAAGAAACTATGTTAGTAAGTCAGGATCAGATGCACGATTCAATTAGTATATTTTACGTGTCTACAATTATTACAAAGCCTTCAATTCAAAAATGAGTTATCATTTGTGAGACAAGAATCCTCAAACCTTGAGAGAGGCCTTCAAGATTGCAATACATATTGAAAATAATAGAAGAGCATCAGGTGAGGTAGGGAGAAGAGATGATGTAAAGATCTTGAAGAACTTGAAGAAGGAAGAAAAAAACTCTGTAGAGAAAGGATATTCACTTGAGGAAAAGATAGATAAGGTTGCGAGTTCCATGAAGGATATAAGTTACAAATTTGCAAGGCAAGAGAAGGGGCTGACAAATGACAAGCCTAATTTCTAAAGAAATGAGAGACCTCCTAGGCTGCAAGATCATCCTTACAATACCAATTGGCGTAATGGAATTCAAATTTAAAATACTCAAAATAATACACAAAGAAAAGTTCCCCCTGATCCATTACAGAAGAAGTCTGTAAACTTTGTCAATGAAACACCTTGGTGTGTTGTTTTCCAATTGTCACATGCTTCTCAAATGTGGTCAATAGCAAAATAGATTGAAGAAGAACAAAATGAACCTCATGATTATAAGCCACTCGAGGAAAATAGTGAGGAGATACATATTCTTATGCGCATATCAATTTTTTATGAGGAAGAGTGTTCTTTAGAAGAAGAGTCACGTGAGGTTGATGTTGACAATCAAAGGTAGAAATCGTATGCTTATCATTAGCATTTTTTTCCTGATGAAGATGACAATGTTGAGCACAATGTTTATGCTTTGAAAATTGATGAAATTAATGTGACTTTAAGAAGACCCTCAGATGAGGAGTATCAAAGGATGAAAATAGCATTATTTGCACAAGCTAGAAACACTCAAAATTTGAGGAATAGAATTGTGAATTGTGACCAAGGAAAGCTAGGTAGTATGTTCATCAAGGAGAAAAATGTAGAAAAGTAGGGAGCTCAGGAAGATGGTAAAGAAGGAGAAATCAAAGCCGAGGAGAGTAAAGGACCTAAAATTTGGGCTAAGAAAGATAACACAACCAAGAAGAATGATGAGGTTGTTTCTCCTATTGTAAAAGAAAAGACTCAAAATACAAATGCAGATCAAGAAAAGAAACAAGAAATGAAGGAGGTCAAAAATAAATATGAACAAAAAGATAAAACAAAGGAAAAAAGTGTAGTCCCTTATGAACTATCAAAGTACAATCCAGTTGACATGTTTTAGCTACTCTCCCAAGTCAAGGTGATAATCCCACTAATGGAGATGATGAGAATTCAAGAACATAAGCAGAAGGAAATGGTCCTTATCAATGGTGCTACTATGGCCTATGATGATAAAAGGGTGTCTACTCAACCTAAAGTGAGCGGAAATCAAGTAAGTGAAGAAGAAGTGGAGGGAACTATTAGTGAAATCTCTCATATTTATATTGACAATACTATCACAACTTTCCCAAGTAACATTGATCCTTTCTATGTGACTCTAATTGTTGATGGTAAGCTTCTAAAAAAATGTATGATTTATTTAGGAGCCTCATCTAACATCATGCCGATTGAAATTATGAAAGAGATGGGTCTAAAGATAAATTGTGCCTATGACAAATGTCATCCAATGGATTCAAGAGAGATCCCAGACATAGGGGTGATCAAAGATGTCCCATATAGATTAGATACTTTTCCAAACAAGGAGTTTGTTATGAGTATAGTTGTGGTAGATATCCCACCCAATTATGGTATGTTGTTTTCATGGAAGTTGAGTGATTCCATGGGAGGTAGCATGTAGTGTGACATGTCTTTTTCCACATTTCCAATTGAGGGAAAATACATTAATCTTGTGAGGGAGTCGAAAGCCCCACACATGATTGAATTTGTGGAGAAAGAGGACATAATTCACTTTGTGGATACTAGTATTGAAAACTTTAGAGTTGAAGAGTTACAATAAGAAGAGGAAATGCAACTTGCACCCCTTGAAAAGGAAGTGTTACAACAAGTAAACAATGATGAATTATAGAGCATGTGTTTTGATGGTGCTTACTTAAAAGAAGGTGCTAGTGCAGGGGTGATACTCATTTCCCCTAGTGGTAGAACCTTGAATTTTTCATTTTCATTGTTATTTGCATGTACAAAAAATGTAGTTGAATATGAAGCTTTGTTACTAGGATTAAGACTAGCTGAGAAACATGGAATCAAGAAGTTAAGAGTTATTGGAGATTAAAAGCTTGTTGTTTCTCAAGTTAGGTCTAGGTATGCATCAAAGAATAATAGGTCGAGATAGCATAGAAATGCTAATTGGGACTTAATAGAGTAGTTTGATGCTTTTGGTATTGATTGGTTGTAGGAGTAAGAATCAAGTGGAAGATTTACTTGCCAATATTACACTCTAGCCAGATGACATTACCTTTGTAGGAATTTAAAAACTTGAAGTGTATATTAGACCTTTAGTTCCTGATAACATAGGAAACCGATAGGTTTTTAATGATGATGAGGACATCTTGAGTTTTTTGCAGTGTGTAGATGAGAGTGAAGGTCAAGAAATTGACTTTTGGGATTTTGTATAAGAATTGGATGGCAAAGAAATAGTGTTTGGCAATGAAATTATTCAATTGAAAACTAACAAAATCCCAAAGGGGTTAGTTTCTTTGGAAAGGGTTTTTGATGGCCTTGATAGGAGCAATGCAAATAAAAAATCTACTCATAAGGATGATCTAGAGGAGGTTAACCTTGGCACAAAAATGCTCCTAAGAAATTCTACATTGGAAAGAAAATAAAACCTCAAGTCAAAGAAATGTTGATTGCTTTGTTGAGAAGATACAAGCATGTGTTTGCTTGGTATTATGATGATTTAAAGGCCTATAGGGAAGAATTGTTTCAACATTAGATTCCCTTAAAATCTGATGCCAAGCCTTTTAGGAAAAAGCAAAGGCCAATCAATCCTACACTAGCACCTAAGATGCAAGAAGAATTGGTCAAGTTAAGATATGCAAGAATTATTAAAATGGCTTAGGATAAATATACTAAAAAATAAATGACTCTCATTCCAAATAAAATGCTAACATAAATCCACTAACAGCTCTAAAAAGACCACAATTGTATTTGTGGCTTTTCTCTAGATTTTTTCAAGGTACAACTCCCTCACCATATTTTCAATGAATTTATCTAAGCTAATGAACATGGGTATGCTTTTAACCAGAAAGTAGGAAAGACAATAAACATTGGTTCATAAGTATGAAACCAATGAGAAAGTGTAAATCAAAGCCATAAACAATCAACACAAAGATTGAAAATCCTATGACTGTCCAATCAAACAAATAAGATTAAACTGTAATAAATGAACACCATACATTTTATCTCACAAAGAAGACATAACTATATCACATGTGTAATACAAAGATCAACACAAAAATCATATCATTAAATTCATAACACAAAGATCATGAACTATTATAGTCTAAAATAAATGCCTAAATCCCTCTCGATAACACCAATATGTGTATATTTGGAGAAACCCTATCTTTCTCTCCACTTTCAAATTTATATCAAAACCAACCCCATTGAATAGTTTCCAAAACTATTACTAAATTGGTGATCTTGTTTCTCCACCGTTTCTTGGAAATTGCTAAAATCAATCAAAATAATTAATTCCAACAAATGAATGGACATTAGGCAAGGAAACCAATCGACTATTGAATGACCTTCCACATAATTGAATCATTAATGCAACTTCAAGGAAACACCATCCATTAGCACATGCATACTACCCGATGGGAAATGTAATTTAAAACCAATTCAAATCAACCATTAATCTAAACTGAATTGTCATCTCATCAAATCTTAGGAGAAAATGCCAATGCCCAACCAGCCTTCTATAAATTTAGCTAGTGTCACCACTTTTAATCATTCAAAATCATCTAACATGGCGAACTCTTAGAGTGACGGTAATTCTACAAATGACTTCATTGTATTGGAGGAGATTGAATGCAATTTACTCTTTAGGAATCTATCAGATTAGCTGAAGGAGTTCTTCACGATACAAAGCGAGGTAGAGGAAGAGGTGCTACATAGTATTCTGGGGGAAGCATTCCTTAGCCAAGCACACATACACAACACCACCATACTGGATTATTTCATATACATCATCATCAGGACTTTTGGCCATTGCGACTAGGGTGTAAGAGCATTGAAATGCCTAGGAAAGCTTGAATTTCATCATCATGTCAATGTAGCTACCACTGCGCTCAGTCACTATCCTTAGAATGGACTGATAGTTGACACCATTTGTATAACGTTGGCTCTTGAGGATGAGACATTGGAGGAAGCTCTCACTCTTCTTCGTGCAAGAATTGTAAGGAATGATATGGGGCTCTTCGCACAGTTCTTATAGTTGCATGAGAAACTATTGTCACCTACTCAAGTTAAACACCTCCAGAATGTGATTGAGGGAATTTGAGTCTTGATTTTTTCCCTATATATTTAAATGAAAATGTATTTTTTTCTTTTGTCTTCGATATGAACTTTTGTAGTGCCAATTCCATGTACACACGTACTTATATATAAATAAAATATCATTTTGGTATCTTTGTATTCTCCTATGCATGAGTGTGTTTTCTTCTGTTCATATCTTATCTAAAAATGTTGGTTTCATTTTTTGTATGATGCAATGGTTATGTGAATTAAATTGACTATGACTCCATTAATCACTCAAAAGAATTATAGGCAACGAAATGGGTAGTTCACATAACCTAACAAAACATCACTTAGGTTCCAAATAGCTTAAAAAATATTGTCCACTAATATAACTTGTGGGGAAAGCTATTGGGTGACTTTTGACACAAAACAACTTCTTACGTCCATTATTCACACACACATACCCACTTTCCAAGGAATGGTAAGTTTGAATAAGGTCACAAAATGCCACTCAACCAAAGATGCAACAAAATAGGCAATAAAATGAGAGGTTTGAGGAACAAATTAAAATCCCACCTAAGTTCGAGAAGCATGAGAAAAGGTTGCCTAATCATGAATTTAAGTAAAAAGACTAAGGAAAAAATGGTAAGATATTTAAAAAAAGGAGGGGAGATCATGTTTATGGGTAATAGTGGCTCTGATTGGGGACAAGGACTACAACAGATGTAGAGAACCCAACATGTATGACCAATCCTTATCCGTTGGGCATGGATTCAAATGAGAAGGATACCAAACCAAACAACAAGCCAAAAATGGACACACCAAAATTGTGATTATTTACAAGGAAGGACCAACCTACTGGAAAAGGAAAGGAAAAGTGACAATCATACAAACCCATTCACCATCTAGGAGAAGAACAACCCTTTTCTAAAAAGGCCCACCTTCTTGTATAGTCTCCAAAGAAAATCTAGAAATATTGACATCCTAGCATTGATAATGAAAAAAATGTAACCAAAGCCAAACGATTTCCCAAAAATCCACTCCTCATAAAATATTTCATTCTTCTGCCATCTTGTTGGCACTAGATCATCCTTCAATAGCCAATTTCCATGGTTGAGGCTTGTCAATCCAGGTAGGCCTAATTCTGGCATAAAATTATGAGTTCTAAATTCCTCTCTAGCATTACATCTCTCAGGCACCCCCCTCATTTTTTGAAGAATCGCCATAGGAAACAATATTCTCCTTAACTTCATTACAACTTTCCATAGTTAAGTTATTTTCATGGAAGATAATTACCTCTGTAGACTAATACAAAGCAGGAACTAGTTCACTTCTAACCTCTAACTGTGCATCAACTTCACCTTCCTCCAATAAGGGACTAGCACTTTTCCCATTGTTTCCTTGATTATGACAATCTTCAACCATTGAAGAAAGATTAGCCACCTGAGAATAGGAGATTAAAAGAAACTAGATTTAGGATTTTCAAATTTTTTTTTAGAAAGATACTCTGAATAGTTTAGTAAAAGGCTCGGTTTTACAAGTTCTCATGGTTTTTATGTCAAGATCTTAAAAATTTTGGATCCATTTTTGGATAAGGTTAATGATATATGATTAATCAATACGCCAGTGTTTTGTTGTGCTTAATTGTTCTTTATTTGATGAAAATCAATAGAAGGAACTAGATTCAAGGTCATATCATTAGATTATCTATGAGTTGAATTGTTATTGTATTTATTTTGATCTGCATTTTGAATGATGAGTGACAATTTGTTTTAATTAAGTTTAGTGAATGGTGATGATATCCGAATTAGCATTATGGAATGTGTGCAGTAGCTTAGTTTATTCTATGAATTGCATCTTGATGTAATTGTGGTTAGGTAGAATGAACACTCATTGTTGATTTGCATGTCTGGATACATAAGGATTTTATTCATGTTTCTATGATTTAAAGCTCGGTTTCATCTTTTTCTTTTGTTTAAAACCCCTCAAATGTAAACTACCTGATGTTATGCACTCTTGTTCTTTATTACCAACAATGGCCCCTTGAATATTACAACCACATTGACCATTGAGTAATGTCAGCATAGTTGAGAATCAATGTTCATCCTCAGATATAAATTGATTAGAAATTAAATTTGTGAAGAGAGGATTATCAGATATTTTGAATTAATCAAAATTGAAGAGAGGGTTAGGATGAATTGACCATTTTTCTTCCTCTTGAGAATTACCATATGTGAGATTTTCATTTTCTTCTAGATGAAAACATGTATTCTTATCCACCATTTCTTCAAAGGAGAAAACTTCCTATTCAAGAATAGGAAGGGAATTTGACACCGAGTCCTTTGAATCAGCTTCAGAAAAAGGACTTATCTTCAAAAGGAGAAGGAGAAGCAATCAATGTTTTCTTTTGCGGCTCATCATCTTCATCATCACTAGATGAACTAAGATAACTTTCAACCTTGAACGAGGTATATAAATTGAAGGCCTGATCACTGCAATGTTGATCTCGTTCCTCATTAGGCTACTGCATGATATAAAAAATTGTCAAATTAATGTTTTTATTAGTCAGGTGAGGTAATTCTACTTCTTCATGACTTTTATTTTGGAACTCAGAGGAAAACTTTCAACTATCTCTAGACTTCACACTTGCACCTAGTTTCTATTTTCCCATGGCTATAAAATCATCCTCAACATTTACTACTTTTGTTTGGGCTCTCTCAATCCCTTGAACTTTATCTCTTTTGAGGATTAGTTGAATGTCAGGTTCCAGAGCAAAAATAAATATGTGAAACTAGATCTCCTCACTAGGTCTTTCTAAAATAGGAATTCATTGAAAATACTGATTGAAATAGTATACAAAATCCCTCATTGTTTCAGTTTTGTCCTTTATGATTTGAAAGAAAAGTCGCAGGGTGGCTGCAATGTTGATATCCTCTTCTTGAATTCCTAAAATTCTTACAAAAACATCCTCTTCTCGAATTCCTAAAATTCCACTTACTACAGTCATAATTAGGATGTGTTCCTCAGGGTCTTGTTCATTTTGAATAGAAAATTTAGGGAACCATTTCTAGGAACCATGAGGTAAATCATGGTATTGTTATAGGACATAAGGGCCAACCTGATTACACCAAAGATTCAAGGCCATAGATGATTAGATTCACCAACTCACACATGAGTGAATATTGGGAAAGAGAATTATTGGGTTAATTTCTAGGTGGTGGATGAGCCAGAGGTGGATTCTGAAGTTGAGGTAGGGGTGGGTCCCTTGGATGATGAAATAGCCAATTAGGCTAATGATCAAGATGATGAGGAGGGTTGTCATAGTACACAAATATCAACCTCAGAGGACGTTCAACCATAGGTGCAGGTGGGCACTGGGCCAACTCTTCCTCTTCTTTCAAGGCAAGATTCACTCGCATATAATTTTTTGCATTCCTCCTAAATATCCAAGCAAGAGTATTTAATTATGAAATTATTTCTTCTTGTTATGCTCCCACCCAGTCTAAATATGGCTACAAAATAGGAAATACATTATTATGAGGAAGTACCATCTTGCCGCATCACGTGAATAAGATTGTCAAACTTTTAATCAATTCGATTTGTCTCCCCAATGGAGTCACCAAAAATTTGTTAGTGAATGAAATGGATAAGGATAATTATACTAAAAAATAAATGACTCTTAGCCTAGAAAAAGCATTAACATAAATCCACTAACAGCTCTGAAAAGACCACAATTACATTTGTGGCTTTTCTCTGAATTTTGTCAAGGTAGAAATCCCTCACCAGATTTTCAATGAATTTATCTAAGCTAATGAGCACAGGTATGCTTTTGACCAAAAAGCAGGAAAGGAAACAAACGCTAGTTCATAAATATGAAACCAACAAGAAAGCATAAATCATAGCCATAAACAATCAACATAAAGATTGAAAAGCCTATGACTATCCAATCAAAGAAATAAGATCAAACTATAATAAATTAACACCATACAACTTATCTCACAGAGAAGACATAACTATATCATATGTGTAATACAAAGATCAACATACAAATCATATCATTAAATTCATAACACAAAGATCTTGAACTATTATAGTCTAAAATAAATGCCTAAATCCCTCTCGATAACACCACCAGGTGTATATCCGAAGAACCCCTATCTTTCTCTCCACTTTCAAATTTATAGCAAAACCAACCCCATTGAATAGTCACCAAAACCATTACCAAATTGGTAATCTTCTTGTTTCTCCATTGTTTCTTGGAAATTGCAAAAATCAATCAAAATAATTAATCCCAGAAAATGAATAGACATCAAGAAAGGAAACCAATCGACTGTCAAATGACCTTCCACACAATCAAATCATTAATGCAAATTCAAGGAAACACCATCCAATAGCACATGCATACTTCCTGATGGGAAATGTAATTTAAGACCAGTTCAAATCAATCATTAATCCGAAATGAATTGCCTTCTCATCAATTCTTAGGAGAAAAAACCAATGTCAAACTAGCCTTCTATAAATTCAGCTAGTTTCACCACTTTTAATCATTCAACAACATCTAACATGGCGAGCTCTCAGAGTGATAGTAATTCTACAAATGACTTCATTGTCCTAGAGGAGATTGAATGCAGTCCACTCTTTAGGCATTTCTTAGATCAGTTGAAGGAGGTCTTCACGATACAAAGCGAGGTGGAGGAAGAGGTGCTTTGCAATATTTTGGGGGAAGCATTCATGAGCCAAGAACATGTACACAACACCACCATGCTAGAGCATTTCATATACACCATCATCAGGACTTTTGTCCGCCATGATTAACGTGTAAGAGTATTGGAACTCCTGGTAAAGCTTGAAATCCATCAAGGTGATCCCATAATAGTGGTTTACAATTTTTGGCCAAACTGGACACTGAAATTATTATTTTTAACTAAATCTTCACATTCAGGCACCTATAGCGGGTAAACCGTGAGGAATTTGAAGATGGTGCAAACTAGAGTCTCATCAAATTTTTTTTTAGATTCTAAAAATATTTTTTTCAAAATTTTTGGAATCAAATTGCACTTCTTTTTCCATCTCCCACAAAAATTAATTTTTTTCAGAAAACAACATTTTTAAAAAGTGACGCGTATAATGCATAACTTTTTTTCCATGAAGGATAAAATTCTAATTCTTTCAAATTTAAATTTGTAACTCTAATATCTAGTGCTTCCACTTGGTTAGATATTTTTTTATTGAATATTTTTTCCTTAATCAAGTTTCAAAGTCAAACAAATTACAATTCCAAGCATAACTTTTTTGTATATGTCAAAATTTAATTTAATTTTTTTTGTTGGATCAAGGACTTCAATATCTAGTGCACTTATATTTTTTTTTTTTGATAATATTCTATTTTTACACATGTGAAGAAAAATAAATTCATTTTGATGAAAAACCTATGTTTAATAAAACTTAAAAAACAAATACATAACAAAACCAAAACATATTAAAATTATATTCATTGGATAGCTTGTTTGAGGAATACCATAATCATTTGAAATAAATTTTAAATGAATTCATTTGATCCCCAAAAGCTAAATCAAAAGTGATTTTTTATCAGCATTTTCATAGGTGTAAAGGAGACGCATTTATAGGTATGGTTTAAAACTAGCGAAGTTCTATCCAAGGGGGTTTGATCTAAGGTGATTTGATCAAACCCTCTTCAATTGGAATCCTTAAAATGGAACTTTTTAAGGCTTAAATCATTATATTTTCTAAAAATATGTGATTTCAGCTAAAATTCGTTCCTCTCAAGAATTGTAAACCACTATTGTGATAGCACCTATCATTGCATCAATGTGGCTATCACTGGGCTTAACCACTATCCTCATAATGGACTAATATCTAACACCATTTGTATAGCATCGACCCTTTAGAATGAGACATTGGAGGAATTTGTCACTCTTCTTCATGCAATAATTTTAAGGAATGATATGGGTCTCTTCACATAGTTCCTACAGTCGCATGAGAACCTATTATCACCTACTCAAGTTGAACACCTCAAAACTGTGATTGAGGGCATTCGAGCCCTGATGTTTTTCCTATTTTTTGAATGAAAATATCTTTTTTTGTCTTTTTTCTTTGATATGAAATTTTTTAGTCGAATCAAACAATTTTGTAGTGGCAACACCATGTACACATGTACTTATATATAAATAAAATATCATTTTGGTATCTTTGTATTCTCATATGCATGGATTTGTCTACTTCTATTCATATCTTATCTGAAAATTAAGGTTTCTTTTTCTGTATGATGCAATGGTTATGTGAATTAAACTCACGATGACTCCATTAATCACTAAAAAGAATTTTGGGTGGAAAAACGAGTAGTTCACATAATCTAACAAAACACTGCTTAGGTTCCAAATAGCTTAAAGAATACCACCCACTAATATAACTTGTGGGGAAAGCTATTGGGTGACTTTTGACACATAACAACTTCTTGCGTGGGTTATTCATACACACATACCCACTTTCCAAGGAACGATAAGTTTGAATAAATTCACAAATTTTCTCTTAGCCAAAGATGCAACAAAATAGGTGGTAAAATGAGAGATTTGAGGAACAAATGAAAAACCCGCCTAAGTTTGAGAGGCATGACAAAACACCACCCAAGCATGAATTTAAGAAAAAAGACTAAGGAAAAAAGGTAAGATAGTTAAAAGAAGTAGGGGGGTCATTTTTATGGGTAACACATATCATCATTGAAAGATAATTATCCATTACCCAACATGGAAGCTATGTTACAAAAGGTCACTGGCTATGAACTTCTATCTATGATTGATGGTTTTTTTGGATATAATCAAGTGGTGGTTAAGGAGTTTCGAGCAATATAAGAGTGCATTTACTACTCCTTGGGGCACTAATGTTTATATTAGGATGACTTTTGGCCTAACAAATGCAAGTGCCACATTTCAAAGGGTTATGGATTTGGCCTTTTATGACTTTATTGATATGCTCTTAGCAGCTTATCAAGATGATTCGACAACATACAACCAATGAAAATCCTTTATCCAATGAGAGGCTAATATGTTATCATCACAAATACCCTTTACTATCGTAGCATAGATATCACCCTTCCTAGATGTCTTGACATAGAGGAATCAAAGATGGATTTACGAGAAATACACAAGTGTATATGGAAGGATCACTCTAGTGGTCCTACCCTAAGCCAAGAAACTTCTAAGAAAAAGGTACTATTTGCCTAAAATGGAAGGTGATTCATATCACTCTGTGAAGAAATACTGACAATGTCAAATCCGCGGTGACTTGGTACATGCATCAGCATAGGGACTCCATCTAGTTACCTCATCTTGGCCTTTCTCTTAATGGGGACTTGACCTCATCAGGAGGATTCAACCTACATCTGCTAATGGAAACAAGTCCATTATCATTGCAAAAAAATATTTCACTAAATGGATCGAATCCATACCCATGATGTATATCAATAGTAAACAAATTTTAAATTTCATACTAAACTATATCATATGTCGATATGGTGTTCCTTTATCCATAGTAATAGATAGAGGAAATCCCTTCAAAAACTAAGATGTAAGGGAATTATGTGAAAGATATGACATCTAGCACCACTTCACCACTCCATATTATCCCCAAGGTAATGGTCAAGTTGAGGCATCTACTATAACCATTGTGAAAATCGTAAAAAAAAATCTCAATGATGTTGGATAAGACTGAAATATACAACTAAATCTAGCCTTATGGGATTATCGTATGAGCATTCATACTCATACTCATGCCACACTTTATTTCTTGGTCTTCAGTTTCAAAGCTATTCTATCAATTGAGGTCAAGATCCTATCATTGAGAGTTTCCATGTAGAATTTAATTGATGATGAAGATTATTGAATCTCCATTTTACATGAGCTAGAACTATTGGATGAAAGTGTTGCAAGTATGAGCTAGTTGGTGGTGTTGTCATTAATGTTGTCATTGATGTCAACATATTTCAGTATGTTGCATATTGTACATATATGGATGAGATGTTGCTGAGATATTGTGAGTACATGGAGCTACCTTTATATTCTTGCAGAAGTGTTGGGTTGGTGAGTTTCCAAGTGCTTTTGAGAAAATTAATAAATAAAAGAAGTCAGAGTAATGAAAGTGTTCAAAATGTGCTTTGGTATGTGTTATGCATTTCTCTTGTGTTGATCCTACACCTATGCGGATTTGAAGGATTGGTAATGGTGATCTCATGGTAATATTTCCTGAGTTTTAGCTTCTGGTTTGATGGTACATGAAAGTTACATTCAACGGTATGTGAACTGTTCTAGCAGAGTTGGTGTTTTGTGGACTAGGAGAGATATTTTTTCTTTGTAGTCCTTCATTGTTTCATTTTTGTGAACCTAGATCCTATACCTGTAATAGCACAAGAAACAAACAACAAATTTTATTGAATGCAAGTTAGAATATAGATTCCTCAAGAAATTCATTTAGATTGCAAAAAGGAAAGGAAATGAGATGAAGAACACAAGAAACTTTAAAACATATTAAATCCTATTCTAATGCAAGGCAAAACTCTTAATCTCTTGAGGGAATTGGTGCCAATTTGATGTGAAAATTGGCCCTTTCCCAACTCCAATGATGCAATGGTGAATTTATGATGAAAGTTGATCCACTTTGATGAAGAGAGATGAGTGCTCCAAGATAAAAATCTGCATAACCTAGCTATAAACTCAATGATATGGATTAATATTGCTAAAGATTTGAGTATAGTAAGTTTACTCAAGTTGTGGATGCCAAATACAATAGAGGAGCTCTCTATTTATAGAAGGAAAAGTTGAAATAATGCCAAAGATAGAGCAATGTGGGACTAAATCCCATCCAATAGCAAAGTGCCACTTGTCTCTAGATGTGAATGGGCCAAGGATGTGCAAGTTTTGATGAATGCGTCAATAAATGCCAATATTGGAATTTTGAAATTGTATTAATGGCAAGGTGGGGAAGAGTCAAATGCAGTAATGGCCACCTAGCTCAATGCAAAAGGACTTGTAAGAGGGAGTGAATGTCTTGTTGGAAGGACAAAGTCAACTTAAATTTGAATTTCAAATTTGATGAATATTCCTTCTTTATTCCTTGTTGAAGATAAATACAGATTTAATAAATTAAATAACTCTATTTTCA
This sequence comes from Sequoia sempervirens, assembly GCA_007258455.2. Lineage (NCBI taxonomy): Eukaryota > Viridiplantae > Streptophyta > Pinopsida > Cupressales > Cupressaceae > Sequoia > Sequoia sempervirens. The sequence goes on along the minus strand of VDFB02047230.1, from coordinate 433,766,390 downwards.
TGTGCAAGAGGCAAAAGATGGAGGATGGGAAATGAGAAGAGATTAAATTAATCAAGGTTAATTAATTTAATGAAGGATTAAATGATGTGGCCTATTTGACTTAAATTTATGGATTGATTTAAATCAAATATGAGAAGAAAATGATTAAAATATTTAATTAAATAAAGGGTTTTAATTTATTTAACTAAGGGGATGAAGGCAGATTAAATTAAATAAGGTTTTGATTTACTTAATTTAATAGATGAACTCTAGAGATTTAATCAAATAAATTTGATTATTTAATTAAATAGGGATAATTAGATCAGACTAATTGATTTAATTAATGAGAAAAGATGACTTGATTAAATAAATGATTTATTCAATTAAGAGAGGAACATAGATGAATTTAATCAAATAAAGGTATCTGATTAAATGGCTAGACCGAAGGATGATTTAGGATGAAGTGATGTTAGTGGTTGGGATCAGATGTCTAATGTCAATCAGTACATTTTCCCCTCTTTGAAGCAATGCACTCGTTGCGTTGATTCAAAGAATGAATGGTCTCGATTAAAGCTAAAATTTTCTTGATTTAAAAATTTGCCTCACTGCTGCCCCGATGAAGGAAATTATTGTAATATACTGCTCCCTTCAGAGATTGGACAAAAATTTTGATTTTTGGGTGATCTCATGAAAAAAGAGGACAAGGTGCCCAACAGGTCCAGAAAGGCTCTAGGAGGCCAAAAACATGTCTAAATGCAATAAATGATGTAAAATAGGCCTCAACTAGATAAAACAAGTTCAGGAGTTCAAAAACCTTGCAAGATAGCCAAATAAGGCCAAAAAACTCTAATTTTTAGGCTTAAAAAGGCTCCAAGGGGTCACTTTCAATTCATTTTCACACAGCCTTTTAGTGATTTTACGATTTGAGCTCTGATACTCTGACGAGATGGCATGACAAGAGCTTTTGATGCACATTTCTTATCAAGTCTAGACATACCAATGACCTCTCGACATTGGGGCACTGGTAAGTGATCCTTACTTGAGCTTCATTTTTCATTTTTTGTGTTTATTTAATGCTTTTAAACTTAGCCTCTCTGCAGCGGTGCTATATAGCACCACTCAAAAATCAAACTGTACCACTTGGTGGTCCAAACTGACTCACCACCGTAGAATGCACCACCGTGGTGGAGTTTGGAGTTTGGAAACAAACTTCAAACTTTGACGCATATTCTATCTCCAACGGGGGCATTTTAAAGTTTGACGCGGCGGTGGACTTTTAGACTAGAATATTTGCCAAACTACGTCACTTTTAGAAAAGTGCACTACAGTGGTGCATTTTAAGACTTTGGCAGTCCCAATGTCATAGTTTGTAAATTTCAAACTATGAATCCTTCACAAATGGCAACATTAGGATGGATTTTTGGACACTCAGAATAAAATTTCTCAAAATTTTTAACGTGGTGACTCTTCCTTATGCAGGACATGGTGAGGGACCTCTATTCTCGGGAGCGTAGATCATGGGAGATTTTCAATTACCTATGAGATCTAAGCAATAGGGAGTAGGATCAGCTGTGAGATATGGGACTATGGTATATTGCTTATGCAACACCCGTGCAGACCCACCTTGGGATGATGTCAGTGCTTTCTGAGAGATGGCACAGTGAGACCTTGTCCTTCCACCTTCCTACTAGTGAGGGCACTGTCACCTTGGAGGATGTGTGGCACATCCTTAACTTTCAATTCATGGTCAACGAGTTGTTTACAATAAGGATTCGGGATGGGATGCTTGTCACACAGTCCTTGCTATAGAGGACATTATATTTTGCAAGAGCTAGATAAATCTAAAGCATCACAGGTCCTTGACTTCACCCTTTTGCTTGGTGGTTGCAATGATCATTTCAGGTCTTGTTGCCCTGGATCAATGAGGTCAATATTTCAGTCTTGGCTGGGGGCTCTGCTAGGAGTAGATGGTGATGCGCAAAAGGCCTGCTCATTTTTTTTGGGGGCCTATTCTTCTAGCCTCCCTTTATAGGGACTTACATGAGTACGTCCACCTCAACGACAGAGCACTTGGAGCAGGTGTTACACTTCTTCACATGTGGATGTGGGAGCACATCCCCATTCTTCGACCGCAAGTCATTGTAGTGCCGATGGGGCTTGATGATTCCCTAGTGTGGCGTTATAGAGGTGGTGTCTTTTACACACATAGGTGAGCACGGGATTCCTCACTGGAGGAGGGTCCTGGATGATATGGAAGTTTTTACATGGTGCCCATACCATGGTCACCATGGATGGGCCAACAATGCACAACAAATATTCTTTACCCGCCAGGAGCGCTTTATGCAAGGGCAAGAGCATACGATGGTCAAGAGATACCTACTAGGGTACGTTCAACATCAATTTGGTGAACCACAAGACTAGCCATATGATGACTACATGGCCATATTTTCTTGCATGGTATCACAAGGTTCATGGGGGTGATACATTCCTACTTTAGAGGCAAGTAGACAACTTTAGATAGTCGGTGGCCCAACCATGGGTATATGATTAGGGACCCGCAGATCTAGGTGTGACACAGGCCTACAAAGATTGGTTTCGTCCACCCCTAGGATTGATAGTTCCAAGTGCACCCTCCGTTTGACAGAGATTGAGGGGCAGAGGGGGAGGATGAGGATGGAGAGAGGGTGAGTGGTAGGATCTGTCGATTAGGGCTCCAATTCAGCCAATCCAGGTAGATGTTCACATGCAGGATTAGGACTAGGGGCCAGCCAGGCAGCAGGATCAGGCAAATGCACCACCATGAGTTGGGGGTGAGGATCAGCCTCATGCGCAACCCCCCTAAGCACAGCCAATAGGACAACCAAATCCCTAAGATGTACTGATTGCACAACTGTAGGCTCAAATTCATATTTTGACGGCAGAGAGGAATCAGACTAGGGTCGAGAGAGACCAGGCCATTTTGTAGAGGCAGCCCGTAGAGCTATAAGCAGCTACAGAGATGGGCCGAAGACAACAGTTGGAGAGCATGGTGGCTTCCTCCTCTCAGAGCATAGTGCCTATTCATTCTTATAGGGAGGCCATCCGAGAGGTGGACTATTATCACTTGCATTATCATCAGGTCATACCCAGAGTAGATTGGGCCCCAGATTACTCACAACGGACCAGCTACAAACCAGCAGAGGGTCATGGTGACAGAGGGGAGGGTAGTGGGCACCAGGGTTATATTGCTCCTCTTTGATCAAGATAATTGTATTTTGTGCTTTATGGGCTCATTTTTGATAGCCCATTGGGCCTTTTTGTACTTATTGACATACACATGTATAGTGATGTGATTATTTTGTACTATGACAGTTACCCAATGATGATATATATGAGATGATGATGTTGATATGATGTGATGTGTATCATTTTATTATTATGCATTTACAGATGGTTCTATTTCTATATGCTATGCAATAGTGTTATGGTGTTATGCGATGTATATATGGATGCATTTCTTTCTGATGGTGTATGCATTATGTGATGGTTATGCGACTTAATAGATCTATATTATGATATGCAAATGGATTTATATGATATGGATGGATGATATGTTTTTATGATAATGTAATCTATATGATGATTTATGTATGTCGATGCAAATGCGATGATTTTAAGATGCTTAGAGTAACCAATCCATATTATCCTAAACAACTTAAATGATAATGCAATGTATATGAGATGGATGATATGATATGCAAAATGATATGTGAGTCATGATTGTAAATGCTTTTATAAAATGATTATGGATGGTTGTATGCTTGTAATGGAATTTATAATGTTTATGTTCCTATTTTAATTGTGTGTTGAATGCTGAAATGCAAAAAAGATTGTGATATGGTTATTTATGAGATGTTCTATATGATATGGATGAATGATGGATCATATGTATGTTTTTTTATGATTATGTATGATGTAATGTGAATACAATGGTTATGTTCTATATGATATGCCTTAATGATGCAAATGAGATGGTTTTAAAGATGTTGAGAATGATATATATTATTATCCTAAACATGTTAGATGATTGTGAGATGTATGTGATGCATTTATTGTGATGTGATGTAATATATGAAATGATATGTTAATGCAAAGTAGTATGATGATACTTTATGTTATGAAAAATGAATGTAATATGACAGATGACCTTATGATGTTCATGTGATGTGAATATGTATGCTTATAATGTGATGGATTATCTATAATTCTTACGTACCTATTATGTTTGATTATGCGGTAGATGATTATGAAATGTTCATGCAAATGAATTATATGCTATGGTTTATGTGATGTGATGCAATGTGATGAAATATGGATGTGCTTATTTATGAAAAATGCTTATAATAACACATTTAGATGATGATGGAGATGAAATGCATATGTTTCCTATATGATATGTTATGCAATATGCTAATTATTTGTGGATGCAAGATAGATGATGATGATGGTCAAATATCATAGTACCTTGTTAGCGTGAAGAGCAAGAAGGGATGAAAGAAAAGAAGACATTCCAACAAGACATAAGATGATGAATATGCAAATGATTATGACTAATGTCCAAGGAGTTGGGATTTTCAAGGGGTCAATTTCCTTATGTTTGATAATACACATAAATACGATGCATCATAGTATTAAGAACTAGGATGACATTGTATTTAGTGTGATGAACTTTGACTCAACAACCAGATAGGAGTATCCTTGTTCACACCTGGAATACAGAAACCTTACTAGGGTGCACTTTAGGTACTTCAAACATCTCAAACCAAAACATAGGAAGGCAAGCCTTCCTATGTGGTCAACAAAATATCTAAAACACCCTTCGTACACACCTAAATAAAGCAAGTATTTGCCGAGGTTATTTTACAAGAATATCCAACAAACATAGCAGATAAAAAGATAATGATCATTGCCCGATTCCTATTTCTCTAAATCCCTTCATTGGGGACATCATTGAGAGGTCCTTGGAATGAACATAATAAGGTAAATCAAAAGACAAAGATACAATAAACAAACAAGCTGATGTTCTTCGATGCCTCTAGCCAAGACTAAACTACGGTGATGCCTAATGTTGATGTCCATTGTAGGAAGGATGCATTCTAGGACATGATGATATCAAATGATTTGATATGGGACTGATTTGATGATAGGATTTTGACACAAAGAGCTCACTGACTTGTTTATGCACTAATCTAGATTTTGAGTTTTTACTTTTCACTTGCTAGACTTGTTTCTGATTGTTTCACCAAAGGTTGGGGATGATGATCATTTATTATGAGTGATGTTATTGCGGGTGTAAGTGAAATGGAATAGATGGATTTTTTTAAATTTTTTGGATGTTTTTGGAGTTTTGCAATGTTTTGAGGCTATTTTTTGGGGGTATTTTTGAGATTTTATAAATGTTTTGATTTTTAAATTTTCAAATGTTTTGGGGTTTTCTGAGATTTTGACCAAGAGACTAACCTAAGGACCTATCCTAAGGGCCTCGAGGGCTGATCAACAGATTAGCCTTGCCTACGTTATACATGCAGAGACCACGTAGTTTGACTAATGACTTGATCGATTTATAAATGAAGATATACATGATGCAATGTCAATTTCTTATGACAAAATCCTAAAGGACTGACCTAAATGTCTTGGGGGATGATCAAAGATCAACCTTGCCTACATTCAAGGCTCAAAGACCTGTAGTTCAACAAGAAAACTTTTTTTTTGACTTTTTGGTTGACTTTTTTGACCTGTTTTGGGATTTTGATTTGTTTTGAATGTTTTTGGATATTGTGATTTTTTTATGTTTTTTGGATTTTTTGATGTTTTTGGATTTTCTAATTTTAGGACATCATGAATATACACGAATCTGATCTAATGAGAACATGCCCCCAGCATGATGCAATAGGCTACTCTGATAAAGGTAGGAAAAACTGACCTTGGGGCTGGGTCGAGTAGTACTAAGAGGGATCATGATACAAACACATGACCGAGCTATGATGCGGATGTCAAATGGATGGGTGACGGATGGCAATATGAATGTGATGGATGATGGAAATGTAATGGATGGATAATGCAGAACAAGCTATAAGGATCCTAGTGGATGGAAAGTGCTTATTTACACAAGGCACCTATTTGTCGAGTTTTCACCAAGGTATTTGTCCAAAGTGCCACCGAAGTGGTTTTCACCAAAGGACAATTTTTTTATTTACTATTTTTATTCATTTTTCTATTTTTTTTGGATTTTTTTTCTTTTTTTATTCTTTTGTTCTCACCGAGACACCTGTTTGCTAGGTTTTTGCCAAGGTAACTGTTTTCCAAGACATTTTTAATTTTTTTTAATTTTTTGGTTCTATACCTTGAGAGATTAGGCATTAAACTTTTTGAGATGGGAGCTATTCATAGGCTCCTGTAGAGATTCTCCTTTGGGTGTTGATAACTGATATGCCCTTGACTTATAGCTTGTGATAACACATGGTCCCAACCAATTGGGTTCAAATTTTCCTTTACTATTTGGATTTGGGACGTTCTTCTAATTCTCCTTTAGTACCAGTTCTTTGACTTGGAAAGTCTTGCTTCTAATTTTCTTATTATAGCTCCTCTTGAATCTATTCTGATAGACTTGCAAATGATTTAAAGCATCTATACACTGCTTATCCAGTAGCTCTAGCTCATTCAGTCTTAATACTCGGTACTCTTCATCTGTGATGAGGTTTTACAGTGACATTCTTAGTGATAGGATCTCAATCTTAATGGGGAGTATTACTTCTGATCCGTAGACCAGGGAGAAGGGGGTGGCACTAGTGGGTGTGCAGATGCTGGTTCGATAGGCCCAAAGGGTGGGATTGAGCTATAGATGCCTGTCACAACCTACACCATTGAATTTTTTCTTGAGGATCTTTAAAATGGTTTTATTTGTGGCTTATGCTTGGCCATTTCCTTGGGGATAGTATGAGGTGGAGAAGTGATGTTGGATTTTGAATTTTTCACACAAGTTACAAACATCCTAATTCTTAAATGGTGTCCCATTATCTGAGATAATGGCTTGAGGGACACCATAGCGATAAATGAGATAGTTCAAGATAAACTTTGATATCTACTTCCCAATTATATATGTCATGGGTATGGCTTCGACCCACTTGGTAAAGTACTCAATGGCAGTTGTGGTGAACTTATGGCCATTAGATGAAGTGGGAGTGATTTTTCCAATGAGATCAAGTCCCCATTACGAAAAGGGCCATGGTGTGATGACCGGATGAAGTTTTTGAGTTGGAGCATGGATGAGATCCCCATGTTGCTGACATTGTAGGCACCTTTTAACGTAGTCATGTGCTTCTCTTTCCATTGAAGGCCAATAATACCCCATCCTCAGTAATTTCTTAGCTAGGGTCATTCCACTCGAGTGTGAACCACATATGTCATTATGCACCTCAGCTAAAGTAGTCAAGGCTTCGTCAGTATTAAGGAAATGTAATAAGGTTCCCTCTATGCTTCTACAGTATATAAGGTATTTCCTAGTATGACAAACATAGAGGACTTTTTAATAAAAGTTCTTTTCAAGCTTGAGGGTAAGTTAGCAGGTAAGACACCTATTCATAGGTAAGTATAAATGTCATGGTACCAGGGATCACTAGGACCAACAATTTCACACACAAATTTTGACTATGGTACCTCGAATGTGGGCACTAGAAGCTGGTCTACCAATAATTCATGTTTTAGGATGTTGCTAGGGATTTCCAGTAAGGATTCGATCGTTGCCATGGTGTCTGCAGCTCTGTTGTTTGCTCTCAAAATCTGCTCAAATGTGATCTCTCGACAGGATTCCTTGAGAGTCTCCGCTAATTTCTTGTATGGAGTGAGCTTATCATCTTTAGTCTAGTATTCACCATTCACTTGATTTATTATTAGCTAGGAGTCTCTTTTGAGGGCCATGATGTGCAACTACACTACTATTCTAAGACCTATGGTTAAAGCCTCATATTCCACAATGTTGTTGGTGTAGCCGAATTCCAATTTATATGATCTAGGTATGTAGTCTCCTTGTGGAGTGATAAAGAAGATATCGGCTCCTAATCCATGTTGCGTGTATGATCCATCAAAGTAAAGTTTCTAGTGGTCGGCTATGTTGAGGCTGAAGATGGATTCATCTAGACACTCTAAGATGAGAGGATTCTCTTAATAGATTGGTGCTTTTGCAAGCTGATATGTGATGACTTGGCCTTTAATTACTTTCCACTCCACATATTCAATGTCATAATCTAATAATATCATGACCCATTTGGCCATCCTTCCAGTGAGCATTTCTTTTGATAGTAAGTACTTGAGGGGATCAATTTTGGCAATGAGTTTTATTTTGTGTGCCAACATGTAATGTCTAAATTTATGTAAAGAAAACACTACTGCTAGACATTCTTTTTCAATGAATTAATAGTTTAACTCATTCCCAACGATTGTTCTACTGATATAATAGATGGCCCTTTCTGTCCTGTTTTCATCGTGCTGGGCTAGAAGAGCTCCAAAGGCTATTGTTGTTGCTGATACATAAAAAATTAATAGCTTTCTTGGGATCGGTGGCATAAGAATGGGTGGTGTAAGTAGATATTCTTTGATCTTATTAAAGGCTTCTTCACATTTTTTATCCCACTTGTACACTACTCCCTTGTGAAGTAAGTGAGAGTATGGATTTTGTTTATCTACCAGTTGTGCTATGAACCTTTGGATGGACTGAAGCCTGCCTTGGAGACTTCTCAATTGTTTCAATGTTTTGGGTGCCTCCATCTCAAGGATTGCTTTTACTTCCACTAGATCTACCTCAATACCTCTCATTGACACTATGTATCCTAGCAACTTTCTTTATTGTATGCTAAAGACACACTTCTTTGGATTTAATCAGACCTTGTATTCCTCCAGCCTGTCAAAAATAGTGCTCAAAGTTGCTATGTGATCCTTCCTCTTTCTAGATTTGGCTAGTATGTCATTTACATAATCTTCAATAGTTTTATTAATCATGTCATGGAAGATTAGTGGCATGGCTCTTTGGTATGTTTCTCCTGCATTCTTCAAGCTGAATGACATCATATTCCAGTAGTAAGTCCCCCATCGACAAGTGAAGGTTGTTTTGTGTTGGTCTTCTTTAGCAATCATTATTTGGTTGTATCCTAAGAAACTGTCCATCAAGGAAATAATTTTGTGTCCCATCATCATGTCTACAATCATGTCAATGTTGGGTAACGGGAAATCCTCTTTTGGACATGCTTTGTTTAAATCCCTAAAATCTGTGTAGATTATGATGGCCCCATCGAGTTTTGAGATGGGAACTAGGTTTGACACCCATTCTAGATAGTCTATTGGGTGAATGAATCCTACATCCAATAGCTTCTTTAGTTCCATTTTGACTAGTAAGGTGATCTAAGGGTGCATTTTCTTGAGTTTTTGTAAGACAGGATTTGCTTCAGGATATACTGCTAAGTGATGAACTACAATTTCTAGATTGAGCCCTAGCATGTCTGCATAGCTCCATGCAAATTTAACTTGTATTTATCTCAAGAAGGCCGCTAGGAGATCTTGTTCCTCTAATAGTAATGACTCCACATAGAATGTGATGTGCGGGGTTTCCTATGTGCCTAGATTAACTAGATTGCACTTTCCTGCAAGGACCGTTGCTTTTTCTTGATGAAGAGCTCTAAAAGGAAGATTGAATCCCCCATCCTTCGGTGCCTTAGAGAGGTTTTCACTATTGGATGCATCCTTTATTTTTACTTTTTTATATCGGAGAGTGCCACAGTGTGGTTTTCACTCAAGGACTTACATATTATTCTTAATTTCTCACTTTTGCAACTGAGGGATTCAATCATTTCCCCATAGTATGCATGTGTATCTAGCTCAAGGATGAACCCTGCTCTGTGATCCCCACATGGAATATTATCCCATAGTCCCATGAATTCTGAGAGCACCTCATCATTTTTGAATGTGTCGAGAATTGGTGGTTCTCGTTGGTCATAATCAATGAGTTGTGGGTAGACTAGATGGATTTCATGATTTTGATGGTTTGATTCAAAGGATAGGGTGCTAATCATGAGAAGGGTGGTATCCTCAAAGAGCCTAGGTAGGTTGGTTATGGTATCCTCATCATCACTACTACTACAAACATGAGTTATCTCAAAAGTGAAATTATCTATGATGTGGCTAGTGGATAGGTAAGTGAAGTTCAACTAGCATTGGTTCATGAGGAGTCTTGACTGCTTTAACTAGGGGACCTTGTCCACATATGGTTATACTCAAAGGGGAACATTTGAGGCCAAGATTTCTCATTCATGTCTCCAAAATGATAGGTTTATAAGCTCATTGTCATTTTTTCCAAGTCTCTGGTTTCTGTCATAGCCCATTGTGAGCATCATTTGCAAACCTTTGCTTCTATCATCCATTGGTAGATTGGTTGTTGGTCTACTATCTTGGTATAGGAGATGAGATGGGTCCTCCTCTATGACTTCTCAACTAAGATCTCCCCAACTTCTAAAGTTGGGATAGTCTTCAGTGGATGTTTGGGATGTTGAAGCCTCATTTGATTGTAGACGTCCTCATGATCTGGGAGATTGTGGTAACTCTCCTACCACAAAAGCATTTTTGGGAATTGTGTAGTTTCCAAAACCATTATCCTAGTTGATGACTTTGATATTAGAGATGGTGGGGATGGTGGGAGAGGTGGGTGTCTCTATTGCAAAATTGGATGCGAGCATGGTTGGATCAATGTACGGTGTTGATGGGCCTTCATCATTTTTAGGCACTTGAGGGATTTTGTAGTATTTTTCCTCAAGGATTTTGCAATTGGAGAATGGTTTAGGATTTCCATGGATGGTGACCTCTTTCCTTCATATGCGAGCTTGACACATTGATGGAAGGTTGATGCTACTGCGTGCATTGCATGGATCTATTGATGTCCTAGGAGAATGTTATAAGGAAAGTCGAGGTCCAAGACCTAACAGGTGGTTCCCATGATAGCTATCCCTAATTGAATAGGGAATTTGATTGTGCCTTGGGATACTCTTTCCTAATCATCATATGCTATGATTGTAATACCTTTTCTTTTGTCAATGGAATGCTTTGAGATTTTTAACTACTTAATGAACTTGAGGGAAAAAATATTCAAGCTTGCACCTCCATCCACCAAGACTCGCTTGACTTTACTTTTCTACACTAGGACCTCTAAGTGGAGTGCATAGTTATGAGATGGTTGAGTGGGAAAATCTTGGTCAGAGAATGTAAGGAGATTTTGGGTAATGATATTTCCAACCATAGCTTGGAATTGTTCCACATCAAGATCTGTGGGGATGGTAGATACAGCCAATGCTTCCTCAAGGATTTTCTTGTGGGCGGATGAGATTTTTAGTAAGTCCATGATGGAGATTTGTGTTGGCATTCTTTTTAGCTGATCAAGGACATTGTAACCATTGGGAACAGATCTGGGGTTAGGTGTGGGTGCTTTGTTTGGCTGAGATGACACTGTGATAGTAACCTTGCTGCCTCTTGTGGTGACTTCATAATTGGTGTAGGCTCCTTTGGTAGTGATTACTTCACAATATTCATTTAGGGAAGCAACAATACTTTCATACACATGATTTACATTTTTAAAGGTTCCTTTCCCTTTATCAATGTTATTGTTCCCTTTATTGTTATGGTTAGGCACCGGATTCGTGTATATTTTGAGATTTTGATTCCTTGTTGGTTATTCCACATTTATGATTCTTTGATCAATGAGGTCTTGGAGTAGGTTCTTTAACCTCATGCAACTGTTCATGGTGTGCCCTTTTATTTTGTGGAAGTCACAAAGCTGATTTTCATTATACCAAGGAGGTTTAACATCTGGTTCTTGGTAGTTCTCATAGGTTGGAATCTTGATGAGGTTTTCGTTTATCAGTTTCTTCATGATGACTTCAAGTGGTTCCCTGAGAGCAATGTATTTTCTCTTGATGGAATTCTTGTTTTGCTGAGGTGTTCCCCTTTGATCATTGACGTTATTGATCATTTGATTGTTGGTTGGTTGGTATTGTTATACTACAATGGTTTGAGTGTTGTTATGATCATTATTTTGCGGTTATTGGTAATTTTGGGTGTTTTTCCATGGAGCACTTATTATGACCTTGGCATCAACCACACCATCATTTGTGACATTTTTGTTCCTTTCCCATGTGTGAGGTTTATCATTGTAACTTATGGATGGGTGATTGTTCTACAGTTCAGGATATGCAATTGATCCTCTAGGTTGTGTCATAAAGGCTCGTTCAATGTTAAGTACCTTGGAAATCAACTGGTCGTACGTGGTGATCCCTTGGATCTTGAGATGAAATTACAAGAGTCCTTCAAGGTTGGATATGATGGTGCACACTTGTTGTTCTTCAGGCATGGCCCATTTGCTCTGATTGACCTTGGATCACCATTGTTGTCGGAATGAAGCAAATGATTCATTCTTACCTTGTTTTAGAGTTGAGAGTTCTTCTAGATTGACATCCATGGCAATATTGCATGCGTAGTTTTTGATGAATGGGTCTATGATTTCTTGGAATTTCTTGATGCCAATAGGTAGGTGAGAAAACCATTCCATTGCGTGGCCAGCCAAAATCCTAGGGAATAGCCACATCAAATAAGTATCATCATACGCAACTTCCATGCAATGAACCTGGAATTCCCTGATGTCATCTTCAAGGTTTCTCGTCCCACGGTACTTTTCAAACTTTGGGATCTCAAATCCCTTGGGGAATGCTTTCATCATAAGGCTCCTATCGAATGGATAAGGACACAAGTTGCTAGATGTTTTTGTGGTTTTCCCTGATTGAAGGTCAAGCACTTGTTACGAGAGCAACCTAATTTGTGTTGTCACATCATTTTGTGGATCAGGGGGTGGGATGAAAGTGTTCTGAGGTGCTTCGATTGTCGGTTGGATGGGTGGGTTGTTTGGTGTGTTGTTTGATGGTATCTACAAATTCTGTTGAGCCATGTATGCTTGCACTTGCTACTATATGAACAATGCTTGTTGTTGGTCTTGTTGTTGTTGTGCCAGGATTGCCTATTGTTGAGCATGTTGTTGTGCTTGTTGTTGTACCAACAACACTTGTTGTTGGGCTGCTAATTGGGCTACTTCTTGCTACTCTTGGTATTGTTTTACCACTTATTGATATGCTTGTTGTTGTACTACCTTTTTTTGTTCAAGATATTGTGCTTGTGCTTGTGCTTGTGCTTGATATTGGGCATGTGCCTAAGCTTGAGCTTGAGCTTGTGCCTGGGCATGGGATTTGGCTTGTGATTGAGCTTGGGCTTGGGCTTGTGCTTGTGCTACTTGTGCTTGAGCTTGTGCTTGTTCCTGGGCTCATGCTACTTGTTGTTGTTGTTCCAATAAGATTTAGGCTTGAGCAACCTATTATGCTTGTAATGCGGCTTGGGCTGCTTGAGCGGCTTGTTGAGCATCTAATTTTGTGTCCTGTTGAGTAGCTATTTGTGTGGCCTTTTGTTTTTTTACTTGTAGGAATTCATTTTGATAGGTAGCTTGTTGAGCGGCTTGTAATGCAATGTTGTATTGATTTGATGTATTGGAGCTTGGTGGTGGTGGTAGAGGAAGTGGATTTAGAATGTTGGTTTTTGTGGAGGCAAGAGGCGTTGTCATGTTGGTGATTGGGGTTTGAGTGGTGGATGGTGCAATCAATGTGGTTGGTCCTTTAGAGATCATGTTTTGAGATATTAGGGGGGTAGTTGATGATGTGATGGTGGTGTTTTATGTCATTGGGATAGTTGTCATCTATTGTTGTGATGTTGATAACAAGTTTTGAGAGTTTTCCATGATGCTTTGATTGGTGTTCGGGATATTGGTTTGATTTTGATTGATATTTGGTAAAGGGGGAAGCCCTAAGCCAAGAAGTGGTGTGGATGATGATGGAAATGGAGGAAGTGGTTAAAATGTGAGGGATGTGATCTCTTGAGGAAATGGTGTAGTGTCAAAAATTCCCACTGGTCTGAACATGTCACCTTCTCCTTATGAAGTTATGGGGAGAGAGGTTTGTGGTGTTGCGCCAAAGAATGATGATGATGGATTATTGGAATCATCGAAAGTGAGAGAGACATATGTACGTAATCGATTTTGGGGTACGGTTTGTCCCAAGATGGTGTTTGCATCCAAGTCTTGATTATTGACAAGGGGGTGTGTTTGTATGGCATTGAGAAATGCACTTCTCTTGCTAACATTGGGTTGAGTTGGAGCAATGGATGATGTGATTTGCCAGATATTTTGAGTGATACCTTGGAATGGGGGTGTAGATGAAATGGGGATGGTGGATGAGATTGGGGGTGTGATCCCAAAAGATGGTTCCACAATAGTGCTCACATCAAAATTAGAAGGGAGTTTAGCCCCTTGTTTTGCTAATACGAGCATGTATAGTGAAGGGTTGAGTCTCATCATGATATTAATAATCTTATGATTCTTCAGATTTTGAACCATTTCAGTGATTTCCTCATGTGACATCCCAAAGGAGAGATCCTCTTCTTGGATTTCCTCTTGTGGATTTTGTGATGATGAGGGAAAGTTAGTCAAAGGATTGCTTGATTCAATGGGATTCATTTCGGATTTTGTTTGGCTTAGGTCACTTGAAGCGGGTGTCTCTTTGTTGGCTTCCATGTTCTTCTTGTGTTGCGATCTAGTCTGCACCATAAAATAGGGATCAATTTTTCAAGAATATGGGAGATGAATCTCTAATTCTTTGGATTGATATATCTTTAGGAGCAAGAGGAGCAATTTTGGATGATTTAAGGATCAAAGGGTGATAATGATATGGATGTTTTGATGGATGATTGGAACTCTTGAGAAAATCTTGAAGGGTATGTTAAAATTTTTAGGACTTGATATGGGATTGCTTTGTTTTGGATTTGGATTTTGGTGAACTCATAAACTCTAAGAGGTTGGATGTTTTCCTAGAGTAAATTCATTCACAAGATGTCAATTTTTCTAGGTGTGAGAAGAAGGATTCATCTAAACACTCATATCCAAACAAGATGATTTTGATAATGAACTCCTAAATCCCAAGATGTTGGATGTTATAAATGGATGAATTTGTTCACAAGTTTTGATAATTTGATCAAATATGTGGAGAAGGATGCATCTACACACATTCAATCAAACAAGGTGATTTTGGATTGGTTTCAAATGATTTTCCCAAATTTTAACATGAAGGATTTTTCCAAGATTTTCGAAGAGCTCATGATGAGATGATTTTTTTTTTTTTGTTCAAAGATGGATGAAGGTTTGATTTTGATCCTAGGATGTACCTAAAAAAGACATTTGTTTACTAGACCTCGGTATTGAAGAACATATGATACTTCTATGGACCTCTATAACTAAGAAGTGGTTCAAATTGAGCATACATTTCTGGATTTTTCAAAGGAATGAGTCTATAGAACCTTGTGAATTTTTTTCTTATTTTGATGTGTTGCTTTTGGTTGCACTTACTTATGTATTTCTTGATGACCTTTCGAGTATGACTCCTAAATTTTGAACTTTGACTCAAGGACTTTTCTTTTGGGATTTTGAAATTTTTGGAAATCTTGAGGAATTAACACGTGGGAGAACCAATTTTTTTATCTTTGCTTAGTGATTTTTTTTACCACAAACACTTCTTTGATTAGGTTTCCAAAGTAGATGTCCAATGTCTCAATTTCTTCAAATCCCACAAAGTATGTTATGTGGAATTTTGATGAAATCAAGGAAAGGGTTACCTATTGTTTAACTTTAGTATGCAAATTGAGATGTAATCCAAGTGTTTAGAAACCTCTAAGGATAGAATCCCAAGGGAAAGCAATAACACATGAATTTGGTCAATTGTATTTTCCTCCTAAAGGGATTGAAATTTTGATGATGATGATGTTAAGTGTTTGTTTCCAAAATGTTTTTGAACAAGCAAACTGCTTTGTGACCAAGAATTGAAACACAATCCTATGGATATGAAAGACAATATTTGTTGAGTCCCCACTTGGAAAAGTCTAGCTATGCTTATCTTTAGCAAATGGTTAGATGCTTGACACCACTGGCTCCCCTCCATGACACTCACTTATATGGGGCAGCCAAGCATCAACACACATGAAACTCCCATGACATTCTTTCCATTTCTACTAAAGACCGTAAAAGTGTGGGGTGGCTTTAGAATGACCATTCTTGCACCAAAAAATAGATAGGGATTTTTGCCTTTCTACGACAAGGGTTTTAATTCAGACTTTTCATTTGTAGGATTTGACCCAATGTGGTGAGATACCATTCCTTCCCTTCTCATTGGACCCAACCACATGATACTGGCGTTTATTTTAGTACCCACATTTATATCATGGCTGGAAATACTCTTGGCTTTAGATTGTTACCAGTTGAGTCGTTCCCTTGGGTGAGTACTTTTTCCCCAAGGCAGGCCCTCTAAGATAAACAAAAGTGAGAAAACATATTCATAGTTCGATCAACTTTCATTTAGAAACAAAGGGAGAACATATGCAATAGGTTTACTCACACTCGCAAAGTTTGTTGTTCAATTTTAAACCCAAATCAAAGTGTGCATGGGAAATTACTTATGCAACTTAATGTCACCAAAAGCCTTTTGATTCTCAAGATCATCGTGAGGCATGAGAGAAGCACATACATATTTTGATGATATTATTTTGTGTAAGTAATTACAACGTAATGAAAACTCTTGTTCATTTTAAGTCCACAAAGAAAAAGTGAATTTTTTTTAAAGCACCAAAGTAAGTGTGACAATTTTCCTTGTTCAATTATCAAACCCAAGACAAACTCTACTAAATTTGAGTCCTCATGTTCTTTTTAAGCCTTTTTGTAACAAGAATCTAAAAGGTTTTTTTAAAGCCCAAAATGAAATTAGTAAGTCCTAAGCATAAAAGGATAACATAATTTTTCCTTAAGAGGAGTAGTGAATCCTCTAAGAGTGTTAAACAAAGACTAGAGTGTTTAAAAACACTTGTTTTTGTAAAATGGCATCATCATGCTTCCCTTTCTTTTCATCTTTGATTGATCCAACCTACAAGAAAGTTAGTTAGATTCTGCAAAAACAGAGGTCAAAAGGAAAAAAAAAACAAAAGAACCATAATTTAAAAAGAAGTTCATGCTACAAATAAAATTTCACTTTATACTCCCCTCCAGTGGTGCAATCCATGAAGGCATCGTAGTTTGATTTCACTAGCGGTGCTATATAGCGCCCCTTACCAATTAGCATCACTTTGTAACCAGACCAGTGAGCATGAAGGCATCGCCCTTTTGGCCAGTGGTGTAGTTTGTATTTTTGAAAGATTCTCATGGGTCAAATAGGTTCAACGACGTAGTTTAGAATTTAAAATTTTGGGCGGGAAGATAGAGGCATCATAGTTTGGAGTTTTTAGTGATTCTATATAGTGACACTGGAGAACCAATAGTGATGAACAGTGATGCTGAGCTTCCAACAGTGGAGTTTTCCTATAGAAAAAGAACAAAATGGAATTTTTGACAAAAACATGATTAGAAAATGAGATTAAGCCCTCCTTCTAGAACCAAAATGTGAACCTAGATCCTATACCTACAATAGCACAAGAAACAAACAACAAATTTGATTAAATGCAAGTTAGAATATAGATTCCTCAAGAAATTCATTTAGATTGGAAAAGGAAAGGAAATGAAATTAAGAACATAAGAAAATTTAAAACATATCAAATCCTATTGTAATGCAAGGCAAAACTCTTAATCTCTTAAGGGAATTGGTGCCAATTTGATGTGAAAATTGGCCCTTTCCCAACTCCAATGATGCAATGGTGAATTCATGATGAAAGTTGATCCACTTTGATGAAGAGTGATGAGTGATCCAAGATAAAAATCTACATAACTTAGCTATAAACTCAATGAATATTGCTAAAAAATTGAGTATAGTAAGTTTACTCAAGTTGTGGATGCCAAATACGATAGAGGAGCTCTCTATTTATAGAAGGACAAGTTGAAAGAATGCCAAAGATAGAGCAATGTGGGACTAAATCCCATCCAATATCAAAGTGCCACTTGTCCAGATGTGAATGGGCCAAGGATGTGCAAGTTTTGATGAATGTGCCAATAAATCTCAATATTTGAATTTTGAAATTGTATTAATGGCAAGGTGGGGGGAGAGTCAAATGGAGTAATGGCCACTTGGATCAATGCAAAAGGACTTGTAAGAGGGAGTGAATGCCTTGTTGGAAGGACAAAGTCAACTTAAATTTGAATTTCAAATTTGAAGAATATTCCTCCTTTATGCCATGTTGAAGATAAATAGAGATTTAATAAATCAAATAACTCTATTTTCATGTGCAAGTGGCAAAAGATGGAGGATGAGACATGAGAAGAGATTAAATTAACCAAGGTTAATTAATTTAATGAAATATTAAATGATGTGACCTATTTGACTTAAATTTGTGGATTGATTTAAATCAAATATGAGGAGAAAATGATTAAAATATTTAATTAAATAAAGGGTTTTGATTTATTTAACTAAGGGGATGAAGGAAGATTAAATTAAATAAGGTTTTGATTTACTTAATTTAATAGATGAACTCTAGAGATTTAATCAAATAAATTTGATTATTTAATTAAATAGGGATAATTAGATCAGACTAATTGATTTAATTAATGAGAAAAGATGACTTGATTAAATAAATGATTTATTCAATTAAGAGAGGAACATTGATGAATTTAATCAAATAAAGGTATTTAATTAAATGGGTAGACCGAAGGATGATTTAGGATGAAGTGATGTTAGTGGTTGGGATTAGATGTCCAATGTCAATCAGTACATTTTATGCGTCTACAGTTTCAAATCTTGTGGATCTAGGTTTTTCTTGTGAAGGTCTTTTCTATGCTCTGGCAAAGAGGTTTGAAGTTTGGTGATCCGGAATTCATGTTTCAATATTTCAGTGTGTGTTTGCATAGTTCTGATGGACTGGTGAAATATATTCAGTGATTGAAGCTTGTTGTTTTGTTGTGGATGTATATGGAAGATTCTATGGTGTATTCTCATGCATAAGGAAGTGTGTTTGGTGCTCGCATGTCATCTTCTTGTTGAGAAGCATGTACATCAATGTTCTTTTGTGTTTTCATTCGGTTTGGACAACATGGTGTTTACACTCCATTCAAAGAATAAAATTTAATTAAAAGAAGCATGTGATTGATTCAAGATACTATTTTTGATCTTGAAAAATGTTTTTATTGGTCCACTCTTATTCCTTTCAACCCCAAGAATTTTGAGTTGCCGACCTAATTTAAATTTATGAAACAATCTATTATGGCTGACCTTGGAGAAAGTTTCTAAGGTTAAGAATGGTATAAAAGTAAGTCAAATTATGAAGAGTTTTATGAGAGTGTGATGCAAAGTGACAAAAGTGAACCACAAATCATAAGAGAAGAAGTGTGTGTGTGAGTGAGTGATAGCAGTTTTCAATGTGCTTAAGGTAATGAGCTGAAGGTTTCTGCAATCCTATGGATGTGCATTAATTGTTGTGGTGGATCTTTTGTTCTCGTTTGTATCTCTAGGCAGTAAATCTCCCTGTTGGATAGTGAGTCATTTTTGTAGGCAGTGAGCCCTTGTACTTGGATAGTGAGTCCTCTTTTGGGCAGTGAGCCCTTGGCAGTGAGTCTTTGTATTATGTTTATAATCTCTTATATTATGAGGTAACCCTCACTATGGTTTTTCCCTCATTGGGTTGATTTACTTTCTGTTATTTGTGTTTCATGCTATAACTTAATAACATAATAGTGCGGTTGTAGAATTAATAAATGTTTAGATTTAAGTTTGAATTTTTGTGACAACTGATTCATCCCCCCTCTCAGTTGTCCTACACCTATCTAACAATTGGTATCATAGCTTTGGTTCCTTGGTGTAGGGCTTAACCACTTAAGGAAGATCTGATGGCACATAGTTGGCAATCCCTATGTTTGATGGAACTGGATACAATGATTGGAAGGGATGAATGAAAGGATATATTATCTCTCTTGGTTTCAAAACCTAGAAGGCAGTTGAGAATAAGTATACACCCCCATCTGGTGGTCTTACTACCGTAGATGATATTTTTGCTTATGAAGAAAATGAGAAGGAAAAGTATGCTATTTGTAGTGGATTGTCTAAAAATGAATGAGCTAAAGTTATTTCTTTGGAAACTACTTATGAGGTTTGGAATAAGTTGGACGACATGTATGAAGGAAATGAAAGAGTAAAATTGACAAAGAAGATGGCAACAAAGTGCAGATTTGTGAATCTGAGGATGGAAGAAGCTGAATACTTTACAACTTTCTTTCATAGGGTTGAACTAACTGCAAATGAAGTTAGAAATCAAGGAGGAAAACTATCAGATGAAGACAATTGAAAAGATCTTGATCGCCCTATTGGACTGCTATAGTAATAAGATCTCGGTGATTGAAGAGATGTATGATCCTAAGAAGTACACATTGGAACACTTGTTCGAAACCTTTCAAGCATTTGAATTGAGAAAGTTCTAGAAAGAAGATAAGATGGAAGAAAATATAGAAATGACATTTAAGGTAGTGAAGATTGAAGAGGAACCAGATAGTGACGATGTTGATGAATTGGAAGCTAACTTCACCAGAAAGCTGAAGAAAGGTACCAAAAAGTATAAAGGTATGTTTCCCTTCAAATTTTTTAGTTGTGGTAATATTGTTCATTATGCTTCAAGATTTCTGAATAGGGATACACATAAGAAGAACAAGGATTATAACGATAATGATAGTGTTGGTGTAATTTAAAGTGTTGTACCTTATCCTAGGTCATAATTACACCTTAGTTAAGTTTACTTAGGGACCACATAGGAGGTTGTTGGAGAATTTCCACTTTTGGTGGACTTGACATGTCATTACTTTATCACTTCCACCTTTTGTGGACACATCATGTGATTATCTCTCCACCTTTTGTGGGTGATCCACCTTTTGTGGTGATTATCACATTATCATTTTCCCACTTTAGGTGGAGTGATAGCTTTTCATAGTTGTCTCATGTCATAAGATTATGAAACTTGTCATAATATTATGCCCTTCTATGTTCTCACCTTGGCTATATAACTAAGGGGTCCCCTATGTACATTTGCTAATTATATTTGCATTATTGGCAAAATATAGTTTATTCTTGTCATCTTGTTTCTATTTCTCTTATGCTTGTGCTTTCTATTAGGCCTCTAGATCTTGGGTGGCTACCTTCATAGCTAGTTCTTACATGGTATCAGAGCTATTAGAGTGCCTTTAGTTAGTCATTTGGAGAGATTCTTGGAGGGTTCCATATTTGGCCTTGTGTTGCAGGTTCATTTTGGGAGCTTATTGCATCAGATATGAGCTTGCCATTGCATCCGAAGTGTCCAAGATAGTCAAATTTTCCTTTTGTTTCATCTCAGTTGAACATTGGAGGCCAAATCTACAAAGGGTTGAAGATTGGAGGTGGTTACTAGATCTAGGAGCTAGCTACCACTTTGGAGCATTTTCAGTCGAAAAGGACATTTCCATCGTGCTCAGAAGGGCCAAAAACCCATAAATCGACTACCAAATCGTCCAAATCAGAGCAAGTTGTCCGTCAAGGAAAAAAAAATTGTTGGCCAAGCCATATGACCCAACCATTATTGCGTCGATACGATTTAATTTTTTGTAAAAAAAATCATTTTTCGCAAAAAAATTTCAATTTTTTTTTAAATTCATTTATATTTTGCATTTTTTATTATTATATATTGTAAAGTTTTATTTTTAAAACAAAAAAAAAATCAAAAAATTTAAGTCTGAGCAGGGTATGCAAAGTACCCTGCCCACTTACATTTGCAGTACCGGAAGGTATTGGGTACAGTAGGAGCCGCCATGCGGCAACCCACCATTCGTCTGTGCGGCCTTGTATTTTCCCACGTGGGCTCCATGTGACAACTGGGCCCCTCCCATTCCTGGCAGTCAAACTTGACAGGTGGCCAATCTCAAAAATCTGGTAGTATTCTAGCAAAGATTCTGCCGACCACATCCATAAGCATATTCCAGGCAAATATTCTGATAGAGGGCGTGCCGACCTGTGACGGGCATTCAATTGTCAAATTTAAGCTTGGACTACGTGAAACAGTCATATGCACGTCAAATTTAATCTTTTTTTTCTAACGTCAGCATGAGGTCACCCACTTTTTGAAAAATTAGACCCCCTCATGGATTGAGTTTTCAAATTTGCAGTTCAACTTTGAACACTCATATCTTGGTCATTTTGAGGCCTTTTTTGGTGCAATTTCTTTTTATTTGGGCTATTTTTTCATGTACTTCATAGTGGTGCAATTATTTTCTAATTTTGGTGCATGGATTTTTTAGAAAGTTTGATTTCTCTCAGGTGGAGCTGAATTGTCACCATTTTTGCAACTTCTAAGGCTTCGTTAAGGCTCATATGAACTCCTTTTTAGGTGCCTTTTTTTTTAAAGTGCATTATTTTTCTTTAGATTCACACTGGTGCTATTAGTTTGTAGTAATTGTGATCAAAAATTGTACTTTCAAAACTTGGTCATTTTTGGCCTATTTTGGTATTTGTAAACATAAAGATCTCAATTTGGTCTTTTGTATCAGTTAGTTGAGTATCTTGTAGCCTATTTAAGGATTTTGTAAAACATTGAAAATTAGAAGCCCACTTTGCTTGGCTTGCAAGATTCCATTGTACACACACTAATTATAAAGTGTCAAATCATCTTTTTGGGGGGGTTCTTTGATTGAGTGAATTTTGGGGGGTGTCTTGTGTGATTGTGCCTCTCTCTCTATCTTGGTATCTTTCATTTTTCTACTATGGATTCTCCTAAGTTTCCTTTGTTAACTCCACATAACTATGCTTCTTGGAAAATTGATGCTTGGAGTAAGTTAATGGAAAAAGGATTAACTCATTATATTGATGGAACTATTGTTGCCCCATCTGATCCTAAAGTTGATCCTATTGCTCATATGGATTGGCTCACTAAAAATACTATGGCTCTTGGAAAATTAAGGAAATATGTATCAAAAGATCTCATCTTTCAAATTGAAAAATGTAAAACAATTAAAGAAGCTTGAGAAAATTTTGGTCAATTGTATGGCCAAGTTGCTGAGATTAGAGGTTATCAGGTTGACAATGATCTCACAATGTTAGATCCTAAGAATTTTGATACAATCCAAGACTATGTCACTAAGGAAAATGAGCTAAGAGCACAACTTAAGGATTGTGGCATTGATAAGAAGGATGCACAGTTGGTCTATAATTTGTTGGGAAAGATTCCATCAGAATATGCAACATTTGTTTCTAGCTTCCAAACCCATCGCTTGACAGTTGGTAGTTCTTTCACTATGCCTACATTTGATGCATTTATAGAAATGTTGATGTTAGAGCAATCAAAGTTGATAAACATGGGGATTCTCAAGTCTTCAAAGTCCAAAGCTTTGGCAGCTTCCAAAAAGAAGCAGAATCAATCTAAGCCAAAGAAACAACAAGATAAAGCACAATCATCCTCTCCAAAACAAGGGAATTCTTCATCAAAAGGGAATTCTTCATCTTCTCCCAAGAAGGGAAATTCAAGCAAGAAGGAGAGACCAAATTGTTCATATTGTAAGAAGTTTGGTCATGATGAGCATCATTGCCACACTAAGCAAATTGATGAGTTGAAAAACATCATCAAGAAGAACAACATCAATTTTCCATCTGCCTACAAGAAGAAGGATTCATCTCCTTCCACTTCCTCACAATCAAAAGGAAAAGGGCAAGCATTTTTAGCTACTTCAGGTTCTTCACAACAATGGATACTTGATTCAGGTGCCACTAATCATATGGGTTCTTCAAGGGAACAATTTTCTACTTTGGAGCCACCTAAGGTACCTCACATTTTCATAGGAGATGATACTCAAGTGGAAGTTGAAGGCGAAGGTTCGGTTGCCATGGATAATGGAACATTTGAGAATGTTCTCTATGTTCCTAACTTGAGTGCCAATCTTCTTTAAATCTACCAAATCACTCACTTTGGAGATGGCAAGAAAGTTGAGTTTCTACTAGATTCAGTTGTGGTCAAAGAACTTGAGGATGATGCCTTGGTTGCAGTGGGACAAGCCAATCACAACACACGGTTTTACTCATTTTCCCACCTTGTGCCTATGTCTCCTTCTATAGCCTTGCTCACTCATTCAAATTCAAAAAGTAAGCTATGGCATGAGCGGTTTGGACATCTCAATTACCGCTATCTTCAGCAGCTTAGCTCCAAGGATATGGTTACAGGACTCCCTCAAATCAACTTTTTTGAAGGTGTATGTTCAGGTTGTTCCATGGGTAAGCATCCATAAGAGAAGTTTGAAAAAGGGAAGTCTTGGAGAGCTTTGGAAGTTCTTCAATTGGTTCACAGTGATGTAGCAAGTCCATTTCCAGTACCATCATTTAGCAAGGCCTGCTATGTCCTCACCTTCATTGATGACTACTCCTGCTTCACATGGGTCTACTTTCTTGTTCACAAGAGTGAAGTGTTTGATAGATTTCTAGCCTTCAAGGCTCATGTTGAGAAGCAATCAAGGAAGCAAGTCAAGATTATTTGCATAGAAAATGGAAGGGAATATGTGAACAATAGACTTGAGGAATTTTGTAATCTTGAGGGGATTAATCTTCAGCATTCAGTTGCATATACTCCACAACATAATGGTGTAGCTGAAAGAAACAATAGAACCCTTAAGGAGATGGCTAGCTGCATGATTCATGCTCATTCTCTTGGTCCTCAATTTTGGGCAGAAGCTATCAGTTGTGCCACTCACATCCAAAATCGAGTTCCCCATAAAGCTTTGAAGGGTATGACTCCTTTTGAGGCTTGGTGTGATAGAAAACCAGTTGTGAGACACTTTAGAGTTTTTGGTTGTCCAGCTTGGGAACACATACCTCCAGAGAAGCACAAGGCATTGGAACCTCAGAGTAGGCCTTGCATCTTTGTTGGATATCCTGAAGGTGTTAAGGCATATAGACTTTTGGATCTAGAGACACATGAGTTATTCATTGAGAGGAGTGTTCACTTTGAGGAAAGTTCTCCTAGCTTGGCCTCTAATCCTCCTCTTCCTTCCTCCATAGTGGAAAGTGATGATAGTGACTCAGATGACGATTCTTCCTCAACTCTGACTCATAGAATCACACCTTCACAGGGTCCACTTATAGTTGCAGAGCCTCATCCTTCATCTCCTACTAGACCTCATTGGGCTCAACAGACTCTTTAGTCAGTAGGTTCTCTTGTTGGGGATCCTTCAGATACTCGAAGGACTCAATCACAACATCAGGATTTTCCATATGTTGCGGAGCCTTGTCCTTCATCTCCTACTAGACCTCGTTGGGCTCGACAGACTCTTGAGTCAGGAGGTTCTCTTATTTGGTATCCTTTAGATACTCAAAGGACTTAGTCATAGCATCAGGATTTTCCACATGCTTATATTGCTAGTGCTTCAGATCCACAATCCTTTAAGGAGGCTTCAAGCATTCCTGAATGGGATTCAACAATGGAGGAAGAGTATGGTTCCTTGATGAGGAATCACACATGGGATTTAGTTCCTCTTCCTAAGAGGAGACAGATGGTTAGATGTAAGTGGATCTATTGGACTAAGTATGCAACAGATGGAAGTGTGGAAAAATACAAGGCTTGGCTTGTGGCAAAAGGTTTCTCACATATTCTAGGTGTTGATTATATAGAGACCTTTGCACCCATTGCTAAGATGAACTCCATTCGCTTGACACTTGCTATTGTTGCAACTCATGGTTGGGTTGTACATCAGATGGATGTAAAGAGTTCCTTTCTTCACGGGGATCTTCATGAGGAGATTTACATGGAGTAGTCACAGAGATTCATACAAGATTCTTCTTTGGTTTGCAGATTGAGGAAGTCTATCTATGGCCTCAAACAGGCCCCTAGGGCTTGGTACGCCAAGATGGATTCCTTTCTTCTCTCAGCATAATTCACCAGGTGTCATTCTGATCCAAATGTCTACATTTTGTGATAGGATGATTCTCACTTGCTACTTGTGCTCTATGTTGATGACTTGATCATTACAGGGAGTACCTCATCCATAATTGGAAATGTCAAATTTGCTTTGCAGGATAGATTTTCTATGATTGACTTGGGCCTTTTGCACTATTTTCTTGAGATTGAGAGCACACAATCAGCTTTTGGGATTTCTCTTTCTCAGCCCAAGTATGCTCTTGATCTTCTAACTCAGTTTCACATGGCTGATTGTAATCCTACTCTGACACCCTTTCTTTCAAGAGTCAAGCTTGAGGCTAAGTGTTCTTCTCCACTTGTTGATGCCACTTTGTATCGTCAACTTATTGGGAGTCTCATCTACTTGAATCACACATGCCCTAATATCTCCTTTGCAGTTGGGATGGTTTCACGCTTTATGCAGGAACCACATGAGCTTCATTGAAAAGCAGCCAAATGCATCTTGCAATACATATAGGGTACACATCATCATGGGATTCACTATGTAGTAGGTACAGGACTTACCTTAGTGGGATACATAGATTCTGATTGGGTTGGCCAGCTTGATGATTGTAAGTCCACTTCTGGCTACAACTTTCATCTTGGTTCTAGCCCCATTTGTTGGCAAAGTAAGAAGCAACATGCTATTGCTCTTTCTTTGACTGAGGCTGAGTATCGAGGGGCTATTAATGCCGCTACTGAGGCTATTTGGCTTCAGAATATTCTCACTGAGTTTGGCTTCACTATTCCACATCCTACAGTCATTCATTATGACAATTAGAGTACCATTCAAATCTTGAAGAATCTGGTTCAACATCAGAGGACCAAACACATCAAGATTCATATGCACTACATTCGGGAGCTGATACAAGAGTAGGTCATTGATTTGCAGTATTGTCCTATAGTAGAGCAGGTTGCAGATATCTTCACCAAACCCTTCAATGAGAGTATTTATCATCGTTTGTGAGCTCTCTTGGGGGTGCGGGATGTTTCATTTGAGGAGGTCACTTGACTTCTTCATTCTCTCTTTTAGGGGGGGCTTTTCCCTCATTCGAGGTTTTTCCTTCTCATCTTTTTGAGTTCTTGTTTTGTTTCATCTCTCTTTTGGGGGAGGGAGTTTTTTCCCACATGGTTCTCTCCTTTTCTCTGCTTTATGAGAGATTGCATTGCAGTTGTACATGGGTACCTAACATGGCCTAGTAGCCAGGACCGATCTTGCATTGTTTGCTTTTGTGTACATTCTCCCTAAGTTGAACTTAAGGGGGGGTGTTGGTGTAATTAAAATTGTTTTACCTTGTCCTAGGTCATAATTACACCTTGGTTAAGTTTACTTAGGGACCACATAGGAGGTTATTGGATAATTTCCACTTTTGGTGGATTTGACATGTCATTACTTTATCACTTCCACCTTTTGTGGACACATCATGTGATTATCTCTCCACCTTTTGTAGGTGATCCACCTTTTGTGGTGATTATCACATTATCATTTTCCCACTTTAGGTGGACTGATAACTTTTCATAGTTGTCTCATGTTATAAGATTACAAAACTTGTCATAATCTTATGCCCTTCTATGTTCTCACCTTGGCTATACAACCAAGGGGTCCCCTATGTACATTTGCTAATCATATTTGCATTATTGGCAGAATAAAGTTTATTCTTGTCATCTTGTTTCTATCTCTCTTATGCTTGTGCTTTCTATTAGGCCTCTAGATCTTGCTTTCTATTAGGCCTCTAGATCTTGGGTGGCTAACTTCATAGCCAATTCTTATAGATAGGAAGGATAAGAAATATAAGAATTTGTACTATGTTAAAGAAGAAGCAAGAATTTTTGATGATGAATCTGAGAATGAGGTTGATGATAGTGAACGCTTATTTTTAGCTCTAGAAAGAAAATTTGTATCCACTAACCTTGGAAAATGTGTAAGCAAGAAAGCTTCAAAGAGTAAGAAAAATAGGATGGAAGGTAATTTTGTTACTACTTTTCATGCAAGATATGATGAAGACTACTAGGTAATTGATAGTGGATGTTCAAATCACATGACTGGAGATAAGAGTAAGTTAACTAAACTTGACAAATATGATGGTGCTTAGTTATGTTTGGTGATAATTCAGGAGCTAGGATCTGTGGAAAAGGTTCAATTAGTTTTGATGGAGTGCACAGTACTAATGATGTATATTATGTGAAGGGTTTGAGGCATAACCTTCTAAGTGTTGGTCAAAAGTGTAGCAATGGTTTTAAACTTGTGTTTCAGAACAATACTTGTGAAATTAGAAAAGGATTTGGAAATGGAGATATGATTACTATTGGAAGAAGAACTCATGGAAACATCTATCAGCTGAAGGGAGTTGATGGTCATTGTCTTATATCTCAAATCAACGAAAGTTGGTTATGGCACCAATGAATGGGACATGTGAACTTTGATAACCTAGTCAAGATTATTCCAAAGGAGATTGTTCGAGGGCTTCCTAGAATCATAATACATGCCAATGTTATCTATAGAAGTTGTCAATTGGGAAAATAGACAAGATGTAGCTTTAAGGGAAAAGAACATTCTACTACTGGAATGTTGGAGTTAGGACATACTAATCTTTATGGTTTGACTAAGACTGGAAGCATGAATGGTGAAAAATATTTCATGTTTCTTACTAATGATTATACTCGAATGACATGGGTTTCTTTTCTCAGAGAAAAGAATCGAGCCTTGGATAGGTTCAAATTATGCAAAGCAAGAGTGGAGAATGAAGTAAATTTGAAAATCAAGTGTTTAAGATCTGATAGAGGTGGAGAATTCACTTCTAGTGAATTTAATACATTATGTGAACAACATGGCATAAGAAGACAAATTTCTACTCTGAGAACTCCTCAGCAGAATGGATTAGTTGAAAGGAAAAACATGACTATACAGGAAGCTACTAGAACCATAATGAAAGAATCCAATGTACCAGATATATACTGGAGAGAGGTGATACATACTGTTGTTTATATTCTTAATAGAGTTCAGATCAGACACAACAACACAAAGACACCTTTTGAGTTATCGACTGGTAAGACTCCTATTGTGAAATATTTTAAGGTATTTGGAAGAAAATGTTATACTAAAAGAGATGATGAAAACCTTGGAAAGTTTGATGTTACATGTGATGAAGGAATCTTTCTTGGATACTTCACTACTAGCAAAGCATACATATGCTTTAACAAAAGTTTGAGAAAGATTATTGAAAGTTCTAATGTGAAAGTTGATGAAGACATACGCGGACCTATTGAGATAAGTGAAGTTGAACCTGATGATACTATCTATGGACATGTACCTGAAGAAAACAAGAAGATGGAAGAAGAAGAGAAAGAAGAAGAAAAACAAGTGGAAGAAGAAGCAGAAGAAGAAAATGAACGGGAACCTACTACTAGGACTCCTAAATATGTACAGAAGAATCATATGAAAGATTAGATAATTGGAGACAAGAGTGACGGTGTGAAGACAAGAAGCAGAGTTGTAGCTGAGGTAAATTTGTGTCTAATTTCTAAAATAGAACCTAAATTTGTAAAAGAAGCATGTGAAGATGAAAGTTGGATGAGAGCTATGCAAAATGAATTGCAGTAGATAGAAAAGAATTAGACATGGGAAATAGTCCCTAGGCCTATGAACAAAAATGTGATTAGATCAAAATGGGTGTTCCAGAACAAGCCGAATGAAAATGGAGAAGTAGTAAGGAATAAGGCAAGACTGGTATGCAAAGTGTATTCATAAGTTGAAGGTATAGATTTTGAAGAAACATTTTCCCTTGTGGCTAGAATGGAAGCTATCAGAATTTTTTTGGAATTTTCTACCTACAAGGAATTCAAAGTATATCAGATGGATGTTAAATCAACATTTCTAAATGGTGAATTGGAGGAAGAAGTGTATATGGAGCAACCTGAAGAGTTTCAATTTTCTGAAAAATTGGACACGGTTTGTAAGTTGAAGAAAGAATTGTATGGATTGAAGCAAGATCCTAGAGCTTAGTATGCAAAACTGGATAGATATCTGACAAAGCAAGGATTCAGAAAAGTTCCTCCTGACAATAATCTTTACTTCAAAGTGCAAGGTAACAAAATGT
This sequence comes from Sequoia sempervirens, assembly GCA_007258455.2. Lineage (NCBI taxonomy): Eukaryota > Viridiplantae > Streptophyta > Pinopsida > Cupressales > Cupressaceae > Sequoia > Sequoia sempervirens. The sequence goes on along the minus strand of VDFB02047230.1, from coordinate 433,736,292 downwards.
TGATTGTAGTTGTTTATATTGATGATATCATTTTTGGTGGAAATGAAGGCATGTGTAAAAATTTTACTGAAGAGATGCAAAATGAATTTGAGATGTCTATGATTGGTGAATTGAATTTCTTCCTTGGCCTACAATTGAATCAAACTAATAAAGGGATATTCATTTCAAAATCTAAGTATGTAAAAGAACTGTTGATGAAGTTTGGGATGGATGATTCCAAACCGTTTTGTACCCATATGGTAACCGGATATAAATTGAGCAAGGATGATGAATTTACTAAGACTGATCAGAGCAAGTACAAATCCATGATTGGTGGACTATTGTACCTTACTGCTACTAGACCAAATATTATGTATGTAGTGTGTTTAGTTGTTAGATTCCAAGTAGATCCTAGAGAAGCACCTATCACAACTGTTAAGAGGATATTTAGATATCTTAAAGGTACATCGGATTATGGACTATGGTATCCTAAGAATGATGATTTCACCAAGAATTCTTATATAGATGTTGATTGAGCTAGATGTGTAGATGACTAGAAGAGTACCAGTGGTCATACTTTCTTTCTTGGTGGAAGACTAGTTTCATGGTTGAATAAAAAGAAAGACTTAGTTTCTTTTTCCACAATAGAGGAAGAATATATTGCTGGAACATCCTACTACACACAGGTTCTATGGATGAAGCAAATGCTAAAGACATTGGAGTAATGTGTTATGAGCCTATTTCTATTTTCTGTGACAACACAAGTGCAATAAACATTTCAAAGAACCCAGTTATGCATTCAAGAACAAAACACATATCTATCAAGTATCACTTCCTGAGAGAAAAAGTGTTGGAGAATGAGGTCAGATTGGAGTATGTGACAACAAAGGAACAAATTATAAACATATTTACTAAGGCACTTCCAAAGGATACTTTTGAGCATCTTAGGGAGAGGTTGGGGGTCACCAGCCCTCCTAACTAAATGAAAATGAAGGTGTATCAATCCAATGAATTCATAGATTCTTCATTTATCTGGACTGATAAATGGGTCTACTCTGCAGGGGTCCGTAGAAAAGGTTTTCATTGTTGCAGTATGGGTGTACTCCTAAGGGAGAGTAATCAGTGTTGTTGATCTTTGCCATTAATTTCAAAGGGGGAGAGAAAATCATGTGAAAAATAGTTGTAGAAGAAGAGAATGTGTTCTCCCAAGATATTGTGCAATATTTTTGTCTTTGATAGTTTTTCACATCATGTGTTGCCATCAATGACAAAGGGGGAGATTGTTGCAAGTATGAGCTACGTTGGCGGTGTTGTCATTAATTTTTTCATTGATGTCAACACAACTCAGTATGTTGGAGATTGTACATGTATGGTTGAGATGTTGTTGAGATGTTGTGAGTACATGGAGCTATCTTTATAGTGTTGTAGAAGTGTTGGGTTGGTGAGTTTCCAAGTGATTTTGAGAAAATTAATAAAGAAAATAACTCAGAGTAATGAAAGTGTTCAAAATGTGCTCTGGTATGTGCTACACATTTTTACTATGTTGATCCTATGCATGTGTGGATCTAAAGGATTGGTAATGGTGAACTCATGGTAATATTTCTTGAGTTTTAGCTTCTAGTTTGATGGTATGTGAAAGTTATGTTCTGGCAAAGAGGTTTGCAGTTTGGTGATTCACAATTCATGTTTCAATATTTTAGAGTGTGTTTGCACAGTCCTGATGGACTGGTGAAAGATATTCAGTTATTGAAGCTTGTTGTTTTGTTGTGGATGTATCTGGAAGATTCTAAGATGTATTCTCATGCATAAGGAAGCATGTTATGGTATCTGTGTGTCATCTTCTTGTTAAGAAGTGTGTACATCAATGTTCTTTTGTGTTTTCATTTGGTTTGGTCGACCTGGTGTTTACACTTCATTTGAAGAATAAAATTTAATTAAAAGAAGCATGTGATTGATTCGAGGTACTATTTTTGATCTTGAAAAATGTTTTTATTGGTCCACTCTTATTCCTTTCCATTGCAAGAATTTTGAGTTTCCAACCTAATTTAAATTTATGAAATGATGTATTGTGGTCGACCTTGGAGAAAGTTTCTAAGGCTAAGAATGGTATAAAATAAAGTCAAATTATGAAGAGTTGTATAACAGTGTGATACAAAGTGACGAAAGTGAGCCACAAATCATAAGAGTAGAAGTGTGTGTGTGAGTGAGTGAGCAGTTTTTAGTGTGTTGAAGGTAGTGAGCTGAAGGTTTATGCAATCTTGTAGATGTGCATTAATTGTTGTGGTGGATCTTTTGTTCTCTTTTGTATCTATAGGCAGTGAGCCTCCCTGTTAGACAATGCATCCTTTTTGTAGGCAATGAGCCCTTGTACTTGGACAATGAATCCTCTTTTAGGTAGTGAGCCTTTGTATTCTATTTATAATCTCTTATATTATAAGTTAATCCTCACCGTGATTTTTCCCTCATTGGGTTTTCCACGTAAAAATTTGGTGTTCATTGTATTGATTTACTTTATGTTATCTGTGTTTCATGCTATAACTTAATAATAGAATAGTGTGGTTGTGGAATTAATAAGTGTTGAGATTTAAGTTTGAATTTTTGTGACAACTGATTCACCCCCCCTCTTAGTTGTCCTACACTTGTTTAACAGAAAGAAGAAAAACTATGTTGGTCCACTTGCAGACATATCAAAATTTCCTCTGATATAGCTACAATAAGAGAGTCAATGTATGAAACATTGACATTAGTGATCTAGCCTTGAAAGAGAATCTGAAGAACCAACAAGAAAGAGAAAAACTAGGTAAGATTGAGCCTATCTAGTTGGGTCCTTATATCATCACCACAACATGCGGATCTAGTGCCTATCAATTGGCTATTCCTGAGGGTGAACTACTATCTAATCTTATCAATAACATGCACCTTTGGAAGTACTATACATGACCATTGGAGATCCCATTGTATCAAAAAATTAAAAAAATGGAAAAAACATTAAAAAAAAGAGAAATAAAAGTAATATTTCCTATAGTGAAAACCATTTCGATAGCACTTTGGATAAGTATGATGGTGAAAGCCTAGAAAACATGTGCCATGTGTAGTCAACTTCCACTCTACCAACTATCACTACTCTATCTGATTCTATCCATAATAACCTGAGCACATGCTCTTTCATAATAAAAGCTTTCTCACCCCTCTCATGGCTTGAGACTAATTAAACATGTAGCATCAAATCGCTTATCATATCTATCCCTTCATAATAACTAGTCTTGTTTCAGATTGGGGGCAATCCTCGACCCATGGATTTCAAAAGGATATTACACATGGTATCCAAGGACGTTATCAAAAAAATATAAAAACATTGAAACATTCAATAAAAATAAAAAACTTTCAAATATCCTTTGAAAAATCTAAAAGCAATCATAAAATATCAAAAAATAAAGAATGATGTCAGCTCTTGGTATCAAACTATTTTGTCTATATGCATGTATGTAGGCAAGGTGAGTCATCAATGAGCCCCCAAGGCATTAGCTTTATCCTTAGGGTCTCATGTCCTAAGACTGATTAAACATTTGGCGTCAAACCACTTATCATATCTATCCCTTCATAATAATTAGTCTTATTTCAGATTGGGGGAAATCCACAACCCATGGGTTTCAAAAGGATCTTACACATGGTATATGAGGACATTATCAAAAAATATTAAAACATCGAAACATTCAATAAAAATCCAAAAACCTTCAAATATCCTTTGAAAAATCCAAAAACAATCATAAAATATCAAAAAATAAAAAATGATGTCAGTTCATGGAATCAAACTATGTTGTCTCTATGTGTGTATGTGGGAAATACGAGTCATCGATGATCCCCCAAGGCATTAGGTCTATCCTTAGGGTCCATCGTAGTCAAATCTTCATCATAATCCATATGTCATAATAAACCACCACTTGTCATGATCAATCGAACTACATTATCTTTGCATTGTCACATAGGAAAGGCCATCATCAATGATCCCCTAAGGCATTAGGTCATTCCCCTTAGGGTCTATTACAATAAAATTTTGCATTACAAATCCAAAATTCCAAAATAAAACAATCCTTTGCAAAGAATAAACATGTTGGACACAAAAAAAATACCTTATACAAGAACTGACCTTAACAAATCATAAAACAAAAGCCGAAACTACCAAAACTAGTTCTCAACTAGGCCAATCAATTGCTTACAAATGTTACCTATCTTATCAAAAATTATGTGTCTTCTAGGATTCAAAAAATTATTGAATTTAGACCAAGCATCTTACACAAATGTCTTACTCCTTAAAGCAAACACAATCTTTTGAAAACATATCAAACACTTATCAGTGAACAAAAAAAACCTACATAGTTGTTGAATCATTTGGTATAGTATTAGTCTATCCTATTTGATGTATCTTATGTCATACTCCTAAGCTTCTCAAGGATATCTACAAGTAATTATAGCGACAATGGTGGATGATGACATTTCTTTATGTTAATTTCTATTTGTGGTTTCTCTTGATAACATGACTGGGGAAACTAAGGTCCTTGTTTGTGATTAGGATTCCATATAGCATAATAAAAATGTACTATGCAAGTCAAAGATCAGATAACACTTTCTTGAAACAAGATTAAAATGCTTTATGATAATTTCCTCACATATTCCTACAAGGTTCTATTGTCACTAATTTGAACTAGGACACTCCTTGTCTGACATGTCTCAATCTTTGACAAATTGATACTAAATGTCACCAAGGTTTGTCTCAACTTGGTATACACTATCCAATTAGATCCATATATCATATCTTTAAGCAAACAAAAACAAAATATTCCTTCATAATTCATGCTTAGGTATGCATACATCCACTTGTTCCATAAACATAAAAAATGCTCTATGATGATAAAATATGCACTGTTGAAAGCTCAAGAAATATCAATCATTACATCAATCTTAATTAGGATGAACGATCTATTTAAATGGTTCTTCGATCCTTACTAATTATTTCTTCACACTTTACTAATTATTTCTTCACACTAACAATTCTCCTGACAATCCTACAGTCATCTCAGTGGTGTGCTATGACACACAAAAAAAATATATGAGCTACATCATCTTACATCCATAATCATGTTAGAATATCATAAATATAGCATATACATATAGGTCACATATACTGCATAAGAAAAATACAAAATGAAAAATAATATTACATCGCATTTAGAATCATCATCATCCATATGGTATCATATCATATATGGCATAACATGCTTTAAATATATAATTTCATCATCATCTAGAACACATAAGAATTAAATATCCATACATCATGTCATACATATAAGCATTAAAAATATACATGTCTATGTATACAAACATGCCTAGCTTGTGTTGCCCCTATCACCAGATGGAGGCTTCTCCTCTCTATAGCCTAATCTTAATGCTCATTCCCAATCCTTGTGTGAATTCTAACCCTAATGATAGGAAGATGCCCCAGGATAGGACACCCCTCCAGTAATCCACGACCATCAAGAGTGTGATCTACTCTAACTCTACAAAATTGGGTGCATTCTCTACTAGTGGCACTGTCCTCTCATAAAGATCAAGTTGTAGTGCTACTTGGCCCTATTGGACATATGTAGTGTTTGAGATAAATCTATCATGCCTCTGCTAACTATATCAATAAGCTCAATATCTCTCCAATCAAAGGGTAAACCCACAAAAGTGGTTTACAATTCGAGTGAGGAAGGAAAAGTTCCAAAAAATGACCCCATGCAAAAAAAATGGTTTTTGAGATTCGAATGAACCCTTTGGCTTGAGCAAACCAAAAAAGGTTTTGAATGAACCCTGGTTCAAGTGAACCAATTAAATGCAAGGTCCCACCATTCCTTCCAAAAAATAGAAAGAAAATAATTTTTGAAAGGGGGTTCAAATTAACCTTGGTTCAAGCGAACCCCTGGGGGTTTGAATGAACCCCCCTAGTTCACTTGAACCTCCCTTTTCCCACCTTCTCACCCTTTAGCACCAAAAAAGTCCATAATTTTGCACTTTGAAGCTTGGGTTGAGGATGAAAATGGAGGAGACTTCATAGACCCAACTAGATGATGGTAGTCTTCAGAACAAGCTATCCAATGAATATAATTTTAATATGTTTTGGTTTTATTATCTATTTTCTTTTTTAGTTTTATTAAACATAGGTTTTTCACCGAAAATCAATCTCTTTGTTCTGCACATGTGGAAAAATAGTAGATTATCAAAAAAAAAATTGAAAAATATGAGTGCACCAGATATTGAAGTCCTTGATCCAACAAAAAAAATATTGAATTTCAATACATACAAAAAGAAGTAATGTGTTATACGGTCTTCCTACATCTGGATCATAATTTCTTTGACTTCAAAACATGATTAAGGAAAAAATAATCAATAAAATACTATCTATCCAATTGGAAGCACTAGATATCGTAGTTACAAATCTAAATTCAAAAGAATTAGAATTTTATCCTTCATGGAAAAAACGTTATGAATTATACGGTGAGCGTCACTCCTTAAAAATACTATTTACTGAAAAAAAATAGTTTTCAGAGGAGATGGAAACATAAGTGCAATCTAATTCCAAAAATTTTGAAAAAAATATATCTAGAATCTACAAACAAAATGTGACAAATCACTAATTTGCATCATCTTCAAATTCTTCATGGTTTAGCTGCTATAGGTGTCCAAAAGTGAAGATTTAGTTAGAAAAAATCATTTCAGTGTCCAGTTTGGCCAAAAATTGTAAACCAATATTGTGGGATCACCTCAAACCATTGCGCTCTGATAACAACCATATCTCGCCCAATCATCAATTGAGCAACCTATTGTTGTAGACCTTGTATCTAAGCTAAAACATCCTAAATTTGTACCTACAATGTTGCTACCTATGGGTCTAGTGGTATCTACTCTACATCCACATCCATAATATCCAAAAAACCCTCCCCAATAGCCATCTCCTTCATACCCTCCTCAATCACTCTCCCATGTGTAGCCTCCTCCTCCATTGTGACATCATCCCCTACTTCCTCCACCACAAACTCCCTAACACCCACATCCATCTCTATGTCTCCTAACACCTCCTCCAACCTAACTTCACCCATTTTCTATACTCTTTGGATCTCCTCTTGATGAGGAGTGACATTGAGTTGTACCTGTGTCACTCTAACCCTATCCTCCTAATGAGGAGCATCTTCTCTCTATTGCTTATCCCTCTGCTGCTCACCCTCTCGCCTTGGTGCTTGAGGTGGAAGCCCACCTTTGTCCTGCCTACCTCTATCTCCACCCCTACCATGATATTCCATCCCACCATCTCCACCCCAACCTCCACCACCCCCATCATCACTACCATTAGCCCGACCACCCCAATCACCATCATCACCTCTCCCCTATCCTCTCCCTCAGAATCTCCCCCAAGTACCTTTTCCCAACCTCTCTATAGGATCAGGTTGATCTAGATTTATAAAAGGTGTGGGCTTATGTTGGGCCCACCACGCATTGTAATCTATTGTAGTCCCTACATCAACTAACTCAGCAAGGGTGCCCCACTCAATTGGTTGTAATCCATCGATCTCTACAACCACAACCTAGACACTCATCATGGGTCCCCACACAAGAACCTCTTGAGAAGATCAAGCAAACTCTACGATACCAACAAGGACTCCTTGTTGCTCTCTGAACTGTCTCAACACATGCTCTATAAGATGTCTCTCAATAATGTGTTGAGTCAGTATAGTAAGACCAATCAAATATTGGGTTTGTTGACAATAAGGAAGATGCTCCACATCATCATCCTAGATTGGGCAATCTTTGTATGGTCTCCATGTAAATACATCAAGAGTATCAATACCATGATGCTAATAGCCCACGTCACCAACCCAGATCTGTGTGACGACACCTCCATATATGTATACATATGGCAATCCTAGTGCTATGTATCTTTCTACTGGTGGCATATAAATAGCTATGTGCTCCCAAGCCCAAACCATAAGCAATGTAGTATCGTAGCTTCAGATAGTCTTAGCATCTCGGTATGCCACATCATGAATTTTGAAGTAAATCCTAGCTACTAAACAAGGACCCCAAGCATAAACAATGGCTTTATCCATCATGACCTCAAACATTTGACCCCATTCAATAGGAAATCCATGGCCTCAATGATTAGGAATAATGATGCCACCAATCACATTGCAAATAACAAATATGAGCCGATCATAATTTTCAACAAGTGTATCCCACTGAATCTCATAGTCCTTAATGCCAAGAGCTAGGTTGTCAATACCAAAGACTCTCTGTAAGATAGCCAACCCACGATTAGGATCATAGACAACACACTTGCCATGAATGGGTAGACAAAGAATATGCTAGATGTCCTCCAAAGTCACAGTGGTGTCTCTTGTGGGTAAGTGGAATGAACTGGTCTCCCTGTGCCATCACTCTATTAAAGCAATAAGAAGACATTGGTTAGCTTGAATGATGGGCATGAAAGTAACATGGTATAATTTGAGGGAATATAGTGTATCCCTCTCTTCATCTCCTAGATGATCTCACAATTTGAAAGAAGCAAGATAACTCGAGTATATATCGATGGCAATCACACCCACACTCACAAAAAGCACATTTCATTAATCAAGATGTCTAACTAAGCTTATTAGACATTTTATACAGAGAAAAAAATATCAAAAATTGACTCAAATTGGCTAACAGTCAAATGTGTTGCACTGTCATACAGATGTGGCTCACACATGCGACTCACTTTGTAATTGCAAATAGGCTAAGCAATTGTGGCATACTTTCATGCAAATGTGTTGTACGAAATCAATTGTGTCATTCCATCCTACATATATATGTTGCACCACAACAGATGCAGTGCACAAAGAAATTGCAAGCAACTTAACATTTGTGGCTCTATTTTATAAATGTGTCACACTTCACACATGCAGTGCACAAGACCACACATGCGACAAACGTGATAGTAGATGCAACACCAAAACAACACTACATTTGTTTGCTCTTCTTCAATCCCTAATATACACTAAAAATTTCATGAAAAATGAGGAAAGGAAAGGGTACATATTGTGTGCCTTGAGCCCTCTAGCCATCACAAGGACCTAACTTGATATCCACAATGCACAGCTAGGGGAATATGTGACATCTTTATAGAAACTCCCTCAAAAAATCTCCTCTCAGAGCTCTCAAACTCCTAAACACAAAATATACAAATGATCTTTTTGCACCCCCTAAAGCCTATTTATGGACTTTTAGGGTGGGATTTTGCAAAACCTTTATAACTAGGTGCATCAACTTCAAACTTCAAATGCAAATACAGATAGCTCCGATGTCTTAAAATCAATTTTTTTTGCTACCAACATACTCATCACTATAAAAATGACTTGTCAGAACAATTTCCCAAAAGTTTTGAATTTTTTTCAAGGGGGCATCATCCTATCTTGCCGTCACCAAGGCATACCGGGGCAACTCGTAAGCATAGATTTCTTTTTTTTCTTTGATATAACGCTATAAAAATGCATTTTATCAAAGAGGGGAAAAATATAGATACCCTAAATTGTCTTGACGTGTGAGGAACACCTTTTTACTAAATTTCACTATTCTTCCCTAATGATTAAATAAGACCTTATTATTTAATTATTATCAATTTTCATATTCTTCTATTAATTAAGTAATTTTACATTATGTAATTAATTCATTCAAATTCATCATTTCTGACTAATTAAATAAATTTAATTTATTTAATAATGTCCTAATTAAACATTATTCTTCCTCATTAATTAACTAAACTTTATTTATTTAATTATATCACTAACTTCACTTATTTTTCTATTTTAATTAAATAGTTATTAGTAATTATTTAATTAAATCAAATACTCTTCTTATATTAAATAATTGTTAGAAAGTATTTAATTAAACCACTTTCCCACTTTTAGATTAAATAATTAAATTAATTATTTAATTCTCCAATATTCACTCAACATGATCTATTAATAAATAAACTATTGTTTATTAATTCAATCTTTTTTTGCACATTCCTCCAAAGGTTAATTAATTATCCTCACACAGTTTGACTGATCAATCAAACTCATTGATTATTCAATCAAATCTGTTGACTAACAAATCATCAATCAATCCTATTGATTGATCAATCAATTTTAACTTATTATCCAATCAATTCCCTTGATTGAATCAATTAGACTAGTTAACTCTCCAATCTATTTCCTCTCAATGGACCTCGACCGTTGATCTTGGCCTTTCACCTTTGAATCCAGATCGTTCATCTGAAACGAGCATTTCTATAAAAATAAGCCTTCATTGTGTGTTGATGGATAACAACAAACTCTTAAACTTCAGCATTTGCATCATTGCAATCATCAAATATACCTAAAGCTTCATAGTGAAAAAGTAGCATAACCATAACCAAGAGCAAAGCATATAAAGAAGGAAAATGGAAGTCATCCATGGCAATAGAGTGAAGGTGAAGATATTAGTTGATTGAAATATGGTTTTACTTATTATTGCATATTTTCTATTGAATATATTGGATCTTATTGAGTAATTAGGATTGCATATAGTGGTTGTGTGCTTCGTTTCCTATTAACTCTAACTTTGGGTATAATTCCTAGTTTACACCATTAATTATAATGCTTCTTTGTTTGTATCATTTAGAGGTCATTCAGTGTAGTTAAATACTATTAATTATAATATTTATTTGTTTATATCATCTAGAGTTCATACAATGTACTTAAATACTATTTATTATAATATTTCTTTGCTTATATCATCTAGAGGTCATACAATGTACTTAATTATTTGTTTATATCATCTAGAGTTCATACAATGTACTTAAATACTATTTATTATAGTATTTCTTTGCTTATATCATTTAGAGGTCATACAATGTACTTAAATACTATTAATTATAATGATTCTTTGCTTATATCATTTAGAAATCATACAATATTTTTAAGTAATGTTAAGTATAATTTTTCCTTGCTTATGTCATTTAAAGGTCATACAATGTACTTAAATAATGTTAATTACATTTTTTTAATTACAACTTTTCCTTGCTTATATCATTTAGAAGTTATATGATGCACTCAAATACTATTAATTATAGTGTTTCATTGCTTATATCATGTGATGTACTTGTTCTAGCTCTAAAAGAGGCTCCTTCCCCTATTCCCTTGAATTTGATCCACAACATTCAACACCAGTCTTGCAACTTGCATGCATCTGGTAAGTTGGCCACCATCTAATCAAGATCAAGACAGAACAGTCGTGCAAATCTTCTCCATGTGGGACAGGGTAACAAGATTAGAAAAAACAAATCCACCATTCACACGGTTTTCTTTAAATTGGTTCTCTAATCTTGTCGATCGTACGGTCATATTGTGGACCAGCGTTGTATTGCTGAGAGAAGGAATATTAGGGCAAATGAATCCATCAACTTTAGTCCAAGAGGTAAGGGTGTCTCTTTAGTACCGTACCCAATATTGATAGCTGTTATTCTCTACTACTCCTCCTCGACCATAGTACGGATGTCACGAAATTGTTCTTTGCAATTCAGAGAGTCAAAAAAGCTAATTTCTTTACCCTTATTTTTCTCGGCTGGCCTGAATTATTGTTTGATACCATGCACGCAGATCGAATGAAGGGAGAGGCGTACAAAGAGTACGTTTTTAATTGGAATTCTACTCATGTGCTCTCGTGAAGCTTTTTTGTTTCTCATGACATATAGTAACTGATAAAATACGGGAAGTAGACTGGTTGTCATTTCCCAACCTGTAATTGTTTTGGTCTGTGATTTCTTTTGAACGGAAAGAATTTAAACAGCTTACTTATCCCATATATCTAAGATTTTAGATAAGAACTGATTTGTGGTTTATTTTCTTTCAATTGGCTGTTCATGACCATCAAACCAATCAGTCCGTGAAAGCAACAGATTTCAGATTTTAAATTCTAGAACATTTGTTTTTAGTATTCAGATTAAAAAAAGTAGGGTTGTTTTATGGAGAGGGGTTTTCTAAAATATCTTAGTTCGTACTGTTCTGAAATTTTAAGAACTTTTATAAACATGAGATCTCGTGAATTTTTTAATAATGATCAAGGTTAAAACTTTAAAGAGGAAATATTTCAAACTCAATTGTAATTTTTTTATGTGAAATCAACCAAAAGAAAGCATGATTTGTTTAGGTAGTGGGTGTTTTTACCAATTATCAGGTAGTGGGTCTTTTTACCAATTAACTTGCAATGACTTTTGATGGATCACAGCAAACTCCATTCATTACACTTTTTTTGTTTTTTAATTAGCCAAAAGAAGTATTGATGGAAGGTTTTGGCTGTATTCCAACAGATCAGCTTTCACGAAAAGGAAACAGATATCGTGGACGTAGAGGAAAGACAAGTAGAGTTACATAATGAGACACAGCTTTATGGGAATATTCGAGATACTGTAGGTGGTAGCAGACAAAATTGCTGCCATTATTTCACATCAATTGAATAAACGATTGCTCAATCTCACTGACAAGAACAAGTCTAAGGAGCATCTAGAAAAGTGGGGATTTTCAAAGGTAAAAGACAATGATGTCCATGTGAAGAAAATGGTATGAATGTAGGTTTTGTTACCCACAAATGCGGCTCTCATTGAAGGACGTTTATAACAATTACAGGTACAAATTGACCTCTTGACGGCAGGTTTTCGAAGTGAGGTCAGGTTTTTTTCCACTATTACAGGCTTCATGAATAGGGGTTGCTTTTTAAACCAATTTTGTCTGCTCAATAAGGCTAAACTTTGATAAGCCTGTTTAATTCTACACTTGATAAAGTAACCAAAATCAAATATTTAGGGTTTTTATAGTAAATTTATAATTGTTTTTGTTACAATGATATGGAAGCACAAGTCTTAGGTTGAAATCTCTTCAATTAAGCGTGAAAGACTAAAGGGGTATCCATTCCCCAAAGTCACCCATGGCATAATTTTGGTCTCATCCCTAATGCCACAATAGAGGAGCCCCTCTATGGCCAAATAGTGATAAGTTTCCTCCCCTCACTCTAGTTAATTCTCCTCCTGGGATTACTAGCTAGTCATTTGAGGAAGTATGAATTATTAAGGACTATGTTGGTAATGATAATCTTACTGGCTAGGAACCCATTCTTGATGGTGTTTATGTTTGAGACTTCATATTGCCTAGACTTCAAGGTGTGACTACTTCTACCCTTTTTAATGATATGTGTATATTTGAAGAATTTTATAGTTAAAAACTAATGTTAATTTTAGCAAAAAAATCATACAAGATGATAATACAATGAAATCTACAATCTTAAGTGTGATTAGAGGACAAAAGAATCTAAATTCACATTAGAATCATCTAGGCTATCTTCATGATTGAGAATATTATCTTTGATTAATCACTAGATTTATAAAGTTGATCTAAAAGATGGGTTGGCCTACGTAAACATGACTCTGGTGTTATAGTAAATCCCCTATAGGTACTTTTAAGTATTTCCTATCATTGCAAGCATTCAAATACTAGAGGTCATGGTGAAATTTTTCTTAGGAGATTACATTTTGACAGGTCATTCTTGCAAGTTACAAATCAACCCCATCATAATGATCAATTCCATGGTGATTAAGTTTAATTTTGAGAGGCCAAATTTAATTCACAATGAATTCTAATCTTGTTTTAACAAGGTTCTATTCATCAATCAAAGAGCATTAAATGTTTATGTTTGAATAGTTAAATTTTATAAGATATTAACATTAATTATTCATTATTTTTTAAAAGGGGTAAACACTTTTGACCCAGAGCTATGAATTGGTGAGGTCACAAATGAGGGACCTCATCCCTAATATAAAAATTCAACAATAACACCCCAATGGGATTTGAACCTTGATGGCAAGAACAACATCATAACTTAACCATCACACTATGTCACTATTATCTATTCATCCTTTTTTCAAAGCTAAGTACCCCACCCATGTTGATTTTGTTTCTAAAATTAGCAATTTAGTTTATTAAAACTCACATCTTTAAATAAATATGAGTTAGTTGTGTAATTATCATTCACATTTATTTAGTTAGTCTTAATTTATATAAAAGGTATTTTTATTCCCTTATGTAATTTATGGGGAACTTGAGTTTCTCTTACACTCTATTGATTTTATCTTAGGATGTGGCCTTCATTTTAATTAGGGTTTCAAATATGATTTTATCCTTTTATTTCAATTTTCCTAGGGTATGGGAAATACCTTTATTTCATATGTTGGCATGCTTTGATTAGGGTTTGTTCATGCATGTTAATATCTCTTTCATTGCACCTTCCCAGTCTTGGATAGTTTTTTCATAGGCCATTTTCCTTGGCTAATATATGTATGCATATATATTTGGTTTTGATATGTATCTATCCTTTGTGACACATCATCCTCCCATCCTTGATACCCTTGTGACATTTTATCATTTGGGTGAGGATTTTTTTTACATGGAGATACACTTCACTTTTTCTAGAGTTTATTGAAATGGTTATTGATCGTCCTTTTATTTTATATATACTTCACTTATCCATGAGGCCTAATTATATTGATTCTATGTCATGTGATAGGGATGAGTATACACCTAATGATGTTTTATATTATGACTTATGATGACTAATCATGTACATCACATGTTTTCTCTATCAATAGATCCATACCTCTCATGATTATGTCATGCCTTATGGTAATACTTATCTATCCCTTCATATGGATGTTTGTGATATTATTAAACCTTATACACTATATGATGATTATGATGGGATTATATATAAGGAAATATACAACATTTCCTAATTAATCCTATGAGGAGAGTATTAAAAAAATTCTAATCTAACTAAATTCTAGCAAAATTTTAGCATATAAACAACACTAAGAAAGGAAATAGAATATAAGAGATAAGAAAAAGAATAAACATTTAGTTAGATAACCAAAAAGTGACATGGATATTTCCTATGAAAGCTATAATAATGGAAAATTTAACCTAGAAAAGCACCAAATTTAATGTATTAATCATCAAAAAATAGTTACAATACAATGGAAATCATTGTGCTTCACATGAGATCTACTTTATTGACCAAGAGGAATTTTGACAATATACCCATACATAATTTAACATGAAATTTAATATATCCATCAAAAATCCCATATATAACCAAGGAGACATGTGAAACCAAGAATGGTATTCTAAAACCATGGGTGAACCAAAGACAAGTCAAGGTAGTCCAAATTCAACCTAAGTGTAACTTCTCCATAAATAGAATGTAGCTCCTAGTTGATTTTTTACTCCCAAGACCAAGTGGGTTCAAATTATCTCCTAATAATTCTATTTATTTTTAATAATGTCAATTACACGCCTCTTACACATGAATATAAATAACTAGTCATTTTTTTAAGCCAAAAATATATATAGTAAGGATTACAAAAGCTAGCATTATATCACCAAACTAAGTAATAAACCATTGTAATAGGCCTTTCAGACTGCAAGTATTACATGCCATTGCAGCTTAAATTACATATATGCATGGTTTTTTGAAGATTTTACATAATTTTTCATGAAGCCATAGAGAGAGGACAAAAATTACAGACCATAGGTGAATGACTTGAAATTACTAACAGGACACAAAAACTTAATTACTTCGTAAAAAAATTATAAATTGTTGCAACCTTACTCCTCCATTTGTGAGGAAGCCATTGAGTTTTCTCCAACTTGCTCAGAGGATTCTTCAACATGCACCAATGACAGGAGAATTGGTGGAATGGGCTCTCCTATACGTGTGTTACCATGGCTTGTGTGAGAAATCAAAAATTTCACTGCAAAAAACCTCTCCTTGAACCTTGCATCCATCTCCAGACAAAAATAATTTGCATTCATTTGGAGGGCTCTTAATAGAATTCTTTCATTGTTCCTCTCAAAAAAAATTCATAGCATCATAGATTTCCATGAATGCCATCCTCTTTTTCAAGAATTTCCTAGGAAAGATACCACCAATATGCCCTTTACCTTTGAACAAATCATATTGTTGGACCCCCTTAAGTAGAGCATTCTCAGAAAGGAACTGGGGTTTGACAATCTTATTTGCAATATACTCCAGTGAAGTATAAGACTGCAAGATATCTAGGGTATTTGATAAGAAAATTGAAAGCACCTGAGACATGAAGAGAAGATGAGCAACTTGTGGACTGGTGACTTCAACTCCTAAAACAACATGCACACACTCCTCAACACTAGGACAGTCAAGCATGAAAATTACCTCCAGGTTCGAATGGCTCAAGAAGCCTAAAAATGGATGCTCCCAAGCATGTACCTTCATTGACACCCTAAAATTCTAGGGCCTATACTCCATTCCACACACCTGAACTTGTGAATACACAACCCTTCCAAAAATTTATATGCCACAATATGCAGAATGTAGGAACTTTGGGATGTGAAATTCCTATGGCAACATCAATTTAATAACCTCCAACCAATTACTCAAGAAAATCACCATGCAAGAAGTGTTATAACAAGTATTCCTCCCATATTTTCATGCATGAATGAACTTGGATTAACAAGAGCCTTCTGCCTTGTGGCACATGTTTTTTTTTCAAAGTGATTTCAGCTTAAACAAAATCTGCAAGGTGATCAATTCATTATGAACCTAAATGTACCTGCACACATAACACATGTTAGATAATACTACTCACATATTTTCAAATGTAAGCTTCTAGTAAATGAGCTTGTAAGAATATTATGGTAGCATGCTTAGTAATTTCAGCCAATGATTTGAGTTAACCATTAGCAACAAATACTTCAAACACCTACCAAAGAAGACCATATCATTAACAGTCCTTTCACTTAACCACTTGAACTAATTGTAGGTATATTTTCATATGCTACAATCACAACATGATGTGGAAATGCAGTAAATTGGCCACTAACATTTGATATTACCACCTCTTGTGCATCACATCCCATATTCATGAGGCAATCAACCACTTTATTTCCTTCTCAATAGGGGTGCTGGCAAGAAGTTGAGCCCACTTTTTGGCAAAAAAGTGGAAGTGTTTTCCCTAATTTTTAGAATTTGACACATCTGACCTTAAAATTTGAAGCACTTAGAGACAAAATCTTCAAAAAAGTCACTAATCATAAAATGTAGTACTCGAAGTCTAGTTTCCAAATATGTAATTTATTTCAATACCCAAATGGTACAAATTGAGTTTCAATAGGCGTTTCTAAAAACCACTATTTAAAAGTCACTTTTTACCATACCATGCACATGTACGCCATCCATATTTTGACCTAAATTATGTATTTTTCTAAATCCTTTGAAGAAAATATTTGTGACTCACTGAAGCATGTTTTTGATATATTTTTGTAATTTTTTATTAAATATTTTTTTTTTGTTAAATTTTTATCAGCCATATTTGTTGTTTTGAAAAATCATCATGTACGTCATGCATAAGATGACCTAAACTTATAATTTTTTATTTTTTAAAAAAATTGAAAAGAATTTTCTGAAGTACATTCTTGTGCAATCTGTTCATGAAAATGTTATGTTGATAAAAAGTTATTAAAATAGTAAAAAACCCCTGATATTTAAAGTTTATGGACCAGTTTCATCATAAATTAATTGAAAAATAGAAAAAAAAATCCAATTGTAAAAAAATTTACATATTTGGAATCTGCATTGTCTCATCTATAATGGGTTTTAATCTCATCGAAAGATTCTACAAAAAAAGTCATCAGCCATATGTCCAAACTCGGTATTTTTATCTAACATTGTTTTTGACCTTCAACTTGCAGGTCAAACCAGGTTGAAGGCCTAGGTTCAGATTCCCAATGCTTTTCCTGAACCAAAATACAAGCCACAAACCCGACCACAAAGCAAATCCAATTTAATTTTTTTAGAAACGGGATTCCGTTTACAAAAGGATATCTCATTTTGTAAATCAAGATCTCATTTCTTAATATTAAATGCGGTGACCATTGACAGGGAAACGAGATCCCGCTTTATAAATGGGATCGCGTTCCTTTGTCAATGGTCCTCACATTTAATATTGGGGAATGGGATCCCGATTATAAAACAGGGTCCCGTTTGTTTTTAACCATTTTTTTAAATTTACTAGAAAAGTTTATTGTGAAGTCTGTAACTTCACATGTATAGCCGAGTGCGATATATTGGGATATTTTTCATCAACTTTTGTCTTTACAGGTGGTGAACTTGCATTTTGGATTGATTTTTCAAAGGAGGCATCATGTAAACCATTTTTGAAGTGGAATTGTGTTAGTTTTGTACTCGTTTGGAGGAACAAAAGGTCTTCAATTTGCAATATGGATTGAATTTTTCAAAGGAGGCATAAAGAAAATAGTTTTTTAAGTGGGATTTTGCTAGTTTTCTACTTGTTTTGAGGAACACAAGAGGAATAATTTTGTTCTTATAGGTCTTCAACTTCCAATTTGGATTGAATTTTTTGAAGAATTTCACTATTAACATTCATTTGTGCTTGAGAATTTTATAATCATGGGTTCACAAGCTTGTAATAAGAGGAAAGATAGGAAGACATTGACTCCTGAAGAAATTGAAGCAAATAGAGAGAAGGAGAAACAAAGACAAAGAGAAAGAAGAATGAGAATTAAATCAATGAATGATGGTGGAGCATCCAACTCCACAACTATTGAAGATGAAAACATTGAGGAGACCATGGTTGTAGATGAAGCTAATTTGCAATAAGTCAATTTGGAAAAGAATATGATTATACAAGCAAGTCCTACTATGTCTTCAAATCCCTCTTTCAATGCTATGGAGAATGTTTCAATATGCACAAATCCAGGTATGTCTTCAAATCCACATGTTAGTGAAATGGTAAATCTGTATGTAGAAATTTTACAAGATGTTGGACTTAACGATGTTGACATTGATAATATTCAGAGAGATGAAACTTTTATAGAATTTGTTGAAAATGAAAAAGAAAAATCTTTTGTTGAAAATGAAAATGAAAAATATTTTGTTGAAAATGAAAATGAGAATTATCCTTTCGTTGAAAATTAAAACAAAAACCGTTTTGTTGATGAAAATGAAAATGAAAACAGTTTTGTTGATGAAAATGTAAATAATTTTGAAGTTTAAAATGAAAATAAAAATAAAAATCTAGAATGTGATGTTGAATTTAATGAAAATACTTTTTTAAAAATTGAAAGTGATGTTTTGGATAATCTTCCTGGTCAGATTTCTTGGAGGAAAATAAGAACACATGTGAATAGAATATACAAAAAATTCTTTTATCATAAAAAACTTGCATTTTATTGTCAATTAATGATGCAATTGATGAGAATGCAAAAAATGAGAAAAATAATGAAAAGGTTGGGATTTTTTATTAAACCAAAAAGAAAAGATCAATCATTAAAATATGTTATGTCTACTGTTGCTAGTGCCATTAAATCTATTGGGAAAAATAGTTGATCTAAAGATAAAAATGCAGCAAGAAGAGCTATAACAACTACTATAGTTAATAAAGAAACTTTGAATAAAAGAATGGTAAGCAATATTAGTGAAGTTTTAAAAATACATCCTAGAACATTGCTAAGAGTGGCAAAAAGAAGAGAAAGTATAGAAAATGATCCTGTCAACCAATGTTGGAGTTTTAGTGGTCGACTCTCGGTGTCTTATGAAATTGAATGTTGAAATTAAATCTTTGATCAAAAAACATTGGCATGATTTAATACTAGGTTTTCATCTAATGCTAGAGATGTTTTAAACTTAAGGGTGGGGTCCAAAGTTTGTGATCCTCACCCAAAACACCTATTAGATACAACACAAACTGAATTTTATAGAAAATTTTGTGGTGATTTAGTGTTACCTGGTAATATTAAAATAAGTCAAAGGTCTTTTGAAAAATGTAAACCCTGGTATGTAAAAATTAATAAGCAACGAATATCTTTTTTGTTGTAAAATGCATGTTCAATTTTGTTATTTTTATGATGTTTTTTGATATATATGTTGTACCTTGCATACTAACATGATTATACAGGAATGTGGTATTAATATGCCACCTAAAGCAATAAGGGGTTTATATCAAGTTTGTTTTGTGAAAGATCTAATGGTAAATTGTTTTATTTAAGTTCTTGTATTTCTGGACAATGCATTAGCTATGGGAATCTTTCATTCTTAAGAATTTGTATGCATGAAAGTGTTGATAATAATTTTGGACAACAATTAGTAGATGCTAAAAGATTTAACAATGTTCACTATTCTTTAAAAGATGGAAAAATAGGAAAGCATTGTGATTTAGTTACAGAAAAGGTTAGTATACATGCATTCATGAGTGAATTTAAGAATAAGATTGTACCAAAATATGTCATGCACTCTCAACATGCTTGATGGCTTGATGGCCAATTTTGCATATGTAGAAACACATTTCCAATTGGTACTATACTTTCAGTGGTTGATTTTTGGGAAAAGTATACTCTAGCTCCGTAAGAGGAAATTCAATCATAGTATTATAATTCAGTGCAAGTAGCTATGTTTTTCCATATTGTTTATAGACATGCAGATGATAGCATTGATGATGATAGAAATTTTTTTAGGGAGTATCATTTTTATTTGAGTGACAATCGGTTACGCTCGTCAGAGTTCGTTAAATATTGTTTCAATATTTTTTATAGAAATTTAAGAGAAAGAGGAATCCAGATGATAGAACACCTCATATCGTAAGATAATTATACGGGGCTGTTCAAGAATGCTCAAATGTTCTATTGGTTAAGTAGGGTTCACAAGGAACTTAATCTCCAACATATATGGAGTTTTTTTGAAGCTGGGCATGGTAAAGGAGAACATGATGGAGTTGGTGCGTGTCAAAAGAATTCTTGCTAGAGAACAATTAAAATTTAAAGATCCATGTGGGATTGTGGATTGGCGTAATACAAGATTATTTGCACCTGGTTCGAGTGAGTACTCTACAGTTCATCGATTATTTTAGTTGGTTGAAGAAGAGAACATTGTACCTAGAGTTGACTATGATACAATTAGTGGATCTACTAAATGGCATTCATTTAGGAGTTTGACAGCAAGCACATGGACTATTTGGACAAGGGAGCTTGCATGTTTTTGTCAGTTTTGTATCTCGGGAGATTGGGAAGCATGTGAAAATATAGAATGGGTTGAACAATGGGAGCAAAGATCGTTGACACCTGCACAAGAACACGATCAATATGAAAGAATTATTGAAGAAAATGATCAAGTGTTTGCATCTGAAGACTATGAACATGTTTCAGACCTTGTACAAGAAAGTAATTTAATTCAATTTATTTCATTTTATTTCACTTTATTAAGTTATTTTGTAATACTAAATTATTTATATGGATATGCATAAGTTATTAAATCAAAATTTGTTTGCAGGACATGTGTATGTTGTTGTTGCACCTAAGGGGAATGAAGAGGAAAAAAAATATTGGTTGGCTCATTGTGTGGAGACTAAACATAAGTTAATAGAACCTTGAGAAGATGATGATGGCTATCATTATCCAACAGGTATGGTGATCACCTTAAGACATCCCCTTAAGAAAATTTTGATAACAAGTTTTTTATCCCCTTAAGCAAATTTTTAGAACAAGTCTTTGATCCCCTTAAGAAAATTTTGAGAAATTATTTGATGATTTTTTTCATGTTTTCCAATAGGATCGATGGTGGTTGTTGGCACTTGGGTACGAAAATACCTAACAAGGAAGAATGGTCTACCTGCATTTGAAAATTATGAAACGCATAAAAAGATTATACATTATTCATATTTGGTGGTGGCAACAAATATAAAACTAGATCGGTATCATGGAAGACCTACAAATAAAGTGTTATGAACAATTTCTATGGAAGAGCATGAGACAATCATAGATGCATTACAAAAAAGAGAGGATATAGATGGTACAATGGAATAAGTAAATACAGGTAAATATAGTTTTAGTGAATTCAAAATTCATAATTGTAACTATACTAATGTAAGTTAAACAATTTACAATATAAATGTACCTACCCCTAATCTACGATGCCTGATAGTGGAGGAGTGCTCAAAAACCCCTCGGGCGGAATCGACGTGGAAGTTGATTGGCTCCCCTAAACCAACATAAATATTTTAAACATATGTTCATGATTCAATTATAAATTTAAAACTCAAGTTAAAAATCATTTCATATATAATTTAAAAAATTGAAATCAAAATACCCCATAAGGGTTGCCGACTAGGACTAGTGTCGATGTATGTACTCATGGAGCGGATGATTGCCCCATCGTTAGTGTCATCTGTACACCAAACAATTTGATTGTTAAAATTTATTGCAAACTTTTCTTTGATATATACATTCATCAAAAAATTTATAAAATGAACATGTAGATGCATATTTATACCTGTCGCAATGTCCTTAGGGTGATGGTCTACTGTAAGAAATTCTACAAATGAACTGATGCAACCAGATGAACCACCATAATCTCCACGTCCACTCGAACTAGGTGTGTCCTAATCAGGTCCATAGCATAATTGATGGAAAATAGTACATACATGTGGGACCCTCGACACTCCTGGAGTGGTACTCAGACCAGCTCCATAAAACACTCCTCCATCATCATCATCTCTATGCTCCCTACTCGTTATCGCAAAAGCATGTTGATCAAGGTCTCATGCAAGTGTACTAAGGGATCCTAATTTTGAGACCATCGCTCAATGATGCACAGGTGCGGGAATGGGAGGACCAAGAGTAGCAACAAGGGGTTGTGCATGCACGGGGTGTTGGGTATCAACCCTTTCCCCTAACCTCTATTGTGGCGTGTCACCACCAACACCCTGAAATGATTTAAAATCAAAATAATTGGGATTTTTCCTCAAAAAACTCTACATATAGTTTCCTCAAAAAATGCAATGGACACTCCCAATTAGCGTGTTGTGGACTGTCAAAAACCATATACCATTGATCCCAAAAATTTTCACTCATCTGTGGATGTATACACCACCTCATGGATATTCTAGATTTATTGGGAGGAATGGGTTGTCGAGTAATAGGATCAAGAATGTAAGGGGCTAGGTCGGCTATTGTTATTTTAAAGTCTAAAATGTGTTTATAGGAGAGACTTTCTACATAAAATTGTCTCATCTGCTCTCTCTCTCATCGATGCCTATCTAGATCAGAATCAATAGTCTTGATGGCTTCCACAATGTTTTGCATCACAGATGCAAAACACCTCACATGTGGTGGAATCAATGCTTGATTTTGCATAGCATTGATTTGATTTTGAATGGATGTAACCTGATCATTTATATGTGCTCGCAAGCGAGCCTCATCAGATGCAATGGGTGTTGGAGGTAGGATATTAGGTTGAGGGGGTGGAGGGGGAGGGGGAGGTGGCTAAGGTGTTAGATTGATGATATCATCAATGTTAATATGATCCATGATATCAGATATAAATGCACTTGCATTAAATTATACAAAATTAACATACACACTTACAAAATTACAAGAAATAGTTAAATTTGAAACACACATGCAAATTTTTTTAAATAATATGTGCATACATATACATACACATACATATACATTGATTGAACTTGAGCATGCACATACAAAATTCAAAATTTAACATGTACATACATTTAAAATAAAAAATACGATGCATAATTTGCATGCATATATCATTCAACTAAACTATGTACATACATACAAATTTCAAAATTTAAGATCTAGAACTATGCAATTTTAATACATGTACATACTAAAAAATAAACTTGAAACATTCACAAAAAGCTCATTTTATGTCTAACACACACACACACACACACACAGATATATATATATATATATATATATTACATTTTTCCAACAGGAGAAATCATGATCTAGTAGATAGTCATAAAATATATACTTTTATAAATTCATCATTATAAGTTCATAAATTCCACCAAATTCATAAATTCATGTCACTAAAAATATCCATCTGGAACCAAATTCATAAATTCACGTCACTAAAAATATTCATCCAACCAAATTTATAAATTCATCACACAAAATATCCATCGAACCAAATTCATAAATTCATAACTATAAGATCATTGTCTTAATTTAGAAATTGTTGTGGCTCTCTACTACATCTCTTCATTTCTTTGTGTTTTCCTTTTCAGAATCGAAAGTTCTCCTCTCCTCTAGCAATTGTCAATTCCCATCTAATATCCCATCCATAGCCCTAACAACATCAACAATAGTTTGCATCCTAGATGCAAGCATCCTCACAGGTGCGACACATTCTTCATTTTGAATAATGTTGATTTGATCTTGGATGGTTCTAACATTGGCATTGATTCGTGCTTACAAATGAGCACCATCGATTTTAGGTGGTGGAGGTGGGGGTTATGAGGTGGAGTGGGTGGAGGTGGAAGTGAAGGTGGTGGAGATGGATGGCATGGAGGTGGATTGCAAATATTATTGAATCGATCCATGTGATCTATAAGATATAAGTGAACCTGCATTAGATTTGTAATTTCAAAATATAAGATACATGTTTAGGAAACACCCTTAAACCATTCAATATAAATGGCCTAATTGAATACAAATGATAAAATATGTAAGCCTCATTTATGTCGAAGGCATGTTACTTGAATGAAAAAATAATTAACTATTAATATAGGACAATTTATGAATGCTATAGGGTTTACGGTTTAGAGTTTACGATTTAGGTTTTAGGGTAATAGGATGGCTTAAGGGGATCTATGTAGTAATGTCCTAGTACAAAATGACGTGGCTTTTAAGTGAATAAAATTTGGTGAAGATGCCCAAGGCAACCAAATTTCATTAAGGTCTGAGGCAACTTCACCAAATTTTATTCACTTGAGCCATGCCATTTTGTCCTAGGAACTTACTAGACATAGATCCCCTTAATCCATCCTATCACCCTAAACCATAAATTGATCAACCTAGATCATGAAATCTCATTCATATTATAATCTTGCATAATCTTATTATTGTTAAATTTGGTTGCCTTGGGCAACTTCACCAAATTTTGAGAACTTATTTGATCCCCTTAAGAAATTTCATATTAGGACACCTTAAGACATCCTAAAGTATGACTTAAGGGGATCTATGTAGTAAGGTCCTAGTACAAAATGACATGGCTTTTAAGTGAATAAAATTTGGTGAAGATGCCCAAGGCAACCAAATTTCATTAAGGTCTGAGGCAACTTCACCAAATTTTATTCACTTGAGCCATGTCAGTTTGTCCTAGGACCTTACTATACATAGATCCCCTTACGCCATCCTATCACCCTAAACCGCAAATAGATAAACCTAGATCATGATTTATCTCATTCATATTATAATCTTGCACAATCTTATTATTGTTAAATTTGGTTGCCTTGGGCAACTTCGCCAAATTTTGAGAACTTATTTGATCCACTTAAGAAATGTCATATTAGGACCCCTTAAAACATCGATTTATGGTTTAGGGTGATATGATGGCTTAAGGGGACCTATGTATAGTGAGGTCCTAGGAAAAAATGACATGGATCAAGTGAGTAAAATTTGGTGAAGTTGCCCAAGGCAACCAAATTTCATTAAGGGCCTAAGAAAAAATGATGGCTTTAGGGTTTAGGGTTTAGAGTTTAGAGTTTAGGGTTTAGGGTAATAGGATAGCTTAAGGGGATCTATGTAGTAAGGTCCTACAACAAAATCACATGGATTAAGGGAATAAAATTTGGTGGAGTTGCCTAAGGCAACCAAATTTCATTTTAAGGTCCTAGGACAAAATGAATGCTTTAGTGTTTAGGGTTTAGGGTTTAGGGAACTTAGGGTGAATTTTTTGGTGTCCCTTCGAATAATGGACATGCAAGTTAGTGAACAACATTTTCTTGTGGAATAGTTGATTGAGATAACTCTTGTTTCAACTGACCAACCTAGATCATGAAATCTCATTCATATTATAATCTTGCACGATCTTATTATTGTTAAATTTGGTTGCCTTGGGCAACTTCACCAAAATTTGAGAACTTCTTTGATCGCCTTAAGAAATTTCATATTAGGACTCCTTAAGACATTGATTTACGATTTAGGGTGATAGGATGGCTTAAGGGGATCTATGTCTAGTGAGGTCCTAAGACAAAACGACATGGCTCAAGTGAATAAAATTTGGTGAAGTTACCCAAGGCAACCAAATTTCATTAAGGGCCTAGGAAAAAATGATGGCTTTAGGGTTTAGGGTTTAGAGTTTAGAGTTTAGGGTAATAGGATGGCTTAAGGGGATCTATGTAGTAAGGTCCTACGACAAAATGACATGGCTTAAGGGAATAAAATTTAATGGAGTTGCCTAAGGAAATCAAATTTAATTTTAAGGTCCTAGGACAAAATGAATGCTTTAGTGTTTAGGGTTTATATTTTAGATTTCAAGGTTTAGGGTTTAGGGAACTTAGGGTGAAGTTTGGGTGGCCCTTGGAATAATGCACTTGCAATTTAGTGACTAGTTTATGAATATTTTTGATTTTATGAATAGATTGACTATTTCTGTAATAGAAACATAATTATGTATTATTAAGATTGAGTTTGATATATATTTTAACTAGATATTTTTTTAATTCAATATAATATTATTTTATTTAACATTTTTTTCATTAATATTTCCCACTTAAATGAATTTTATGATATATAAAATGTATAATATAAAACTAGTTAATGTTGAATCAAGTATTTTATTTTGGATTGTTTGGAATTGAAAGAACCTAAAAGAAAGAAAAGAAAAATATTTAGATTCTTTTAGTGTCTAGGTAACTAGTGCAAATTGAGATTTTAGACTAAACTAGAAGCCTAATTAACAAGTAACTGACTAGAATGAGGGTTAAGATTGTTAAAAGACAAGAGACAACAGATGCAAACAAGAAATGGAAACAAGGCATGACTAAGAGAGATCAAAACATAAAATAGAAATGAATGTTGAATATTATCTAATTAAGTGACAATTGGAAATGGATTGTACAAGGATTTAGGAATTTGCTAACTAAATTTGCAAACAAACATTGATAAAATTTATGAATTGTAACTATTCTTTAACATATTGCTTTATAATCTAATTATAATTTAACATTGAAAGTAAAGTTTCACATATTGTTTTCTCCATACAATGCAAATGAAATCTAAAACATTTAAGCAATGCAAATGAATTTTCTTGAGCTCAAAATTAGGGTTTTCAAATGCAAAATGATTTTTTCAATTTCAATTTAAGGTTTTAACAATTTTTTTGTTTCAATTCAATTTAGGGTTTCAATCTAAGCAATTAGGGTTTTTAATACAATTTTTTTGTTTCATTTCAAACTAGGGTTTTCAAATCCAATTTTTTTTGTTTGATTTGAATTCAGGGTTTCAAAAAGCTTGGTTAGGGTTTCCAAATGCAATTTTTTATTTCATTTCAATTTTGGGTTTTGAAATGCAAATTTTTTTGTTTCCTTTCAATTAGACTTTTCAAATACAATTTTTTTTGGTTTGATTGAACAATTTAGGTTTCAAAAGCTAAATTTTGTTTCTAAAATACAATTCAAATTCATTTTTTCCTTTCTATTCAATATCTTCAGGTTTCATTGCATTTTTTCATTTATTTCTACAATTCATCATTTATATTGTTACGGGAAATAAAATGCTTAAAACGCCAAATAAATTAGGAAAAAATATGGTAAAATCTATTCTTCTATTAAAATTTTCAATAAAAACTGAAAAAAAGCTAAAAAGTTGGGGTGGAGGCATACCTGGAGGCTGTTTTTAATAGTCATTGTCACCCACTCAATCAAGATCCCGTGTGCAGAGTAGAATGAAGTTTTGTTCATTTTTAAAAAATAAATACCATCTCAAAATGGGATCCCATTTCGTACTAATTGGGATCCTATTCCGCGTCCATTGGTTCGAGACCCTTTAACAGACGAGATCCCAATTTTTAAAAAGAGGGATCCCGTTTGGAATTTAGGCTTGAGATCTCAAAGCCAAACAGAATCACTTTTTTTAAAAATTGGGATCTCGTTTATAAAAATCGGGATCCCATTTTTGCAATGTCGATTTCATTTTTTTGGCTAAGGCAAAAACTTCCATGTTTCGTGGACTCAACTTTGTGCACTTACCCATAGGTATGAGAAATATGATACGTTTGAAATATATCCAACCACAACCATACCTTCTACAAAATATAATTCAAATGCCAATTATGGATACCTTTTTCTTTGCATGAATTTATGATTAGTAGAGAGTCACCCTCTATATGGATTTTAGATATATCTAAATTTATAGCAAGCTTCAAACCATGAAGATCTATCATTACTTCTATAACATTATTTGTGCCACAAGGGAGATGAATTGACCTAGAATCCAATACTAACCCATAAGAATCATGAATACAAACTCTTGCTCTTGAAACACCTGGATTCCCCCTTGAAGCCCCATCAAAATTTAATTTGATAAAACCTGGAGGAGGAGGTTGCCATTTGATTGAATTCCTATCAATCCTTACCTTTACAAATTGATGGAGATTATCATTGAAAGGAAAAATTATACTTTTCCACCTCTTTAAAATGTTAGCATCCCAAGTTGTGAAGAGGGAATTAACATTTTTGTGGTTTTCAACAAATGAGCTTGCTAATTTTGATATATAGATTTTTCAATTTTAATCTTGATATACTAGGATGATGTAGATAAATTTTTGAAAATATTATTTATTTCTTTTCCACCAAATATTCCAAACTATTAGAGTTGGAACTATACGCCAACTACATGTAAATAAGGATGATTTATATAACACCGACTAGCTTGAAAAAAAGATCCCAAAGATAATTGGGAAATGGATGATAACTTAACTTCTCTTTAATGAAAGCCCAACAGTGTTGGGCATAAGGACATTGTAGAAACAAATGATCAATATCTTCTAAGGTTTCATCACAAAGGACTCACTTGAAAGGATCAACTATTCCCAATTTTTCTAATCTATCACTTGTTAGAACCCTTGTCCTTAAAACCAACCATACAAAACTACCTAATTTTGGGAGAACCATATTATTCCAACAAAAGGAATAATCTCTTTGAGAGAGAAAATGAGTACCATTATTGATTAATGACCTATAACCCCATTTAACTAAGTAGCAACCATCTTTTGAAGGAGCTCAGATAATCCTATCCAGGTTTTTAGTTTTGAACGTAACTCTTTCCTTTAATATGTTTTGAAGTAAACTTTGTTGAGAAACAAAGATTGAAGAATTTGAAAAATCTTTCCAAATCACTTTACTAGTCACACAATATGTTGACAAAACATAATCACTTAACTTACTTCCCCATTTTTTAGATCAAATTGACATTGCTCATTGCAACTCTTGGAGAGCTTGCAATGGTGGATTGCAATTGCATGTATCTTTCCAAAATTGAACTTCCTCTCGCTTATGTACTTCCCAAAGTACTATAAGGAATAATGACTTTCCTACATGATATTAAATAATTCTGCATAGTTGATCCATCAGGTGGATTTGATGTAGTGAAAATTCTTGTTGGATTTTCACATATAAATACTTAGCCCACATTAATTTACACCATTTAGAATCTAATTTAGAATACATTTTCCAAACCAACTTTTCCCAAAAACCATATTCATAGTGGAAATGTTATGAATACTTGCACCACCTTTAAGTTTCTCTGAAGACATTGTCCAAAGATATTAATGGAACATTTTTCTGATAATTCATATTCCCTTTCCAAATAAAATTTGTGATGATCTTTTCAATATCTAAAATAATTTATTTAGGTGCCTTCAAGACTACCAAAAATAATTTCATATTGCTGCTAAAATAAATTTTATCAAGAGTATACGACCTGATAAAGATAGCCACCTATCTATCCATGCCAAAATCTGACTTGATTCTTTCTATAACTTTTCCCCAATATGAAATATTATTTGCACCCATAAAAAATGGAATACCCAAGTATGTGCATGAAAGATCTACTAGTTGAAAACCTAATAACTTAACAATCTTTCTTTTGATGGTTACATTTGTATTAAAACATAGATCTTGGACTTATTTGCACTGATTTTCTACCCTAAATATGAAGAATACTTGTGTAAGATTTCTTTAATTTCACTAGCTTTTTAAATAGAAGAATTACCAAACAAAATAGTGTCATCAACAAATAGAGAATGTCTAATTGAAATGTCCATATGAGAAATGTGGATGCCTTTCCATAAGCCTTGAGTATTCCTTTTAAGTATTGATCTACTAAAGATTCAACCATAATTATGAAGAAAAAGGAGATAGATGATCCCCTTTCCTAACCCCCTATGCGACACTAAAGAAACTTGCAAGTGACCCATTTATTATGACTAAAAATTTTACCCCAGATAAACAGGAAATAATCCATTTGCACCACAGGAAAGAATCCATTTGCACCATTTATTATTGAAGCCAAAGTTAACCAACACTTTGATTAGGAAGTTCCAATCCACTCTATCATATGCTTTCATCATGTCCAATTTGATGATGAAAGAAGGCAGACTATTGGAATTGATGGAATGTAGAGTCTCATGTACAACTAATACTCCTTCAGCTATCTCCCTTCTTGGCACACAACCTCCTTGCTCATGTGATATGATTTTAGGAATAAAAGGTTGTAATTTGAGATAAATAGCCTCTATAAAGATCTTGTAGATTGTGTTGCAAAGAAAAATTGGCCTAAATTCACTAACTAATTTAGGCTCCTTTACTTTTGGTATAATTTCTATGTTACATTAAACTAGTTTAACAATGTACTAGTACTCCTTGACTCCTCTAATGCCAAGAGAAATTCAATACCCAAGAACTCCCAGCATCTTTGAAAGAAGATGGCTGAAAATACATCAAGCTCTGGAGCCTTATTCGATGAAAGTGAGAAGACTACCTTCTTCAATTCCTCTAGAGTGAAAGGCCTCATTAAGCATTCATTATCTTTTTCAAAAAAAAACTTCGGTACCGCATCAAGTAACTACTGCTCATCTTGGATAGCTTGTACTAGCTTATTCTATGGAGCAAATAGAAGCTTAGAGAAAAACTTCACTCCTTTGTTTCGAATATCTACTTCCTTTGTGATCAAATTGTCTGTAACAACTTCTTGAATTGAAAAAAATAGAGTTAGCAACCCTTTTAATCTAAGTAGAATCATGAAAAAAATTAGTGTTGTGATCACCCGCTTTTAACCACAGTTCCCTAGACTTCAGCCTCCAATAAATTTCTTCCCTTTTTCTTAGTTCTTCCCACTCTAATGCAACTTTCTTTACTTCTCAAAAGTTAATGAATCCAAGCCTTTATCAATTATTTTTTCATGAATTACAGCTAATTCTTTAGAAACTTTCTCCTTCTGCACAAAAATATTCTTGAAAACCTGGAAATTCCAAACTTTAATCTATTGCTTGACATACATCACTTTTTTGCATAAATGATACATTTTTGAACCTCTCTGAAAAAACACACTAGCCCACTACTGATAGAGGAGAGGCAACAAATGTGGATGTCTAAACCACATCTTCTCAATCTTAAAAGAAGGTTTATGTTTGGAATAAGAATCTGCTCCTGATATGTTTAGTAATATGGCGTAATGATCAAATCCTACAAAAGGCAAGATTTCTGAAGCTAAATTATATTCCCCTAGAATCCAATTTGGGGATGATAAAAATTTATCCAATCGCTCCGCTATCTACAAGAAATCCTTCCTTTGATTTGTCCAAATATACTTACCTTTTATAGACAAAACATCTTTTAAAGCATTACTCAAAATTAAATAACTAAAGTATTCCATTATTTTTAGAGGTAGGCAGATGGGTATGTGTAGGATCATGATGGGCCAAAATGTGGCAATATGTAAGTGATATGATGGCCCATGTGGCTAACGACTTTTTTTTACCCAAAATTGATGAAATGAAAAGGGTTTTTAAAGGAGATTCTCAGCTTTCCACCAGTATAAATTATGCTTTACTTTGAATTTAATAAATAATTATTATTAATTTTTTATTTGAATTACAACTAAAGTCCTTATTGATAGGCTGATTGAAAAGCATCTATAGCTTTAAAATGGTATCACATTTTTGAATCCAAAGCATGTGTCACATTCTATGCTTCATATACTATAGGATTAAAAAAAGAAAATTGAATTTCATGAAGTTTTGACCAAGTTAAGGTGGTCAGACATATGAGTTTTCATATTTTTTAAAAGTTGTAATAAAAAATCATAATTAATTATTTACTTGGAAAAAATTACAAAAAATATGTATCACATCTAACATGAGTCCTCTACTTATATATAAAATCTTATAAAAAATTTTCATTTATTGGTTGTTAAAAACTGACAACACCTATTATTATTCAATTTTAATAATTGAAAGAATGATAGAGTGGTTCTCTTTTCATAAATAGATTTAAAAAAAAAAAATTTTAAAAGAGCAACTCTTTCAATTTTCTACGCTCTAATCTTATCTGCGGGTTGAAACATAGTTACTTAATTAATTTTACGTTGAGTCCTAACTTGATTTTTCTGATTGTTTCTTTACGCTTGTTTTTTCCATGATGATCCTACACATAGCCAAATACCTCCTTTTTTTCTTGTAATTGAACCATAGAATTTTTGGCACCTTAAGACTTCTCTAACTCTTCTAGGGTTTTTCACCTTAAAGGAGAGAGTAGGGCCAAAAATGCTAAAGGGTTCATTCAAATTATGATATGTGCAATGTTGTCTAAACTAAATGAAGTAAGCTAAATGTAATTGACTGATTTAAATGAGTGAAAATGAATGCAAAACCAAGATTTAAGCTATGTTTGAAAACACATTGTGATATGCAAAAAATGAATTAAATGAAGAAAATATCTAGAACAAAAATAAATAAGTTAAATCAAAGTGAACCTAGGTAATGTTTGATGAATTTGGAATTTTTAGGATGTTGACTGAGATTACTAAATCTTCACAGTGGGACTCATTCGCGTAGGGTGGCAAATCGGTCCTCCTCTTGGTGAAAAAGTGTCAGAAACAAGTTTCTAACTATCAGGATTCAAAATCTGACAAAATTCAGATTTTCAGTCCTAAGGTGGGACTCATTTACCATTGGTGGTGAACTAGTCCTCTCCCAAATTTCTAAAAAATCAAGAGACAACTTTGTAACACCAAATATTGAAATTACTGATTGTCAGGTTGTCGAAGTCAATTCTGCATGAAATAGAAAAAAAAGCTTCTCCAAGCTTGAAATAGACTTGAGTTGACTTGAAGCACCTAGTTGACTTGTAAACCAATCTTCAACACCAAAAATATTGTTAAATCTGCACACAAAAGGCTGCAAATACACATGCAATAGGGGGGAAATGGTTGAGGGTTAGTGAATAGGGGTTTGCCTTGGTCAAACCCCACTTTTGGTAATCAAACCCTTAATGAAATAATGAAATGCAAGAGAAAGATAAACTAATAACATGCAAATGGTATCAACTTACCAAACCCTTGATGATGCAAGTCTGAAGTAATGTCAATGGATGCTTCAAAGTGCTTGAATTGTGCTTGAAAAGATGTGGTAGAAGGCTTGAATGCTTGAATATGATGTGTGAATGTTGGAGAATTGTAGGGGGATGTAAAATGAGGTGAAAATACATATTTATGCACACTTGTGCCTTAGTAACCCATTCATACCTCATCACAGGCCGACATCAAGTAATTTTGAATAAAAACCTAAAAGGAAAATTTAAATTTTTTGAATTTTGGTCCAAGGGGGACTCATTCGCCACCCATGGCAAAATGGGTCCCACCTAGGACCTAAAAATGGGTGTCGAGAAATATGTTGTATTTAATGTTTTTTTTCAAGATAATATTCAAAAACACACTTAATTAAGTCATATGCTTAGGCATAAAGGGACCAAATAAAGCATGAGAAAGGGATAAATAGTGAAGTTATGCCTAGAAAAGCATGAAAGCTTGTTACAAGACTTTACAACAATTCAAAATAGGACTTGTTTAGTGATGAAAAGTTGATTTTTAGGTGAATTGTAATGAAGAGTCTAGAAGAGTGTAGAAATGTCATACAACACTTCACAACACCTTCACAAGATGTCATTCTTTGAATTTTAGTACCTAAATATGCATGTTCAAGCCATGTTACAACATAAATCAGAGAAAAATAGACAAAGCACCATGAAACAAGACCTAAAAGGCCATGAAAATGACAAGGGGATATTTTTCTATGACACATTTAGCCCCCACTTTAGTGAGATGATGAACTTGCTTCAAACTCACACTAAAGTAGCCATGAACATTGAGGGGAGGGTTCAAATGCACTTACGTTAGCAAGATGGAATAACAACAATCAAGAGGGATGATCAAGCCCTCGGGATGAAGATCCCATGGAAAACTAAGCATAAGAACAAAGGAACACACAAGTGTAGAAATGAATCAGATAAAGCTTTGATCGTCAATCCAACTAGTTGTGGATTAGATCTAGGTTGATTGTTTGTAAAATCAAAATGTGTACTCACTCTGGGGCCACAAAACTAGTTGTCTGTGAGGTGAGAAAGCCCAAAAGGTAAGATACATACACTAGTTGGTATGCACTCACAAACACTAAAATTAAAGTTTTACTTGCTGATAACTTTAATAAGGCACAACAAAGAAAATGAAATGAACAAAAAAAGGTACCACAGTCATGCAAGTTGCATTATGCAAGGTGGAAAAAGGTGTAAAATGTAAAAATGAAAAAATGTAAAATGTAAAAGGTGTTCAAAGGAGTCTTGTTCAGTTCATGCAAGGTCTGTCACCTAGGGAACATTGGGTCTAATATCTCCAAGAGAGGACCAATCAAATAATAGTATATTCACAACTTAGGGGATGCAGTGCATCACATCAGGCCACCAAGAGGAATGTAATATGCTGAGACATATCGCACTTATGAAGGACATCACACCCAATGTCATCCACAAAGTGACGAATGCATCATGTAAACAAGGCTACACTAGGAACCAAGAATGCAAAAAAATTAATGGTAATGTATGCCCCCCACTTTAAAGGAATTTCTACACATCATTCTGTGAGCAATTACTTTAAAGTAGAAAGAGAAATGCAAAAAGAAAATAAGACATGAGAGCCAACTTGGAAAGCCCTATGCCAAGTCATATGTTTCAAAGTTAGGTTGCGTCATGTCAAGGAAAACAAGAAAAAAAGAAAGAGGATTTTCCCCCCAGAAAAGAAAGAACACCAAAACACATAAGGGATCTATGGATTTGGGGTCAGTATGTTCATTGTTGCAATGTTTGTATGAAAGAGCTTGGAACTGTCATCATTCCCCAAAGTACATAGAACTTGAAGAATGACACAAAGCAAAAACAAAAGAAAAAGAAAGTCTGTTTTGAGTCAATATGGAAGATACATTGTGGTCTCAACGCCTTGCATCGTCCCCAAAAGGAAAACACAAGCAAAAAAAAATAAAAAATGAAAAGCTTTTGGGCCAACATGAAGGAGACATTTTAGTCTCAATGCCTTGCGTCATCCCCAAAAGGAAAACACAAGTGAAAATACAAAGTAAAAATGAAAAAGGGATTGATTAGGTCAACATGGAAGAGACATAGGGCATCTCAATGTTTTGTATCATCCCCAAAAGGAAAACACAAAACAAAAAGAGAAAAAGACAATTCATGACAAATAGAAGAATAGAGATACAAATAGAAGAAGTGTACAAAGAGAGGAAACATCAAACGCATGATACAAGGGAAGACGATACGCACATGAAAAGAAAATCAAAAGAGAAAAGGAAACAAATAAAAGAAAAAAGGCTAGCTAGGCGAATGCAAGTCAACCATCTAACAAGTCATTTGTCTCCCAATCATGTTCAGTGTAAAGCGAGGGTGGTTGACTGTCCAAAGGGAGAATTGCAAGTGTCGAACTAGGAGTCGTACTAGGTTCTTCACTTGGTAGAGAAGATTTATCTTTTAAGCTCATTGTAGATGAAAATAAAGAGTTTAAATCATTATGCACTTCGTCATATATTTTTGCAATCTTCACATCATCATCATCATCAAGATTAATGACAATGGGAGGACGAAGGGTGATTTCTAAGGATGGATGTATCAAAAGTTATGTTTGTTGGATTGGTTCATTTTGTTGTGAAAGTTGCATTGGATTATCTTGTGGCGGGTCCAGAGGAGGGTGGTCATATATTACTTCTATCAAAGGTGGAGGTTAATTTTCTTTATTTTCTTCCATGCGAGATTGACGAGCAAGGAGACAACGATGATGCCTGCATTCCCTAGCACCGTGGTTTCATTTAATTTTGTTTTGGAGTTGTTGAGGTGTAAGAGTGGATTGATTCATCATAGGTTCTTCTACTTCTGAAGAAGGAAGAACAGAAGAAATCGAAGAAGATGAGTCAAACACTTTCTCTTTTGCTTTATACACTTGTTTAATACAAGGAGGCAGGACATGAGTTGTTTCATGTTCCCTTGGTCATTTAAATGATGGTAGGGAAGTATCTAGGGGTGGTTGTTCAGGAGGTTGTATGGTTTCCTCAATGTCAAACTTAGGTTGAATCATGGTTTCATCTATGATAGGATGCATGGAAGTGGATGGGGATGCGTTACGAAGAGATAATTTGGCTATCTTTTTGGCTTTAAATTTTTTATAAGCTATGGGTATGTGCAGGATCATGATGGGTATGTGGCTGACGACTATTTTTTTCCCAAAATTGATGAAATGAAAAGGGTTTATAAAGGAGATTCTCAACATTCCATCAATATAAATTATGATTTAAGTTGAATTTAATCAGTAATTATTATTCATTTTCTATTCAAATTATGACTAAAATTTTGATTGATAGGCTAATTGAAAAACATCTATAGCTTTCAAATGGTATCACATTTTTTGAATCCAAAATATGCATCACATTATATGCTTCACATACTATAGGATTAAAAAAAGAAAAATTGAATTTCATGAGTTTGATATTGAAGTTAAATTAGTCCCAGGTTATCAGTTTTTATATTTTTAAAAAATTGTAATAAAATTCATAATTAATTATTTATTTAGAAAAAATTAAAAAATATGCATCACATGTCAGGCATGAGTCCTCTACTTATATCTAAAATATTATAAAAATATTATGATTTTATTGTAGTTAGGGTGGTCGAATGAGACACCTACTTCTATTTTTCCTAAATTTAAGTACCACTGCGTTGAAATTTATAATTTTCACTAAATAGATTTTTATTTTTTTTCAAAAACCTAGTAGTTTAGAAACTACATTCAATTTTCTATAGATTGTATTCTTACATATTTTTGAAATAATATAGATAACTTATTCAAATTTTCACGTCAAGTTTCTTAACTCTAATTTTTCTAAATTTTTTGCCACTTAAGGCCTATTTTTCCATGGTGCTGAACATTCTCTGATGGACAGGTGATTAATGGCTCAGGACAGACATCATGCAGATCTATCAATTATATATTGATCAGGTGTGGTTTGGATCGTTCAGACTGGATGGATAGATAGATGAATGATTGGTCTCTTCAAAGTCCTTAAAGGCATTGCTAAAGGCCCCGCCGTCAAGGACAAAGTCACTACACATAGTTGTATAAGCATTAACAAGGTTGATAGGATCTCCTTTTTCTCTGTATTTCTCAAACCGAGGCATTTCTATTCCTTGTGGCATTAGGGTATGTAAGATTTCTAAGGATAAAGGACTGCTACAGACATGATATGTGGGTGGAGTGGTTTGACATTGGCTAGTGGTGGAAAGTTTTTGTTGCATGGATGAAACAGTGTTAAGAAGTTGTGTAAGAATATGGTCGAGGTAAGTGGGTTGAGGTGGAAGAGAAAATGGTGATCTGGAGTGTAAGTGATGTTAGGGGAAGTGAAAGGAATACTAAGGGGTGTGAAGGTGGTGGAAGGTATTTGCGATGCCACAAGAGAAGTAGGAATGCTAGTTGGAATCAAGAAAGAAGTAGCTGCATAATTAACCTAATTCATAGTTGTGTGGACTTGTAGATTGGTATAAGTTGGTATGGATGCTATGGTTGAAGTGGGAGGAACTTGAGGCCCTCCTTGGCTTACAGGAATGTTTGTGGATTGAGCATTAGAAGAAACATGTTTATTGTAAATCTCAACAATTCTCTTCATCACTTTCAATCAAATGATGAAGATTTTCAATGGCAGGTATGGTAGTGGTGGAAATGTTTTCTAGTGACAAGTATTGTTGTAAATGTGCAAAGTCCTCATGAATATTAATTACTTTTTCTTGCAAGAGGGAATTGTTTTGGGTGTCAACATTCATTGGATGGAAAGGTAAAGGCATTGAAGTGGTATTGTTAGTGCCTAATGCACCATTTTCCATACTCGGAGTAGGAGCTCATGAGATCCCAAGGTCCACAATGAAAGTGCTATCATGGGATGCCATGAGTCTAGAACTTCTTCTCACTAAAGTATTATCAACGAGGCACCAAACACTCATACAAGTACCACAAAGGATGGGTGAATGAAAATGAAAGATAATCTAGAAACTCTAAAATGCCAACAATAGAAAGTCTGTGAACTGTAATAGAGGTCTAACTACAAAAAAAAAAATGCATACAAATGCCAAAAAATTGCCAAAAATGTTGTTTAAAAGGTGCAGAGGGACTGATTTGTCCTGGGTGGCGAATGAGTCCCAATATGATGTTTTTGTGTGTTTTTCATAAATTTTAAGATGATTTTAATGCTCTACAGAATGCAATCAAAGATGCAAAATGCATATTTTCAATTTTTTCAATCAGATGCAATGCAAAAATGAAATCTAAATGAAGTTTTCACTAATGCAAGATGAAAAACCCTAAAATGCAAAAACAAAACAATGTCCTAATTGAATGTTAATGCAAATTTAAATTAAGATGCAATATGTGAATGAAATAAAAAATGCAATATGTTCAAAAGTTGGGTTCACCAAAATGAACCGTAGATTTTGGCACCTTAGGATTTCTCTAACTCTTCTAGGGTTTTTCACCGTAAAGGAGAGAGTAGGGACAAAAATGCCAAAGGGTTCATTCAAATTATGTTATGTGCAATGTTTTCTAAACTAAATGAAGTAAGATAAATGTAATTGATTGATTTAAATTAGTGAAAATCAATGCAAAACCAAGATTTAAGCTATGTTTGAAACCACACTGTGATATGCAAACAATGAAGTAAATGAAGAAAATATGCAGAACAGAAAGAAATAAGTTAAGTTAAATTAGAGTGCATCTGGGAAACGTTTGATGAATCTAGAATGTTGATGATGATGACTGAGATTATCAAATTTTCACAGTGGGACTCATTCGCCCAGTGTGGCGAATCAGTCCTCTTGTTGGTGAAAAAGTGTCAGAAATAGGTTTCTGACTGTCGGGATCCAGAATCTGACAAAATACAGATTTTCAGTCCTAAGGTGGTACTCATTCACCACTGGTGGTGAATCAGTCTTCTCCCAATTTTTTGAAAAATCAGGAGACAACTCCGCAACACCAAATCTGGAAATTATTGATTGTTGGGTTGTCAAAGTCAATTTTGCAGGAAATGGACAGAAAAGTTTCTCCAAGATTGAAATAGACTTGAGTTGACTTGAAGCACCTAGTTGACTTGTAAACCAATCTTCAACACCAAAAATGTTGTTAAATTTGCACACAAAAGGCTGCAAATACACATGCAATATGGGAAAAATGGTTGAGGGTTAGTGAATAGAGGTTTGCCTTGGTCAAACCCCACTTTTGGTAGTCAAACCCTTAATGAAATAATGAAATGCAAGAGAAAGATAAAATAATAACATGCAAATCATATCAACTTGCCAAACCCTTGATGATGCAAGTCTGAAGTAATGTCAATGGATGCTTCAAAGTGCTTGAATAGTGCTTGAAAAGATGTTGTAGAATGCTTGAATGCTTGAATATGATGTGTGAATGTTGGAGAATTGTAGGGGGGTGTAAAATGAGGTGAAAATCACATATTTATGCACACTTTTTCCTTAGTAACCCATTCATACCTCATCACAGGCCGACATCAAGTAATTTTGAATAAAAACCTAAAAGGAAAATTTATTTTTTTTGAATTTGGGGCCAAGGGGGACTCATTCACCACCCATGGAAAAATGGGTCCCACCTAGGACCTGAAAATGGGTGTCGGGAAATATGTTGTATTTAATGTTGTTTTTCAGGATAATATTCAAAAATACACTTAATTCAGTCATATGCTCAGGCATAAAGGGACCAAATAAAGCATGAAAAAGGGATAAATAGTGAAGTTATTCCTAGAAAAGCATGAAATCTTGTTACAATACTTTACAACAATTCAAAATAGGACTTGTTTAGTGATGAAAAGGTGATTTTTAGGTGAATTGTAATGAAGAGTCTAGAAGAGTGTAGAAATGTCATACAACACTTTACAACACCTTCACAAGATGTCGTTCTTTGAATTTTAGTACATAAATATGCATGTTCAAGCCATGTTACAACATAAATCAGAGCAAAATAGACAAAGCACCATGAAACAAGACCTAAAAGGCCATGAAAATGACAAGGGGCCATTTTTCTATGGCACAATAATGATACTATTGCATTGAAATCACCAGCTAAAACCACATTTTCCTCACAAAGACCATCCTGAATATGTGTGAGAGTATCCCATAACCTTTTCTTATCAATAGTAGGGTTTGTCCCATAGACATTTAACAACCAAAACTTCAAATCAAATTTTGTCACCTTCATTAGGTGCCAAGTATGCTAATTCTTGATTGAGTCTATATAAACAGTTTCAAGATTCCACGTGGTTAATAATCCTCCAAATGCCCCTTGCATAGGAGAGAGTTGTTTTCCACTTTACCCACTTTTGAATTGATGCTCCATATGCAACCTCTAAATTTTTAACTTCTTGTAGAAAAATTATATCATCTCCACAAGCATCCAATTGATGCTTGATTTGAGCATGCATTTCAGAGGCATTAATTGCCCTAACATTCTAGGAAATCAACTTCATTGATCTCAAGGAGAGCAACATTTGCTCCTCAAATACTTGTAGAAACTATAATGTTTCCATCTAAATTTGTTTGTACCCCTTCCGCTATCTCCTCCTTCAACTTAGTCATATTATATTTTTCCCCCCTTTCCCAAGATATTTCTTTACTATAGGTTGGATACTTGGAAACTACTAGTGAGATCTGGAAAAATTTGGATAGTATCTATGAAGGAAATGGTAAGGTCAAGCAAGCAAAGATGTAGAATTTGAAGACTAAATTTGAAACCCTAAGGATGACAAAAGATGAAGATATTACAATCTACATGCATAGAGGTGAGAAAGTTGTCGATTCCATCAAAGGCCTTGGTGGAAAACTTGAAGAAGATGAAGTAGCAAAGAAGGTATTAAGAACTCTTCATAAATCTTATAGTCATAAGGTTTCTGCTATTGAAGAAGCTCAAAATTTAGATCATTATTCTATAGATTAGTTGTTTGGTGCTTTGACTACTTTTGAATTGAGAGAGTTTGGCCCAAGTGATTCAAGAAAAGAGACTAATTTTAAAGTTGGAAAAGTAGAGAAGAATGGTGAATCTAATTTGGATGAGTTTGATGAAATAGAAGCAAACTTTGTGAGGAGATTATAAAAGGGTATTGGAAAATAAAGAGGTAAGTTACCTTTCAAAAAAAATTCAATTGTAGAAAGATAGGTCATTATACTTCAAGATGTCCAATCAAAGCTTCAAATGACGGATTTAAGGAGAATAAAGGTAAATCAATTAACAGAATTTATTATGTTAAAGAAGATACCAATTTATTTGATGATGAAAATGATGAATGATTGTCCATGGCTCTAAATGTTGGGACTAATTCTACTAACTATAAGATATGTATGAAGGGAGTTTCTCTCTAGAAGAAGGTCATAATGGAACAATGACTGCTTTTCATGCTAGAGAGAACAAAAACTATTGGATTGTTGACAATGGATGCTCAAATCACATGATAGGTGATAAAAAAAAATTTTAAAACTTGAAAAGTTTGAAGGTGGTCTTGTTAAGTTTGGTGATGATACATCTACTAAGATATGTGGAAAAGGATCAATCAATTTTGATGGAAAGCATAATACTAATCATGTTCTTTATGTTATGGGTGTCTGGCATAATCTTCTAAGTGTACAAAAAATGTGTAGAAAATTATATAATCTTGAATTTTAGAATGGTGGTTGTGAGATCAAAAAAGGCTCTAAAACTCTGGTTATTGCAAGGATGGATGGAAATGTCTCTTAGCTTAAGGGTGCTAATGGTATGTGTTTTATGACTCAAATTAATGAAAGTTGGCTATGGCATATAAGAATGTGTCACATCAATTTTGCTAGCCTAGTTAAAATCATCTCTACTCAAGTTGTGAGAGATCTACCAAAGATTACAAAGCCTATAAATGCAATTTGTAAGGAATGTCAAGTTGAGAAGAAAACAAGAAAAAGGTTCAATGTCAAAGAATATTATACTGTAGGACAATTGGAGTTGGTGGATACAAATATTTTTGGACCTACAAGAATAAGAAGTTTTCAAGGTGATGGGCATTTCATGTTGTTTATTGATTATTACTCTAGAATGACTTGGGTAACTCTTCTCAAAGAAAAATCATAAGATCTAGATAAGTTTAAGGAATTTAAAGATGTGGCTTAGAATGAAATGGATATAAAAATAAAATGTTTAAGATCTTACAGAGGTGGAGAGTTCACCTCCAACGAGTTCAATAATTTTTGTGAAGATCATGAAAAAAGAGACATTTTTCAACTCCTAGGACTCCTCGGTAGAATAGAGTGGTGGAAAGGAAACATATGACTGTTTAGGATGTAGTGTTAAAATAAATATTTGAATAGCTCCCTTCGGGTTTCTTTTTGTATTGTGTGTGCGCTGGCCTGTGCATCGCCGAGTTTATTCGGCTTTCCATCAAGTTTTTAGTCTGCTGCTTTGTGCATCTTCTCTTCGCAACTTCAGGAATTGGCTTTCCTTTTGGGTCCTGGGAGGCTCCGCTGGGTTTCCACATGTCGCGGTTACGGGCTGCTTTTCTCGCTTGCTTCCTCGAGGCCTTGACGGGCTATGAAATGCTTCTACAGGGTTTTTTTTTAATTTCAAAAAAGAAGTTGGCGGGTCCCACTTTCTGCTAGGTGTCAACCGCTTGTAAATCTTTCATGGTAAGGGATAAGTAGCCGCGAGAGGAAAAATGCTGCCATGTGTCTTTCGCACCCAGCTAATGCAGCGTTCTCTCCACTGCGATAAGGATCCCAACCCATTTGACACGTGTTGCATTTTTGCAAGTCCTTGGCAGCGATGGGAGAAGTTTTCATACGGGCAGCAAGAGGCTGCCACGTGTCTAAATGCTAATCTGTTATGCGGGCAATGGGATAGATGAACTAAACAACACTAGTGGTTGCTACTAGTCATAATCATTCATGGCAAGGGGTGAAATTTGTTTGCTCAAGCTTTGCTGGGACCACCACCATCATTGTAGAGGATGCACCTGTGCCCAGGGAAACTAGATGTTGTGTTCCAGCTCGATGCTATTGTAACGGCCTTGGGAACCTTTTGATTTAGGCATCATTGCAAGGGATTGTGAGATCTTTTTAGTTGCAGTTCTCCAAAGC
Source organism: Sequoia sempervirens (assembly GCA_007258455.2). Lineage (NCBI taxonomy): Eukaryota > Viridiplantae > Streptophyta > Pinopsida > Cupressales > Cupressaceae > Sequoia > Sequoia sempervirens. The sequence continues at coordinate 433,692,620 of VDFB02047230.1, read as the reverse complement.
GGTGGGAGGTTTCTTTTCCTGCTATATATACTCTCTCTGTCGATGAAAGGTGGTCCAAAATTTTTGAGAAAAACACACTGGTTTTAGAAAAAGACACCAGGCCTCTTTTACTATTTTATTTGCAAGAAACTTTCAGACTATGCCAATTGTTCGGCTTTTCTATTTTTCATGCTTTGATTAAACTGTAAATTGTGCTCTATACTGTCTTAAGTATTTCATTTGAAAACTTCTATATATGTTGAATACAAGCTTGCTAACCTAAATCATGTCTAATGACTCTTCTTAGTAGTGAGGATGTATGCAATATTATTTTATATCAATAAATGAATTGTTTATGCTATAGTTTTAAGTCTTTGACGTTTTAGAATACAACAACACCATTCAGGCCCTTAAATCTATGATTTATCATGCCCATCAATAATTTTGGCGTATCTCCTTAGATTAGACTTTACTTCATTATATCCATTTCATTTTTCCTTTATCAAACCCATTATAGAAGAAGCTGGCTTCTTTAAAAATCTGGAGGTCACTCAGTTTAGCGCAAAAGGTCCCCCTTAAATTGAGTTTCCCATAAGACACTGTTACCTCGTCAATTTTTGGCATCAACAGTTTGTTCTTTTTTTGGCACACCTGGTGGGACATGAACTTAACAAAATAGCATTATAGATGGGTGTATGATCCATCGGCCTGTAACTAGATCCCATACTGCAGATAACTTAGGTTTACTAGTACATCCGTTAGGGACAGTCTAGGTCGCAAATCAGTTGGTAACCGTTCCATTTCCACCACCTTTTCCTCTCACCATGTTGTTGGCCCCAAATAGAAACTACATAGCATGGGATGCTGGAAGTCCCTTGGTAGCCCCAGTAGTGCCCGCTGTTTGGAGCACTATCCTGGTTTCAGCCTTGAAATCTATTCCCAAATTTTCTAGAGATAACTCAAAAACGCTAGCAGAACATTTGCAGGATGTAGCGGATGTTTGTCCAGTACACGGTATTAGAGCGCAGAATGTAGCCCTGAGGCTCCTCGCCACATCCTTCAAAGGAAAGGCTCTGGATTGGTACTGAACGCTAACTCCTAATTTAATTCACACCAGGGATGAGCTCAGAGATCCATTTATGAAAGGTTCTCAAACGACAGAGATCGTTCTTCATTATA
>VDFB02047230.1:433668655-433691362 GCA_007258455.2 Sequoia sempervirens | reverse complement strand
GAAGAGTTTCAATTTTTTGAAAAATTGGACACGATTTGTAAGTTGAAGAAAGAATTGTATGGATTAAAGCAAGCTCCTAGAGCTTAGTATGCAAAACTGGATAGATATCTGACAAAGCAAGGATTCAAAAAAGTTCCTGCTGACAATAATCTTTACTTCAAAGTGCAAGGTAACAAAATGTTGATTGTAGTTGTTTATATTGATGATATAATTTTTGGTGGAAATGAAGGCATGTGTAAAAAGTTTACTGAAGAGATGCAAAATGAATTTGATATGTCTATGATTGGTGAATTGAATTTCTTCCTTGGCCTACAAGCGAATCAAACTAATAAAAGGATATTCATTTCAAAATCTAAGTATGTAAAAGAACTGTTGGTGAAGTTTGGGATGGATGATTCCAAACCGTTTTGTACCCATATGGTAACCGGATGTAAATTGAGCAAGGATGATGAATTTACTAAGACTGATCAAAGCAAGTACAAATCCATAATTGGTGGACTATTGTACCTTACTGCTACTAGACCAAATATTATGCATGCAGTGTGTTTAGTTGTTAGATTCCAAGTAGATCCTAGAGAAGCACCTATCACAACTGTTAAGAGGATATTTAGATATCTTAAAGGTACATCGGATTATGGACTATGGTATCCTAAGAATGATGATTTCACCAAGAATTCTTATATAGATGTTGATTGAGCCAGATGTGTAGATGACTAGAAGAGTACCAGTGGTCGTACTTTCTTTCTTGGTGGAAGACTAGTTTCATAGTTGAATAAAAAGAAAGACTTAGTTTCTTTTTCCACAATAGAGGAAGAATATATTGCTGGAACATCCTACTACACACAGGTTCTATGGATGAAGCAAATGCTAAAGACATTGGAGTAATGTGTTATGAGCCTATTTCTATTTTCTGTGACAACACAAGTGCAATAAACATTTCAAAGAACCCAGTTATGCATTCAAGAACAAAACACATATCTATCAAGTATCACTTCCTGAGAGAAAAAGTGTTGGAGAATGAGGTCAGATTGGAGTATGTGACAACAAAGGAACAAATTACAAACATATTTACTAAGGCACTTCCGAAGGATACTTTTGAGCATCTTAGGGAGAGGTTGGGGGTCACCGGCCCTCCTAACTAAGTGAAAATGAAGGTGTATCAATCCAATGAATTCATAGATTCTTCATTTATCTGGACTGATAAATGGGTCTACTCTGTAGGGGGAGTAGAAAAGGTTTTCATTGTTGCAGTATGGGTGTACTCCTAAGGGAGAGTAATCAGTGTTGTTGATCTTTGCCATTAATTTCAAAGGGGGAGAGAAAATCATGTGAAAAATAGTTGTAGAAGAAGAGAATGTGTTCTCCCAAGATATTGTGAAATATTTTTGTCTTTGACGGTTTTTCACATCATGTGTTGCCATCAATGACAAAGGGGGAGATTGTTGCAAGTATGAGCTACGTTGGCGGTGTTGTCATTAATTTTGTCATTGATGTCAACACAACTCAGTATGTTGGAGATTCTACATGTATGGTTGAGATGTTGTTGAGATGTTGTGAGTACATGGAGCTATCTTTATAGTGTTGCAGAAGTGTTGGGTTGGTGAGTTTCCAAGTGCTTTTGAGAAAATTAATAAAGAAAAGAACTCAGAGTAATGAAAGTGTTCAAAATGTGCTCTGGTATGTGCTACACATTTTTACTGTGTTGATCCTATGCATGTGTGGATCTGAAGGATTGGTAATGGTGAACTCATGGTAATATTTCTTGAGTTTTAGCTTCTAGTTTGATGGTATGTGAAAGTTACGTTCTGGAAAAGAGGTTTGAAGTTTGGTGATTCATAATTCATGTTTCAATATTTTAGAGTGTGTTTGCACAGTCCTGATGGACTGGTGAAAGATATTCAGTTATTGAAGCTTGTTGTTTTGTTGTGGATGTATCTGGAAGATTCTAAGATGTATTCTCATGCATAAGGAATCATGTTATGGTATCTGTGTGTCATCTTCTTATTAAGAAGTGTGTACATCAATGTTCTTTTGTGTTTTCATTAGGTTTGGTCGACCTGGTGTTTACACTTCATTTGAAGAATAAAATTTAATTAAAAGAAGCATGTGATTGATTCGAGGTACTATTTTTTATCTTGAAAAATGTTTTTATTGGTCCACTCTTATTCCTTTCCATTGCAAGAATTTTGAGTTTCCAACCTAATTTAAATTTATTAAATGATGTATTGTGGTCGACCTTGGAGAAAGTTTCTAAGGCTAAGAATGGTATAAAATAAAGTCGAATTATGAAGAGTTGTATGACAGTGTGATACAAAGTGACGAAAGTGAGCCACAAATCATAAGAGTAGAAGTGTGTGTGTGAGTGAGTGAGCAGTTTTTAGTGTGATGAAGGTAGTGAGCTGAAGGTTTATGCAATCCTGTAGATGTGCATTAATTGTTGTGGTGGATCTTTTGTTCTCTTTTGTATCTATAGGCAATGAGCCTCCTTGTTAGACAATGCATCCTTTTTGTAGGCAATGAGCCCTTGTACTTGGACAATGAGTCCTCTTTTAGGTAGTGAGCCTTTGTATTCTATTTATAATCTCTTATATTATAAGTTAATCCTCACCGTGATTTTTCCCTCATTGGGTTTTCCACGTAAAAATTTGGTGTGCATTGTATTGATTTACTTTATGTTATTTGTGTTTCATGCTATAACTTAATAATAGAATAGCGTGGTTGTGGAATTAATAAGTGTTGAGATTTAAGTTTGAATTTTTGTGACAACTGATTCACCCCCACTCTTAGTTTTCCTGCACTTGTTTAACAGAAAGAAGAAAAACTATGTTGGTCCACTTGCAGACATATCAAAATTTCCTCTGATATAGCTACAATAAGAGAGTCAATGTATGAAACATTGACATTAGTGATCTGGCCTTGAAAGAGAATCTGAAGAACCAACAAGAAAGAGAAAAACTAGGTAAGATTGAGCCTATCTAGTTGGGTCCTTATATCATCACCACAACATGCGGATCTGGTGCCTATCAATTGGCTATTCCTGAGGGTGAACTACTATCTAATATTATCAATAACATGCACCTTTGGAAGTACTATACATGACCATTGGAGATCCCATTGTATCAAAAAATTAAAAAAATGGAAAAAACATTAAAAAAAAGAGAAATAAAAGTAATATGTCCTATAGTGAAAACCATTTCGATGGCACTTTGGATAAGTATGACGGTGAAAGCCTAGAAAACATGTGCCATGTGTAGTCAACTTCCACTCTACCAACTATCACTACTCTATCTGATTCTATACATAATAACCTGAGCACATGCTCTTTCATAATAAAAGCTTTATCACCCCTCTCATGGCTTGAGACTAATTAAACATGTAGCATCAAATCGCTTATCATATCTATCCCTTCATAATAACTAGTCTTGTTTCAGATTGGGGGCAATCCTCGGCCCATGGATTTCAAAAGGATATTACACATGGTATCCAAGGACGTTATCAAAAAAATATAAAAACATTGAAACATTCAATAAAAATAAAAAACTTTCAAATATCCTTTGAAAAATCTAAAAGCAATCATAAAATATCAAAAAATAAAGAATGATGTCAGCTCTTGGTATCAAACTATTTTGTCTATATGCATGTATGTAGGCAAGGTGAGTCATTGATGAGCCCCCAAGGCATTAGCTTTATCCTTAGGGTCTCATGTCCTAAGACTGATTAAACATTTGGCATTAAACCACTTATCATATCTATCCCTTCATAATAATTAGTCTTATTTCAGATTGGGGGAAATCCTCAACCCATGGGTTTCAAAAGGATCTTACACATGGTATATGAGGACATTATCAAAAAATATTAAAACATCTAAACATTCAATAAAAATCCAAAAACCTTCAAATATCCTTTGAAAAATCCAAAAACAATCATAAAATATCAAAAAATAAAAAATGATGTCAGTTCATGGAATCAAACTATGTTGTCTCTATGTGTGTATGTGGGAAAGATGAGTCATCGATGATCCCCCAAGGCATTAGGTCTATCCTTAGGGTCCATCGTAGTCAAATCTTCATCATAATCCATATGTCATAATAAACCACCACTTGTCATGATCAATTGAACTACATTATCTTTGCATTGTCACGTAGGAAAGGCCATCATCAATGATCCCCTAAGGCATTAGGTCATTCCCCTCAGGGTCTATTACAATAAAATTTTGCATCACAAATCCAAAATTCCAAAATAAAACAATCCTTTGTAAAGAATAAACATGTTGGACACAAAAAAAATACCTTATACAAGAACTGACCTTAACAAATCATAAAACAAAAGCCGAAACTACCAAAACTAGTTCTCAACTAGGCCAATCAATTGCTTACAAATGTTACCTATCTTATCAAAAATTATGTGTCTTCTAGGATTCAAAAAATTATTGAATTTAGACCAAGCATCTTACACAAATGTCTTACTCCTTAAAGCAAACACAATCTTTTGAAAACATATCAAACACTTATCAGTGAACAAAAAAAACCTACATAGTTGTTGAATCATTTGGTATAGTATTAGTCTATCCTATTTGATGTATCTTATGTCATACTCCTAAGCTTCTCAAGGATATCTACAAGTAATTAGAGCGACAATGGTGGATGATGACATTTCTTTATGTTAATTTCTATTTGTGGTTTCTCTTGATAACATGACTGGGGAAACTAAGGTCCTTGTTTGTGATTAGGATTCCATATAGCATAATAAAAATGTACTATGCAAGTCAAAGATCAGATAACACTTTCTTTCAACAAGATTAAAATGCTTTATGATAATTTCCTCACATATTCCTACAAGGTTCTATTGTCACTAATTTGAACTAGGACACTCCTTGTCTGACATGTCTCAATCTTCGACAAATTGATACTAAATGTCACCAAGGTTTGTCTCAACTTGGTATACACTATCCAATTAGATCCATATATCATATCTTTAAGCAAACAAAAACAAAATATTCCTTCATAATTCATGCTTAGGTATGCATACATCCACTTGTTCCATAAACATAAAAAATGCTCTATGATGATAAAATATGCACTGTTGAAAGCTCAAGAAATATCAATCATTACATCAATCTTAATTAGGATGAACGAACTATTTAAAGTGTTCTTTGATCCTTACTAATTATTTCTTCACACTTTACTAATTATTTCTTCACACTAACAATTCTCCTGACAATCCTACAGTCATCTCAGTGGTGTGCTATGACACACAAAAAAATAAAAATGAGCTACATCATCTTACATCCATAATCATATTAGAATATCATAAATATAGCATATACATATAGGTTACATATACTGTATAAGAAAAATATAAAATGATAAATAATATTACATCGCATTTAGAATCATCATCATCCATATGGTATCATATCATATATGGCATAACATGCTTTAAATATATAATTTCATCATCATCTAGAACACATAAGAATTAAATATCCATACATCATGTCATACATATAAGCATTAAAAATATACATGTCTATGTATACAAACATGCCTAGCTTGTGTTGCCCCTATCACCAGATGGAGGCTTCTCCTCTCTATAGCCTAATCTTAATGCTCATTCCCAATCCTTGTGTGAATTCTAACCCTAATGATAGGAAGATGCCCCAGGATAGGACACCCCTCTAGTAATCCATGACCATCAATAGTGTGATCTACTCTAACTCTACAAAATTGGGTGCATTCTCTACTAGTGGCACTATCCTCTCATAAAGATCAAGTTGTAGTGCTACTTGGCCCTATTGGACATATGTAGTGTTTGAGATAAATCTATCATGCCTCCGCTAACTATATCAATAAGCTCAATATCTCTCCAATCAAAGGGTAAACCCACAAAAGTGGTTTACAATTCGAGTGAGGAAGGAAAAGTTCCAAAAAATGACCCCATGCAAAAAAAAATGGTTTTTGAGATTCGAACGAACCCTTTGGCTTGAGCAAACCAAAAAAAGTTTTGAATGAACCCTGGTTCAAGCGAACCAATTAAATGCAAGGTCCCACCATTCCTTCCAAAAAATAGAAAGAAAATAATTTTTGAAAGGGGGTACAAATTAACCTTGGTTCAAGCGAACCCCTGGGGGTTTGAATGAATCCCCCTAGTTCACTTGAACCTCCCTTTTCCCACCTTCTCACCCTTTAGCACCAAAAAAGTCCATAATTTTGCACTTTGAAGCTTGGGTTGAGGATGAAAATGGAGGAGACTTCATGGACCCAACTAGATGATGGTAGTCTTCAAAACAAGCAACCAACGAATATAATTTTAATATGTTTTGGTTTTATTATCTATTTTATTTTTTAGTTTTATTAAACATAGGTTTTTCACCGAAAATCAATCTCTTTGTTCTACACATGTGGAAAAATAGCAGATTATCAAAAAAAATTTGAAAAATATGAGTGCACCAGATATTGAAGTCCTTGATCCAACAAAAAAAATATTGAATTTCAATACATACAAAAAGAAGTAATGTGTTATACGGTCTTCCTACATCTGGATCATAATTTCTTTGACTTCAAAACATGATTAAGGAAAAAATAATCAATAAAATACTATCTATCCAATTGGAAGCACTAGATATCGTAGTTACAAATCTAAATTCAAAAGAATTAGAATTTTATCCTTCATGGAAAAAACGTTATGAATTATACGGTGAGTGTCACTCCTTAAAAATACTATTTACTGAAAAAAATAGTTTTCAGAGGAGATGGAAACATAAGTGCAATCTAATTCCAAAAATTTTGAAAAAAATATATCTAGAATCTACAAACAAAATGTGACAAATCACTAATTTGCATCATCTTCAAATTCTTCACGGTTTAGCTGCTATAGGTGTCCAAAAGTGAAGATTTAGTTAGAAAAAATCATTTCAGTGTCTAGTTTGGCCAAAAATTGTAAACCAATATTGTGGGATCACCTCAAACCATTGCGCTCCGATAACAACCATATCTCGCCCAATCATCAATTGAGCTACCTATTGTTGTAGACCTTGTATCTAAGCTAAAACATCCTAAATTTGTACCTACAATGTTGCTACCTATGGGTCCAGTGGTATCTACTCTACATCCACATCCATAATATCCAAAAAACCCTCCCCAATAGCCATCTCCTTCATACCCTCCTCAATCACTCTCCCATGCGTAGCCTCCTCCTCCATTGTGACATCATCCCCTACTTCCTCCACCACAAACTCCCTAACACCCACATCCATCTCTATGTCTCCTAACACCTCCTCCAACCTAACTTCACCCATTTTCTATACTCTTTGGATCTCCTCTTGATGAGGAGTGACATTGAGTTGTACCTGTGTCACTCTAACCCTATCCTCCTAATGAGGAGCATCTTATCTCTATTGCTTATCCCTCTGCTGCTCACCCTCTCGCCTTGGTGCTTGAGGTGGAAACCCACCTTTGTCCTGCCTACCTCTATCTCCACCCCTACCATGATATTCCATCCCACCATCTCCACCCCGACCTCCACCACCCCCATCATCACTACCATTAGCCCGACCACCCCAATCACCATCATCACCTCTCCCCTATCCTCTCCCTCAGAATCTCCCCCAAGTACCTTTTCCCAACCTCTCTATAGGATCAGGTTGATCTAGATTTATAAAAGGTGTGGGCCTATGTTGGGCCCACCACGCATTGTAATCTATTGTAGTCCCTACATCAACTAACTCAGTAAGGGTGCCCCACTCAATTGGTTGTAATCCATCGATCTCTACAACCACAACCTAGACACTCATCATGGGTCCCCACACAAGAACCTCTTGAGAAGATCAAGCAAACTCTACGATACCAACAAGGACTCCTTGTTGCTCTCTGAACTGTCTCAACACATGCTCTATAAGATGTCTCTCAATAATGTGTTGAGTCAGTATAGTAAGACCAATCAAATATTGGGTTTGTTGACAATAAGGAAGATGCTCCACATCATCATCCTAGATTGGGAAATCTTTGTATGGTCTCCATGTAAATACATCAAGAGTATCAATACCATGATGCTAATAGCCCACGTCACCAACCCAGATCTGTGTGATGACACCTCCATATATGTATACATATGGCAATCCTAGTGCTATGTATCTTTCTACTGGTGGCACATATAAATAGCTATGTGCTCCCAAGCCCAAACCATAAGCAATGTAGTATCGTAGCTTCAGATAATCTTAGCATCTCGATATGCCACATCATGAATTTTGAAGTAAATCCTAGCTACTAAACAAGGACCCCAAGCATAAACAATGGCTTTATCCATCATGACCTCAAACATTTGACCCCATTCGATAGGAAATCCATGGCCTCAATGATCAGGAATAATGATGCCACCAATCACATTGCAAATAATAAATATGAACTGATCATATTTTTCAACAAGTGTATCCCACTGAATCTCATAGTCCTTAATGCCAAGAGCTAGGTTGTCAGTACCAAAGACTCTCTGTAAGATAGCCAACCCACGATTAGGATCATAGACAACGCGCTTACCATGAATGGGTAGACAAAGAATATGCTAGATGTCCTCCAAAGTCACAGTGGTGTCTCCTGTGGGTAAGTGGGATGAACTGGTCTCCCTGTGCCATCACTCTATTAAAGCAATAAGAAGACATTGGTTAGCTTGAATGATGGGCATGAAAGTAACATGGTATAATTTGAGGGAATATAGTGTATCCCTCTCTTCATCTCCTAGATGATCTCACAATTTGAAAGAAGCAAGATAACTCGAGTATATATTGGTGGCAATCGCACCCACACTCACAAAAAGCACATTTCATTAATCAAGATGTCTAACTAAGCTTATCAGACATTTTATATAGAGAAAAAAATATCAAAAATTGACTCAAATTGGCTAACAGTCAAATGTGTCGCAATGTCATACAGATGTGGCTCACACATACGACTCACTTTGTAATTGCAAATAGGCTAAGCAATTGTGGCATACTTTCATGCAAATGTGTTGTACGAAATCAATTGTGTCATTCCATCCTACATATATATGTTGCACCACAACAGATGCAGTGCACAAAGAAATTGCAAGCAACTTAACATTTGTGGCTCTATTTTATAAACGTGTCACACTTCACACATGCAGTGCACAAGACCACACATGTGACAAACGTGATAGTAGATGCAACACCAAAACAACACCACATTTGTTTGCTCTTCTTCAATCCCTAATATACACTAAAAATTTCATGAAAAATGAGGAAAGGAAAGGGTACATATTGTGTGCCTTGAGCCCTCTAGCCATCGCAAGGACCTAACTTGATATCCACAATGCACAACTAGGGGAATATGCGACATCTTTATAGAAACTCCCTCAAAAAATCTCCTCTCAGAGCTCTCAAACTCCTAAACACAAAATACACAAATGAACTTTTTGCACCCCCTAAAGCCTATTTATGGACTTTTAGGGTGGGATTTTGCAAAACCTTTATAACTAGGTGCATCAACTTCAAACTTCAAATGCAAATACAAATAGCTTTGAGGTCTTAAAATCAATTTTTTTTGCTACCAACATACTCATCACTATAAAAATGACTTGTCAGAACAATTTCCCAAAAGTTTTGAATTTTTTTCAAGGGGGCATCATCCTATCTTGCCGTCACCAAGGCATACCAGGGCAACTCGTAAGCATAGATTTCTTTTTTTTCTTTGATATAACGCTATAAAAATGCATTTTATCAAAGAGGGGAAAAATATAGATACCCTAAATTGTCTTGATGTGTGAGGAACACCTTTTTACTAAATTTCACTATTCTTCCCTAATGATTAAATAAGACCTTATTATTTAATTATTATCAATTTTCATATTCTTCTATTAATTAAGTAATTTTACATTATGTAATTAATTCATTCAAATTCATCATTTCTAACTAATTAAATAAATTTAATTTATTTAATAATGTCCTAATTAAACATTATTCTTCCTCATTAATTAAATAAACTTTATTTATTTAATTATATCACTAACTTCACTTATTTTTCTATTTTAATTAAATAGTTATTAGTAATTATTTAATTAAATCAAATACTCTTCTTATATTAAATAATTGTTACAAAGTATTTAATTAAACCACTTTCCCACTTTTAGATTAAATAATTAAATTAATTATTTAATTCTCCAATATTCACTCAACATGATCTATTAATAAATAAACTTTTGTTTATTAATTCAATCTTTTTTTGCACATTCCTCCAAAGGTTAATTAATTATCCTCACACAGTTTGACTGATCAATCGTTGTGTGCTTCGTTTCCTATTAACTCTAACTTTGGGTATAATTCCCAGTTTACACCATTAATTATAATGCTTCTTTGTTTGTATCATTTAGAGGTCATTCAGTGTAGTTAAATACTATTAATTATAATATTTATTTGTTTATATCATCTAGAGTTCATACAATGTACTTAAATACTATTTATTATAATATTTCTTTGCTTATATCATCTAGAGGTCATACAATGTACTTAATTATTTGTTTATATCATCTAGAGTTCATACAATGTACTTAAATACTATTTATTATAGTATTTCTTTGCTTATATCATTTAGAGGTCATACAATGTACTTAAATACTATTAATTATAATGATTCTTTGCTTATATCATTTAGAAATCATACAATGTTTTTAAGTAATGTTAAGTATAATTTTTCCTTGCTTATGTCATTTAAAGGTCATACAATGTACTTAAATAATGTTAATTACATTTTTTAATTACAACTTTTCCTTGCTTATATCATTTAGAAGTTATATGATGCACTCAAATACTATTAATTATAGTGTTTCATTGCTTATATCATGTGATGTACTTGTTCTAGCTCTAAAAGAGGCTCCTTCCCCTATTGAGGACATCCGCTTATGACATAAGCTTATGAGGACATCCGATATTGTTACTCAGATTTGTTAAAAGTCAAATCATTAGCGGCTTTGTTTGAAGAGGAAAAGATTGATAAAACAGCAAGTTACTTGACCAAAATTCACAGTAGAAGAAACAAAATCAGCAAAGAGATTGAAAACAACAGCAAGTAGTTTGGTGCAGCGGTTTTGTTGTTTTGGCAAAGGCGGTTTTCCGGTTTTTATCTCTTGGGTCCCATAGACTGGCTGGTCTCGCGGACGTAATTAAAATCATTCATTCATTCATTCATTCCCCTATTCCCTTGAATTTGATCCACAACATTCAACACCAGTCTTGCAACTTGCATGCATCTGGTAAGTTGGCCACCATCTAATCAAGATCAAGACAGAACAGTCGTGCAAATCTTCTCCATGTGGGACAGGGTAACAAGATTAGAAAAAACAAATCCACCATTCACACGGTTTTCTTTAAATTGGTTCTTATGGAGATGTGTCTAATCTTGTCAATCGTACGGTCATATTGTGGACCAGCGTTGTATTGCTAAGAGAAGGAATATTAGGGCAAATGAGTCCATCAACTTTAGTCCAAGAGGTAAGGGTGTCTCTTTAGTACCGTACCCAATATTGATAGCTGTTATTCTCTACTACTCCTCCTCGACCATAGTACGGATGTCACGAAATTGTTCTTTGCAATTCAGAGAGTCAAAAAAGCTAATTTCTTTACCCTTATTTTTCTCGGCTGGCCTGAATTATTGTTTGATACCATGCACGCAGATCGAATGAAGGGAGAGGCGTACAAAGAGTACGTTTTTAATTGGAATTCTACTCATGTGCTCTCGTGAAGCTTTTTTGTTTCTCATGACATATAGTAACTGATAAAATACGGGAAGTAGACTGGTTGTCATTTCCCAACCTGTAATTGTTTTGGTCTGTGATTTCTTTTGAATGGAAAGAATTTGAACAGCTTACTTATCCCATATATCTAAGATTTTAGATAAGAACTGATTTGTGGTTTATTTTCTTTCAATTGGCTGTTCATGACCATCAAACCAATCAGTCCGTGAAAGCAACAGATTTCAGATTTTAAATTCTAGAACATTTGTTTTTAGTATTCAGATTAAAAAAAGTAGGGTTGTTTTATGGAGAGAGGTTTTCTAAAATATCTTAGTTCGTACTGTTCTGAAATTTTAAGAACTTTTATAAACATGAGATCTCGTGAATTTTTTTAATAATGATCAAGGTTAAAACTTTAAAGATGAAACATTTCAAACTCAATTGTAATTTTTTTATGTGAAATCAACCAAAAGAAAGCATGATTTGTTTAGGTAGTGGGTCTTTTTACCAATTATCAGGTAGTGGGTCTTTTTACCAATTAACTTGCAATGACTTTTGATGGATCACAGCAAACTCCATTCATTACACTTTTTTTGTTTTTTAATTAGCCAAAAGAAGTATTGATGGAAGGTTTTGGCTGTATTACAACAGATCAGCTTTCACGAAAAGGAAACAGATATCGTGGACGTAGAGGAAAGACAAGTAAGTAGAGTTACATAATGAGACACAGCTTTATGGGAATATTCGAGATACTGTAGGTGGTAGCAGACAAAATTGCTGCCATTATTTCACATCAATTGAATGAACGATTGCTAAATCTCACTGACAAGAACAAGTCTAAGGAGCATCTAGAAAAGTGGGGATTTTCAAAGGTAAAAGACAATGATGTCCATGTGAAGAAAATGGTATGAATGTAGGTTTTGTTACCCACAAATGCGGCTCTCATTGAAGGACGTTTATAACAATTACAGGTACAAATTGACCTCTTGACGGCAGGTTTTCGAAGTGAGGTCAGGTTTTTTTCCACTATTACAGGCTTCATGAATAGGGGTTGCTTTTTAAACCAATTTTGTCTGCTCAATAAGGCTAAACTTTGATAAGCCTGTTTAATTCTACACTTGATAAAGTAACCAAAATCAAATATTTAGGGTTTTTATAGTAAATTTATAATTGTTTTTGTTACAATGATATGGAAGCACAAGTCTTAGGTTGAAATCTCTTCAATTAAGCGTGAAAGACTAAAGGGGTATCCATTCCCCAAAGTCACCCATGGCATAATTTTGGTCTCATCCCTAATGCCACAACAGAGGAGCCCCTCTATGACCAAATAGTGATAAGTTTCCTCCCCTCACTCTAGTTAATTCTCCTCCTGGGATTACTAGCTAGTCATTTGAGGAAGTATGAATTATTAAGGACTATGTTGGTAATGATAATCTTACTGCCTAGGAACCCATTCTTGATGGTGTTTATGTTTGAGACTTCATATTGCCTAGACTTCAAGGTGTGACTACTTCTACCCTTTTTAATGATATGTGTATATTTGAAGAATTTTATAGTTAAAAACTAATGTTAATTTTAGCAAAAAAATCATACAAGATGATAATACAATGAAATCTACAATCTTAAGTGTGATTAGAGGACAAAAGAATCTAAATTCACATTAGAATCATCTAGGCTATCTTCATGATTGAGAATATTATCTTTGATTAATCACTAGATTTATAAAGTTGATCTAAAAGATGGGTTGGCCTACGTAAACATTACTCTGGTGTTATAGTAAATCCCCTATAGGTACTTTTAAGTATTTCCTATCATTGCAAGCATTCAAATACTAGAGGTCATGGTGAAATTTTTCTTAGGAGATTACATTTTGACAGGTCATTCTTGCAAGTTACAAATCAACCCCATCATAATGATCAATTCCATGGTGATTAAGTTTAATTTTGAGAGGCCAAATTTAATTCACAATGAATTCTAATCTTGTTTTAACAAGGTTCTATTCATCAATCAAAGAGCATTAAATGTTTATGTTTGAATAGTTAAATTTTATAAGATATTAACATTAATTATTCATTATTTTTTAAAAGGGGTAAACACTTTTGACCCAGAGCTATGAATTGGTGAGGTCACAAATGAGGGACCTCATCCCTAATATAAAAATTCAACAATAACACCCCAATGGGATTTGAACCTTGATGGCAAGAACAACATCATAACTTAACCATCACACTATGTCACTATTATCTATTCATCCTTTTTTCAAAGCTAAGTACCCCACCCATGTTGATTTTGTTTCTAAAATTAGCAATTTAGTTTATTAAAACTCACATCTTTAAATAAATATGAGTTAGTTATGTAATTATCATTCACATTTATTTAGTTAGTCTTAATTTATATAAAAGGTATTTTTATTCCCTTATGTAATTTATGGGGAACTTGAGTTTCTCTTACACTCTATTGATTTTATCTTAGGATGTGGCCTTCATTTTAATTAGGGTTTCAAATATGATTTTATCCTTTTATTTCAATTTTCCTAGGGTATGGGAAATACCTTTATTTCATATGTTGGCATGCTTTGATTAGGGTTTGTTCATGCATGTTAATATCTCTTTCATTGCACCTTCCCAGTCTTGGATAGTTTTTTCATAGGCCATTTTCCTTGGCTAATATATGTATGCATATATATTTGGTTTTGATATGTATCTATCCTTTGTGACACATCATCCTCCCATCCTTGATACCCTTGTGACATTTTATCATTTGGGTGAGGATTTTTTTTACATGGAGATACACTTCACTTTTTCTAGAGTTTATTGAAATGGTTATTGATCGTCCTTTTATTTTATATATACTTCACTTATCCATGAGGCCTAATTATATTGATTCTATGTCATGTGATAGGGATGAGTATACACCTAATGATGTTTTATATTATGACTTATGATGACTAATCATGTACATCACATGTTTTCTCTATCAATAGATCCATACCTCTCATGATTATGTCATGCCTTATGGTAATACTTATCTATCCCTTCATATGGATGTTTGTGATATTATTAAACCTTATACACTATATGATGATTATGATGGGATTATATATAAGGAAATATACAACATTTCCTAATTAATCCTATGAGGAGAGTATTAAAAAAATTCTAATCTAACTAAATTCTAGCAAAATTTTAGCATATAAACAACACTAAGAAAGGAAATAGAATATAAGAGATAAGAAAAAGAATAAACATTTAGTTAGATAACCAAAAAGTGACATGGATATTTCCTATGAAAGCTATAATAATGGAAAATTTAACCTAGAAAAGCACCAAATTTAATGTATTAATCATCAAAAAATACTTACAATACAATGGAAATCATTGTGCTTCACATGAGATCTACTTTATTGACCAAGAGGAATTTTGACAATATACCCATACATAATTTAACATGAAATTTAATATATCCATCAAAAATCGCATATATAACCAAGGAGACATGTGAAACCAAGAATGGTATTCTAAAACCATGGGTGAACCAAAGACAAGTCAAGGTAGTCCAAATTCAACCTAAGTGTAACTTCTCCATAAATAGAATGTAGCTCCTAGTTGATTTTTTACTCCCAAGACCAAGTGGGTTCAAATTATCTCCTAATAATTCTATTTATTTTTAATAATGTCAATTACACGCCTCTTACACATGAATATAAATAACTAGTCATTTTTTTAAGCCAAAAATATATATAGTAAGGATTACAAAAGCTAGCATTATATCACCAAACTAAGTAATAAACTATTGTAATAGGCCTTTCAGACTGCAAGTATTACATGCCATTGCAGCTTAAATTACATATATGCATGGTTTTTTGAAGATTTTACATAATTTTTCATGAAGCCATAGAGAGAGGACAAAAATTACAGACCATAGGTGAATGACTTGAAATTACTAACAGGACACAAAAACTTAATTACTTCGTAAAAAAATTATAAATTGTTGCAACCTTACTCCTCCATGTGTGAGGAAGCCATTGAGTTTTCTCCAACTTGCTCAGAGGATTCTTCAACATGCACCAATGATAGGAGAATTGGTGGAATGGGCTCTCCTATACGTGTGTTACCATGGCTTGCGTGAGAAATCAAAAATTTCACTGCAAAAAACCTCTCCTTGAACCTTGCATCCATCTCCAGACAAAAATAATTTGCATTCATTTGGAGGGCTCTTAATAGAATTCTTTCATTGTTCCTCTCAAAAAAAAATTCATAGCATCATAGATTTCCATGAATGCCATCCTCTTTTTCAAGAATTTCCTAGGAAAGATACCACCAATAAGCCCTTTACCTTTGAACAAATCATATTGTTGGACCCTCTTAAGTAGAGCATTCTCAGAAAGGAACTGGGGTTTGATAATCTTATTTGCAATATACTCCAGTGAAGTATAAGACTGCAAGATATCTAGGGTATTTGATAAGAAAATTGAAAGCACCTGAGACATGAAGAGAAGATGAGCAACTTGTGGACTGGTGACTTCAACTCCTAAAACAACATGCACACACTCCTCAACACTAGGACAGTCAAGCATGAAAATTACCTCCAGGTTCGAATGGCTCAAGAAGCCTAAAAATGGATGCTCCCAAGCATGTACCTTCATTGACACCCTAAAATTCTAGGGCCTATACTCCATTCCACACACCTGAACTTGTGAATACACAACCCTTCCAAAAATTTATATGCCACAATATGCAGAATGTAGGAACTTTGGGATGTGATATTCCTATGGCAACATCAATTTAATAACCTCCAACCAATTACTCGAGAAAATCACCATGCAAGAAGTGTTATAACAAGTATTCCTCCCATATTTTCATGCATGAATGAACTTGGATTAACAAGAGCCTTCTGCCTTGTGGCACATGTTTTTTTTTCAAAGTGATTTCAGCTTAAACAAAATCTGCAAGGTGATCAATTCATTATGAACCTAAGTGTACCTGCACACATAACACATGTTAGATAATACTACTCACATATTTTCAAATGTAAGCTTCTAGTAAATGAGCTTGTAAGAATATTATGGTAGCATGCTTAGTAATTTCATCCAATGATTTGAGTTAACCATTAGCAACAAATACTTCAAACACCTACCAATGAAGACCATATCATTAACAGTCCTTTCATTTAACCACTTGAACTAATTGTAGGTATATTTTCATATGCTACAATCACAACATGATGTGGAAATGCAGTAAATTGGCCACTAACATTTGATATTACCACCTCTTGTGCATCACATCCCATATTCATGAGACAATCAACCACTTTATTTCCTTCTCAATAGGGGTGCTGGCAAGAAGTTGAGCCCACTTTTTGGCAAAAAAGTGGAAGTGTTTTCCCTAATTTTTAGAATTTGACACATCTGACCTTAAAATTTGAAGCACTTAGAGACGAAATCTTCAAAAAAGTCACTAATCATAAAATGTAGTACTCGGAGTCTAGTTTCCAAATATGTAATTTATTTCAATACCCAGATGGTACAAATTGAGTTTCAATAGGCGTTTCTAAAAACCACTATTTAAAAGTCACTTTTTACCATACCATGCACATGTACGCCATCCATATTTTGACCTAAATTATCATATTTTTCTAAATCCTTTGAAGAAAATATTTGTGACTCACTGAAGCATGTTTTTGATATATTTTTGTAATTTTTTATTAAATATATTTTTTTTTGTTAAATTTTTATCAGCCATATTTGTTGTTTTGAAAAATCATCATGTACGTCATGCATAAGATGACCTAAACTTATAATTTTTTATTTTTTAAAAAAATTGAAAAGAATTTTCTGAAGTACATTCTTGTGCAATCTTTCATGAAAATGTTATGTTGATAAAAAGTTATTAAAATAGTAAAAAACCCCTGATATTTAAAGTTTATGGACCAGTTTCATCATAAATTAATTGAAAAATAGAAAAAAAAATCCAATTGTAAATTTTTTTACATATTTGGAATCTGCATTGTCTCATCTATAATGGGTTTTAATCTCATCGAAAGATTCTACAAAAAAAGTCATCAGCCATATGTCCAAACTTGGTATTTTTATCTAACATTGTTTTTGACCTTCAACTTGCAGGTCAAACCAGGTTGAAGGCCTAGGTTCAGATTCCCAATGCTTTTCCTGAACCAAAATACAAGCCACAAACCCGACCACAAAGCAAATCCAATTTAATTTTTTTAGAAACGGGATTCCGTTTACAAAAGGATATCTCATTTTGTAAATCAAGATCTCATTTCTTAATATTAAATGCGGTGACCATTGACAGGGAAACGAGATCCCGCTTTATAAATGGGATCGTGTTCCTTTGTCAATGGTCCTCACATTTAATATTGGGGAATGGGATCCCGATTATAAAATAGGGTCCCGTTTGTTTTTAACCATTTTTTTAAATTTACTAGAAAAGTTTATTGTGAAGTCTGTAACTTCACATGTATAGCCGAGTGCGATATATTGGGCTATTTTTCATCAACGTTTGTCTTTACAGGTGGTGAACTTTCATTTTGGATTGATTTTTCAAAGGAGGCATCATGTAAACCATTTTTGAAGTGGAATTGTGTTAGTTTTGTACTCGTTTGGAGGAACAAAAGGTCTTCAATTTGCAATATGGATTGAATTTTTCAAAGGAGGCATGAAGAAAATAGTTTTTTAAGTGGGATTTTGCTAGTTTTCTACTTGTTTTGAGGAACACAAGAGGAATAATTTTGTCCTTATAGGTCTTCAACTTCCAATTTGGATTGAATTTTTTGAAGAATTTCACTATTAACATTCATTTTGTGCTTGGGAATTTTATAATCCTTGGGTTCCTGAAGCTTGTAATGCAAGAGGAAAGATAGGAAGACATTGACTCAAGAAATGGAAGCAACAGAGAGAAGGGAAGTGCTCCAAAAGACAAAGAGAAAGAAGAATGAGAATTAAATCAATGAATGATGGTGGAGCAACCAATTCAACAACTATTGAAGATGAAACATTGAGGATACCATGGTTGTAGATGAAGCTAATTTGCAAGGAGTCAATTTGGAGAAGAATATGATTATACAAACAAGTCCTACTATGTCTTCAAATCCCTCTTTGAATGCTATGGAGAATGTTTCAATATGCACAAATCTAGGTACGTCTTCAAATCCACATGTTAGTGAAATGGTAAATTTGTATGTAGAAATTTTACAAGATGTTGGACTTAACGATGTTGGCATTGACAATATTCAGAGAGATGAAAATTTTATAGAATTTGTTGAAAACAAAAAAGAAAAATCTTTTGTTGCAAATGAAAATCAAAATCTTGTTGAAAAATGAAATGAAAAAATATTTTGTTGAAAATGAAAATGAGAATTATCCTTTCGCTGAAAATTAAAAACAAAACGCCGTTGATGAAAATGAAAATGAAAACAGCTTTGTTGATGAAAAATGTAAATAATTTTGAAATTTAAAATGAAAATAAAAAATAAAAAATCTAGAATGTGATGTTGGATTTTAATGAAAATACTTTTTAAAAAATTGAAGTGATGTTTTGATAATCTTCCGTCGTGATTTCTTGAGGAAAATAAGGAACACATGCTTAATAGAATATACAGTACCCTTTTTATCATAAAAACTTGCATTTTATCATTAATTAATTAATGCAATTGATGAGAATGCAAAAATGAGAAAAATAATGAAAAGGTTGGGATTTTTATTAAACCAAAAAGAAAAGATCAATCATTAAAATATGTTATGTCTATCGCCATAGTGCCATTAAATCTATTGGGAAAATAAAGATAAAAATGCAGCAAAGAAGAGCTATAACAACTACCTTTATAGTTGGCTTTCAAAGAAACTTTGAATAAAAGAATGGTGGGCAATATTAGTGAAGTTTTGGGGTAAATACATCCTAGAACATTACAAGAGTGGCAAAAAGAAGAGAAAGTATAGGTGAAAATGATCCCGCCAACCAAATGCTGGAGTTTTAGTGGTCGAATTCCTGGTCTTAGAAATTGAATGTTGAAATCAAATCTTTGATCAAAAAATATTGGCATGATAATACTAGGGTTTCATCTAATGCTAGAGACGTTTTAAAATTAAGGGTGGGGTCCAAAGTTTGTGATCCTCACCCAAAACACCTATTAGATACAACACAAATTGAATTTTATAGAAAATTTGGTAGTGATTCAGTGTTACCTGGTAATATTAAAATAAGTCAATCTTTGAAAAATGTAAACCTCGGTATGTAAAAATTCATAAGCAAAAAATATCTTGTTATTGTAAAACGCATGTTCAATTTCGTTATTTTTATGATGTTTTTCGATATATACGTTGTACCTTGCATACTAAGATGATTATACAGGAATGTGGTATTAATATGCCACCCAAAGTAATAAGGGGTTTACATCAAGTTTGTTTTGTGAAAAATCTAATGATAAATTATTTTATTTAAGTTCTTGTATTTCTCGACAATGCATTAACTGTGGAAATCTTTCATTTTTAAGAATTTGTTTGCATGAAAGTGTTGATCATGATTTTGGACAACAATTAGTAGATGTCAAAATATTTAAGAATGTTCACTATTCTTTAAAAGATGGAAACATAGGAAAGCATATCAGGATTTAGTTACGCGTGTCAGTATACATTCAAGGAGTGAATTTAAGAATAAGATTGTACCAAAATATGTCATGCACTCAACATGCTTGATGTATTTGATGGGCCAATTTTGCATATGTAGGAAACACATTTCAATTGGTACCATACTTCTCAAAGTGGGTTGATTTTTGGGAAAAAGTATACCCCAGTCTCAGAAGAGGAAATCAATCCATAGTATTATAATTCATGCAAGTAGCTATGTTTTTCCATATTGTTTATATAAATTCAGATGATAGCACAAAGGATGATAGAAAAGTTTTGAGGGAGTATAATTTTTATTTGAGTGACAACTGGTTACACTCGTTAGAGTTTGTCCAATATTGTTT
This sequence comes from Sequoia sempervirens, assembly GCA_007258455.2. Lineage (NCBI taxonomy): Eukaryota > Viridiplantae > Streptophyta > Pinopsida > Cupressales > Cupressaceae > Sequoia > Sequoia sempervirens. Next base: position 433,670,638 of record VDFB02047230.1, on the reverse strand, counting down.
CAATATATTTTATAAAAAAATTAAGAGAAAGAGGAATCCAGATGATAGAACACCTCATATCGTGAAGATAATTATAACGGGCTGTCTGGAATGCTCAAATGTTCTATTGGTTGCTAGGGGTTCACAAGGAACTTAATCTCCAACATATGGAGTTTCTTTTTTGAAGTCGGCATGAAAGGAGAACACAGATGGAGTTGGTGCGTCAAAAAGAATTTTGCTAGAGAACAATAAACTCCAAAGATCCATGTGGGATTGTGGATTGGTGTAATACAAGATTATTTGCACCTGGTTCGAGTGAGTACTCTACAGTTCATCGATTCTTTTGGTTGGTTGAAGAAGAGAACATTGTACCTAGAGTTGACTATGAGACAATTAGTGGATCTACTAAATGGAATTCATTTAGGAGTTTGACAGCAAGCACATGGATTATCTAGACAAGGGAGCTTGTATGTTTTTTCTAGTTTTGTATCTGAGGAGATTGGGAAGCATGTGAAAATACATAATGGGTTAAACAGTGGGAGCAAAGATTGTTGACACCTGTACAGGCACATGATCAATATGAAAGAATTATTGAAGAAAATGAGATCAAGTACAACTAAGACCTCATGAACATGTTTCGCACTTAGCCAAGAAAGTAATTTAATTCAATTTATTTCATTTTATTTCACTTTATTAAGTTATTTTGGTAATACTAAATTATTTATATGGATATTCACAAGTTATTAAATCAAAATTTGTTTGTAGGACATGTGTAGTTGTTGCACCTGAGGGGAATGAAGAGCAAATAGAATATTCGTTGGCTCGCTGTGTGGAAACTAAACATAAGTTAATAGAACCTTGAGAAGATGATGATGGATTTCATTATCCAACAAGTTTGGTGATCCCCTTTAGACATCTTCTTAAGCAAATTTTGATAACAAGTTTTTTATCCCCTTAAGCAATTTTTTAGAAAAATTCTTTGATCCCCTTAAGAAAATTTTGAGAACTTATTTGATGATGGTTTTAATGTTTTCCAATAGGATTGTTGGTGGTTGTTGGAACATGGCTACAAAAATACCTAACAAGGAAGAATGGTTTACCTGCATTCAAAGACTATGAAACACATAAAAAGATTATACATTATTCACATTTGGTGGTGGAAAAAATATAAAACTAGAACGGTATCATGGAAGACCTACAAATAAAGTGTTATGAAATAATTTCTATGGAAGAGTAATGAGACAATCATAGATGCATTACAAAAAAGAGAGGATATAGATGGTACACAATGGAATAAGTAAATACAAAATATAGTTTTATGAATTCAAAATTATAATTGTAACTATACTAATGTAAGTTAAACAATTCCCACAATATAAATGTACCTACTCCCTAATCTATATGCCTATATGGGAGGAGTGCTCAAAACCCTCAAAGGAATCGACGTGGAAGTTGATTGCCCCCCAAACCAACATAAATATTTTGTTCTCATGTTCAAGGATTCAATTATAAATTTAAAACTCAAGTTAAAAATCATTTCATATATAATTTAAAAAATCAAAATCAAAATACCCCATAAGGGTTGCCAACTAGGACTGGTGTCGATGTATGTACTCATGGAGAGGATGATTGCCCCATTGTTAGTGTCATTTTTACACCAAACATTTTGATTGTTAAAATGTATTGCAAACTTTTCTTTGATTTATACATTCATCAAAAAAATTATAAAATGAACATGTAGATGCATATTTATACCTGTGTCACAGTGTCCTTAGGGTGATGGTCTATTGTAAGAAATTCTACAAATGAACTGATGCGACTAGATGAACCACTAGAATCTCCACATCCACCAGAACTAGGTGTGGCCTGATCAGGTCCATAGCATAATTGATGGAAAATAGTACATACATGTGGGACCCTTGACACTCCTGGAGTGGTACTCGGACCAGCTCCATAAAACACTCCTCCATCATCGTCATCTCTATGCTCCCTACTTGCTATTGC
>VDFB02047230.1:432915290-433056194 GCA_007258455.2 Sequoia sempervirens | reverse complement strand
TTATACTCTTTTCACTGGAATATTTAAGCTTGGTCATTCTATTAAGGAGAAATTTTAAGGTATCACCCATCTCAACCAAGTTTCACTATAATTTGTATGTTTATGAGTTCATCACCCATAATGTCATCCTCAACGTCTTTATTCTCCTTATTAGTAACCTCATCCTAATCCTCAAGATCCTCTTCATCCTTATTGGAGGAAATTGACATAATGTACTCAAAATAAATAAGTTAGATTCTAACTCCCATTCATCCTTAGAAGAGTCTTCCTCAATGATTTTTGAGTTATATGAAGGGGATAAAACATAGTTTATCTCTTGCATAAATAATTCACCTATATATTGTTCTCATTTCTACCAACAAAGAACCTCCCACCATTAATAGAATTAGAAGTTTTGGCATGCCTAGAAGACCTTCTCCCCCCTTTAATTTTCTTAGAATAAAAACCTAAATTATCATCATTCTCTTTGAAATATTGAGGCATGAAGGTTGAAGCAATAACAAGGTTAGTAGTATAAAATTTTATTCTAATTTTTTTGTGGAACAACACTAGCTTTAGAAGGGGATCCCATATTAGTTTAATTCTTTTTTAGAGATATCAATATTTTTCCAGGGCATTCAAATCCACTCCTTTTTATTTTATTATCCTTCTATGAGCATGGGCACTTAACATAGGACTAGTGCTATCGATGCCAACAATAGTAGGATTAGGGGACACAAAGTGGCTAGATTCAACTTGAATAGTGGAATGTTTCTTCTTACCCTTACTTATGAGATTAGGAGCTTGAGAATTATTAGCAGAGTCAAAGGAAGTGTTCAAATTAATGGCAGGATATTTAGGTTACTCTTATTTTTACCTTTACCACTATTGTTATGGTTAGAACTGTTAGTAGGGGTTCTTAGTGAGAAATGGGTTTTACATTGATATAAAAAATGAGGAGAATATAAGGTGTTCATATAAGTCCATACTAATAAATATAATAAATTAAACCTTGATTAAGTAGAGGGGAATACCCATTCTTAATATGACATTCCAAGGATGATAGAAAAAAGAAAAGGAAAAATTATCAAGTTATTGTGCCTAAAATGATCCAAAAGAGGGAAGTGATATCCATGAACAACAAAAAAGACACCTTTGAAAGTAAAGTACTTAGTTAGATACCAAATTATACTCACCCAAGGAAAAGGTAGAGCTTCCCTCTCATACCCATTCTAAGGGCTAACCAAGGACTCACCCTTCTCTAGGAAGGAGTCAATAAATTCTCTCTTTATTTCTCTCTTGGTGTGACAACTTTCTACCTTGGAAAATCAATCCCATAGCTTGGCTTATCATTAATTCAATAACTATGAACCTTATGCCTCCAATATTGACCTATCTTTTATCCCAAGAGTTGAAAAATTGATTTGGAAGGAATTTATCATAACCATCAATTTCTTAGAAATATTCAAAATTTAATCAATTTTTTCAAATTTATGTGAGAAGAGGGCTCTACCCTAACTTGCTTGTCTCCTATTTTAATCTAGGAACAAAGAAAAATATTTTTGATTAAGGTAAAACAGGTTTTAAAGGGACCTGAAACCCTTATGCAAAATGTAGGAACAAAGAACAATGTTAATAATATAAATGCAAAGGATAAAAAACAAGTTGTGATGGAAACACAAAATTTGTTATTAAAACTTGGATATTTATGAAAATTATAACAGTTTTAATGATTCCATCATATGAATATTGGTACTTTCAATTGGAACTCATGATGGGTTCAACCATTTGACTAACAACTTGAAGGATACAAACAAATTCATCCTTATTCTACACAATTTTAGTCATAGCCCTTACATGAATGACTTGAAGGGAGAATTCGAACTAGTTATTGTCTCACACATGTATGTCTTTAAACAGCAAATTCTTATAATAGATAAAACCATAATTATCATATGGATTGAAGGACACCAAGTTATTAGAGTAAGTGTTAGTCATGACCAAGAAACCCATTGTTCAACCACATAATTGAGAATTGTGTTAAAAATAGGGGTCAAGAGATCTTTAATATTTGTCCAATGGGTCTAACTCTCGACCTCAAGCCTAGTGTTTTCTAGAAAATCAAGAACATTATTTACTTTACAATATATATGATGAATTTTATAATTTTTGAAATGGTTCAATAATATCTTGACCTTCTCAATATAGTTTCTTATTTTATATTATGGTGGTTCTTCATTCTTTATTAATTATATAATAATTTTGAAATCCCCCTCTATTTCAAGTTGTTGAATACCATGATGTAAAGCTCTTTTGATCTTCCACTATATATCCATCACTTCCGCCTCATTATTATTTTGATACCAATATAACTAGCCTATATTTCAAACATGATACATTTGTCTTCCCTAATGATATCACTGATAGATTTTATGTGAGGATTTTCTTTTTGACAATCATCAAAGTTAAGTTTCATCCAATCCTCTTGAGGAAATTTCCACTTTGTATGTTTTTTGATCAAGATATTTTGAAATCCAATTTTAAATAAGTCCCTATTAATACCCCAATTCTTACATATTTTGATCTCTTGGGTTGTGGGTTATTTTTTAGGTTTTTTGATATTAACAATATTCACATTCTCTTAGATGTATAAAAAATATGAAAGAAGTTCACGAAATCCTTGTTAATGTCTCTACAAAAATTGTTTTTCATTTCTTTTAAAAGAGCCCGAGTAACGTGAGAGGGAGCTTGATTCCACAATTATCTTTTGATAGGGTGCTTAAAGGGAGAATTTCCATTCTATTCCACAAAAAATTCTAAATTCTTTAGGCATTGTCCACTAGATCTCAAAATTAGTGAAAAAATCCCACACTTCCTTGGAAAATTGCAATGGAGAAGTAAATGGTTAATTGTCTCTTCATGAGATAGGAACATTAGGTATCTATTAGGAACATTGAATCCACATTTGAGAAAATTATCCTAAGGATATTATTATGATTAGCAACCCACTCTATGAAGTTAATTTTTAGAATAGTATATGATTCTAGATAATCCTCCAATAACAATGGGAGTTTGAAACATTAGTAACCAAATTGAAACTTTAAGCAATAATATAACTCCTAGAAGAGTGGGAAGTTCATATGAATTCATCTTCCCTACGTTGATAGAAGAAGGTGAAAAAGATAAGGCAATGTTAGATGCCAACAATTATGTCTACCATAATGTTCCCCTCAACAAAAAAAGTTCTAAAAATCCTCCCACTTCCTCATGTGGCCATCATAGTCAACATAACTTTCTAAGAGGCTCCCAAAAAATATAGATAAAGGCTGCATCAATCTATAGTAGTAATAGTGACAAGCAAGGTGAGAAACATCTAGCCAAGTATCCTGCTATAAATTTATTTTTTCCTATTACCAACTTTACATATTATACCTTTCTTGAGCAACCCTCCTATTTTCATCAAGCTATTCTTGACTATAGATCCTTGGGGAAGATTGGGGTCATTTAGGAGGAAAATAGTGTCTTTATTTTGAAAGTATTTAGCCTTCATCATTAAAGGCTAATACTTATAATTTTAGCTAGAATAAATTTATTAAAATTTTGGATGCTTCTAATCCCTAACCTCCCATTTTCCTTCTTTTTTTTAAATAGTTTCCAAACTAACTGACACCAACATATTCTTTTCCTCCATCCTTGCCCATTTTAAAAATATTTAATCTATTATTTTAGCTATGTTTATGGCAATATTGAAGATGCATAAATATTAAATAAGAATTTTTAAATTGAAGAATTAAAGCGTTGATATTTTCCAACTTGGTTAACTTACCTTTCTATCCTACTAGTTTTTCTATAATGTTTCAACAATGCCATACAAAAAAATTATTAGTAAACATAAGACCAAGGTAAATAGTTGGGATGCCCATTTTAGTAAACCTAAGGACTTTGAAAATATTCTACTAAAGATATTTCCCTATATTAAAGAAATATAGTAAACTCAAGTTTCATAATTGATTTGTTGACTCGGCACTTCAACATATTAATTAATAAGACCCTTCCATAGCTTAGATTCAATAGTTGAGGAGGCTCCAATAATAATGGCATTGATGAGAAGAGGGGGTTAATGAAGAGACAAATTTAATGCTAGTCAGAGTTTTTATTCAATCATCTTATAAATATTATTTCCATTGAATTTAGTAACTAGGATAAATAAATAAGGAGAAATAGAATCTCCCTATCTAGGACCTCTTTCACTTCTAGAATATCATCTTAGGATACTAATCACAATGATAAAGAATTTGGGCATAGAGACACATTCTTGGACTACTTGAAGTTTTCTTCCTCTAATCCAAACTTCTATAAGATAGTGAAAAAAAAAGACCAAGAGACTTTATCATGAGCCTTTGAAATGCCAATTTTAAGAATCATGCTTGCTTTACTATTTTTTCCATTATGGAGGATTTCATGAGTGGTAAGGATAAAATCTAGGATTTTCCTACTAGGGCTAATTTTTTTTTGCTTTCTAGAAATAATTTGATGAAGGATAGGTTGAATTTGAAAGACAAGGAGTTTAGAGGAGACCTTATAAATGGTGTTATATAGGCTAACATGTACAAAATTAGTCAACAAAAAAAGCACATTTTTTGGGCACTATAATAGTAATGATGTTATTAAAGTATCTAAGGATCTTAATAGATATGAAGAGATATTTGGTAGAAATAGTAACATCGCCAACAATATCCAATAACTCCTAATAAAGGGAAGGAGGAATAAACCGGGTCTAGGGGCTTCAAAGACTCCAAATGAGAAAAAAATATACTTTGATTTCTTCCTTGATAAAAAAAATTAACTGTATTTTTATTATATATTCTTTAATTATAATTGAAGGGATCAAACTCATCATGTTAATATTACTAAAGTGGTTTTATTGTTCTTGAAGGATGTACCTAAATAATTTAGTGGTAATTTCACCAATTTGAACCTTAGACATAATTATATTTCCATTTTCATGAGCTAGTTTAGAAATAGCGTTCCTCTTTTCTTTTGTCTAGGAGTAGATTGGTGAAAGAATTCTGTATACATTTCTTCTTCCATTGAATACATGTTTTTTTTTTCAAAAAAATTCTTCCCTTAGCATTAATTTGTGCCAATCCTCCCTCAAAATTTTCTCCTATTGGCAAGTTTCTATATCATACTAACCAAAATCCATTATATGATGAATATCTTTAATCTTTAGTAAAATATCTTCCTTTTGTTCAAAAACATTACTAAATGAAATTATGTTCCATCTCTTGACTCTGTCCTTCATATAATTAATTTTTTGAGCTAGATGAAACATAACTAATCCCTTGATAAAGGTATTCCACCAATTTTCCACAAAAGGTCTCTAAAGTCAAGATGAAAATCCCACATGATTTCATGTCTAAAAGAATAGGGACCTTTCCTTTTGTGAGTAAACTATTCAATAAGAATGGGGTTATGATGTGATTCCTCTAGGAAGAGCTAAAATATGTTCAGGTCGGTAATAATATTTCAATAGTTGGAAATAAGGACTCTATCAAGATTAACTTGAATGAGATTATTACCCAGCCTTTTGTGAGACCAAATAAAAGTTCTACTAGTCAATTCCACATCCATAAGACCTATATTAGCCAAATTTTTTTCCAAATCAACCATACTATTAGAAAAATCTTCAAGAAACCCAAGATTTTTAAAGAGGAGTGTTGAAGTATCTAGTAAGAATCTAGTTGTGGTTAGACAAACTAAGTATGGTTTTAGATAAATTCTCCCTAAGCTATTTTTTTGGTTGCGTTTAAGTTACTTGAGTGTACACATTGGAAAGCATCCAATCCTTAGTGGATAACATAAAATTAAATTAAATCAATAAACTACTTTTAGAAGAATTAAGCATTCTACCATCAATATGGGTAGGATTCCATATAGTAATTTCCCCCCTAAACAACCTTCTATAGAACTAATTTTCCATAATTTGCAGGAAAATGTAGAATCAATCATCTTTACCTCCTAAATAAAAATAATTTCTAATTTATTTTCAATAACACATCTCTTAAGTAAGAAATACTTTTGGGGACTAGTAATTACTCATATTCCAATGAGCAATTCTCATTTTGGTAATTTCCTAGAGGCTATCAACTCCAAGGTTCTTTATTTTCCACAATCTATCTCTTTAGCTACCTTTCTAGATACAGTTTCCCTTTGCAAGGGTTGTACCTCTTTGTTTTCCAACCCAACATCAAATGACTTCCTAATTTCCTTTTTTGGTGAAACTTTCCTTTTCCCACTGGGGTCCTAATGTTTTAGAATATTTGAGAAATCTTGTTAGGTAGAGATTCTTTTGGGGATATGGCAACAATTTTGTTAAGTTGGCCATCTTTATGCCCCACTTTTACTACATTTACAAGATGTTTTTCTCCTTCTTTCTTCAATAAAATGACTATCTTTCTACTTCTCTTCTATATAGTAGATTTTGAATTAACTAGATTCTTTTTCTCCATCTTAAAATTGCTCTTTTCAATGAATAACACACATCCTTCTCAATTGGTTCTTCTTAATTGCCCCCTTCCTCTTAGATAGTATCATCCTTACTATTTTCAAGATACACATCTTTAACCAATGTGTTATTTAAATGTAAACTAAGTAGGTAGGTACCAAGACCAAAGCCCTCCTTCAAATCCATCAATATTTCTTGTTGAAAAGAAAAAGGATACTATTTATCCTGCAGGCACCTCCATATTTTTTGAGATTATTTTTTTTAACTTGGAGGCTTTAGAGATGTGTAAATGGACAAAGTTTGAATAGTTTTGAAAGTAAGGTGTTTACTTTTCAATCATAATCAATTGAACCAATTTTCCAAATTTGGACTAAAGTGTTTTGATTAAATAAGGTTTTGAAAGGGTCCTAAAACCTATACAAAGGAGATAAAAGAAGTAAAGATAAGAAATTGGCTACCCTAACCAAACAACAAAATAAAATAGGCTGAAAAAACCATCTAACCACCAAATAGGAGTCAAGGGCCACAAACAACCATGATCCTGGAACCATAAATCTAACATCTTCAGCTTTCGGTCGGCTCCCCCAGTTTGGGGAATCCTTCTTTACTGGCGACTGAACCAAGGTCCACAAAACCTTAGAAATGGGAGTCCTTCAATTGAGGGGAGGGTCCTCCTAGACCACAATAGCCATGGAAGGATCCGCAAAGAGCCACAAAGCACCTCGGGGGAGGGAGCCAGGAAAGCAAGGCAGGAATGCAAACCAAGGCCCTGAGGGCTCAAGCGGACCCGCAAATCCGAGAGTAGGCTCAATCGAAGGAATATCGAGGCAACAGCGAGGAGTGGAGGCAGTCCAAGGCGGGGGCGATGAGAGGGGCAACCTCCCTGCTCCCTCTAGACGAGCTCAAGATGGGTCTCATCCTCTTGGGGAGGAACCATTCTTAGTAGGATAGAGTATCATCATGGGGAATCGAGAGATAGTCAAATGTCTCCACAAGGCATCCTTCACCCGGTGAAAGCCCTACGATAACCGAAAGGGATATGCATAGCCAGTGGCCTAAAACCAACAACACCAACATATGGAAGGAACATCCTCCTTGATCCAGTGGCGTTGCTTCCAAGGCCAGTCCCCAACCATCAAAATAATGTCTCCAAAAATGGGTCTGGAGACATCAAATGTCAACTAAAGTACAAGCAACAGTGGAGTGGCCCATGAGAGTGGTGGAAGAATCCACTTTTAGGAACCGACCGATGGCATTGCCAATGCCCTCATAGCAAGACTCCTCCCAGAACTGGAGGGGAGGGTTCAGGAGACACCCAAATTAGCTTGACATTTAGCTACTCAATAAGGGGATTGAAATCAAGAGTCCAAGGTTTAATGGATAGGGAATGCTCCCCCACAACCAGACCAATCATCAAGCACAAAATCTCATTGCTCGAAAGAAGCAAAAGTCACTATGAAAAAATCTCGAGCACAAGGGAAGGCCTCAATCCTTCTAGCTTCCAATAGCCTCTAAGACTCCAACACCCATTTGTGAAGGTCAGACAAAGAGGGCCATAGACCATTAAATCTGTAGATTGCCCCTGTATTACTATAAAAATATTCATTCTCTAAAACCTCTGGGCCACACACCACAACAAGAGAAGAGCAAGCATAGGGAAGAGGCCAACCTCTACCCACCCCCCGAAGGACGTAGGCTAGAGTCAACAACAGTCACAAAAGAAGTGGCACGCAACCCAGGAACACCAGACGCCTCCCCCAACACCCCCCACGAGCCATTACTGATTTCCTTCAATGAAACACCATCCTTACCACGCAACCTAGCCTGAGCATCAAGTGAAACAACAATGATAGACACAAAAACGCCAATGCCAACACTCTCACAATCATTCCCACTCTCGTCCACATGCAACATGTCCTTCAGAGGAAGCAAAGGAGCCCCGAGCGGATCCCTCCCCTGCAATGCCTCGTCCAAATGCAGTTGCGCAACATCATTTCTCAGGATTTTTGACTGTACATCACTAGAGCAACTCCCACCTAGCACCATTTCAAATTTTTAAGCTTCCCGTCCACTTGTAAATTTGGACTAAAGTGTTATTTCAGAGAGAAATTTTTAATTTGCATATATTAACACATAATCTAGAAAACACCAATAAATTCATCTCCTTTTTAACTTTGTTTATATATTCCATTGAAGAACTTGATGAGGCTCTCTATAGCATGGCTTTGGAGAAAATTCCAGGAATTGATGGGCTCCCGGTTGAGTTTTATAGAGCTCTTAAGGCCTCACATACACGAAGACTTTTGTTATGTTTACCTAGAGGGCATTGAGACTGGGTCCTTGGGGGCAATCATAAACGAAGGCTTGATAAAACTCCTCCCCAAAGGCAAAAATGAAGAAATAGTGAATGGATGGCGGCCTATTACCCTTCTTAAAACCTCATATAAAATTATTGCCAAAGCCTTGGCTCGCCGAATAAAGTATATAACCCAGGAGATTGTTAGGCTAGAACAAACTAGTTTTTTGGGTGGCAGATTTATTCTTGATAATTTGGTGTTGGCTTGGGAGATTGCTTAATGGGTTCAACAATATGCTCAAGATGCTCTAATTATCAAACTTGATTTTGATAAATCTTATGATCGCATCCATTGGCCTTTCATTCTCAACATGCTAAAATGGCTAGGTTTTGGAACCAAAATTCAAGAGCATATTAAAATGTTGTTCATTGATGCTAATGCAAGAGTTGTTGTCAATGGAGCCCTTTCCTCCCAATTCCCTTTACAAAAATCTATATGCCAAGGCTACCCTATAGCACCATTCCTTTATGTTCTAGCTGCTGATGCCCTTGGTTACCTCTTTCAACATGCTTGCGCTTCTAAGATTATTCATGGGATTTCATTACCTGATAATGTCAAAGTGCTTAACTCCCATTTTGCTGATGACAACATGTTGTTTATTCAAAATTCAGTAGATGAAGTAACTAATACTCTTGATGTTTTGGATCTATTTTGCACTATCTCGGGATCCAAGCTTGCCATGAATAAAACTGAATTCATTATGACTCGTCCTTCCCCACATCCCCCTTGGATCCCTAGTGAATGGCGTGAGATTAAACATGGTACAATCACTAGATACCTTGGTATTCCCTTTGGGATTGGTGTCTCCCTCAAAGATATGTGGAATTGGTTTATGACCAAATTCAAAGGAAAAATTTTGAGTTGGACTAATCGGTTCCTTTCCATGGTTGGTCACATTCAAATTGACAATAAAATCCTCTTGGCGAGTCATGTGTACATCTCATCATGTTGGTTGCTATCTAAAAATTGCTATAACCAACTCACTCAACTGATCAGAAGTTTTGCTTGGGCCAAATGGGGAAACAAGAAGGGATCTCCTACCACATCTTGGTTACATTGCATTTAGCCAAAGGATAGAGGTGGTTTGGGGATTATTGACCCATACACTTAGGGCATTTGTCTCACCAGCAAATGGATTGTGCAAGCTTTGGAAGGAGAGGCTCCTTGGAAATATTTAGCTCGATTCTGCATTAAATCTGCAACTGCTAAACATGCCTGGGATGAGGTCAAGTGAAATGATAAGCTCCTTTTGGCCCCCTATTTCAAGAATAATGGGTCTGCTCCTTTCAACTCTATTTGGAAAGCATGGCAAATCACCTCGAAGAAGTTGGTTTGGTATGATCAATCCTTTAGTCATGGCCTCAACTTTTCAAACTCTTCCATATGGTGGAATTGTCTAATTTAGCAAGATGGAAAACCCCTTGGAGCTATTAAAAGTTTTAAAGGAAAGAATATTTTCACAAAGGGAATTCAATTTTTTCGTGATTTATGGGATCCCATCAGCTTCAACTAGAAGTCTTGGCAACAATTACGAACTAAGTTCCACTTGACATCTCCCACTAAACAACCTCTTCTTCAAATACAACACCTTGTTCCCCCTAATTTTTTTTGTCTTCTATCCTCTCCTTGTCATTCTAGCTTTTTGAAAGACTGGAAATGGCCTAATAAATGTAATATCTACTTCTTTCCTCTCAAAATCATCTATATCTACTCCCCTCAATTTTGCTTTCACCTCGGCTCAATGTCAATTGGAACTGCAAGTTTAGTCGAGCAAAATGGAATATGGTCAGCCATCAAATTTGGAAGTCCAAAGCTGATGCCCAATCTTAGCTCTTGGCTTGGAAGATGCTTCATGTTAAGCTACCTATTGGTAACCACCTCAAATTTCTCCATCCTCCTTTATCATGTCCCTTCTGTGCTAAATATGAGTCTATAAAGCATTCTTTTTGGTTTTGCTCTCATGCTCAGAACTTGTGGCATTCTCTTTTCTCCTTGCTTCCCGCCCTCTTCACTCACACTTGGTCATGGAAAACAACACTCCTTGGTGTCTCCTCTCACCATAATATCCTCAATCAACTGTGCAAGAAGGTCATCCTTAAATTCATTTGGAAGTTTCAATTTGCATTCTTTGGTCGCCAACATCTCCTTTCCAGTATCTTCAGTTTAAGTTCAAATGATTTTCGGATATCTCTCTTTCAGTTTATAAAATTTGATTAGCCTTCACTCAGATTGTTTGAAACTTAATGATCTTAAAATATCTATCTACAATGTTCAAGCATAGTTACAGTTGGTTGACGTATAAACATCTTGCTAAGGAGGCTGCTTCTTGGAGGCTATGGAGAGTATTCTGCCCTTTGGACATTGAACTGCTTAGACCTTCTTCTAAATGGCTGTTGACTAATGGTTCAAGTTTTGGTTATGAGTGGTGTTCTAAATCTTCTTCGAAGAGAGATTCTTATTGTATTTGTTCGAGTTTTGCTGTTGTAACAACACATTTTGTTGCTGTAGAGCTGTTTATTATTACAGCTGTAGCAACATGCTTTACCTTCTCTATTTTATGTCATGATGGTAGATAGAATTGTTGTTTTTGTTGCTGCTGTAGCAACTTGTATTGCTACTTTTGTATGACCTAATGGTGGCCTATTTGGCCATGTATTCTCACTGATGTAATTTGTTATATATATATATATATATATAAAGTAACTTGCTATAGTCTTTATGATTTTTGGATCCTAGTATTTAAGTGATGACCCAGGAAACCTCACCCATATTGGAGAAACAACACATAAGTTGGTAGAGGGGTCAAACCCAAGTTTCTATTTGTATAGAGAAAGATTATATTTTATTAGTATTCTAAAAAAAAATAAGGCCCTTTTTGCAAGATCTTAAAAATATATTCACGTGAGCAAAAATAAAACAAAAAGGGCCCTCCAAGAATCACACTAAGGAGTTACCAACTAAGGAAAAATCTATCATAGAAACCACTTCATCCATTAATGGGTTTGAAGGTTTGACTGCAATATCTTCTTCAATATCTAGAAGTGTCGAGGGGCCACTCCATTCCCTAGAGGAGATAAAACTTTTAATTTAATCTTCCCAACTCTTTTGATTCTTCACTCTAGTGGGTTTGTTTGAAAAAGTGTCAAAGTTGGAATATGGGGAAAGGGGAACACATCAGACCCCCATACTATCACCCATTAGGATATTCTTGCTATTTTTTAGATTTCAAAAAAATCTAGATTCATGTAATCTTGCAATCGTTCATGTGTCATATGTTTATGAATGTTATTCATGTTATAAAGGTATAGTGAAAAAAAGATTTAGGTTGTAGTTTCAAGAATGAACAATGTTCAAATTTGGTCCAACTAGTTTTGTTATGTTATTTATATTAATGGTGGCTACAATTCATATATGCAACAATTCATTTTTGATGACTTGAATAATTGTTTAAGTTATTATCAAACAATTTCAATTTCAAACTTCTTGTATAATAAATTTATGACTATTATGGTGTTGTAATTAGATTTGATCTAAAATTACCTTAGATATTCAAGAGAACAATTAATCAATACAAATATTACACTTATAGAATATGTGGAAATAATTTTGATTGCTATGTTTCAAGAATTGTGCTTACAAGTTACATGAAGTGAATTAGTTACACTAATAGAGTTGTTAAGAATTCAATAAAGGAATCAAAATTACTATAAAAAAGAGAGAAATAAAGCTAGAATAAAGGAAAACAACAAGTGAAATATTGTTTACCCTTGACAAACTCAACTTGGGAAAACTTCAATATAAAAATGGGTTGTGTCATTACTCTTCAACTAAATATACAAATTTGCATATATAAATTATAAAGTGTGGCTTTGATGGGACATTTGGGATTCTATGGACTTGACTCATCTCTCCTACAATATCATATCACTCTTCATTATACAAAAAAAAACTTTGTAAACTATTATTCTTTTGAAACTTATTCCATTCTTCTTAAAGTAATGAAGGTCTTTGATCTAATTATGGCATCATATGATCGCTTGGGTAGGTCCCTAGGAAATTTGTGTTAAACATGGTATGCTTATAAAATCTAGCATAGCTCCTCCATTGTGCACAATAGTAGTGTTTAGTTAATCTAATGCTTATTGTTTTTACCAACAACATAAAACATATTGAGAGTTAGTAGAGAATAATAATGAAAAATATTAATGGGAGTTTGTGCAATGTAAAAATAAATAAATCAATTAAATAAAATGAAAAGTTATTGTATATAAACTAGCTAAGACAACTTAAAATTCAAACCTTTGTGATTGACCTTTAAAAAAATGATCCTTGATTGCAAAGATCTTCAAAACTTGCAATATGAACCTCATAGATTTTGGAGTAGGTCCAAAAATCCTTACTTGTATTTGCAAAATTCTAAATCAAACCTAAGGGATTGAGTAGGGATACATCTAGAAAATCCTAATTGTCCAAGGATTTGAGAAAAATTCTTAATAACTTGCGATTGAGATCACTAATATCTTCACTAACATTTGAAAGCTAGCTTGTCAAATTCTAAGTAATTAATAAAATTTTATATTTGTAGTTTTAGAAGTCAAATTTGTATTTTTAGTCCTATGGAATTAATTTTGTACTACCTTTCAATTGTACTCTCATGTAAGTATGCACCTATTATTCTCAATATACATAGGGAACTTTCATGAGCCTCTATACACCCAAGCACAATCTACCAAGAAGTGCACCTTAGAACATCACTAGTAGTCCCTGGTGTCATAATTTGATGGATTGGGAGTAACACATATAAGATATAACTTTGTTAGCTCTTGCTTTTTCCTAGTATCTTGTAATTTCTAGAACTACTAGTAAGTGTAGTGTTTAGTATTTTGTAAAAACTAATTAAAAATATACCCAATATTACACCAATAAATGTTTGTATATATATATATATATATTAGTTCAATAAAATATATCAAGTGGAAGTGAGAACATGTATGGATAAATGTACCCTTAAGGTCCATGAAGAGGGGATGTACATTTATTGTGATACCTTAGGAACCATTAAGTGGTCATATCGATTGAATTCATTTGACTTTTGCGTCTTTTTAAAAGAAGCAGGTCTTGTAAAATGTGCATATACAATTAATTGATAAATAATGTTTTTATTTTATAATTTGTGCAAGTAGTCTTCTATTGCAGTCACATTATTTTCTTTGATTTTTTACATTTTGAAAGATAAAATTACACATGTATTGGTACCTTTTTTTTTTTTTGATTTTGTACATCTTGAAAGATAAAATTACATGTGTATCTGTACCTTTTAAATTATTTTTGATAGAGATTTTACAGTTACCGATCTTTCAATAGATTTAATTGATGATCCAAATAAGTAAAATCATGACAACTATTGAAACACGTTCATATATTGAATCCTTTCCCCTAGATAAAATATAAAGTCATTTTGATATATAAACTTACCACGTTGATAGTAACGTGTTGAATATCCAATGCTGGAATCCATTCCCATCCACATTTCCCGTCCTGCATATAAACAAGATTATTACACAGATATAAAGGATTATAACAGTGATCACTATTACAGGGCTGTAACCGATTATTACATGACTATTCAAAAATGTCATCAGTACATGTGAATCAGGTGGGTGGTTAATCTACTTATGTAGTCATAGAAAATAATTGCATCATTGTTTAAACAATACAGTGATTCACTGAATGGCTAATCAATAAATCTGTTTGACAAGAGAATAAAGGTAGAAAATAAATGCATGATAATGATACCAATTAATTTTATGTCCCTCTCTTCAACAGCAATCAAGTCTAAGCAATAATAGCTGGTAGCAATCAATTTGTCTTTAAAAGGTATAGGTATTAGATGCATTGAGATTCATGCTTTGTTCTGTGGACTGTACTCCACAAGTAAAAGGAGTAGTAGTACTACGGAAATGAGATTCATGTTTCCACAAAATGAATACGGCTGTGGAATCGTACATATTCAGTTTTCATTAGTGAGAGCCAGCCTTTTTTATAAACAAATTTATGTAAAGCCACTGTTTATTAGCTGGTTTGAAACCGGCAGTGTCTATCAAGCTGAAATGCGGGAGGCATGGATGCATGCCGCATGCCATCACTTGCACCGAAAGTTATGCATCGTACCATTTCCGTTATTCGTCAGATCTAGTACTATTTGATAAGACAAGGTGAAATGCATTTTCTCTTCACTTTATAGAAATTTACTAATTTTATGGAATTTTTAATAATTTGAACTTTTATGTTTATGATATTTAATGTTTTAATAAATATTAAAATATATTATATATAAATAATTATTAAAAATATTTAATTAAATTATATATAGTTTTCTAATATAATAATATAATATATTTCAACAATATTATTATATTATTTAAACTAAATACTTTTTATAAAATTTCATTATATATAATTTATTTACTAACATTATTATAATATATTTGAATTATGATATAAAAATTGTAATATATTAGATATTATAATATAAAGAAATTTTTTATAATTGTTTTTTATATTAAAATTATAAAAAAACATATTTTTAAATTTAAATAATATTATATATGATAATTATGTATATTATTTAAATAACTATTCTCTTAATTATTATATATAATTTATATGAAATATTTATTTTTTATTATTATTAGTTTTATAATATTATCATATTGTCATATTATAACAATATGATAATAATAATAATTAATAAAATAATTATTTAAATATAATATACATTATTATTATCATGTATAATATTATTTGACTTTAATAATATTTTTAAGACTTTATTTAACAAAAATTGATGGGTTCACTACTATTATAATATAATTATTATTATATAATTATATTTAACATATAATTATATTAAAATAATAATAAAAATATATTATAATAATATAATACAATAATAATAATTATATAATAAAAATAATATAATATGATAATAGAGCCACCCAAATATCAATAAATCAATTGAAAATGAACCATAATTTTTAAAACAAAATTATTAGGGCTAGGGTTGGGGTTAGCTTTAGGAATAGGGTTAGAGTTAGAGATAGAATAAGAAGTAGGGTTGGGTTTAGCATTATAATTTAGATTTATGGTTAGGATTAGAGATAAAATTATGATGAAAGGTAGGCTTTGAGATAGAGATAGAATCAAGGTTAGGGTTAGGATTGGGATTAGGATTAGGATTAGAGATAGAATTAGAATCAGGGTTGGGTTTACCATTACAATTAGGGTTAGGGTTAGGATTAGAGATAGAATTAGGATTATGGTAAGAGTTAGAGATAGAATTGGAAGTAGGGTTTGATTTAGCATTACAATTAGGGTAGGGTCAGGATTAGCATTAGAGATATAATTAGGATGAAGGATAAGGTTAGGTTTAGGGTTAGGATTACAATTATGATTAAGATTAAAGTTATGGTTAGGTTTAGACATACAATTAACATTATGGTTGTAAATACTATTAATATTATTGATAGGGTTAGGGTTACAACTAGAGGTAACATTAGGATTAGGTTTGGGTTAAATTTTATATTGAAATTAGGATTATGGTTAGGGTTATGTTTATTATTACGGTTGGGGTTGGTTAGCATAACTATTAGGATTACAATTAGGGATAGAGTTAATGATAGAATTAGAATTTGGGTTGGGTTAGACATATAATGAGGATTAGAGTTGGGATTGGCATTAGGTTAGGGTTATGGTAGCATTAGGATTAGGGTTATGGGTAGAGATAAATTTTGGATTAGGGTTGGGGTTAGTGTTACTATTAGGATTAGGGTTAGGTTAGGGTTTGAGTTATATAATTAAGGTTAGGGTTATGGGTAGAGATAGAATTAGAGTTAGGGTTGTAGTTATAATTATTGAATCTTAATTGAGTCCTAACCAAAATTAAACCTTAACCCTATTTAAACCATAACTCTAACCTTGATTAAATTGTAACCCTAATCCTAACCATAATCATAACCCTAACTATCACCCTAGTTGAACATTTTAACACCAACCCTAACCCCACTCTACTCTAACCCTAACCCTGAAACTTTATTCTATAAGCCTAACCCTAATTGAACAACAATTAAACCCAAATAACAATTGCAACCCTGATTGAACCCTAACCCTTACCATATTTGTTTTTCAACAATAGTATTATATTATTTAAACTAATTTTGTTTTTATAAAATTTAATTATATTATAATATATTTACTAATTATTATAATATATTTGAATTATGAGATAAAAATTGTAATATATTAGATAATATAATATAAAGAAAAATTATATTATAATACAATTCTTATAATGTACTATATTATATTATATTATTATTAATACTATATTATATTATTATTGTATTATTAGTCTTATTTGGATAGGGATATTAATTGTTCATTGGATTGTATTTTATCCAAGGGTGAAAATTAATTTACTTTTTAGAAGTTTATGTTAAATCTTTTAGATTATTAGTCTTATTTGGATAGGGATATTAATTGTTTGTTGGGTTGTATTTTATCTAAGGGTGAAAATTAATTTACTTTTTAGAAGTTTCCATTTTAAATTATGGTTCATTTTCAATTGATTTATTGATATTTGGGTGGCTCTATTATCATATTATATTAATATTATTATTGTATTATATTATTATAATATATTTTTATTATTATTTTAATATAATTATATGTTAAATATAATTATAATAATAATTATATTATAATAGTAGTGAACCCATCAATTTTTGTTAAATAAAGTCTTAAAAATATTATTAAAGTCAAATAATATTATACATGATAATAATAATGTATATTATATTTAAATAATTATTTTATTAATTATTATTATTATCATATTGTTATAATATGACAATATGATAATATTATAAAACTAATAATAATAATAAAATAAATATTTCATATAAATTATATATAATAATTAAGAGAATAGTTATTTAAATAATATACATAATTATCATATATAATATTATTTAAATTTAAAAATATGCTTTTTTATAATTTTAATATAAAAAAAAATTATAAAAAATTTCTTTATATTATAATATCTAATATATTACAATTTTTATATCATAATTCAAATATATTATAATAATGTTAGTAAATAAATTATATATAATGAAATTTTATAAAAAGTATTTAGTTTAAATAATATAATAATATTGTTGAAATATATTATATTATTATATTAGAAAACTATATATAATTTAATTAAATATTTTTAATAATTATTTGAATATAATATATTTTAATATTTATTAAAACATTAAATATCATAAACATAAAAGTTCAAATTATTAAAAATTCCATAAAGTTAGTAAATTTCTATAAAGTGAAGAGTAAATGCATTTCACCCTGTCTTATCAAACAGTACTTAGATCTGACGAATAACGGAAATGATACGAGGTGCAAGTGATGGCATGCGGCATGCATCCATGCCCCGGTGCATTTTAATTTGGATAGATAACGCCCTTTTTAAAGTGCCTTTTTTTTCAATTATAAAGAAAAAAAATTATACTTGAATCAAATGTTTTTGTTTCTTTTTTGGGTAAAATGGTTATTTTTAATGTTTATATGAATATATATTATGTTAATTTTTAATGGTATTATTACTTAGCATTTTCTTGTTGGTATAGGTTTTGCTTTCTTCAAAGATTTGTTATGTATTGAATCAAAAATTCACTTTTATCGTCATGTAAACTTGAATTCTAATGTTCAACCCTCAAGAAAATCCTCTATTTTTAAAAAAATCCTTAGTAATGAAAACAAAGATAACAAAGTGTCATTCAAAAATAAATACTCACCAAGAAAAAAGTGTTTGCACAAGAGGGATTCATCCCTAACTTGAGATGCAAAGGACAACTATATAAAATTATATTAAATGGAAAGGACAGCTATATAAAATGATATTAAAACTTCAAACCCTCACTGTCCAAAACCCAAACTTGTGCTCCAAACCAAGCACAACTTTCCACCGAAAAATAAAATAAAATTTGCACTCCAAACCAAGCATGCTTCTTGCACACAAAAATACAAGCATTGATTAACACAAAAATCCTCTCACACAACGTTGAACAACATGAGATTAAAGGAAAATTAAACACAATCTTACTCCCTAATTTACTTCATACATGTTAGTACAACCACAAGACTTGAAGGAAATGCATCTTTTGTTGACAATTTCAATTTCTTGTGTGCAATTTGAACCTCCTATGTGCCTCCACATTTTGCATTCATGTCTACCAAGGTAGTGCAAACTATGCATATACATATTGTCACTCAAATTTCTAAAGGTGCATATATATCTATAAGATACATGCGTGTGTGTTTTTTTATATGTATATATATGTAATATATGATACATATGTATATGAGTGTACATATATTTAATATTTGTTTAAAGTTGCTCAAATTTATAAAGGTACATAAATATCTCTATAATACATATGTACACATGTGTGCATATATATTTATAAATTTCCTAAAGTTCAATCTTTTTGTCCAACACATTATACAAGATGATGTACATGCACTCCAATCTTGTTGAAGTGAATCTACACCTTGCATGTTCCAAAATTTGATCCATTTTAGTGAACACCATAGTAAACTACATACAAATTCAAATCACATCCACATAATATAAGCTACTAAAAAAATTATTCCATAAATTCTTTATTGAATTTTGTGCATAAGTATAGAAGCTTGTGATGATAAAAGTGACACTGATTATGCTTTGATGGATGCGTATACCCTCTTCTAAAGCTCTAATTTAAGCAAAGGAAATAAATTTGTTTCATACCTTACACATTTGAAAAATTGATCCACTTTAGTTATTCCCATAGGAAACTACAAGGAATTTCAAATCTTATCCACAATATAAGCTACAAAGAAAATTGATCAAATTCCTAAATCATTCAAGAGAGAGAGTTATCTTGCTTAATTAATAAAAAAAATTGGAGGATCCATTGTTGTCTTTTGGATTGTGTTCTACATCAATTTTCACAAGGTTTTGGATTATCATCTTCATTAATGTGACTTAGAACACCTTACTTGATTGTGGAAAATTTCAAAATTAACATGGGGATATTTGAGCTGTAATTAGAGACATCACACATCTTCATCTTTCTTCCCTCATCTTCTTTTAGGAATGAGAATATTTTTTCATATATTCTTGGCTTTTGTTTCTTCCTAAGGGGAGGAATTTTTTTCAACATGATTATATTATCTTCAACATTCAATGTTGAGCATCTACCATCATTGTAGGAGAATCTACTTTGAGGGGGAGAGTGACAGTGGGGGAAGGGGGTTGAATTGCCTCTTTTCTTCATCTCTCTTATGGGTTTCTCCACATGGGTTTTTTATTCTTATTCTTCTTGGAGAGAATTTTTTTATTTTCTCTTTTGGGAAGGATTTTTGTCCCACTGGGTTTTCTCCTCTTCTCCACTTTATGAGATATTGCATTGTACTAGGTACCTCATTAGGCCTAGTTGTCGAGACCCAATTTTATTTGAGGCCACTTAAGCTATGCTTAGGGGAGGTTGTTAGTGTAGGAGTTAAGATTGATAAGGAGTGCTAAGAGCTACATGTCTATTCTTCACCACGTGTTATTTATTAGCCAGTCATATGCTTTCTTTAGCTAGTTGAAAATTAAGTGGTTGCATGCCTATTTTAGGAACCACTATTTTTAGATGGTTGTTACTCTACATGTACTCCATATTTTAAGTTAATTCATCATTTAATTCAGTTATTGCTTTGCATATTCTATGTTTTTTAATCTCACAAGTAATAGCATGTGATTACTTAATGTTCATCAATTTGGTATTGGCATTCTATCCAAAGATCTTGGTGAATTCTACTTTTATAAAATTTATGTTTAAATTTTTTATGTTATTTATATATTTGTACAAGATTGTTACACAAATAATTATTTAAGAGAGTTGTCCAAATGAGAGATAGTGATAAATTTTCATGCATGCTTCGAGCATGGTTGAAGGCTTATTCTTTATTCTCTAGTTCCTAACATGTGATTGTTCTATGTTTTGGGTTCGTTTCATTTTAGATATGAGGGTGCTTAAGATCTAATGTCTGTGCCATGAGGAAATAATCTACATGTTATCTTAGATTTTTGGTTTATTCCCCTTGTTGATTGTGTGTTGAATTTTCATTTTTTTAAGGTTTGTTTGTGCTTGGTAGATCCAAGGTGCATAAATTTTGAGATCTATAAGTTTATTTTAAATTTTGCATTGGCTTTAGTTTTTATTTTATAGTCATGCTTCTATCACCTATTTTATAGGTCAAATAAGTATAGCCTAAGGTTGTGGATGCCAAATTTATGTACTTAGATTGTCCATGAAAAATTTAAGAACAAATTTGAAGAGTGTCATGTGTGTGTAGTAAAGATATATGTTATAAAATGGTAGTAGTGAGTTTTTAGTTATTTTTATCATCTTTATTATTTGTTCCAAACTATTTTTATATCATATACAAGAAAGATCTAAGAAGAGTGTGTTGCAAATTTTAATATGTTGACCTATGGACATTATTAACCATTGGTATGTTGAAATAGAGAGGTAATAGAATGGACAATTAGGAATAATGTCTTTTGAAGGACACAAGAAAAAGGAAGAAGTTTTATGCACCACAAATAGTATTGGTCAAGTGTAATGAGGTAATAAATTGTGAAACTATTGGTTCAAATTAATGATCTTCAAAATTTTAAGGATATGTATCATGATTCCTTGGAAAGCTTTAGATTAATTCTAATATATTTTTTTTCGTAGTGATGTGGATCTATCAATTATAGATAGATAGTCTTATAATATTAAGGATTTGTACTAAATTATTTTATGATAGATCTTGGATCTATTATGGGAGTCTTGGCATGATATTATTGATTATGTACAAATATATCAATTAGAGACAAATATCTTTTATTATGAAGATGCAAATTATGATACCATGATATTTCTTATATTTTGCATTGATCATGCAATAGAAGCTTTGGCTATGGCTCGGCTTAGTTTTCTAGTGTTGAGGATAATGATCATTTTTTTTGGGAGGGCTCCTTGATGTTGCAATGTTTTGGATGTATTTTTTTGTACGATGTGATATATTTTGTATATGTTAGTTTTAGATAAGTTATTTTGGACGAGGTTGACAATCTCCTACTTGTTAAAGATGGAATATTGGAATAAGCTAAGTCCAATATAATTTTATAATATGTCCAAGACTAAGGATCCTAAACCTAAGACTAAGCATTAGATTTAAAATGTATTTGATGAGGGTCTTATTCAAAGAGTGATTTAGAGCGATTCAAATGAAGAGTGATGGGAAAGGTCGTTGATGTCACCACTGCATCATTTAATCAATTATGTATCAAACTAGGTGTGTCTCAGAGCAATATACGATAAGGATAGTTGTCACAGATTCTTTTGGGGGGTTTTGAACTATAAAAAGCGACTTCAGGTATTGATTTGCCTATTTCAGGTGCTCTCAAGAGCTGAACTATAACGACTGATTCCTAAGGTTTAATTCTATCTTATTTTCTAATTTAAAATCTTGTTTGACTTATTTTTTACTTTATTGAACTTGATTTAGACCGATTCATGGAGACAACTAATGATTACTTTAATCCTTAATTTAAAACACGAAATCCAAATTAATTCTATTTTACTTTTAAAAGAAATCCATAATTAATTGTTGGAAATTAAACACTATTTAAGAACATAAATGAATTGCGAGGAAATGATGATTACTCTAGAAAACATAAAAACTAATCTCCATGAACATATTTTCAACCAACTCCAACTTCATCTTTCCATAAGAAACTATCATTGCTTCTAATGAAACTTAATAAATAAACACCAAACTTAACTACTTCGAACAACATCTAAATCCAATTAATACGATAATCAAGGTTATAATGATTCCAACAATCTTAATCTAGCCACAACAAACTGAAACTTGAAAGTAATTTGAGTAGAAGTAACTATCCAGAATTAACATTCACTAAGTCAGAAAATGATTATCAACTTAACAATTTAGAATTAACATCTACTTCAAATTTAATATGAATGAATCAAAAATAGCATAACTTAAAAAAATACCAACGCAAGGTCGTTCCAAAGTTTGAGCAGACCCTGCTCTTCCTCAGGTAAGATCCCTTAACACAGTGATTGAATTAACTCCTTGCTTTCATTCCCATTGATCAAAAGTAGAAGTAGAACAAAGTATTGTTGTTGAATTACATAAATCTGATTGAAATTATCAAACTTCTAACTAAAACCAAAACATGGATATTTATAAGAATATCCTTATTAGATTTCTAACATGGAGTTAACTACCAAGACTTAAGGCGATCAAACTAAAGATTACAATCAAACTAAAACATAACTGAAACTAGACTAAAAAGAACTATGCCAGATTGGCGCTGGAAGTGGTATTTTCATAACCGACTGTAAAGAATTCGATTTGGACTTGAGTGACTCATCATCCAGCAGGGCCCATCTATGGTGTATTCATCCATCATGATTAAATAAAGAGTTTAACCACATCATCAATCTTTAAAATACCCTGTTCAAAACCCTTAAGAAAAGGATAACATTTATGGTAGTAAAAGATCAATGCAGCATAATTATCTCAACTAATAACATCATAAAGTAACGCAATTAACATAAACCATTACTTAAAATATATCCACTAATTTAGCTAAACATAAAGCAAAATAAGTCAATATGTTAATCTATAATCTACCACCAGTCATGTCAATTAACAAAAATAACAAGTCTTTTAAACATAAAATGCTTTAAATGAAAGTATTGTGATGCTCTCATCAAAGAGAACCAATTTTGTACCCCACTCTTAAGGAGGTATAATCAATAGAGAATTATTTAGACTAATTCAAATGAAGATGACCAACCTCATACCCCACTCTTAAGGAGATCTACTCAATAGAGAATGAAACTTAGTAGGTAGATCACACCTATTTTTATGCATTACTTTTTTTTTCTTTTAATGTGGAAGGGTCCAAAACAATGAATAGGATGTTAAAGGAAAAGATTGAGAAAGATAGAAAATTTTGTGGCTAAGGTTAATTCCTAGGTTGAGGTAAAGGATAATAGTGACATATTTTCTCTTATTGTGAAGCTTGTGCATTTTTTTCTTTTTATTCTATTACTGCTATGTTGGACCTTGAGATTGATTGGTTAAATGTGTAGACAATTTATTTGTGTGTGGTTTCAAAAGAGGAGATTTATCTGACATAGCAATAGCACTCTATGGCTAGTGTAAGGACATGAATTTTTAGCTATCTCACTATGGCCTAAAATTCACCCTTATATCAAAATTTGGATTCATATGTTATTAGATACATTCTTTTTTAGAGCTAAGTTGAATCATTGTATTAATTTAGAACATGTTGGTGATCATTTACTACAATTTCTCTATTATTTTAGTAATAGTAAGGATATGAATAGGGCTCTTAAATCTTAGTTATGAAGAACTTGTGATAGCTAATTTTTTATTAGACATAGATATCAAGAGCGCCAAATCTAATAAAAAACTTTGGGTTATTTAAAGAAAGTATGTTGAGTCTATTTTGTAGTGGTTCAACATGCATGATTACAAATCAATGAGTATTCTCATACCTATGGGAACAAATATTCCACTAGAGAAAAATATTTTGATAGTAGATGAGATAGAGGAGATGAACCAAATCTTATATGTGATTGCAATTAGTAGTACTATGTATTTTCTATTCTACACCAAACTATAATTGTCTAATAATTGGGATTCTTAAGTACATATATGACAAATACATGCAAGGATCAATGGACTCTAATAAAAGAGTCTTCATATTTTTATGTGGCACTTTAGATTATTATAAATTATCCAAGGGAGGTATTTTGAATGACTTGTAATGATATGAAAAATTTGTAGCATATTAATTGCAATGTATTATTAGTGACACTTACAATAATGCTAGACAAAACTTTTAGAATTCAATAGATATGCATGGCCTACTTAATGGATTTTGATTGTGTTGGTGATGTGGATAGAAAGAGGTCTAATAGTGGGTATTTGTTTTCTTTTTTGGTGGTCCAATTAGTTGGATGAGAAAATGATAAGTTGTGGTTTCTCTTTTGACTACATCTAAATATAATACATGGAAACTACTCATGCATGTAAGGAGGAAACTTGGATTTAGAGATTGTATTTAAACATCATGTTGAAGTAAGCTACAATAATTCAATGTATCAATTAGAGTACCATCAAATTGGAAAAGAATCTTATCTTTCATGCATGAAAAAATGACAATGATGTACAATATAACTTTGTTTATGACATGGTAGATGAGAATAGGGTTATAATCAAGAAGGTGGATATGTTGATGAATGTTGCAAATTCTTACAAGATTCCATGAGCACATAGATTTTAGATAGCGCAAGATGGTTATGGGAACCTAGAGCTCCTAGTATTTAGTTCACTATGTTGACTAGTACCCATTATCAATATTGCAATACATACAATAAGTTGGATATTGTTAGGTCAAAGGGATTAAGTGTGTTGTATATCTTACAAGTCCTAATTCTAAAGATAATTCTTTAATATTTATAATGTTGTAT
Organism: Sequoia sempervirens; assembly: GCA_007258455.2. Lineage (NCBI taxonomy): Eukaryota > Viridiplantae > Streptophyta > Pinopsida > Cupressales > Cupressaceae > Sequoia > Sequoia sempervirens. The sequence goes on along the minus strand of VDFB02047230.1, from coordinate 433,030,671 downwards.
ATAATGCTCCCACATATAAAAAGGGAACCCACTTGGATGAAATCTTAATATTTTATAGTTGGATATATTTTCATGTGTTGTTGGTCTTATGATGGTTGTAAGAAGTCACTAAATGGGGGTTAGTAGGTGTAATATTTAAATAGATTCATTGATAAATTATTTATAACATGTATAAGAGATAATAACTACAATTATACGGAGCACTCAAGATAGTTACTTTGATTCTACTTGGTCATGGTAGTCAAAGTGGTCAATTGAGAGTTACATTATATTTATGGACTTACACCTACAAGTGGATTGCATGGGTTAAACATGGAACACCTTGATTATTTTTTAGCTCATTATTTTGAACCCATGGTTTTGGAAAACCATTATTGGTTTCCTAGGTTTCCTTGATCTATATACAAGGCTAGGGATGGAGATGTTCCAATTTTATGGAAGGATATGCCATCAAATTTCCTCTAGATTTAGAGTGTTGATCTCCTATGAATCTTGAAGATTAATATTATATTGTAACCTATAGTTACTAATAATAAATTAGTTTTGATGATTTGAAGGCTAGGTTTTTCCCTTTGCAAGGTTTTCCTAAGGTATATCAATGCCACTTTTTGTTGTATTTATTTCTATTATTCTTCTCTTTCTCTTCTATTCTTGATTTATTTCTTGTGTTGTTACTCTTCTAAAGTATTGCTGAAATATGTATAGATTGGTTCACATGTAACAATCTCCTTGTAGGACTAGGTATTAAATTATTTCGTATTCCTTTAATTATGACTTGATGAGATGGAAATATGTTGAATATACTTGTTCTAGGTAAATCTAGGTAACTCCATGAGCATGAAATGTCTCTAGTTTTAAAATGTAATATGTATAAAATATAATTTAACTATTCAAATAATATTATTACATATAATATAAAAATTTGGAACTCTCTAACAAATTTTATAATGTAAAATTTTGAGTATATACAATTTCTAAAACTTGTTGATTTGTGATTTAATTGGTATAGCATGTACCCATGTAACATATAAAATTTTATATGGAATTTTTCTAGGAAGTTAAAAGGAATGGAGAGCAGGAATGAGATTAGAGACAATGATTTCAAAATTGATGGAGATGAAGAAGATGGTGAAGAGGACTTAGAGGATGAGGATGAGATAGTTTCTTGGGATGATGTAGTGAACAAACTATTTATTGAGGTCCAGTTGTTGGGCATTAGTCTTGTCTCTACCATGAATCCTAGTATTGTTTAGGTTTTATATGAGTTTAATTTCTTTTAAAACTTCTACCAGAGTAAGGGGTTCCTTCCTCAAGTGGTGGCCTCTATTCTCTCCATGTTATGTCATCTACTTAGGGGCACATTGGTGATGGGTCCCTATTCTATGGGATCCCTAAAAGGGTTTCACTTTGTGTGCTTTCTCCTCCTCTATGCATAGAGTGTGTGCAAAAATATAGTGATGGGATTGTTGCTTATGCTCACCATGTGCAAAACTTTTATTTTTTGCATCACATTTCCATTCCCTCTCACTATACTTGAATAACTTTCCTTCTTGTCCTAGCAAAGGTTTGGCTCTATTAATGAGAGAATTAGACAATGAGCATCCTCTTTGTTCTAAAATCGGCTTGTGTAAGGGGTTCCCTCCCCAAGAGATGGCCCCCATTTCCCTTCCTATTGCTCAAGTCAAGAAGAATGGTGCCTTATTTTGTAGGTTGCCCTCTTTTTCAAACCCTGGTTGGGATGTGCTACATGTACCTCCCCAATTCTAAAATGTTATTTTTTTGAGATGAGAATGTCGTCTCTACTATGGCACCTCATGTTCCCTCTATAATTCCTCTTATGTATGACTTGGTCTCATCTATGCCTACTGGTCTTGGTGATGTTTCATGTGTCTCTCTTAGGTTTTTGAATGCTTTGGTGTAAAAAGTTGTGTTGGTTTACAACAAACCCTTATTGGGATATTTTATGGTCTTTGGTTAATCATAATTTTCATTCATAGTTGGGTGTCCTATTACTAGAATATTTTAGGTCAACTTCATGTTGAAACATTGTTAAATGGATTGTCTTTGTTACTTTTTATATTATTTTTGGGTGCTTTTTGGCTTGTCCCTTTGTTGGTTGTTCCATGTCCCTTTTTGTTGTCGTAAAGGGTTTTAGGGTCCTTTGAAAACGTCTTTGATTCATAACTCAAATCAAAAGCATTTACTTTAATCAAAACATATAAAATTTTATATATAATAAGTGTAAAATGTAATATAATGAGTTTCAATAATATTTATATAAACTATTAAATGTATAAAAAATTAAGAAACTATATAATACTTGGATTTATTTACAAAAAAGTGGCACACAATGGGGAAAATGTAGTAATGTGATTGGTATTGACAATTATTTAAAATGGGATCCTAAATGATACATGGACCATAAAATTTTGTTTAGTTGGTGTAGACCATGGTGAAAAAATGGTTATCACCTATGTTCTAATGATAATGCTAGATATGGTGAGGATCTCATACTTGATGATAGAAATATTGATGCACTAATGATATTTAAGCATGGTAGATAATTGCATGATGGGGATGGGGGTTGTGAAGATAGAAAATAATATGGTTCTATAGAACTATTGGAACACAATGATCTTAGTGTTTTCTATTCTGAAATACAATCCATCAATGTTTACATACACACGCACACCATGAAAGTTGAGTGATGAATGTATGCACCATTATCAAGTTGTTGTCTTATGTAGAAAGTATATAAAATTAAAGAGAAAATAGTTGCGCTAAAATTATATAATCAAATTTATTGTCAAAGCTAGGTTTCAAAATCAACTTTATAAAAATGAAAGAGCTAGGGATTTCCACAATGAATGGATCAAAGGCACACTAATTTTGAAGGCCTAATGGATGACATAGCAAGTTGTGCAGTCTTGATTATGGACTACATTGCATGATTAAACACAATTAAGTTAAATTCATACTAGAATGGACGAGCTCTTCAAAAAATGGGTCATTCACCCCCTTGAGAATCACCTAGATGCAAATAGAATCAAGTAGACAATTTATACTCACAAGATATGGGTTCTTGTGAATTACTACTCAAACTATATATAATGAGGATAGACTTGACAATAATGTAGTTGAACACAATTTTTTTGATATTAATATTTATAAATAGACTAATCTATAAAACTCATTATACATTCACAACAAAACTCATTATACATTCACAACAAAACTCATGATAATCATCCAATTGCTAAAAACAACGAAATAAAAAGAACTGAACCACTAAACAAAATTAAAAATCAAAAGAAACTAATAGATAAAAATTTTCCTCTCAAAACTTAAAAAGTATATTTATATTTATACTATTTGTTTGTTTATTATATAATACTACTGTTAAATATTTAAAAAACAAGATTCTCAGTTTGTTTAAAGAGGGTGCAAATTGTGTGAAAACTACAGGAGATCAGAGGTTGGTGCCAACAACCAAAATTGTAATGGATCTCAACCACATCCACATGTGTGCAAGAATTAAAACTGTGTTAAAGTCTTAATTTTTTTTTAAATACATAATATATTCTTGGAGTAGAAAATTTTGAAAACGTGAAAGCATGTCAAGTACTCCCAAGATTCACAACATCCACATATGCGTAGTGAACAATGAAGAAATGAATTTTTGTCACAGTAGACAATATTCCTAGAGAAATCCAATGCCATTTATTCTCCAATGCTACTTGCATGAAGGGAATGTGAATTACTTATAGAATTTTGATGTAATATAATTATTTATTGCAGAGATTCTTTTGGCTGGCAATATTGAAGGTTGTTCATCAGAAGGCTACCTTCAAACTTCAAAATGGGTGATAAAAAAATTAATCTTTTAAAAAATAGATCTTTGATTAAAGGTATTTTCAATTGAAGGTGTTAAATTTAATTTTCAAAATAATTTACAAGCGAGACAAAGTTTTTTGTTTCCACCGAAAAGGCCAAATAAAAAATATATAGCAAATAAGATATGGCTTTTGTAAACATGATGAGAGTGTTTGCAAATCTATCCATGCTTTGTATTATCCTAAATCCATAGAAAATACACAACACAACACATAGAAATTGAAGGAAAATGATATAAATATAGAAGACTTAAAAGTTCAAAGTTGAGCAACCAAAGTTGTGATAAGAATCTCCCTCCAAAAAATCACCCTCTCCCCAATTATGACAAACAAATATCTCATTGACATATAGTACTAAGCTATCATCATTGTGCATAATAGGGCTCTTGATAAGTATGAGCTATAAAGAGGTAGAATTGCTGATTTATCTTTCATTATCCATGGTTCTTGCTTCTTTGGAGGTCGCTTTGTATTTAGATTGTATGCTTGTTTATCTTAATAATTTTAATTTTAATACCCTGGGAAAACCCTCAAGAGGGAAAAACCCAACCTCCAAAAGCATCCATACTCCATCATATTAATTAGCCATAAAGCAAATACAAGAGTCACAATGAACACTTATGAAGCATCAAGCCCTCCAATGCATTGCCATATGTCCAAGAATGAATCCACACATCCCATGCCATACTTCATAAATGCACTCCTCAAGAAGACTCAATAATGATAGCCAAACCACTTAGCCAACCTAAACCACTACACATGTGTTTGTTTTTATAGACACAAGCTCACACAAAATACAACTAGTGGTAAGGTGAAACTATGTACCACAAAACCATGTGAATACAAAACCACTAACCCCTTATTTAATATTGGGTACTAAGACATCACATTATTAAATATTTTTCCAATATTAAATTATTATCACATGTCTCCCACACATTAAATAATAATACAATGTTATAATACAACATCAAGTGGTCCCCAAATAATTACCTAGTGTGATTATCCATACCACCAAGGAGCGTCACAACTAAATAATTATTTCATTACAACATTATAATAAATCAATTTATGCAATGGTAAAGAGGTCTAGGTAAAGTTGCAAAGTATTTATGAAGGAGATGCTAAGGTCAAGCAAGCAAAGATGTAGAATTTCAAAACCAAATTTGAAACCCTAAGGATGTCAAAAGATGGAGATATTGCAAGCTATGTGCTAAGGGTGGATGAAATTGTTCATGCCATCAATGGTCTTGGTAAAAAACTGGAGGAAAGTGAAGTTATGAAAAAGGTATTGAGAACTCTTCCTAAATCTTATAGTGCTAAAGTTTCTGCTATCGAGGAAGCTCAGAATTTGGATCAATATTCTAGAGATCAAATATTTGGTGCATTAACCACTTTTGAATTAAGAGAGTTTGACCAAGATGCTACAAAGAAAGAAACTACTTTTAAAGTTAGCAAGAAAGAGAAGAATGGTGAATTTGATCCTGATGATCTTTATGACGTGGAAGCAAATTTTGTAAGGAGATTGAAAAAGGGCACTAGCAAATATAGAGGTAAGTAACCCTTCAAATGTTTCAATTGTGGAAAGATAGGTCATTATGCTTCAAAATGTCCAGGTAAAGTTACAAATGAAAAACATAAAGATCATAAAGGAAAAACTTTCAAGAAGAGTTATTATGTTAAAGAAGACAATGGTATATCTGATGATGAGAATCAAACTATTTGGATTATGGAAGTGATGAGTGCTTGTTCATGGTTTTGAATGTTGGAACTAATTCTACTGACCCTGAAAGATGTGTGAAGGAAATTACTTCAGAAATAGGTCACAATATTGAAGGAACTATGTTGACTTCTTTTCATGCAAGAGAGGATAGAAACTACTAGATAATTGATAGTGAATGCTCAAATCATATGACAGGTCATAAGAATAAGTTTGTTAGAATTGAGAAGTATGATGGTGATTTTGTTAAGTTTGGTGATGACACATCTACTAAGATCTGTGGAAAAGGTTTAATTAGTTTTGATGGAAAGAAAAAGACAAATGATGTTTTTATGTCAAAGGTCTCCAACATAATCTTCTCAGTGTAGGAAAAATGTGTAGCAAAGGATACAATCTGGTTCTTCGGGATGTGGTTTGAAATAAAAAAAGGAAGCTCTGAAACTTTGGTTGCTGCAAGAATAAGGATATAAGGGAATGTTTATCAGCTCAAAGGTGGTGGTGCTAAGTGATTTATGTCATAAATTAATGAAAGTTGGCTATAGCATAGAAGAATGGGTCATATCAACTTTGATAGCCTAGTGAAGATCAACTCTACTCATGTTGTGAGAGACATACCAAGAATTACAAAGGCTATCAATAGAATTTGAAAAGAGTGTCAAGTTGGAAAACAAACAAATAATAGGTTCAAGACTAAGGAATATTCTACCACAGGACCTTTGGAGTTGGTGCATACATACCTATGTGGACCTACCAGAACAAGAAGCTCTCAAGGTGACATGTATTTTATGTTGTTAATATATGATTGCTCTATAATGTTGTGGGTGACCTTTCTCAAAGAAAAATCAGAAACTCTAGATAAGTTTAAAGCATTTAAATCTATGGTTGAGAATGAAATCGATTTGAAAATCAAATTTTTAAGGTTTGGAAAAGGTGGTGAGTTCACCTCCAATGAGTTTAATAGTTTTTGTGAAGATCATGGGATAAAAAGACATTTATCTTCTCCTAGGACTCCACATTAGAATGAAATTGTGGAGAGGAAGAATAAGATATTTTAGGAGGCTGTAAGAACCATGTTGAAGGAAGTGAATCTATCAGATGTCTATTGGAGAGAATTTATTCATAGCACAGTCTATATTCTTAACATAGGACAAGAAAGAGTGAACAACTCAAAGACCCCTTATGAGCTATGGTATGGAACTAATATGAAATATTTTAGAGTGTTTGGAAGAAAATTTTATATCAGGAGAGATGAAGAGAACTTAGGGAAGTTTGATACAAGATGAGATGAAGGAATATTCCTTGGATATTCTACAAAGATCAAGGCATACATGTGCTAAAACAAAAGGCTAAAGAAGATAGTTGAAAGTGAAAATGTCAAAGTGGATGAAGAATCACATCAAAGCTTAGTGTAGATATAAGGATATGAATCTAATGAACCCCCTTGCAAAGAAGAAAAATAAGAGAAAGAAAAGGAGATGCTAGTGGAAGAGGAAGAAGCCCCAGAAAAGAATCTCAAGAATCATAAATATGTGCAAAAAAATTATCCTAAGGATCAAATAATTGGAGACAAAAGTAGAGGTGTGTTGACAAGAAGAAAAGTTGTTATGGTAGAGGAACAAGTAAAATTTTGTTTCCTTTTTGAGATAGAACCTAAAACAATAACTAAGGAATGTAAGGATAAAAAATGGATCAAAGCTATGGAAGAAGACTTGAGGCAGATTGAGAAGAATCAGTCATGGGAATTGGTCCCAAGACCAACAAATAAGAATGTAATAGGAACTAAATGGGTTTTTAGGAACAAGTTGAATAAGAATGGAGAAGCTATCAAAAACAAGGCTAGACTTGTGTGTAAGGGCTACTCATAAGTGGAAGGAATAGAATTTAAAGAGACCTTTTCTCTTGTAGCAAGGATGGAAGCTATTACGATTTTTTTGGCTTTTGTAGCACATAAAAACTTCAAAGTATATCATATGGATCTAAAGTCCACATTCTTGAATGGTGAGTTGAAAGAAGAGGTATACATTGAACAACTAGAAGGTTTTCAGTTATTAGAAGATTCTGATATAGTCTATAGGTTGAAGAAAGCATTTTATGGTCTTAAACAGGCTCCTAAAGCTTGGTATGCAAGATTGGACAAGTACCTATTGCAGCAAGGATTCAAAAAGGGTGTTGCTGATAACAATATTTACTTCAAAGTTGAGGGAAATAAAATCCTGATTGTGGTTGTGTATTTTGATGACATAATATTTGAAGGAAATGAGGAAACATGTAAAGGATTTGCAGACGAGATGCAAAATGAGTTTGTAATGTCAATGTTTGGGGAGATGAATTTCTTCCTTTGGCTACAAATCAGTCAATCAAAAAAATCTATATTCATTACACAATCAAAATATGTTAAGGAAATGTTAAAGAAGTTTGGAATGAAGGACTCTCAACTAATATGTACTCCCATGGTTAATGGTTGTAAATTGAGAAAAAAATGGCAAATCTCCTAAGACTGACCATACCAAGTATAGATCAATGATTGGTGGATTACTATATCTAACTACATCTAGACCGGATATTATGCATGCAATATGTCTTGTGGAAAGATGTCAAGAAGATCCTAGAGAATCACAAGTGGTAGTAGTCAAGAGGATATTCAAATACTTGAAGAGCACTATGAACTATGGTCTATGGTATTCCAAGGATACCAACTTCTCTTTGAGTGCTTATACAGATGCAGATTGGGCAGGTTGTGCGGATGATAGAAGTACAAGTGGAGGTTCTTTCTTTCTTGGAAACAAATTGGTTTCTTGGTTGAGTAAGAAGCAGGATTTAGTGTCATTATCTATTGTAGAGGCATAATATATTGCTACAACATCTTGTTTCACATAGGTGTTGTGGATGAAGCAAACAATGAAAGATATTAGAGTATTGTATGATGAACCTATCACTATCTTGTGTGACAATGCAATTGCTATCAACATTTCAAAAAAATTGGTAATGCATTCAAGAACAAAGCATATCTCTATTTGGTATCACTTCCTAAGAGATAAAGTTGTTGAGAATGAAGTAAAGTTGGATTATGTGCCTACAAAGGATCAAATAGCATACATTTTCACAAAGGCTCTTCCAAAAGATACATTTGAGTATCTCAAAAAAAAGCTAGGGGTTATTGCCCCTCCTTTCAACTAGATGCATAAAATGGTGCATCTGTTTAGGGGTGCAATTCAAGATGAATTCATTGTCCTAGAATGATGAAGGCTACCTCTCAAGGGGAGTAGGTAGTGGTGTCTTTGGTTAGTGTAGTTAGGGGAGAAAATGTTGTGCCTAAAAATGTGAGAGAGAGCAGTGAATTATGTAGGTGTTTCCCCTTGCCATTGATGTCAAAGGGGAGAGAAGTTTGAAAAAAATGGAGAGAGTATTGGAGAAAGAAGTGGAGAGTTGAAGTAAGGAGGAGATCAATGTTGCTTTTGTTGTTAATGGTTTTAAAGCAGGTGTAACTGTCATCAATGACAAAGGGGGAGATTGTTGCACTATATTGTCATTAGTGTTGTCATTGATGTCAACCTATTCCAACCTCTAGTATGGTTATGATGAGAAGGTGTTTGTGGTGTTGAGCAGGTGTTGCAGATGCAACATGGTCACTTGGTTTCCAAGTGCTTTTGAGAAAATTTGTATAAAGAGTGTATAAGGTGACAAGGGTGTGTTTTGTATTGTGCTCCACATTTCTTCATTCTTGAAGATGTGTTTTTGTGGTTTGGATATGATTTTTAGAGGTGTTATATCTAGAGTTTTAGGTTTTGGATCATGTAGTAGTAGATGTGTAAATGACAGTGTGCTAGACTGTGAAGAAGGTTGTATGGGAGAAATGGAGTTGATTTGCATTTCTCTGCATTGAAGTTTCTTATCTTGTAGATTTGGGAATGTGTTAAATTTGTTTGTATTTGTCTTCTTGGATGGTTTGGTGTTTAGCTATTCTACAAGCATGGTTCATGTGTTGTGTCTTAGTGGCAGTTTGACCGGTTGCACTGGATGATAGTATTCTTAGTTGCAGGTGTTTGCGGTAGTGTGTTTGAATATTATGTTGTTGTTGGAATATTCCAAGACGTTATGTGATGTTTCTATGTGGTTTGTAGGATGTTTTTGTACCTAGTGAAGTGCGTATGTGGTTGCTTGGTAGCATTAATGTCAGGTTAGCCAACCTAGCATGCTAGTGTTACTTGTGAATGTGCTTCATGGATCATGGAATCTTGGTGTAGTTTTTTGGTGTAGATTTGGGTCCTGGTTAGTCCTTGGTGTAGTCTACCTTCACTTCTTTCCATCATGAAAGTGTTTGGTGCTGACCTATTTGGTAGTTACGAGTTTGAGGTGCATGCATTTCATTGAGGCCAAGTTGGAGAAGATTGTTTGAGGTTGCAAAGGATATATGTAAAGTAAATTGTGTGGTGTGTCATGTGGTGTGAAATGATGTGTATGTGATTAAGTGTTGAGATCTGAGTGCAAGCTTAAATTCCTATGACTACCAAAAGTAGTGAGTAGAAGGTGTCTACATTTCAGATTCCTTGAAGTTGTTGGAGACAGTGAGTTAAAGGTTGCAGATGGTGTAGAGTTGTTGTGGTGGATTCTCCTATTTCTCTGAGGTAGTGAATCTCCATGTAGCAGTTCCTTTCTCTTCTCTTTCTATTTAGGAGTGAGCCCTTCTTTCTTTTGGACAGTGTGTCCTTTGGGCAGTGAGCCCTTTCGACAATGAGCCTTTTATAATCAATGTTGTTATTCATATATATGTGAGTTAATCCTCACCATGGCTTTTCCCTAATTAGGATTTTCCATGTAAATATGGTGTTCTAATGTGTATGGTTGTAATGTGTTAATGTTTCATTTTCTTACATTCATGTTGATGCATAATAAGGGTTTGAAGATATATAAGGGTTTTGAAGGTTTTAATGTACAATTGATTCACCCCCCCTCTTAGTTGTCGTGTGTGTCTAACATATATAACATAGGTAAATCTATTTATGAATATAAGTAGTGAGGAATGTAAGAAATTTGAAAAAAAAAAATTCTCTTACAAAAATAATCTATATAAAAATGAAAGAGCTAGGGATTTCCAAAATGAGTGGCTCATAGGGCACAATAATTTTCAAGGTTCAATGGATGGGGTAGCAAGTTTTATGGTCTTTGTTGTGGAGTACATTACATGGTTACACACAATTGAGTTGGAGTTATGCTAAGATGGATGATCTCTTGAAATAAATTGGTCCTTAAACCACATGAGAATCACCTAGATGTAATGAGAAAAAAAACCATTTATATTCACAAGTGTGTGTTCTTGTGAATTACTACTTATGGAGTATGAATAATGGGGATTGCCTCAATATCAATGTAATTGAATACTAAAATTTTGATACTATATATTATGATTGTTTCTTGGTTGAATAATCTTCATGTTGTCATATTTGGTATTGTCAATTTAATGATTGTAATTATAATAAGATGTATATGGATGAATGAGAGAACGCATTTATGTAAGGGAGATGGGTAATCTAGTTTAAATATATTTAGGTATCATAAAAGTATAATAGTACTTGATCTACTTCATTTTTATTAGATTTATACATATGTTAAGTGGTTGTATGGAAGCTTCGGTGTCATAACAAAAACAACAAAAAAATCATAACTAAATAATGTCATTCAAAGACTAGTGTAGGCTCAAAAATTATGAATAAAATTTAATAAAAGATACAAGGAACTACGCTTTACAAGTAATTAATAAAAGTTACACAAAAAGATAACAAGTAGCATGAAGTGTGCTCTTAGTGTAAATAGGTCTTAATGGTTGGGTTTATCATGAAGCTTGGTCATAAGGTCTAACTTAATAATCATGTCTCTTTTCTTTTAAGGAAATCTTCCCTAAAAATGTTTATGGAATTAAACATGACTTTTTATATTTACATGTGTGAGTAGACTAATCTATAAAATTGATTATACATTCAAAATAAAGTCCACGTTAATGGTCAATTTAAGTTATGCCAATCAATAGATATGAGTTTACTAAGAAGAAATCTGAATTTTTAAAAAAATGGACAAAGAACTCCCTAATATCATTTAGGAAGAGTTGGACCACTAAATAAAATTAAAAAACAAAAATAAAACTTAGTGGACTAAGAGTTATCTAGTATCAATGTAGGAAAGTTTCCCTTCCACAACTTAATAAAATTAAAAAACATTTAAATTTGTCCATTTAGGACAAAAACATGAAATGGTTTTCTATGATTACAAACACATACAAAGACAAAAGTTGTTTCTTAATTTAAGATGTGCATGAACCTATTTCTAATATGATGTTGTCCCTAAATATGATGTAACTTAAGATTGATTAAAATCACAACCTCAATTGACTAATACCATTGTTAAACTTTTAAATCTTTACATTAAAATTGTTATTATTTGAAAAATATCACCATTAGAATTCTAAATATTCCATTTTTTTTATTAATTCAAATTTGAAGTTACAATGAAAGATCTAATTTACAATCTTTGAAAAAAAAATATAATATCTCAAGTAACAAAATTTCCTTCGAGGTTTCTGAAGAGGTCATTGCTAGAGTTACTGGGCTCCTGAATAGTGGCCGCACTTGGAAGAAAACCACGAAAGTTCCAGACCAAATTAGTCTGAATCAGTTTTTTCACAGTGTTAAGAAACCTATCAAGTTGTGGGGTGGCTTTGACCGCGAGGCGCTGCCGTAGCCATGGGATAAAGTCTGTTTGGTGATAATGAAATATTTCATGTTGGAAGGAAGGTATGGGGTCTACTACTATTACCACTTTAATTTCCTCAACCACCTTAGGAAACATCTGTATATTTCTATTCCTTTCTTCCTGTATCATGCCCTTGACAACACTATTTCAGAGTTTAATGAAGCCACTAATTCCGGAAATAATTACACTATCCTCCACCAGGGCCTTATATCTAGGCTTTATCATTTCCATATGGCGCTTTGCCCTGCTAGGCCTATCACTGTGCAAGAAGTTTCCTCCCTCCTTGCCCTTGACAAAACCCCAGTTTCGTCCACTCCCCCCTCTGCTAGTATTTTGGACACGCCGGGCCCAAGCAAGAAAAAATGCCTCAAGAATCCTGCCTTGAAAGCCCATCCCCATGGCACTTCCCATGTTTTGGGCTTGGAGGATACGAGTAGGGAAAGGAAGCGGCTCACCCCTACCCTGCGCCCTAAGGCGAAAGCCTCTAAAAAAGCTAAAGTCTACCACCAAATTGACTCTGATGTGGAGATTACTGAGGAAACTAACACCCCTCGTTGCTCTCATAGACTGGTTTGTAAGCAGGACAAGATTGGTAGCCTTAAGGAAGCCTCTAATTCGGATAAGGATCTTGAGAGTGATAAGGAAATCCATGAGGAAATGGTGGTGGGTGGTGATGACCAGTCGGTGTCAGTGAACAGTGAGCCCCATGTGTCAGAAAGTTTAAAGAAGGGCCCTTCCAACGACAATGCGCTGGAAATCACCCCCCGGTCCTCTGAGGCGGCTAAAGGAAAAACTCCCTTGAAGAATGATCACAAGGAAAATGACCAGGCTTGGGAATAGATGGGCTTGCTGAAGGGGAAAGTGGAGAGGCTGGAAAAGAAGGTCCAGGATGTGACCCAATTTTCCCTAAGGGTCATGCATACGTCGGCTACCAGCCTCTGTTTATTTCAGAAGGACAAGTCCGCAGATGGTGCTAAACTTGATGTTGATTTCAAGGAGTTGCTCGAGTTCCTCACAGCGGATTGGGCGACTGCCTTACATGATTTTCTTGGCAGGAAGGATAAAAATTAGGCCACTGGGCCTATTTGTTCTTGTTTATTTTATGTTTTGTTGTTTATTTTTCTGCTAAACTTGATGGGCCCCTGGTGGTCTCTGGACTTATTTGGCTAGCTTCATGCTTGCATGTTAAACCTTGCCATCTTATGTATTATGTTACTTTTTGTCTTGATGATGCGCTGTGAGTGATGGCGTTCTTTCTGTTGTCACTGGGTTGTTAGTGTGCTTTCGATGGATGGCCTTTGGTGCCTTGTTTATGGGTCAACACCCTTGTTTTGCTAATTTTTATTTCAAAACAAAATGCAACTTTATGCCACACTATACTCACATATTATAAATCTTAATTTGTAATCCAATGTGCAAATGAATTAGGGAGATTATAATGCAATATAAGATGGTTCATATGCCATGTCCCAAGCTTTAGCAATATAGGAAATGGATGTATTACCAACCATGCCTCTCACGCCTTTCAATGAAAACAAGACAAACAAAGTTTTTGGTCATTTTCAATAGTGGCTGTTTTAATTTATAAGAATATTTTGTTTGAATTGAAGGGTATTATCTAGAAATAATGACAAATTATACGAATAAAAACATGTGGAATGGCTTTCAAGATACAATAATTGGTATCTTTTGCACAAAAATCAAAATAAAGGTGAGGAAAGAATCTACCCAAAAACACACTTTAATTTTATAGTTGATAATTAATTTTTTAAATAAAATAATGTGAAATTATTAATTTGTATTATAATAAAATAAAGTAATAAGGTTAAATGGTTTTTAGTTTATTGTTGAAATTGAATAGTTGATAAAGAGTTTTTCAAAGTTTATTTTTTGTGGATTATAAATGTTCGAAGTGTTTAAGGGATGAGGTTGTGATTCTACTTTGAGTGGATTCAATGGAATAGATATCTCTCAAACCATTGATCAAGTTGAAGGAAGAAATAACTAAGGTATTTTGCCAAGTCCAGTTTATGAACAAAGGTTTTCAAATAATTGGTCTCCATATTTCTCATTTGCAATTCGTTTGTTTAAAATTAAGGTCTCTTTTATTGTTCAAAATAGCTACAAGACATTTGAGGTAGGGGAAAGGATCCAGTAGTTGAGCATGTTTCAATAGTTGTTATAGCATTTGTTAATTTAATGCCCAAAATTTTTAACAATATTTAATCAATAGTTGTGACTTTAAAGTTGTTAGTGTTGATGATAACTACCAATAATTGAATAATATGTATTCCTTATATCTAAAAAGTGACAAATCAAGTGATGCCACATCAACGCACCAATAAAACATGATTTAGTGCACAAGTATCAGTCTCACTTTTTTTGGGACCTTTTGGACACCTCGACAAAAAGCATGTTGATGTGGCATCATATTTGACTATGTGTCCCTAAAACCTTAGTTATAAGCAAGGTCGTTGTCAAGCAAGTTGTTGTAAAAAATTGAGAATTTTTTGAAATTTCGACGTAGGATTTTGAAAAGGGAAAAGTTAGGGTGCTCAACTACCGGATCCTCTCCCCTAATTAAGCCTTTGCTTAAGCATGTCAAGGAATATTTCAAGATGAATCTTTCTTTCAATGATCACAATCTTTGGTGATCCTCTATTGTTAATAGCTAGACTACTTTCCTCTAGCATAAATGCACCTAGCATCAAAGCTCTTTGACTTTTCCATAAAGGTATCCACACTATTAAATATTTTCTCTCATCTAAATATTGGACACCTTGTTGGTGCTTCAACAAAAATTCCAAAAACTCTCTAATGCAAACTTGCCTTTTATCTTGTGCTATGGGGGCTCTTCTTGATGTTATGCTTTATAAGTTGGAGTACTAACCACCTCTTACTTGCTTTTATAAACTATATATTGGGATTAGTTTATAAGATTCTTAGTCCTTATTTTCCAATTCTTTATAAACTTCATTACTGTTAGGGCCTTTATTCCTTCCCTCATACTCAACTTTGCTAGCATTAATAGATTTGGTAGTCTATACTAGAACTTAAAATTATTTATTTTCCTTGATATCTCATCTTTCAAGGGATTCCCTTTGTGGAAAGTCTCTTACACATTGACATTGCTCATGCATGATGTCCAACCAATAATATACTTGAGACATTCAAACATATTTTGTGGACCTACCCTTTGACCCTAAGTGCCTAGATTTGGACTCATTGTCTTTTGTTTCCCTTTCATCCTCGACCTTTTTCTTGGAGAATCTATCTATTAAGGAATTTAACTCAATGATTGTTTTACATTGGAAAAACTTGGAATTATTTTAGAACTTATCTTATTTTTTAGTTATCAAAATCAAGAAATAATATTATTTCCAATGTGTAAATTATTGACATTTTCTTTTATCTTGATGAAAATATATGTGCTCACCTTTACTTTCATATCTAAGTGCAAGGTAAAAAGTGGCCTTGTAATTTTAGTATCTCCCTGACTTGTTCAACCACTTATGTAGTGTGCCATAAACAATGAGAAAAATTACTCCAAGAAATCTACCCTAGGGGATGTTGTCACCTACTCCAAGACAAAGGAACTTTATTCACATAGTCAAAGTCCCTTCTTGTTTCCTCCATAGTAAAGAGGTTTGACTGCTTCACTACATTGAGATATTGGTTCATTTGACAGCCCTCCCTTACACAAGTTAGAGAGTAGCTCAATACTATTATGTATTTTCCTCCTAGTGGGGGTGCTTTTGTCACTTCTCATTTAAGACTCTCAGTATGGGTATGAGACTCTTAGGATTGGTATGAGACTCTTGAGTTAGTTTTTTTTAAGTAAAAGTGGTAGAGCAGAAGACTAACAAATGATATTATAAAGCCACCTTGATGACCCCACAAGAGATTGAAACCATAGCATAAAGATGATCAAGTTCTAACCCATGATTGTGTTCTCCCACAAACATAGCACCATAGTAGCATGAGAGAATCATCTACCTTTAATTCACACTATAACACAATTGATGACACTTGAAACATCAACTCGAAACACCAAAGGAAACATATACAAGTAGTAGAACAACTAGTACATATCACATCTCAACTAGATGACATGAACACAAAATTCTCAAACAAGGAGTAGGATGAAGGTGAAAACTACCTCCAATCAACTTTAGAAAAGCTCAAACAACATCTAAACACAAGGGACAAACCTCCACAATAGGTTTCTTAACTAGAAGGTACAAGCCCTCAATCAATTGAATAGGTCATTCTCATGAAAAAAAAATATGCTTTTGAATGCAAAGGATAAAATAATTTTCACTCCAATACACCTATCAACCCAATGTTGATATTGAAATACCAATAAGGCCAAGGGGAAAAACTTTTATATACAAATCTTCCCTAAAAAAAGCCAAAAATTATCATTGTCCTATGAAATTGAGGACTATAGTGTGCTAGAAAACAACACCAAGACAAGGCACTAGCACCTACAAAGGACACTAGTGTAATTACTCAAGTGTCCCAAAAATGTGTCGGAGTCTAGAAACTATGCTATAGTCCTATTTTTGAACTATAGTCTTGTTTCCTAAATTATAGTCTAACTAGATATTGAATGAATGACTATTTCTAGGTCTCATACCCAAGGGCAATTCCTAAGACACGAAAATAATATTACAACAAAAAGAATTCCCAAATAGCCACAAACAACTAAGAGACCAAGAGAGACAACCACACCCAATCCCCAACACACAAGAAAATGAAGGAGACACTTTCCATAGAATGGGAGGCCTACAAGGAACTCCAATATGAGTCCAAGGACATGATGGACAAAGGTAAATGGTCCCAATGCACCCTACTTTCCCTCCTACCATGAGGAGAACAAAAATATAGATCCTCGTACACATCCAAAAACTAGGGAGACAATCTAACACATAATCTAATGATGCCAATTTGAATGTTCTCTAAAAAAGTATATTAATATTAAGACCAAACATAAATGTGCTATAAGTTCCTTTTATCAATAACCACATAGCCAAAAATGGAGAAAGTGTTACAACATGTTATGCCCATTACCAATCAACATAAACATGGGCTAAAATCAATAATGGGATCCTTTCCACCTATATGTGTAGGATATGATCCAAGATTAATACATTCATAAACATTATTAAAATTATTAAATAAATTGAAGCTAACATAGCCAATTGTCGTGATAACAACATTCTATACATACCAAGATCCTTCCAAAACAAGGTGTGGAGAAATACAAGGTGACATTCATAAATTATTGCATTCGATGAGTCTCATACTAAACATGGATGGATCATAACCCTAAGGTGGAAGGATAAAGGTGGTTGTGAGGAAAGGGATAATTCAAATCCCATTCAATCAAATATTAAGTATGTACACATGATTAATAGAGGGATTATGAGAGGATTAGAGGGCTAAAAAAAGTGATGGAGGATACGACATGTGAGGGAAATTAACTAAGTAAAAACATTTATTTATTTTTTGGAAGAAAGGGAATGGGGGTATTGATAGATAAATAAATAAATTTAATTATTTACCTTGGGTTAGAACTTAGGAAAATAGGCATAAATGATTTAAGATGAAGGCCAAGATGATCAAATAGTAATTAAATAATAAAGATACTATTTAATTAATATAGAGGTCATAAATAGGATGAATTAGATATAAATTGATCAAATTTAATGATCAATTTTAGGTTTTTACAAATAATATTGTAACTAATGTTCCCGCATGGTAAAGGGCATCCCACTTGGATTGAATCTTGAGATTCCATAGTTTACACTATCTACCATGTGTCATTGGTCTTATGATGGTTGTAAGAAGCCATTATAAATGGGTTACTAGGTGGACAATATGAGTAGAATCTTTGATCAAATATTTATAGATTGAATAAGAGGTAATACATACGCCTAAATGGAGTACTTGGGAGTTACTTTGAATTTGTGTGGTCTTGGAAGTCAAATATGTCAATTAGGAGTTACATTATTTTCTAGGAGTTATGCTTGGAGGTGGGGTGCATGGGTTGAATGTGAAAAACACTTATTAGTTTTTGGCTCATTGTTTTAATCCCACCATTTTGGAAAACCATTCTTGAGTTCTTGTGTTTCCATGATTTGTATATACAATTCTTGGGATGGAGATACTATGTCTAGTTTTATGCAAGGCTATGATATCAAATTTTCTCCAAGTTCAAAGTGTTGATATCCTATAGAATCTTAGCTAGATTGATGGTATTTATTGTAACCCATAGTTTGTAATAATACATTGGTTTTGAAGCTTTTGAGGATGGTTTTTTCCCTTTGAAAGGTTTTCGTAGGGTATTACCAATGTCACTCTATTTTGTGGATGTTTCTATTCTTCTCTTTCTCTTCTCTTATTTTATTTCTTAAGGGTTAGTACTATGATAAAATGTTGTTAAAATTTGTATAGATTGAGTTATAACACTCTCCATAGAGGATTAAGTAGTAAATTATTTCATAATTCTTTAAGTTATAACTTGATGAAATAAAAATATATTGAATTTACTAGTTCTAGGTAATTCTACTTGTAATTCCATAATGATGAGATAATTACCATAATCAAATATTTTTTGGAGACACATTTATAACTAGTAATTTAGGATATTGGTGGCCATATTCAATATCAATGATTTGATCTACAGAGTGGAATAGTCAAATTGAAAATACAAGTAGCCTAAAGTGGTTTTCCTAGCTTTACATTCACTTTGATGTAATATTAAGAACATGTTGTTAAGGCTTCTCGTTGTGTTTTTTTTAATATTTTTTATATCTTTATCATTGTTATAGCTTTTTGATTAATATAAAAAATAGGTTTCGGAGGGACTTGAAACTCTTACAAACAAAATGCTTCCACAAGAATAAAACACGGCTAAATAGTAGCTTACCAACAACAAACTAAAAGAAAAATATAGCTATAGGACTATTTCATATTCTTTAGAGTATTTTCCACTTCTAGCTCCTAGTTGTAGAAGTTTTAATGAAGATTAACCAATTTAAATAACTCATTCTTTTCCTCCTTGAAAGATTTATTTTTGATCCCCTTGTCCTCGAGCTTGGCCCCTTTGATTCAGTTTGCACCTATTTCTTCCCTTTATCTTTATTTGATTGCTCTTTATTTCTACTCTCCTTAGGTATCCCATTAGTAATTTGCTCCTCTCTCAGTTATTCGAGATTCTTTGTAAGAATCCTAATCCCCTCAATAATATTTTTATAAAGAAATCGCTAATCTTTAATATATTCTCCATATTTCTATTAGTTTCTTGAACTTTCTCTTCCAAGTCAGTCATACATTTTTTAAAATCCATCTTTAAAACATTAATAGAATCCTCAAGACCATCAATATTGTTTTTCATCTCTTTGTTCCCAACCCCTAGCTAATCCCAATCCTCATTAGTAATTTTCTCTTGCAGGGATTGAACTTTGATATTAATTTTGTTGATTTCTAGAAAGAACCATTTTGATAGTTTAAATTGGTTAGTAATCCCTTGCATGGAAAGCCCCAGGACATCATAAATCTCCTCTTTGTTAGCATGGAGATAAGTAGAGTCCTTAGACTGATAAGGAAATTTTGCAATATCATGGTTATCTTTCTCAATGCCTTTCTTCGGATATTGGAACCCAATAGTCATTTTGTGATCGCTTTCTCCTTACCTTTGCAAGATGCTTCCCCTTTAGACTTTAATATTTTCTTCACCTTTCATTGAATTTTATCCCCTTCCTCCTCCTCTCTTGTTTGTGATCCCTCGATCCAGGAGATAGTCCTCTTCACTTTTTTTAGGGGAGTTCTTACCAGTGCCCTTTATTTTCCTTTGATCCTCTCCCTCATATAGTAGCACAAAGAACACTTCCACATAATTTTCTCCCTCATCTTCTTCCCTCCAATCCTCATCATCCTCATCCTCATTGGTATTTGAACTCATATTAGAGTAGTGAACAAACAACAGTTGTTATTTTTTCTTAACATTCCCCTTCCTCCTTTGACTCAACATAGGGGTTTGTTTTTAACATATTCCATAATAAGGAAGATTAACCCCTCATGAAAAATAGGAAATTTGGGGTTTTTTATGTGTTCTCTAGAAACATAATCCAAAGAAGTAATAAAAATAGGGAAGTGAAATGAACAATTTATGCTAAAAAAGGTTTAAGAAAATGAAATGAACACCAAAATCTATTGTGAACCTACCATCCAAAGTGATATCCCACATGATGACCTTAGAAACTTTTTCCCAAATGGGTTTGATGGATACACGACCATAGCCCCAAGAGGAGAGTTTTACCAGCTTCACATGCTCATTCCACTTAAAACATTGGTTTAGGGCTTCATCATTTGCATTTATATCTTGAAGAACATCTTACTCTACATCAAAATCCTTATAATATTAGCAATCACCTCTTCATTAATATCAATTTCCTTTCCATTCACATTCAACACCATGTTCTTCCATCCTTTGATAAAAAGCTTGGTAGCTTCTGGGTCATGACCATGAAGCCTCTCCAAGTAGGGATCCAAGCTCCCTTCTTCCACAATTCTCCATACTTTTTGATTCTTGTGGACCTCATCACAAGATAAGGGCTCCACTCTACTTCTCTCACCTCCCATAGTAAAAGTAATGAGTCTAATAAACAAACCACATATGATGATCCATAGATCCCAGTAGATAAAAAAATGGAAGTGTTACCTAATTTTAACCCTCAGGCTCAATTAGGCAAGGCATCTATGTTGCAGATGTTCATAAGGGCCAAATGGGATATCTCCATTGAGGGTTATTTCATGCATCTGATGACATTTCACAGGGAATTCAGTTGGGGGCCTGCTTTGTTGGAAATATGCCTCAATAGTCACAGGCTCGGCCTCCATTAGAGCCAAGTCGGTATGACATCTTCACTGTCTGGTCGACAAGCTACTTTGATACTTTCTGTTTTGAACAGGTCGCTGTGACCTAGTTTTTGTCTTGCCGAACGAAGTTGTAGAGCCTATCGCTATGACAAGAATGGTTTGGTATGACCTCTTATAGCGTCAGGATCTTTGGCCAATAGGCCATTCAATCATTAGTTGGGGAAACTCATGGCAACCACGAGCTTCGGGATGACTTATGACGCGCGGTGCAAGGTCCCAGCGAAGAGTTGAAGTCTCACCAACCGCTTTCGTTCGGGGCAACAAAGAGTCTCAGAGGCAGGTTTGAGCGAAGGTGAAGGTCTCACCGAAAGAAGGCGGCATCGACAAAGCAAGTGAGCTTCGCCAAAGGGTCTCGTCAAAGTCACAAGGTCTCCCCGACTCTAAAGGCTCTCGGTGTAAGGTTTGAGTTCTACAAGATGTCTCGATGACTGGCCAAGGGTCTCACTGAAGAGGTGTGATAGGTATCACCGTAGGTCTCTTCGACTTGCTCATGGTCTCAGCAAAGTTTGGTCCCTTCACCACAAGGTCTCTTTCACACAGGAAGTCTCCTCGACAAGAGGATCTCGCCGGAAGGAAGTGTTATCGGTGTAATCTGTTGACTTCAGTATGAGTCTCACCGATGGCTTAAAGTCTTACCAAAGGATGAAGGAACTCGGGGAGAGCGGGGCTGTTTAGCATAGGTCTGGCCGAGTGTGGGATGTCGTGTCGAAAGAGGATGCCCTTGGTATAACTTCAGGAGCTTGGAATGAGTCTCTCTGACCCAATAAGTCTCCCCGACTATTAAGTGTAGGAGGATGGGCCCTCACCAAGACAAAATCAATTCAGCAAGTGGTCTCGCCAAGAGGCAAAAGGAAATCTACAAGATGTCTCAGTGAATGAAGGTGGTCTCAGTGACAGAAATGGGAATCGGTATGACCGGTGTAGCATTTTCCCTTCGCCATGATGTCTTCCCGACTTACCACGGTCTTGTCGAAGGAAATAAAGAGCTCAAGAAGAATGGAGGAGTTCGGTGTGAGTCTCAGCGACAAATGCCAATCTGGATGAAGGAAAAGGTTCGGGGAGACCATAGTGTGCTCGGCAAAGGGTCTCTCTAACAGGCCAAAGTTTCGGCGACAACGAAGTGAGCTTGGTGAAGGGTCACATTTCAGGGAGATGTCTTCCCGACCTAGTTTTTGTCTTGCCGAAACAAAAGGGGGCTCAGTGTAGCATTTTCCCTTTGCCATGATGTCTTCTCGACCGATGGGAGTCACACCAAAGAAGATCTGCAGCTCGGCAGAATGAAAGGACCTTGGTGTGAGGTCTGGGCGAAGTCAAGATGTTTCACCAAAGGAAAGCAACATCGCTAAAGAAAAGAGAGCTCGGCGGGAGGTCTCTTTGACAATGAGAGGTCACATCGACATGCCTGGTGCCTTCAATGTAACATGAGAAGCAAAAGGAATTCTACAGGAGGTCTCACCAAATAAAGTGGGTCTCCCCAAAATAGATGCCTTTGCTAGGCGATATGGTTTTCGTCATGATGTCTCAGCGATGATATGAGTCATGCCAATAAGTTGTAGAGGACATAATTGCATCAGTGAGACACTTTTAGTGTCTCGCCAAGATGCGATTCTTTTCAAAAGAGTTTTGACTGCCTACAAAGCCTATGTGGAATATGCTCAACCAACCAAGAGGAGCTGAGGCGAGTCGTGGTAGTCTGATCAGAATGAAGAATGTCAATGGGATGAATGCAGCACATATCTATTGTGAGCTCAGGGCATTCAAAGTGTTCAGCCGAAGTGGTTCGAACAAGACACGATGTCAGGATCAGTATGAATGCGGTAGCTGTGAAATATCTGAAGAAGGCTTCTCTAGGGATGACTCTTCACAGTCATGGACACGTAGGGTTCTGCATTAAATTCAGTCGAAAAGATCTAAGGAGAGATCTTTTTCAAGGATTGATATTTTGTAAGCCCTAAGGGGCCGACACAGTCTGATATATAAGGCATTTTTTCCTTTTTTGAAAACAGTTTGAATAATGCATCCAGAAGAGTTAGTGATTTTTAGCTATCCTTCCTCAACTGATGTATACTTTGTAACCCAATTGAAGTCTGGAATGCAAAAATAGAGTTCACCAGGAAAGCAAGCGTTAATTCTTATACTACTCTCATTTCTGTATGTTAGCTTATGCAAGTTTTCTTTAACAGTGATTCTTTTAATCTGTATTCATACCATAAAGCTGTGAAGTTTGTTTCTTCCTTCTTAAGATATGTATGTAGATCAAACCTGTCAAGAATGATGCATAAGACTGAAGGGGTTATGTAAGTAAGTAAAGAAATTGCAGTTAGGTTTTCTCAGTGTGTTTGCATCTTGTTTTCATTTCATGATTTCTCATCAAACTTGGTGTATCACCATAGGAATAACATAGTTTAGTTTCATCTTTTGTATGCATCCTTCTCCCTTTACCTTTACAAGATCGTTAGTTTAGGTGATACCCAAAGGAAGTCGGCCTTCTCCAGAGGTACATTTCAACTATAGGTGACCCACAGCCTTGAAATGATCCCATGTTGCTCTAGGAAGCTCAGTTTTTTGTAAACTTTGCACAGGTTGCATTTCTAGGTGACAACAGTTTCTGGCACACCCGGTGGGATAGAAATTAATTTGAACTGCTGGTTTAGTATGCAACCAGTGAATTCCTGACTTTATAGAAGTCCTTTGCCATACTTGGCGACTCCATAAAGAGGAAGAACTCCAGAAATCAACACCTCCTACAGTTTATGAGAAGAGTTCAGACAAGAAGCAGCTCAGGCCCTTTTGAATACTTGCAGCTGTCACCACCAAGAAGACAAGGCAGAGTAGAGGAAAGGCGAGGAACAAAAATTATCTATTCTAGAAGAACTCAATCCACTCCTCCGTCTGTGGGATCACACATTGTTGTCCCGTCCTTGGCTTCATCTAGAGTACCAACAAATCCAGCTCAGATACCTCCAATGGCTGCCCCAAGGAATCAACCCTTTGTTGCTTTTAATGGAGGGAGCCCCTTGAATCTGGCACAACACAATGACATTCCAAACTACAATTAAGAGGGCTCCACAAGAGTAGATGAATGACTTCAACTTCATATTTCATAGAACCTGGGATAGAATCCCTGCAATGGTGAGGCCACCTCTAGAATAAGCATTTTTTATATTTTTTGAGGGCTCTAAACAGCGATATAGCTGTCATGATACAGTCAATGGGAGGAGTGTCTTTACCAGATGCCTTTGAAATACCTATCAGAGCTGAAAACAGCCTAATACAGGCTGGTAAACTCGCTCCTAGGCCTCCAATGCCTATATTTCTAGAGATTCATGCAAATATCCCTTTGCAAATACCTCTTTTTGCACCTCTACCAACTGTACCAATGCTGCCAGCTGCTGTTCCAGCCATTGATAGACAAGAGAGTGTTGCTTCAAGCTCATCATAGGAGTTACAAGAGATCAAAAGTCTTTTACAGACTTTTGGTAACAAGTTGGTGAACTTGGAAAAACAACATTCCTATTCTAGACCTTATCAACAACAGAATCAGGCCTCAAGTCATCCTTTTCCAAGTCAACAACAACAATTCCAAGGGAATAGACAGCAGTATCAAGGCAATTACCAAGGCTCAAGACAAAACATTGCTACAAGACCTTTTCAAGCCTACAATCCAGCTCTAATTAGTGTTGTCAAAGAGCCTGTTCCTGTTCAAAACAATCTGGCTGCTGATTATGAGTGGTGTTATCCAAGTAATCAGCCACATAATCAAGCTACATGCTCTAATGGCATCATCAATCAAGCTCTTATGGTGCAAAATACTATAGGTGTGCAAGATTTGCCTAAGGAGGGGTATCCACAACAGCAGGATCAACCTGGAGATGATTCAGCTCTCTTGAATTGGCAGGGGGAAGAATTTTGTGGAGTGAACCAGGATGACACATCTATTGATGCTAATACTAGAGCCAAGAAGAGGGCTTTTGAGATTGAACAAGCAACAAATAAGAATAAGGGAGTTTTTGGTCCATCAAATCAGCAAGTACCACGTACCTTACAGCAAGGTCACGACACTAGTAAGGAGCAACCTTTACATGCTTCATCTGCAAGTCAAGTGCAACCTGACCATGTTGTTGTAAAGACACAACCAAAGGTAAATATATCTGCACCTTTCAACATTGTTGAAAGTATGAAAAAAATGAATGTTTCAATTTTGATGTGGGATTCTTTAACAATCCTTGGTTAAATCAATTTGTTACAGTCAGCCTTATCAAATCCAGTTAATTCGAATTTTCCAAATGAAGTCTCTTTAGCCAAACAAAGTTAGTTTTAACCAATGCACTTTTGGATACTACCACACAACAAAGTGATGGTGTCAAGCTCCCTCCTTTCTATGTTTCCTTAATAGTAGGGAATAAATTAGTGCACAATTACATGGTTGATAGCGGGGCTAGCAGTTTAGTAATGCCAAAAAAGATTGCAGACTAGCTAGGTTTACAATACCAACCATTAGAAAAAGGAGTACTTCAATTGGATGGGACAACAGTAAACACTATAGGTGTTATTAAAAATTTGGATCTCACACTACATCCCTGTCCCAATTTTTCAATCCCGCAAGATGTGTTTGTCATAGATTTGCCTCCATTTTTTGCTTTATGCCTATCTAGGGACTTCACGGCTAAAATTGGAGGTTATTTATCTTTAGATTGGTCCCATATGCTTTTTAGGACCAGATATGGTACTAAGGTAACTATAACTTTCGAGTCCCTTACCAAGGATCACATCGAACCTTATGTGCCATCTGCTATAAATGTTAACTCTATTGTTTTAGAGGATACTGAACTTGCTGCAGCACAAGAGTTACAAGTTGAGAGTGTACCTGAGGTGCTCTTGAATGAATGGGCAGCTGAGAACATGGTTGATAATCCAAAAGAGCTTATTCAGGACGTTGGCCTGGGCAATTATGTATTGCATGAAGCAAGGACAGAAATGCCAAACCTTGAAAGAAGTGCAAAAAGTCAGTTTGAGTAGCAGAATGAATTATGGGGGATGTATTTTGATGGGTCTAGAAGAAAAAATGGAGCTGGAGGAGGTGCAATGCTTGTATCTCCGTAGGGTGATAAGTATTATGCCGCCTTCCATTTTTCTTTTGCGTGCTCCAACAACACTGCTGAGTATGAGGGCCTTGTTCGAGGTCTTGAATGGGCAAGGAAGAGAGGAATAACCAGCTTGAAAGTATATGGGGATAGTGAGTTAATTGTCAATCAAATAAGAGGCCTGAATGTGGCTAAAAATGACACTAAAGTCTTATAGAAATAGAGTGTGGAACATGCTTGAGGAATTTGATGCCTTTAATTTAGTATCTATTCTAAGGAATCAGAACAAGCATGTTGATAAGCTTGCAGCTATTGGGGTACAATTTGATATTCCAGGTGACATTAGAAAAGAGAAAGTACAACAGTATGTGAAGGTTGTAGTCAGACCATCAATTCCTGATAACAACATTCACTGGCAAGTTTTTGATAGTGATGAACAGATCCTTTCTTTCTTGCTCAAAGAAGATCAGTTCTCCATGGTGAACCAAGCAAAGATTAAGCAATAGTATGATGATCAAGTCATACAGTTGAGGACAAATAAGTTACCCAAAGGTCTGGTTACCTTAGAGTCAATTTTCAGTACTGATGATCAGCTTAAAAAGGGTAAAGCTGGCTTGCAAATCAAAGAAGAAAATTATGAAGAACTGGAGATTTTCAAAGGTAAACTTCTTAAGATAGGAAAAAATTGTTCACATGAAGATAAACAAACTTTTGTTGCTTTATGTCAAGAATTTCATGATTTCTTTGCTTGGGAATACTCAGATTTGAAAGGGTTTGATCCCCATATTGCTCAGCACACAATTGAGTTAGATCCTAATGCTAAGCCAGTAAGACAAAAACAGAGGCCCTTGAATCCTAAGTTGGAGCCCTTAATGATTAAAGATCTGACTAAACTAGTTGAGGGGGGTATTATCTTTCCTATTAAACACACTTCATGGGTTTCTAACCTTGTTCCGGTTAGGAAGAAAAGTGGTGAGATAAGACTTTGTGTAGACTTTAGGGACCTTAACCGAGCATCTTTGAAAGACCACTACCCGCTGCCCTCCATGGAACAAATCTTACAAGAAGTTACTGGTTCTGAAAGATTTTCCCTATTAGATGGTTTTTCAGGCTATAATCAAGTGTTGGTTAAAGAGGAAGATCAGTTCAAAACTGCTTTTACAACTAAATGGGGCACCATGGCATACAAAAGGATGCCTTTTGGTTTATCTAATGCTGGTGCCATGTTTCAAAGGGCCATGAACATGGTGTTCCGAGGTTTGATCGACAAGATTATGCTGATTTATCTATATGACATTACAATCTATTCCAAGAGAGCTGATGAACATTTGTCACACCTTAAACAAGTTTTCAAAAAATGCAAAGAGTTTGGTATCTCTCTCAATCCAAAAAAGAGTATCTTTGTTGTTCATGAAGGGAAATTATTAGGACACATAGTGTCAAAGCAAGGAATTACTATTGATCCTGAGAGAGTTAAAGCCATACTCGAGTTGCCATTACCTAGTCACAAGAAGGGTCTGTAGAGATTTTTGGGGCGAATCAACTTTCTGAGAAGATTCATCCCAGATGTTGTGAATCTGCTACAGCCTTTGACTGCCATGCTAAAAAGGAATGCAGTTTTCAACTGCACAAAGGAGGTAAGGCGTAGTTTTGAAGAAATTAAGGAGGCCTTACCGTCTGCCCCAACATTGGTAAATCCAGATTTCTCCAAAGATTTCTTTTTGTATGCTTTTGGCAGCACTGGTTCAATCTCTACTATGTTGGTACAGAAAAACAATGACAACTTAGAATAGTCAATAGCCTTCTTTAGTCAAATACTTGATGATTACGAAGAGAGATATACATTTGTTGAGAAGCATGTTCTCTCCATGATCAGAAGCCTAAAGAAATTCAAGCCTTTAGTGTCAAACAATAAGATTCATATTCTGGTGGCACACTCAAGTGTGAAGGAGTTTCTGCTGAACAAAGATTTGAATGAAAAAAGAGCAGGGTGGGTCAGTAAGGTTATGCAATATGATGTAGACATTAAGATCACCAAACTGGTTAGAGGTAAAGGTCTTTGTGAACAGCTTGCTACAGGGTTAAGCAGTAACAATGAATTAGAAAAGGATGTTGTGCTTACTAATACAAATGAGTTTCAGAATGCTCAAGACGATGTGCCAATGGGGATAACTAATTGGGTTCAAGATATGACCCAATTTTTAGAAACTGGCGAGTGCCCATCAGGATTAAAGAGAGTTAAGAGAAGATACTTTAGATTGCAGTCCATACCGTATGTGATGGTGATCAATGTTCTTTTCAAAAAGGATCTGAATGGTGTCCTATTAAGATGCATTCACAGTAATCAGGTTTAAAAGGTACTTCATGAGTTTCATGATGGAGCTGTAGGAGGTCACTTTGCCCCAAGAACTATTGCCTGGAAAATCATGAGGGCTGGTTACTACTAGCCTAGCTTGTTCAAGGATGCATATGCTTGGTCAAGAAAGTGTGTTAAATGTGCTCTATTTTTAGGAAAGGAGAAGCTTCCTGCTATGCCTCTACATCCAATTCAAGTGGAACAACCCTTCATGAGATGGGGCATTGATTTCATTGGGCCAATAAACCCACCATCCAGTGTTGGTCATAAGTGGGTGCTGACTACTACAGACTATTTCACACGATGGACATAAGCAATAGCTTTGAAAGAAGCAAAAGAGTCTTCAGTTTTGAGCTTCTATGAAGATATAGTCGCCAGATTTGGAGTTCTTGACTCTATCATATCTGATAACGCTCTTGCATTTGTGGGATTAAGGCTAACTGATTGGGCTATTAAATAGGGTATTCATCTAAATACATCTTCAAATTATTACCCTCAGGGTAATGGCTTAGCTAAAAGCACAAATAAGAACCTCATCAAGATTATCAAAAGAACAATGGAGAATAGCCAAAGGACCTAGCACACTAAATTAAAGTATGCACTATGGGCAGACAGAGTGACTCCTAAGAGGTCTATTGGTAATTCACCATACATGTTGGTGTATGGAAAAGAGGCAAAATTTCCTCTATCTATAGAGCTTCCAGCCCTTGACATTATACATCAGTTGGAGATGTTTGAGGAACAGGACCCAATGTTTGTGAGATATGTAGAGCTCATGGAACTTGAAGAATTAAGGGGCAAAGCAATGAAGGATTTGGAGTATCATCAGCTCCAAACAAAGAAAACATTTGACAGAAGGGCTACAACAAAAAAATTTAAGGTGGGAGACCTCGTGCTCAAATGGGATGTTCTGAAAAGCAGGCCAGGCCATCACACCAAGTTTGAAAACATGTGGACAGGCCCATTCCTTATCAGAGACTGTAAGGAGCACAATGCTTATCAGCTGGCTACAAAAGAAGGGGAAGTACTCCCTATCCCAGTCAATGGGATACACCTTAAGCCATGTTTTCAAGTCTAATGGAATTCCTCTTTTGTACATATTAGTTTAGGTTTATGTTTTCAATAAGTGCTTCTACGCTTCAAGTTAATTATTTTCTATTTCCTGGGTGCTGTGATGGCACAGTAATTTTCTCTTTCGTTTTCCCCTGTTTTGTTTTTTGGTAACTTGTTGTGTCCTATGGATCTCAAGTGAGTTGAGGCCATGCGCAAAACTGATATTTTTGTTTGTTTTCTGAGCCTCCTAACAACTCCATGCCCAATGGATAAGCCTAGACTATTGGTCTTCATGTTTAGTAGGAAAACATCCAGCAAAGGTCGCCATAAATGTTACCTAATTTTCACCCTCAGGCTCAATCAAGCAAGGCATCTATGTTGCAGATGTTCATAAGGGCCAATGGGATATCTCCATTGAGGGTTATTTCATGCATATGATGACATTTCACAGGGAATTCAGTTGAGGGCCTGCTTTGTTGGAAATATGCCTCAATAGTCACAGGCTCAACCTCCATTAGAACCAGTCGATATGACATCGTCACTGTCTGGCCGACTGGCTACTATGATACTTTCTGTTTTCAATAGGTCACTGTGACCTAGTTTCCATCTTTCCGAATGAAGCTGCAAAGCCTATCGCTGTGACAAGAAGGGTTTGGTATGACCTCTTATTGCATTGGGATCTTTGGCCGATAGGCCATTCAATTGTTAGTCGGGGAAACTCATGGAGACCACGGCTTCGGGATGACTTATGACACGTGGTGGCAGGTCCTAGCGAAGAGTTGAAGTCTCACCGACCGCTTTCGTTCGGGGAACCAAAGAGTCTCGGAGGCAGGTCTGAGCGAAGGTGAAGGTCTCACCGAAAGAAGGCGACATCAGCAAAGCAAGTGAGCTTCGCCAAAGGGTCTTGCCGAAGTCACAAGGTCTCCTTGACTCTAAAGGCTCTCGGCGTAAGGTTTGAGTTCTACAAGATGTCTCGGCGACTAGCCAAGGGTCTCACCGAAGAGGTGTGAGAGGTATCGCCGTAGGTCTCTCTAACTTGCTCATGGTCTCAACAAAGGTTGGTCCCTTCGCCACAAGGTCTCTTTGATTCAGGAAGTCTCCCCGACAAGAGGATCTCGCCAGAAGGAAGTGTTATCGACGTAACCTGTTGACTTTGGTATGAGTCTCGTTGATGGCTTAAAGTCTTACCAAAGGATGAAGGAACTCGGGGAGAGTGGGGCTGTTCGACATAGGTCTGGTCAAGTGTGGGATGTCTTGCTGACAGAGGATGCCCTCGGTATAACTTCAGGAGTTCGAAATGAGTCTCTTCGACCCGATAAGTCTCCCTGACTGTTAAGCGCAGGAGGACGGGCCCTCGCCAAGACAAAATCAATTCGGCAAGTGGTCTCGCCGAGAGGCAAAAGGAATTCTTCAAGATGTCTTGGTGAATGAAGGTGGTCTCAGCGATGGAAATGGGAATCGGTATGACTGGTGTAGCATTTTCCCTTCTCCATGATGTCTTCCCGACATACCACAGTCTTGCCAAAGGAAATAAAGAGCTCGGGCAAAATGGAGGAGTTTGGCGTGAGTCTCGGTGACAAACGCCAGTCTGGATGAAGGAAAAGGTTCGAGGAGACCATAGTGTGCTCGGCAAAGGGTCTGTCCAACAGGCCAAAGTTTTAGCTACAATGAAGTGAGCTCGATGAAGGGTCACGTTTCGGGGAGATGTCTTCCTGACCTAGTTTCTGTCTTATCGAAACAAAAGGGGGCTCGGTGTAGCATTTTCTCTTCACCATGATGTCTTGCCAACTGATGGGAGTCACACCGAAGAAGATCTGCAGCTCGGCAGAATGAAAGGACCTCGGTGTGAGGTCTGGGCAAAGTCAGGATGTTTCGCTGAAGGAAAGCAGCGTCGCTAAAGAAAAGAGAGCTCAGCAGGAGGTCTCTTCGACAACGAGAGGTCACACCGACATGCCTGGCACCTTCAGTGTAACACAAGAAGCAAAAGGAATTCTATAGGAGGTCTTGCTAAATAAAGTGGGTCTCCCCGAAATAGATGCCTTCGCTAGGGGATAGGGTTTTTGTCATGACATCTCAGCGACGATATGAGTCATGCCAATAAGTTGCAGAGGACATAATCGCATCGGTGAGACACTTTCAGTGTCTTGCCGAGATGCGATTCTTTTCAAAAGAGTTTTGACCGCCTACAGAGCCTGCATGGAATACGCTCGACCAACCAAGAGGAGTTGAGTGAAGAATGTCAACGGGATGAATGCATCACGTATCTTTTATGAGCTTAGGGCATTCAAAGCATTTAGCCGAAGTGGTTTGAATAGGGCACAATGCCAGGATCAGAATGAATGCGGTAGCTGCGAAATATCTAAAGAAGGCTTCTCTGAGGATGACTCTTCATCGTCATGGACACGCAGGGTTCTGCATTAAATTTAGTTGAAAAGATCTGAGGAGAGATCTTTTCTGAGGACTGATATTTTGTAAGCCCTAAGGGGCCGACACAGTCTGATATATAAGGCATTTTTGCCTTTTTTGAAAATAGTTTGAATAATGCATCTAGAAGAGTTAGTGATTTTTAGCTATCCTTCCTCAACTGATGTATACTTTGTAACCCAATTGAAGTCTGGAATGCAAAAACAGAGTTCACTAGGAAAGCAAGCGTTAATTCTTATACTACTCTCATTTCTGTATGTTAGCTTATGCAAGTTTTCTTTAACAGTGTTTCTTTTAATCTGTATTCATACCATAAAGCTGTGAAGTTCGTTTCTTCCTTCTTAAGATATGTATGTAGATCAAACCTATCAAGAATGATGCATAAGACTGAAGGGGTTATGTGAGTAAGTAAAGCAATTGCAGTTAGGTTTTCTCAGTGTGTTTGCAACTTGTTTTCATTTCATGATTTCTCATCAAACTTGGTGTATCACCATAGGAATAACATAGTTTAGTTTCATCTTTTGTACGCATCCTTCTCCCTCTACCTTTACAAGATCGTTAGTTTAGGTGATACCCAAAGGAAGCCGACCTTCTCTAGAGGTTCATTTCAACTATAAGTGACCCACAGCCTTGAAATGATCCCATGTTGCTCTAGGAAGCTTAGTTTTTTGTAAACTTTGCATAGGGTGCATTTCTAGGTGACAACAGGAAGGAAACCCCCTTTTAACCAAAAATTTCCAAGGAGTCTAGGTCTCATAATTACCACATCCGATCAATTCTCAGAATTCATGTTAGTATTCATAGTTTATAATGGCTAGAGATTTGATGGGTATAGAGGAGTACCCCTGCCATATTTTTAATGATTCACTTTTCACACCTTCATTATAAAAAATATTAGCCAATTTTTATTTCCCTCACGATAATATATGTAATTATAATTTCATCAAAGGATTAAATGATCATATTTAGAGATTCTGAGATGAATGTATCAATTGAACAACTAAGGGAATGATCGTTTTTAAGACATCTAATAATGGTTAGAGAGTCCCCCTCCAACCAAAATTTCTTATACCCTTTTTCATAAGCTAATTTAAACCATTATAAGTTGTCGCAACTTCAACAAAGTGATTGGTTTGAATGCCCAATGGGAGTGTCACCACTGAAATAAACTTGCCTTCCTCATCTCTTAACAATCCCCCACTTCTAGCTGGCCCAGGGTTCCCTTTGGACACCCCATCAAAATTAACTTTAATCCATCCCTTTTGCAGACACCTCCAAACCCCCTTCATGAAATCATTGTTATATTTATTCTTCTAGTATTTTTTATATTACTATTATTTTTAGTTGTGGATAGTAATTTGGATCTCTTGTTTTTGTATACTTTTTTAAATATATAATTTGCTTTGATTCAATATATAAGATAAAAAAAACCCATGATCTTAAAATACCTAATTTTCAAGTGTGATGAAGTGTGAAATCTAATATAACAAGTTTCAAACAATATTAGAATATGTTATTATAAAAAATAAAAAATGTTTAAAAAATAATAGAATGTAAAATTTTGAGTGTAGACAATTTATGGATAACTTGTTGATTTGTGACAACTAGTATATCATATACCTACAATATTTAAAATTTTATATATGTAATAAGTGTAAAATTTAATATAAAAAAGCTTAATAAGTTTAAAATATATTATAATATAGCATATAATTTTTTAACAAGAAAACATACAATAATTGGTATTATTTATAAAGAAGTGGCAAAAATAGTAGTGTGATGGGTATTGACACATCAATTGAAATTAGAGTTCACATGATGAATGGATCTCAAAAATTCATTTAGAGGGTGTAGACCATGGTGAAAAAATGGCTATAACCATTCTTTTAGTGACAATGTTAGATATGGTGAGGACCTTGTGCTTGATGATGGAAATATTGGTGAACTTATAGTGTTTAGGCATGGGAAAATAATGGCATGATAAGTGATGGGGGCACGAAGATGGAACATAATGTGGTTTAAAAGAGCCTTTGGAGTATGTACTCATGTTGGTGATTAAAAAGAGATGATAATGCATATGGTGGATGCAAAACCTCTAATCCTCAATAGAGAACACAATGTTCTTGACATCTTGTATTCCAAAATAGAACCCAACAATGTTTGTATATGTTTGTGTATACCATGAAAGTTGAATGATAAATATGTGTCATGCTCATGTTCTTGCCTTATGTAGAGAGCATATGCCATTAATAAGAAAATAGTTACACCAATATTATACTCATATAGTAAAATTTACTATAAGAGGAATTTTAAAATCTTGAGCATTTATTTATGCCCCTAGATAATATAGGAAAATCTATTTATGAAGATAAGTAGTGATGAATGAAAGCAATTGGGGATAAATGAATAATATTTATTTGTCTTAAAAAAAACCAACTATATAAAAATGAAAGAGCTAGTGATTTCTACAATGAATGGTTCATAAGACACAATAATTTTGAAGGTTTTGTGGATGGTTAACATTTTTTATGGTCATGATTATGGACTACATTACACAATAATACACAATCAAGTTGAAATTATACTAAGATGGATGACCTCTTGGAAAATTGGTACTTCACATAGATGAGAATCACCTAGATGTAATGACAATCAAACTAACTATTTATACTCACAAGATATCAATTCTTGTGAATACTACTTATGAAATATAGGTAATGAGGATTGACTTGGTATTAATGCAATTGAATACTAAAATTTTGATATTATACATTATGATTATTTCTTGCTTTAATATTCTTGCTATTATGATATTTGGTATTGTCAATTAAAGGGTTATAGTCATAATAAGATGTATAAGGATACATGAGATAATATATTTACATAAGAGAGATGGGTGATCTAATTTTAATATAAAAGTATAATGAGATGGATTGGTTCATTTTCTATTAGATTTATACATGTGTTAAGTTGATGCATGGAAGCCTTGGTGCCATAATGAAAATAACAAAAGTATCATGACTAAATATTATCATTCAAAGACTCTTGTAGGCTTAAACATTATGAGTGAAAACTTATCAAAGATACAAGGAATTACCCTCTGCAAATAATTTATTCCCCCTTCAATTATCACATCTAATATTTAAATTGCATAGCAGCGTAACAAGCATCAATGTATTTTTAGTGTAAATAGATTCTTAAAGGTTGGGTTTACCATGAAGCTTGGTCATAAAGTTTAACTTACTAATTGTGCTCTTTTATTATAAGGAAATCTTCTCTAAAAAAATTGTGACATTAAGAATGGTTTTATATGTTTATATGTGTGAGTACACCGATCTATAAAATCAATTATATGTTGACAACAAAATCTATATAATGGTCAATTAAATTATGCTAATCAATAGAGAGGAATTTATTAAGAAGAAATATAAATTAAAAAAATTATACAAAAGACTACCTAATGTCATTTATGAAGAGTTGGACTAGGAAAAAAAAAACTTAGGGGACTAAGAGATACCTAATAGCAATGTAGGAAAGTCTTGCCCGACCCCCCTCCCTC
The DNA here is from genome assembly GCA_007258455.2 of Sequoia sempervirens. Classification (NCBI taxonomy): domain Eukaryota; kingdom Viridiplantae; phylum Streptophyta; class Pinopsida; order Cupressales; family Cupressaceae; genus Sequoia; species Sequoia sempervirens. The sequence continues at coordinate 432,994,892 of VDFB02047230.1, read as the reverse complement.
GTTAATTTCAATAAAATAAAAAAATACTCAAAATTGTTCACTAGAGATAAAGACGTGAAATAATTTACACGATAACAAAGACAAACGGTCTCTTAATTGAAGCTATCCATGTATCTTGTGCCAATATGATGTTGTGCCAAAATATAATATAACTTAAGATGGATTAAAGTCACCACCTTCATTGGCTAGTTCCACAATTAGACTTTTAAGTCTTTAAATTAAAACTATTATTATTTGACAAATATCACCGTTATAATTCTAAATATTTTTTATTAATTCAAAATTTGAAGCTACAATAAAAAGACATCAATTAAAATATTTGAAAAAATTAATTATAATATCTTAAATACCAAAAAAATACAACGTGATGCTAAACTACACTCACATATATAACAAATGAAGGGAGATTATATAAGATGCTTCATATGCCATGTCCCAACCTTTAGCAACATAGGGAATGGATGTATTACCAAGCATGCTTCTCACGCCTTTCAATGGAAACAAGACAAACAAGTTTTGGCTATTTTGAATAGTGGCGGTTTTAACTTTATAAAAACATTTCGTTTGAATCCAAAAATATTATTAACAAATAATGATAAAAAATATATGAAAACATGTGGAATGGCATTCAAGAGAGGACAAAAATTGGTATCGTTTGCACAAAAATCAAAATAAAGGTGAAAAGAATCTGCCCATGAACACTTTTTAATTTAATAGTTGATAATTAAATTTTTAAATAATATGATATAAAAGCGTATGTATTATAATACAATAAAGTACTAAGTTTAAGTAGCTTTTTTTTTGGTTCATTGGTAAAAATAATAGTTTAAAAATAATTTGTCAAAAGTTTATTTTTTTGTTGAGTGTGACATTCTCAAGGGATAAGGTTGGGATTGTACTTTGGGTGGATTTGATAGAATGGAAATCCTTCAAACCTTTGATCAAGATGAAGAAAGTGATAAAAGACATTTTATCAAGTTCGCTCTTTGAAAATTCAAAAGAATTGGTATCCACATTTTTATCACTACGATTAGTTTGTTTAAAATTAAGGTCTTTTTTGTTGCTTAAAATATCTAGAAGGCCTTTGAGGTAGTTAAGTTTTTGCACAAGCATGTCAAGGAAGATTTTAGAATGGATCTATCTTTCAAACCACAGTCTTTGGTGATCCCCTATTGTTAATAGCTAGATTGATTTCCTCTAGTAGAAACACCAAGCATCAAAGCTCTTAACTTTTCCACAAGTGTATACACCCTATCAAAGATTTGGTCTCATCTAGAGATTGGACCCCTTTGTTGGTAATTAAACAAAAATTCCAACTCTTTAATATAAACTTGTCTTCTATCTTGTGTATATGTGGGCTCTTTTCCGATGTTATGCTGTATAAGTTGGGCTTTCAACCACCTCTTACTTGCTTCTATAAAATATATGTTGGGATATCTTTATAAGGTTCTTAGTCCTTTCTTTTAGCTCTTCACAAACTCAATCATTGCTAGGGCCATTATTCCTTCCCTTAGACTTGACTTTGTCAACATAAATGGATTAGTAGTCTATATTGGAGCTTAAAATTACTTATTTTCTTTGATATCTTGTCTCCCAAGGGCTTCCCTTAATGGAATGGCTCTTACACATCGACATTGCTCATAAAAGATGTCCAAGTAATAACATACTTGAGATATTCAAGCATTTTTCTTGGACCTGCCCTTTGGCCCGAAGTACTTGTATTTGGATTCACTATATTTTCTTGTCCTTTCATCCTTGATCTTTTTATTTGAGAATTGCTTTATTGAGGGATTCAACTCCATGGTTGTTGTACATCGACAAATTTTGGGATTATTTTAGAGCTTATGTTATATTTTAGCTATCAAAGTCAAGAAATAATGTTATTTTCAATGCATAGATTATTGGTGCTTCCTTTTCTCTCAATGAGAAATTTCATGTTCTCGCCTTTACTTATTTTCATATCCAAGTGCAAGCTAAAAATTAGCCTTGGAATTTGAGTTACTCTATGACTTGATCAACCACTTAGGGAATGTGCCATGAACAATGAGCAAAATTACTCTAATAAATCTACACTATGGTATGTTGTCACTTACTCCAAGGCAAAGGAGTTATTCACATAGTTAGAGTCCATTCTTGTTTCATCCTTAGCAAAGCGATTAGATTCCTTCACTACATTGAAATACTCTTGGCTCATTTGATGGCCTCCTTTATTCAAGGTGGAGTGAAGGGCAATACTATTATGGCTTTGCCTCCTAGTTAGGGTGCTCATATCACTTGTCATTTAAGACTCTTAGGATGGGTGTGAGATTCTTGAATGGGTTATTCCTTGCCCACAAGATGATTTCCTCTCATTCCAATGCAATTGTGTGTGCTTAGTAAGTTGGTGGCTTATTGTTAAATTTTTTGGGTTCTTTCTTATTTTTTTATAAATCAGTGTTTTATTATAAACCTTCATATTTGTACTCTATTTTCATACTTTATTTTCATAAATTTATGATATGACACCTACTAATAAACATTTGTGAAAAGAAATAAACACTTAGAAAATAAAAATTGGGAGTAATTAAACCAAAATAATATAATTCCAACAAGGCTTTAAGACAACTTTTTTTTGGGTCCCTACCTATGATAGCAATTATTATTTCATTAAACTTTTCTTTCCATTGAAAGTTGTGTGCCAAGAAAAAATTAAATTATTTCCTAATGTTTTTATTTTTCTAGGTTTTTAATTGATAAAAAAAAATCTTTCCTAATTTTCCTATCCATAATTTATTTCCTAGTTGTAGCATTTTTAGAAGAATAGAAACAATTTAAGATCATTTGGCTACCCCAATATTTCCATTCACTATTTTATGTGAGTGAGGCATATCTCAAACATATGGGATTCCATTGGTTTTCAATGTTTATTCTAAATTTTTGGGGAGTTGTGAAGCACTTGTTGCCCTAGGTATGTCTAATGCAACCAATAAACATCCATGGAAAATAGTATTAAAAGACCATTGTCCAAGTAGCTTTTAGACAGGTTCAACTGCAAGTTAGTGTACTAATATCTCATGTGTTTGTTGTGTTTAGTTTATTTTGCTAAAGGTATGACAATTTGTGAGATTTTGGTTTCTTACTCATAGGGTTGCTTGTATTTTTAGTCATTTTTTGTGTTGGATTAAAATATTTTATACATTTCCTAGATGATAATTCATTCATGTAGTACTTTGGTGAAGTCAAACTTGTTGAAGTAATGTTAATAGGTGTATATATCAAGATTGAAATCAACTACTATGAACATTGTATTAATCTATCATATATTAGTCTATACCTAGAGGTCCTAAGGGGATTTATGTCTATATCACACAAAGGTTATGGTAAACTTGGTAGAAAAATTCTCCAATATATCTTATCGGTAGCCATGCTTCAATAAGTCAAGGTTTTATGCTTGTGTAGCATCTACTATCGATAATTAAAATACAAAATTTCAAGATCCATAAATTAATTTTAAACTTAATAGAAGCATATAATACATCTACATTAGAGTTTCTAATGTGACATGAATTCCAATCAACAATAAAAAGGAATAAAAAACATGATATGATTAGATTTTAGGATAATTTATAATGTGTCACTCATCAAGAACTCCCCAAAACCAATTTACTAAGTTAAGCACACCTCCATCTTGAAGTTTTTGCAAGTTAAAGAGAACAAGGTCATTCATGTTATAAATGGATTGTATTTATAGTGCTAGAAATTGTCATCCTTAACAATTTTACACTATGTTTGCTCCCCTTAAATTATTGGACCTAATTATGTCCCTAATTTCCTAAAATTATGCATTTCAAAGCCTATTTTTAATACTTTATGAAGAATTGCAAGCATTGAATAAATGCAAATAATTAATGTTTTGATTCTGACACTAAATGTCCTAGTAGATAGAACCAGGACCCATACACCCATGGGCATACGAGTCCCCCTATCTTACCAAGACCAACATTTTCATAGATCATTGCAGCAATTCAAGATAACCATTGTTGTAGGTCTCCAAAGTATTCAAGCATTCAAACAAGAAAGATTCAAATCCTTGAGGTGATGTGTATGACTTCAGTTTGATTGAGGCAAGCCCCTAAATGGCCCAACATCTCTTCTTTTTGTGAATGTGCAAATATTAGGTTTGAAGAGGATTGAAGAAGGATTGAAAGAAAATTATCAATTGTTGCATTCAAATCCCTAAAAATTGTCAAGCTATGGAAACTCAATTACAAAATTACCTAATGATATATTGACAACTCTGTAACCAGAAATTAGAAGGTCGGATCCAACATCAGAGGACCCCCAAATTAGTTTTAGGACCCCCCATCATTGAACCATACGCCCCTGGGAATTTGTGTCCTCCTCTACATACAGGATCTAACTTTTTATGACATGTGTACAATCTCTAGTACTTCTCAGATCTACCTATAGTTTGCTATTTCAATTTGTGTGCTTTCAGAATATTGCATTTACATCAAGTTAGGTCATATAGTTCAATTAGGTTAGTCATTTCAAATCATTTCCAATCCATTTCCAAACCTCTAAGAAAGGGAGATATAGGTCTGGTTGGCTCATCTTTTGATTGATAGTCAATCTATTTATCTTGTTGATCTCCCCTTCTAATGTAATTTGGGAAAAGGAAAGCATTAACCCTAGGTTTTCATATTAAACATTAGGGAATCCCTTTTTTCTACATTACATTTTGGTGAACTTGACATTTTGACATCACAAAACTTCTAAAAAATGCATTCAATCATCCTAGATCTAAGTTTTGCATTACATTGTTTTGCATCCTTTATTTAGGTTGCATCATAAAAATTCATAAAAATCCAAAAATATTGCATCGTAGCTTGCATTATAACTTGAATTAAGGTTTTTTTCAGTCATTTAGACCAGATTTACATTCAAAATTGCTTTCAAAAGTGTGATTTTTTATTCAAACATTGTCATACACTTACAATTCACTTACATTAGGAAATTTTGGAAAAATAGTAATTGTGAAACCACTTTGAAAACATAAACACAAACCTTAACAAGCAACTTAAATATTCAATTTTCCAATTTTCAAACCTCATATCAAGGACACAAATGCCACTGGGCGACCTTGTCCTTGTACAGGTGCATCAATAAACTTTTTCATTATTGTTAGTCTTAGTCTGCTCAGTCTGTAGGTACTTGAAAATCTCTCTTTTGGAATTAGTAATCGAATGTTTTTAGGCATATTGCATATAGTTCATAAAGGTGAAAGAAAGTGCATTGTTTACATTTCAAAATTGCATCAAAATCATCATTTCCAGGCATTTACGTTTCAGAATCAGTCAATTATTGCATGTAAAATCTAAATTTTGCATTCATAACTTGTTTAAACATCTTCAACATTCTTGCATATTTATATTTTGCATAAATTAAGAAAATTATGAGAAATTATTTATTGTTACAACTGTTTGCATGTAGAATCAAAATCCTTAAGCAGTGTAATACAATCAAATTTGGAGCTTACAAAACTCATGACTAGGACTCAGATGCCCTTGGGTGTCCTTGTCCTACTATCCCTAGCCAGAAAAAACCTTTTCCTAGACCTTTGTTGTTGTGTTTCCTGTTTGTTTTTGCTATCTAATTTCTATTTCTACCTATTTTTTTGTGCCAGTCGGTTAGTTTAGTGTTCATCTTGGGTACACTTAGTGTTTTGGAACTTGTATGAGTTTCATGACCTAGTGTCCTATTTCTAATACTTCAGTGAGACATAGTTCTCTAAGACTTATGGCATCCTATGTTGGTTTCACATCTGTTGTGGATCACGAGTCTTGTAACTCTTTCATCACAAGTGTTGTAAATACTCAACCCATTTTGGACTCTATTCTTGATGTTACTATGCCAATGACAACCTTACAAGTGCTTATCTTTATAGATGTTGAGACTATGGTTGCCCATGTTTTTGAAGACAAACTGAAAAAAAATGGATAGGGACTTAGAAAAACTCTAAGACTTTGTGAGTACTGAACACTTCACTAGTACAATAGTTCCTATAATTGACAACATGAGGAAACCAATTAATGATGATCATGGATTAGAGATTTTTCTTAGCTTAGCCCACATAGTTAATGATAATGCTCCTACAATGGCTAGTTGTACTCAAGCTTTGGGATGCACTCAAATTCAAGGAGGAAGTCAATTCTCCCTCCCTATAAAGTTATAGTCTATATTCCTACATACACAAACCCAATTGTTGCTTCAAAAACACAACAAAGCATTGGTATAACTCCAATAATAGGTCTTTCCACTAGGAATCCTCATGGTTTTGGATCTTCACATGTCACACCTCAATTTTCATCCCCTGATAAATTTGCAACATAGTAGCCCACCTAGTACATACACCATTTCACCATATTCACCACATTCCCAAAACATGTCAACCAATGATTCCGTCATCAACCAACTTTTGCAAAATGTAACCTCTCTTCAACAACAAATCTCAACTTTGAACCAAGACCAAAATGGAAAACCATCACAATATGTCAAAAGGATCCCATTATCATTTGAAATAGTGAAAGAAAAAATGCCATAAAACATAGAGATACCACGATTTGACAAGTACAATGGTAAAGGGGATCCTAGCAATCACATATCAACATATACCACCATGTGTAGTGACATCATCTTTGAGGATAATATCTTGGCTAAACTCTTTCCTAGGTCATTGAAATACATGGCTTTGGAATGGTTTTATTCATTACTGAATAATTCAGCTTATTCATTTAATGAGCTTGTTGATGCTTTTCTAAAACATTTCCAAGTGAACATTGGTCCTAAAGTTTCCCTACCTGATTTAATGAGATGTAAACAAAAGAGAGGTGAAAAGATCACAAATTTCATAAGTCGCTATTAGTTGTTGTTATCACAAATCAATCTAACTCTTCCTGATGTAGATATTCAAAGAGTGTTCATTGACAACTTGTAAACTAACATAAGGAAAATAATCTTATTAATGACATTTTCATTGTTTATACATTTTTGTATGACTCTTCGTGACAACTAGAATTCGATCAATCAGTATGAAGAGGCATCTTCATCAGCTCATATTGAGAAATCCAAATCCGTACCCTAAAAAAACTATCAACCATTCAAAAATAAAAATAAAATTTTTACCAAGTTTCATACACCTCAAACAACCAAACACATTGAACCTCAAGTTGCTTCCATAAGTCCAACTCCATAACAATTTAGACCAAAAGATAGGCAATTCACCCAGCTACCTGACACTCTCCATTCAATCATGTTAAATTTTTTTAGTAAGAACCTAATCTAATTGTCTCTTGTCAAACCTATAGACACAACCAAACCCTTACCTCCAAACTTCAATCCAAGTGCCTTTTTTCAATATCATCGCACAAATGGACATGACACAAAATGATGCATGCATGTTAGACATCAAGTTCAAGACCCCATTGATTCTAATCACATCCAATTGGGTGGTGTAAATGACCAAGGGAATAAGTCTATTGCCCCACCTAACCAAAACTTGTAGATTTTTACCAACCCAATGCCCAACCATTCATCCAACTTTGTGAAAGCTTGTGATGTTAAGAATGATGAGATGAATGTTGATGAGACTAATGATACGAGTGACGACATAAATGATGAAAATAATGAAGAGAAGGAAGTATATTGCATGGTTGGTTTAATAGATGTTCAACCTCATAAGAGCCAAACCACCGACTTACTTGATATTGCTTTCACCCATAGTGATACACCTAGACACACACCTAGTGGTCCTCTCTACACTATCAATTGTATCAATGAAAAACCTATACAAGGAATACTCATTGATCCCGTGTGTGTAGAGAGTGTGATCATTGGGGAATTCTTATTTGTGTAAGAGATTTATCAAGATTCTTATGAACAATTGAAAGCATGAATAAAAATTCATGATGGTTTTGATCGCCCTACAATAGGTTTCATCACTCTTCCTCTTAAAATTGGACCAAAGCAATTTTAGATGTCTCATTCTCCATCATCACTATGATTTTTTGGGGTTGCAAAATTTTGCAAAGCTCGCAAGCTAAAGGAGATTCTAGAGCTTTACTCTGAGGTCTCAGGTCAAGAGGTAAGTGAGGAGAAATTAGAAGTCTATTTTATTCATACTCCTCTACATAAAGAGCAAGAGATTATAAGAGGACCCTGATATTTAGGAAAGGACAATTGCCATAGACATACCCGAGCTTTCCTTTAGCAAAGGGAGTGGGTTGTAGCAAGTTATGAGATCCTCTAATAAATAAGGTAAATAGTTAGATGTCTTCATGGAAGGGGCGATGGTTATCTTGGGTTGGTAGGTTAGTTATTCTAAAGGCTATTATTTCGGTGCTCCCAATTTATTTAATGCCATGTATGGCACTTCCCAAGGGGACATATCAAGAATTAAACTAGAAAGTATGAGGAACTTCTTTTGGATAGGGAATGCATAGAAGAAAAATTACATGCTAATCACACGGGATATGATTCACAAGGTGAAAGGGGAATAGGTTTACGAGATATTTTAAGTCAAAACAAAACTTTGGGGGCATAGATGATTTGGAAGATGTATATAAAAAGAAAGTCAAAATGGGTCTAGATTCTCTAGAATAAATAACTAGGGGATGACAATGAGTGCAAAATCCTCATTTCCAACACACTTCCTAAAGGATCAATAGTTTGGAATTTCATGTCAGAATGCAAGCCACTAATTACAAAATTATTATCTTGGGACATTCATGAGCCATTACAACACTATTTTGGGAGGACTTGTGGGGGGTACCCGACAATAGATAGTTTGGAAGACCTTTAGTAGACGAAATGTATACAAACACATATTTGGAGAATGAATGTGAGAGATTACTTGGTGATCAATTATGTTGAAGGGATCAATAGTTGGTAATGGAGGGACTTCAGGAAGCTAAATCTTCTTGTTGCTAAAATCACACAGCTGCAATTGATCCTTAACAATAGAATCATAATGATTAGAGAGGGTAAAGACAAGTTATTTTGGACTATCACTAGTTTAGGGTAGTACAACACTACGTTTCTTGATGTTGTGGAGGTAGGATGGGAGGAATTCACTTCCATGGAAATTATGTTGGGATAGCAAATACATTCAAAAAGTTAGGGCCTTAGCATGGACCATAATCCAGGGGAGAATTTTGACTGTGGAAAGGTTTAGAAAAATGGCCTAGCATGGTCTGTCATGGTGTGTGATGTGCAAATCAAGTGAGGAATATGCTAATCATTTGTTGCTTGGATGCCCCTTTGCTCAAGAGTGTGTGGAGGTGGTTGTGTGTGAAACTAGGTTGGGTTGGTGCTCTTCTGAATGATATTTTGTCCCTTTTCAAATCATGGCCCTTATTAAGAAGGAGAGAGATATACTCATGCATATAGATAATAAGCCCATCCATTTTGATTTGGGATTTATGAAAGAGAGAAATAGGAGGATATTCCAAGGTAAAGAGATGAATACGTCATCCTTTCAAAATAAGGTGGAAGCGATCATAGCAGAGGTTGTGAACAATAGAGTTTCAAGATTGAATCCTCGGAAATTAGAATTCACAAATTGGGATGTGAAGTTAAGACTTGGATGGTTTGGTCTCAAGATTCTAGAATTTGGGAATCAAGGGGCTGTTGGACAACAAGTACCTCATGCCAAAGCGGTTTGGAGGCCACCTAAGAAGTCATGGGTCAAATTGAATTTTGATGGGGCATCAAGAGGGAACCCTGGAAGATTAGGGGTAGGATGCATAATCCAAAATTGGAAAAGGGGCTTTCGTGAGGAAAATCTCAGCCTCTCTTCCAGATGGGATGAGTAACACAACAAAACTTTAGGTAGTGATTCAGGGGCTTTAGTTTTTCCTAGAACTTAAGTGCAAAAGTGTTGAGATGGAAGGAGATTCAAATTTGGTGATAAGTGTTAGAGTAATAAGTTGTTTTACTTAATTAATTTAATCATATTAGTTAATTAATTAAGTCACTTATCACTTTAGTTCCTTAAGCTAAACTTAGGCACATTAATAATTAATTATTTATTAATTATTAAGTGTGCACACTAGGGTTTCCTTTAGGTTTTCTTTAGGGTTTCTTGATCTCCTTTTATAAGGATTGATCTCATTGTATTAATGAGAGAATATTTGTAGCTTTCATATCTTCTTGAAAGTTTTCTCTCTACTATAACTTTTCTTGTTGAAGTTAATTGCATACATTTGTTTGCAGATCTCTTGCGTGGAAGTGTATTTGTTTGTGTTTGATCCGTGGCTCATGGTTTTGTGCTTGTTTCACAATTCTAACATGGTATCGCGTGGATTCAGCGAACCCCCTCAATTTATGAGGTTTTCTTCTTCAACAAGGGTTGCAGGCCTCAGATCTGAATCCCCTTTGCTTTCTTTGCAAATTTTGGAGGAGAAAGTTTTTAGAAGCATTTTGGCATGAATCAGACCTCTCCATTGAATCCAGAGCTGCCGAAATAGTCTAGATCGACCTTTGTTTCGTCAAATTTGGCTTTCATTTGTCAGATCTGTGAAGGTTTGAAAAGGACTTTTTTGCCAGATCCAGGGGGTGTTTGATTTTTTAGAGCATTTTCAGCCTAAACGGACCTCGCCATTGCGTCCGCAGCAGTCCAAAACCACAAAATCGACTGTTCATTCGTCCATTTTGGACAAAAGTTGATCTAAGAGGCAAATTTTTTTTGCAAAGAAGCCGTACGGCCTCCATCACGCGTTCAAGGTAAAAATTAAAAATATTTTTTTTGATATATTTTTTTTCCTGCGAATTAAAAAATCATCAAAAAAATTCTTTTCTAAAAAAGTGAAAAAAGCCCAATTTTTGGGCATCACGAGGTTTTAATTTTTTAAAGAATTTATTTTAAAAATATTTGAGAGACGGTACCCAAGGGTACTTTTGCCATTATGGCGAGGGTGGCCCCTTGGACCCTGCCGGCGGTCGATCGCATGGAGTGCGACCACCCTATGGCGGCGGCGGCTATCGGGCCCTGCTCTTTCTTTTGTTATTAATTTTTTTAAAATTAACATATGTAAATTTTTTTTATTGTTTTTTTTATAAAAAAAAACATTTTTTTTTTAAATAAGCCCTGGTATTTTGCTTTTTTATGCAAAATAATGCACTGTAATTGGAGAAATTTTTCCAGCATCACTAAAATTGGCAGACCTCCAGTTCTGAGTTCTGGAGGTGTTTTTTCCTAAATTTGGCGGAGATCACTTTTTGCTCTTCTCAGCCCCTCTCCGTTGGGCTTTTCAGTTTTGCACCTCAACTTCCAGAGGCCATATCTCAGTCATACGGTGGTCTTTTTGCTTGCAATTTTTTTTGAAATGGGGTGGAATTTCATGCTCTTCGCAGTGATGTAGGTATTTTCCAGTTTTGACTTCTGGTTTTTTCCAGAATTATTTTTTATAAGTGTTGTAGCTATTCAGTTCTCGTTTTGGAGACTTTGACGGGCCATATCTTCTGCATCCGAACACTTTTTTGGGTGCTGTTTTTTTTTAAAGTGCATGTTTTTTTGTGTACTTCGTTATGGTGCTATCAGTTTCCTCTTTTTCTATAAGAGAATTGTATTTTCAGCTTGTTGTCCTATTTGGACATTGTAGACATTATGGGCTCACATTGCATGTATTTCTCTTTTGTAAACGCACTAAGATAAAGTGCCTTAGCATTGTATGTGTAGTATTGGGTTTCTTGCACATCACTTTGTGCCTTATTGTACTCACACTATGATATAAAGTGCCATGAAGGTTGATGTTTGCCTTTGTTTGCCTTCATACCTTTCTCATGCGTATGTGACTTTTGGTTTCACATCCTTTCTATTAGCTTGTACTTTCATGTTTACACCTTCAGATGCTCTTGGTTCCTCTCCATGCACTACTTTCTAGCATTCAGTTTCAGTGTACCTGTCACGCCTCTCCCTTTTCAACATTATGGGGGGGTTTCTATTCTTGGTATTAATGCTTCCTTAGTTTTACCTTGGAAGGAATCTTCCACTCTCAGTTGATCAGTGTTCTTCAGACTATTGGTACTTGTGCCATCTGTATCTTCGTTCCAGGTGTTTGTCTTTGTTTGCCATTTGATTCGAATAGTGTTGTTGGGGGCACTCATGCAGATTGTTGTCTTCTTGATCCTGATCATCCTATCTTCAGAGGAGGTTCTTCGGCACTGTAGCAGTCATCTTTTGACAGTGTTTGCAGCTTCTTCATGCTTCTATGATGTTCTACATGTTCTTTTTTTTTAGGACATTTCCTTGATTTGGAGGTTTTTCAGTCCTTCAATCACCTTTGATCTCTTCTTGGAGTAGAGTTTTTTTCCCACGAGGTTTTCTCTATTTCTCCACTTTATAGAGATCTTCTGTTTGTACATGGGTACCTTACTTGGCCTTGTTTGTCGGGACCCATCTTTGCTTTCATGCATCTTTTCCTTAGTGTTTTTAGCTACTTCCTAAGTTCATCTTAAGGGGGGTGTTAGAGTAATAAGTTGTTTTACTTAATTAATTTAATCATATTGGTTAATTAATTAAGTCACTTATCACTTTAGTCACTTAAGCTAAACTTAGGCACATTAATAATTAATTATTAAGTGTACACACTAGGGTTTCCTTTTAGGCTTTTCTTTAGGGTTTCTTGATCTCTTTTTATAAGGATTGATCTCATTGTAATTATTAACAGGAGAATATTTGTAGCTTTCATATCTTCTTGAAAGTTTTCTCTCTACTGTAACTTTTTCTTGTTGAAGTTAATTGCATACATTTATTTGTAGATCTCTTGCTTGGAAGGTGTATTTGTTTGTGTTTGATCTTGTGGCTCGTGGTTTTGTGCTTGTTTCACAATTCTAACAATAAGTGCTCTTAGGTTGGGTAATATTTTAAATTGGAAATTATAGGGGATGGTGGAGAGGGCTATAAGTTTGTTGAGGAAGTTTGAGCACTTTATGGTTAAACACACATATAGAGAAGCCAATGCGAATGTGGAAAACTTACAAAATATTGGTGTGGATGGGGTTGTCAAGAAGTAATATTTTATCTACTCTCAAAGGGTTTAGTGGCTGATGTCTATGGATTTAGAGGCAGATATAGATGCCAAAAGGGTTTGGAGGTAGCTTTTGAGGATGTGCAACCTTATATGGTGGTCTTGTACTATGGTACTTTCAAAAGTTTGGTGCAATTCAGGTGGAAATTGGGCTTCAACATGAATCCCTAGTATGCATGGCACTTGCTCACTTGTTTTGGTGTAAAGCATAGGTATAGTCATGGTGAGGTGCGCAAGGTTGACATGTGGCACCCACTCAATTTCTTTGGTGTAAAGCTACATTATTGTAGTGTGGAGCACTAGGCTGACAGATGGTGTCCACAGACACATTTTGTTGCTAAGCTTAAACCTTATCGAGAGGAGTTGCACTGGGTTGATAGGTGGTGCTCGCTTGACTGATCTTGGCCCTTGGCATTTGGATGCACATGGTGACCTAGATGTTGTGCTTATTTGTTGATGGGGGAGGATGAGTTAGGCAGACAAGTAGCACCTTAACGCTACCTTTTGTTTTTATTCTAAGTTTTGCTGTAAGGAGGTGCGACAATGTGACATGTGGAAGTATATCATAAGTTGCAGAGCTTGCTATGTTTGGGGGTTCTTTGTACTATGACCCAAATTTAATTTTGATATTAAATAATGTCTCCATCATTTGTGTTGATATGACAAGGGAGATAGATTAATTAGAAAGTCATGTCAATCAAGTTAGCTTAAGCATCCTAACATGTGGGCCAACTTAGGATGTTATGGTGTGGCATTAATTAAGTCTAGCTCTCATCAATGCAAAAAGCTAAAGGGAGGATTTTATAGTGTGAAAATGTTGCATGAAAAGATTGTAGTTTAGGCAAGATTTTAATTGCTAAGTTCTAGCATGAGTGAATTGTTCTTTAAAAGTAGAACTCAATGGCCGATCAATCAGTTTGTTTGGTGTTATGTGTGGGAAAAGCAATGGACACACTGATAAGATTGGTCAACTCTTGGAGGTAAATGACCTTTATGAGGGAAGTCTCAAAGTTAAGGTTGAGAAGAATATTGCTTGAGAGCGATTTCTTGGCACTTGGTATGGTGAAATTGATTTTGGGGCTTGCGTTTTTATCGTTGGAGGAGAGATATAGGGTAGACACAAATATAACTTCCAAGTTTGTGGCAAAACTACTGGACCTTTAATTGCCAAAAAATGAAGTCCTACAAATTACAAGGAAGTTGATGAAGCTTGAGTTGTTGGGTGGTCTTGAGGAGATGGTGGGTGTTGCTCAGTTGGGTGCTGGCATCTAAAGACCACATGATATGGGCTTGCTCAATGCTCTAGGCATGGTGGCTAGGTTATACCCTTTCCTATTGGACATCAAAGGTGATGATTTGTTGCTTCATCAGACAAGGGCTTTAGAGGGGGTGAGGTTCTTAAAGAAGTGGCTACATTTGGAGTCGGTCAAGGATTCTCTTGGGTTAGAGAGTTTATAAAATATCTAGAAGAGAATGGGGTTGTATAAGCTCATGTTTTCAAATTTTGGTTTTCTTTTCAATGTTAGCTTAGGGTCTGGTAAGGTAATTTTGTAAGAAGTTTTTGTAGAATAGTCGGAGAAGCCTTTTTGTAAGTTGGTTCAACCTGCTTTTTTGAAAAGCTGGGAATGTGAGCATTGTGCATGCTCTCATTTGTAAATAGATATTGTAATCCTCTTTTAAATATTAATAGAAATACTTTCTTATGAAGCAAAAAAAGGTACAAAGTTGTGTCACACTTTTATAAAGGAAACAACCAACACTGATCCAACTTTTAAACTTGAATCACTAAAAAGTGACATATATGTTTTAAATTTTGAAATGATGTAAACTAATAGAATATATATATATATATATTAGTATATTTTATAAAACTTAAAAAATTATTTGAGTATAGCTTTTTATAAATTGACACTATAATTTAGTTGTTGATAAAATGCTAAAAAATGAAGTTACATGAGACACCAATCTTTAGTAGTAAATTTTATTTTTTTTCCTTCAAATTTTTATGTGTATTTATAGCTTGAAACTTTAGTGCATGGATATATTTTTTTCCAATTTTACAAAATATGTTTTTTTAAATAAATATTAAAATGTGTGTATTAAAACATAGTTGTTTTTGTTCAACGTCAACTTTCATATTAACCATTTATTTAAAATAGAAAAAAATTATACCATCTTGATATAGATTCTTTTATCTAGTGTATCATTTTTAAATTTTTTTTAATAATTTTTACTAATTTACCTTGACATGGTAATCAACCTAATGTTTTGTGTTGATAACCTACTTTTAGTAAAAATAATAAATAAATAAAAATAATAATTAAAATTTTAATACATATATATATTTGAAAAATACACTTATGGATCTACAAAAAGGTATTTTTATATTTAAAAAAAATGTTATTTACATAAGTAAAAGTTGTTGAAACATCAAATTTTTAAAATAATTTTATTTTTTTTCGTAAATTTTCCTCAAAGTGGTGCTAATTAGTTGGAAAAGTTGTGGACATATATCTACCTTAGGAAGAATGAATCTTACAAGATCATATGTTTGACCAAAATTGATTTTTGATTAGAAATACTTAAATTCACTTGTGCTCATAAGTTGGCTGAAAGTGCGACACAACTTTGTACTTTTATCCTTTTATAATTATTTTTTATCATTTTTATGAGTCAAACAAGATATAGTAGCATTGAGAAAGGATGACCCACATTTTTGTATAATCAATTTATGCTTTGGCCAAAATGATGCTATAGCTGTATGCATTTTCAATTCATTATACTTTCAAGATTGTCTGGTAATTAGAAGTCAACAATAGTTGGAGGGTATCTAGGGTCTTCATGATTGAATACATGTGATAGTGATTGTATTTGCATACACTTGGTTCTTAGATTTTATTTTTGATTAGATTAGCAAGGAAAAGGGACCCTGGCCCCAAAGTTTAGAACAACTTAAATAGAAACCTTAGAAAAGGCACGCAAGCAACCAAAAGAACAACAAGGCACACATGTTCTTGGGTTTTGTTATGGTACTATTGTAGATGTTATTATAGGCCAACCTTATTGAAGGGTTGGACCACTTCTAGGATGAGTGGGGGATCATTTGGTCTATGTTTAGAGGTTAAGTGCTCAGATAATGATCTCCCTCCTTACATCTATTATAAAGACCATATTACTTGCACTTAAAAAGATGAAAAAGATAATGAACCTTATTATATCGTGTTAAATTGAAAATTAAATTTTGTATGGAAATATTTTACTTGTATGTACTTTATAGGATAAGATCATCTTAATGATGCATTGCATTATATTATTTTCATTCTCAAACCTAAAAAATATTGATTCATACAAGTTATTAAATGTAGAAAGTAATTTTTTTATTATCTAAGTTAAGAAATTTTCATCATTTAGTTTCTATTATAACATTTTTCTATCCCTTTTGATAATAACAATCAATTTCTTGGTTTAATAAAGTATTAATTATTTTTATTAGTTTTAGACTATATAGAAGTTTGTTACGCAACCAAATGATGAACTCCAAGATCCTCCATCTTCTTCATTCTACAAGTGCTTCTTTTCCTAAAAAACATGATCAATTGATAAACTCCCACTTGAATAAGGATTAAGATCACAAGGAAGAAAAACCATCCTACAACCAAAACCATGGCTTTAACACCAAATGAAAAGAAATCCATTCCACTACCAATATATAAAATTTCATAAATAAAAACTTTTTACAAGTGTAAAGATAACTATGTTCATAAATAAAAGTCAAGACAAACATATCCTAAATTAACCATATGAGGAGAGAGTTGCTAGATAATAAATCTTAAACATTTTTACCAACATGCAAACCAACACTTTAAGTGAACCAATAATGAAAGAAGAACACCATAAAAGAAGAGTGCCATATATTTACATTGTGAAACTATATCTAGGAAAACTCAACCTCCAAAGCATTGGACCAATGTATTTTCACTAACAATAATCCCAATAGAATATCAAGCTCAAAGCCTTAACATGTAGATTAACACCTTGCTAAAATCTAGAGGAAATTCAATGGCATCCCCTATAATATAAAGTCTCTATCTCAACCTCAATCCGAGCATCCAATACATAGGAGAGCCCAAAAAATAGAAAAATGCAAGTGGCTTTTGGAAATCATGTATGAACTCTCAAAGTATGGAATCTAACTTCTCATAGCACAAATTCCAATACCCAAGTCTCATGATGGGTCTCTAGGCTAATTTTAGAATATTAGACTTACACCTGACACAACAATAATGACTTGTCATAAGTATTGACCTACCTAGGTGCCCAATTTTAGTATAATTAAATTCTCCCATTCAAAGATGCTTTATTGCATGTATCATAGACTATCATAAATTTGGTAAATACTTCAAGTCTAGTTTAAGTAACTCCACATAATCATGCTCTTACATATTTCATACAATCTATCATAATTAAATCACATCTTACAATATCATAAGATGCTCTTATACAGTATGATGAAATTATATGTTCTTACAACTTAAAATGACCACTTAAAAATGGGTTGTCCCATTTCCCTAATGAGGATAGAATAATTAATAAATATAAATACATAAATAATTTGAACATTAGGACATGAAAACTACATGACACACCTAATCTCAACATCAATTAGAAAATAGAAAAATCATAATATTTAAATAGAATATAGTAATTTAATTATATTCTTTAGAAAGCTAACACAGAAGATTATTTTACCCAAAGAAAAGGTTTCAAAGTGTCAAGTTTAGTTAAAATAAATTGATCCATGTGGCTTGGGGAAAAATAGGGCCACATAGCCACCACATAACCCCTTTGATCCAATGAAGTTTGATCTAACCCCCTATAAATTAACATTAGAAAACCTTAGTAAAAATTCATTTTTTTAAAAGGGGCTAAGTCAACCCCTTACCATGTGTTGGTATGAAAGGAGTTTGTTTGAAGCCCAATTGATTGAACACAACATCAATAGAACTCCATATATATGTGCATAAAATTTGCTTAATGTTTTTTGTTTGAGACCCAAAATAATAACTTTATGTTTTGATCCATCTTCCATGGGAATTGACCATTATCAAGGAAGACAATGGTGTTCCCTCTGTTTGTAGCATGTTCTAAAGGTAATTTTTACCACCAACAATTTCATAGACATAAGTACAAGGGTAAGTGGATCGGGTCTATGAACCTAGAATATAAACTTTAACATTGGATAGACCTTTGTGAAAGCAAAGTTTCCAAATATAAAACCATGGGTATGACCTAGCCTTAGGCTCCTCATCATTTGTCTAGTTCTAGATTCCAAGTTCCAACTCTTTGTCATAATTTCTTAGATAGTTAAAAGAGTCAAAATCAACATCTCGCTATAAACTAAAAAATTCTTATCGCCATCTTAACATTTTAATTATTTATGTCTTAGTTTACTCGAGTCATTAATTTCCATCTCAACTCCTTTTAGAAAAGTATAAAATTCAATCTAATTAATATTTGAACCATTTAATAAAATGTGATTTATTTCCCTACAATTTCTAATAAATATAATTTCATTAAAAATATATACACATATTAACAAAAATTTACAAATAAAACAGTGTAGTAATTTTAAATTTCTGTTGGGTTGTTTTCTTTGAAGGCAATGAGGGCTAGGGCTGAATAGGGACATCTTTTTTTGGTGCATAGTGACCAGTATAACCCACATAAGACAAAGGGTACAATGTACATCCCAGAGGAGAACAGGCAGCATTTGGAGTAAAATCCAGATCCAATTCACATAGAAAACAAAAAGAGAAAACAAAACGAAAAGAAATAACTAGTGCAAAAGAATCCACTGCACAAAAGCTTAAGAATTCAATGCACTTCATAAACCATTGGAATTGAAAACTTTATGCATAGTATATGCGATTCAGTGGTGATGATCTTGCTTGGAGTATCAGTCATAAAGTTTCCAAAATTTTACTGAAGCCATGGCCAAATCCTGCCATTGTTTTACACCATCTTGATATTATCCAACTTTATCGATACAAAACCAGTTTGCATCTGTCCCAAACTTGGGATCATCTGGGTTTGTAAGGCAGCATATGCTGTGGATTGAATGAGTGCTGGCAAACTATTATAACACCCACATAACTCAGAGAAGCCCCAGTTTATTGCAACTGTCTGACTGAGATTCTAATTAACAAGTCTTGAGATTTTGTTGCAGGTGGGTTTGAAGGCAGGAGTGGTGTTATTACAGAGAGCCCACTTGATTGATTTGACGGTCAGTTCTGGCTTTTACATTCTGTGCTTTTAATAATGACTTTGTGCTCTGTGGATTGCGAGCTCCAATGCTATTTGCATGAAGGAAATGTGGATTATTTATTATTATTTACTGTAGAGATTCTTTTGGGTGGGAATATCTTAAACACAGTCGTTGTCCATGGCTAACTTTCAGGCTTTCGACTAGTCATTGTTATTATGACTAGTCAGAATATTTGGGAGTCCTATCCTTACCATTGAGAGCAGGGCTTAAATTTGATGGTTGTATTTTATTTTTATAGTTCGGAGTTAAACTTAAATTTGATGGTTGTATGGTGGTATTTAGAGATTTTTGTTGTATTTTATATAACTTATATGAAATTATAATTAAATATATTTAATAAATGATATATATTTAATTCATGAAATTATATATTTATCAATATATAAAGAATAATTTTGAATACATAACTGTTACATAGAATTTGCTAAATAGAGAGGATGACTCTCAAATATAGACTCTAATTAGGAAACAACGCTTCTTGAGCAATTATATAAAATATTAATTAGAAATTAACATTTATAATCATTTTAATTAGTTCATAAATAAGATTCATTCTATCTATCTATCTGTACAATAAACTTATTGTAGTTTAAATGATATAAAATAAAAATATTGTAATATATTATTTTTTGTATTAAATTGGTATATTGGATTCAACAATTAAATATAATATAATTTATTTATTATATTTGATAGTATTTATGTTGATTAGAAAATAGAAAATAAAATATAATAATTAAATAAAAATATTAAGAGTTATATTTTTATAAACTTTATATTGAGGGTTATGTTCTTGCACAATTTGTTGTCATGATGATTTCATTTGATTATGGAAAATATGACTTGAATCAACAATTTTTTTCTAATAAAAAAGTTTACATGTGTGCTATATGGGTGTCACTAAGGCACCTTCTAATGAAGGACCTTTGATTGAATGTCTTTCATTAGAAGATGAGCTTCGATTCAATGTCCTTCATTAGAAGATGACCTTCAAAATGGATGATAAAAATATTTTAATATTAAAAATATAGACCTTTGATTAAATTAATTTCAATTGAACTTGGTGTTCAAACATTCTTACCTTGCAAAACTCATTTTTCTAAAATAGTCCACAAGTAAGACAAAGTTTTTTGCTTTTATCTAGAGCACGAGAAATAAGCATGATAAGCACAAGTAAACATAAAATCATCATAAGATAAAAACATGTAAGCATGTAATCAAACATGAAAATCATTAGATTTAAACATTATAATCATATGAAATATAGGGAAAACATATGTGAAGTTAATATCATTAAAGTAACACAAAACACATGACATAATGGGGATTCTCTCGAGTAACCAAAGATAACATAGTATGTGAAAGATATGAAATAAACATAAGAGAATATATAGAAGGTTAAATGATAATGTAAACACATAAGAATTATACAAGTAAATGAGGCTCATGAGAATCATGGCCTGAAAAAGTTAAAAGTGAAAAAAAAATACAAAATAATAGAAGATGTAAGGCAAGAGACTCACACCATACAAGGCATAATCAAAAGGCCGAATAAAAAATATAAAGAAAATAAGATATATTTTTGGTCATCATGATGAGAGTGGTCATCAATCATTCCATGCTCTGCATCATCCCAAATCTATAGGAACAATTTAGCGTGCAACACATAAAAATCAAAGGAAAAGAGTATAGATATAACAATAAAGCTCAAAAGTTCAAAGTTGAGCTATTAATGATGTGAGAAGAATCCCCTCCAACAAATCACCCTCTTCCCAATTATGACAAATAATTATCTCATCACCATGTAGCGCTAAGATCTCATCCTTTTGCATAGTGGGGCTCTTTATGAATATGATCTATATAAGGAGGTACAATTGCTGATTTATATTTCTTTATCCATGGTTCTTGCTTCTTCGAAGGTGGATTTGTATGTAGCTTATATGCTTGTTTATCTTGTAACTCTTTCTTTGGCATCTATATCGAAGAAATACCCTTTGAAGATGAAGCAAACTTTGATTGATCATTTATAATAATTTTATTATTTAAAAATTTTCATGGCATTCGTGTGATGGGTTATTCATATATATCTCGTGAGGCATAAAAATGTCTAGTTCTCTATACACATGAATTGCAGGGTGAGCCACTTGAGGCTTCTTAAGCCTCGTATTTTATTAGGCTTTAAAATATGAAAAAAACATATTCTTTTGTTTGAAATATTGTAAGATTTATCAATCTTATAGATTGCTAACTCTTTATCTCACTTTCACACCATTGTTCTAACTTATAATAGTTATGTATGTCATAGTTCAATAATCTTTTCTTTTATAAGGAGGGTTTTTTGGTATCTTAACAAAAGTATCCAAAGTAAAATGATTTAACTCACATAAAGGCTTATACAAATCTCTATCAATTTCAACCACTTTACCCTCACAAATATATTTGATACAATTCAATGCAATATAGAAGGTACACAAGTTGGCACATATGACTGGTAGGAAGGGATCAACTTGGGCCTACTTTAAAGTTTGATTTTTTAAGTGACAAATTCAATTTTGCATTATGGAATTGGTTTAGGTAGACACATAGAAAAAGTAACAATCAAGATTGGTCCTTCGAGATGCATGTTGATGAAATTAGGATAGGTTTTGAGAATTCATCATTTTTTGTGCAAAAACACATCTTTTATACACTAGTCACTATATGAAGAATAACTAAAATTGTCCAAAACTAATAGCAAAGTGCAGAGTATGCAATTTCCACAATTACAAACCCCCAATGGTTAGCTTGGCTGGTGTGGTTGTTGTCTCTAAGTGCATGGTTGGTCATCCATCCAACTTTACTCCTTTCTTTATCCAAAATGCATAAAATTGTACTTTTAACCACTACCCAAAAGTTATAAGAACTTGCCCTATTATTAAATCACTTCCACAAGATTATGCCTTTAGATAATTGACACCAATGAATTTTCTAATTACCAAACAAAAATATAATTCCACCATTACAAATTAAACAAATATGGTAAAAGATAACTATTATTGAATTATTATAGTAGAAGCCAAATTAAATTGAAGGAGAATGCAGCACCACAGTAGTTTTGAAAAGACAGAAAACTATTGTTAGCATGCATTATAGAGGTTTGAAGGCAAGGAATCTCTTGGCATAGATTTGAAGGCAAGGAATCTTTGCTCTCCACCACCGAATGACAGCCGTAGTAGTCAGAAGAAACTTTACTTTTTGAACACAAGTCATTTGTTTTGTTTGACTTTGGACAAGGTATTTTTGGTTGGTGAAGGCGGGGCCAGATAAAAAGTCTATGCAAAAATCCGAAGGAGCCGACAGAAGTAGCCGGTAGAATAGTAAAATTGCGCATGCCGCTAAAAATATCTGACAAAAAACGTGCCTCCCACTATAGTTTACTAAATCCATTGGATTTTCCAAATCCACTGTATTTTCTTCTTATATAAAAACATATACGGAGTTTTTAGACTAACATTATTTAGTATTTTGATTTTATTTTAAATATTCTATATTTTTTTATATGCAATAAAAATATGTTCAAATGGACTCTTGTATGTATTTTTTAATTAATAATATTTAATTTATTTTAAAAATTATTTAAATATTTAATTTATTTATAAATTATTATATGTATTTTAAATATATTTATTTGAAAGGTGTGGTTAGATATTTTTATTTAGATATTTATTTTTGTTTGTTATATAAGTTTTATAGATTTCAAAAACATAATTTTATTTCATATTTTTTAGATAATAGATCTATCATCAAATGAAGACATGACACGAATGGATTACATATGAGACTTGTTACATTTGGATGATTGATTGATACATAAGAATCTTTTATTTCCAAACACATATTATCTATCTTTTAGATATGCAATGGTGACAATTATATACATTGTGCTTTTGTCTTTTGTCTTGGACTCACTTTGATTTGTATGTTCCCTATACAATAATTAGTGTGAAAAACTAAAAAAAAGGTGTGAAAATGGCAAAATAACATGGTCTTAGCATTGTTTTCACTTGCACTTATACCCACTCTCTAAAATTGATTCTTAGTTTATCTATTCCCTAACTTGAGTTAGATCACCATTTTCCTAAGTAATCTAGATTACTTTCACAAGTGTAGAAGTGACTCTTTTTCCTAAAATTAAATTCTCTCCAAGTGAAACATGATTGACTTGAAACATGATCATTTATAATATCTAGCAAACACTTGATTCAAATACCTTCTAGCACATATCATGATGCCTAAAAAGAATCACCTAGTGATATTAGCACTACATCGACATTATAGGATATATTTCATGATTGTTTATTATCGTCGATAGTACTCAAAATTTGTTGACTTAGAATCCTTACTAGGATTTAATATTGAAGAGTCAACTATCCTTGTGCCATGCAAACTCTTCAACACAAAAATCAAGTTTTTATGCAAAGAGTAGATTGAGTGTTAGACTTTGCGTGAAGTGAGAAGCCAGCCAGGATTTGATGTTGGTCATAGATCACATACACTCCAATCAACAAATGATCAAAGATCAAAATAACAGAATGGAGAGAGAATCCTAAAAGAGAGAAAATAAGAGACACCAACATACACTCCAGTTGACAAATGATCAAAGATCAAAATAACAGAATGTAGAGAGAATCCTGAAAGAGAGAAAACAAGAGACAATTACAAGATAATTTTGAGAATAGTCACTTTACTCTCACTAAATTAATTGAGGAGAGAAGAAAGTTCTCTATATATAGCAAAATATGGGCAAATACATCTAAGAGGTGCATTAACTCCAACTACTCATAATAGGTGAGAGGTTTTACCTACTTGATAAATGCAATAAATACCAAAACATGTGGCAACACCTACTCAGATACAGACAAATGAATGGCTGAGAGGTGACATCTAATTCCAAAAAAAGATGTGACTCAAGTGCCCATGTGTGGGAGAGATTGACAAATGTAACTGATGGATTATGCCATGTGGTCTGATATTAACCAAGTCTAATTAACCTAAGCAAACTTAATAATACATGTACAAAAAAACCTCCTAAAATAAGGAGAATAAAAAGCTTGCACTAACATTGAGAACTTCAAGATGAGTACAAATTAAACATTTTGAAAATTAATAGAGATCAAATCTATTGATATGGTTTAGATATGCATTCATGGGGTTGAAAATTATGACTTGGGGCAAAAAAAAAAAAAAAACTCTCTTTAAATTAATAGTAGAAATGTTCTAACCCCACCCTAAAGACATCAACTTAAACTAAAAATATGGACTCTTATTTGCAAGGACAAGATTCCAATTTATCCTACACATTTTTAATCTCAAGAACCCCTTTGCCTAAAAAAAAAATCCTAAATCCCCTTCATAAAACTAAATCCTAACTAATCATATTTTATTTTATATTTAAAATTCACAATATCGAAATATTTTATATTAAACTTAAACTTTTGAAAAAAATAAATAAAAAAAATCTGATTCTTAAACTTTTGAAATCTTATATCAAATATATCTTGAAAACAATGGCCTAAAATCCTCATTCTTTTCTTACCTCCCACTACAAAGAAAATGACGTTAGTTGTCATCACATGTAAAATCCACATTATGAAATGGAATATGACTCCTTATAGAGAAAACGACATTCTAAATTTAGTATTTAGGCTAGTGTAGTGTTGTGGAGTGTAGGCACCGTACCACCTTCAAAGTTCATTTTCATACGTCTGTGATAAGGCGGGCGGGAGAAGATTACACGTTCGCCTCGTTTTGGTGACATCCACATACTCTGCCATAAGATTCATTGGTAAATTCACATTTTATGTAATCTAGCCACAAGATTCCTGCCAAATTGTTGGATCTTTGTTCAGAGCACATATTGCAAAGAAAAGGGTGGTGAATTAATGAATGTCAGTCTACTATAAAACACCCACAAGCCCACCTGCACTACTATACAGTTAGGGTTGCATAATTCCTATGGCAGTTTGTTGTTGATTGTTCTTTGTGCTCTTTATTTCATGCAAAAGAAACGTGAATAACCCTTTGTTCCCTTATTGGCATAAAGCAGATTTGATCCGGGGACCTGGGGCTGACAATCAGTGACATACTTTCGCTTTTCCGAATCTGGAGCACACTATCCAGAATCTATTGGGTTTATAAGATCTTTTAATCATTCTGCTGTTGGAATTAGCGAGTCTTTGATTCTACTGAGACTGTTGTTTTCGGGATTGGGGTTGCGCAGAGGAGGTTTGCAAAGGGAATGCGATTTTGTTTGGTGAGAAGGGATATAACTGAGGATGGAGTTTTGGCCAGAGTTTCTTGCAAGCAGCTGGGGAAGAGAGTTTGTTGCAGGCGGGTTTGGAGGAATGGCGGGTGTTCTTGCAGGGCACCCACTTGATACTCTTAGAATTCGTTTGCAGCAACCCATGAATTCAACAAGGCCTTCTGCTTTGCAATTGGTGCAGAATATTGTCAGCAAAGAAGGCCCTTCTGCTCTCTATAAGGGCATGGGTCTCCCTCTGGCTACAGTTGCTTTTCAGGTCTGCTACTACTTCTTCATTTTGTGCTTTAAAAAAGGAAAAAAAACTGATTTCATGCTGTTGAGGTTCAGAGTTAAAATGTTATATGCTGTTTGGGGAGTGTACCAAATCACTAGGCACCATCCTCTAGAATCACCTTAGGTCTCCTTGAGACAAGGCTTGCTTTAACATTGTCCTTACGAAGAGTTTCGTAACATCTAACGGTGGTTGATTCTTTGGGCTTTGATTGTACAGTCTTGGATAGGTTTGAAAAAGTGGTTTTGGAGACAATACAGCATCAAAAGCAGCTTTGTCAAGGAGAAGCAGTCTTGGCTTTTACTTGTTATCTATGTTTCGCAGGTTGTTTTTAGGCCATTGCCAAGCCAGAAGCCAATTTGGTGTATGAGAGCCCCTCTAGGTTTTCTTTACGCCCGGATATTGTCCTTAATTTACATGCTATGTGATGCCCTTAATTTACGAGCTATTTGCTATAGTAGCATATTCCCATGATTGGGATTTCAGTCAAAAGTTATACACTCCTCCTTTTTGTCCTGTTTCAGATCTGTGGTTTATTAACTTTAGACTAGGCAAGTGTGAGGGTATAGGTCATGTTCCAATCAATTGATCCCGTAGTCTATCCATTTCGCGTGAAATGCAATGCTTGTCATATGAAGAACAGTTGGGTCATAACTGATCCAAGACTTCTACACAAGTTTCCATGTCAGAAAAAAATTAAATCATTCTTTGAAAAGCAGGGAGCAACTTCATAGGCTTTCATACTTTATATCTAGACTAAAGATAGTTTTACAAGGTCTTGCATGTCCAACTAAAATGGTTCCAGGGATAAAGAGACAATTTCTGGAAAGCTAGACCTTACAATTTGCATGGGGTCCAAATCCTTTTTGTTTATGGGTTATCTAATAGGTGGTGCTCAAAGATGAAAACAAAAGGTTCATGGGCATTCCAGAAAAAAAAGGTTAAGTGCTGTTAGCAGTTCCATACCGTATTCCCTTGTCACCTTGTTTTTACAATTTCCTTTGGTAGGACTTCTATCTTAAAAGTGCAATAATTATATTCCTTTTGAAAAAATATCTTAAGAAAATATTTCCCTTAACAAAGTCATAGATTTTTCTTTGATTTTATTAGAAAAAATATGTAATTCTTAAAATATTCTATTGAAAATATATGCCAAGGTGGGTTACCCTTAAACGATGCGCATCTTCATCTTCTCTGTATTCTTCCTGGAATTCACAATGGATGAAATTGGTTTGTATGCTTTTGTATCTCTGCTGTATATTTGATCTATGATGCTATCATTAGATTTTCTTATCATCTAAAGAATCAAATAGATATAAATTCTTCTTCAAGAGTTCCTTAAGTTGTGCACAAGCAGTTAATGGTTCACCAAATCTTTTTACTTCGGGTGTTCACAAATCCATTCCTCAGGATTCAGATCAGTCTAACTTTTGTTCTTGTTTATTTTTTAAATATTGACTTTGATTTCAACTGGTCTCAACCAAGTTAGCGCAAAGGCTAACACTAGGCAATGAAGCAAGCCCATATCACTGGGTTTATACCTGAAGGATGTGTTCTCTTGTTTGATTTGGTCTCATGATTCATAGATTGCCACTATTGTCTTGAAGTTGGTTGAATTCAATTCATCTGTTGAAAACTTTCTAGTGCATGCAATATATACAAATATTGCAAAGAAGAAAATACCATGAATGGAAATAGAATGTTGTGTATCTAGACACCTCATATTATCAGAAATATGTTTATGGGTGATTCTGTCCTTAAGTTGACAGTTTTAATATTAGTCTTCGGATTTAATGTATTGATTGAATGACCAAGTGTTAGTTAAGTGTTTATGTTACCATACGATTAGGGCTTATCTCCTTTCCTGAGTAGAAAATTATAAATTAAGAAGGATCTAAATTTTGCATATCTTTTTGCAGTTCTATTTTTCTAATAAAGAAGTTTTTTCAATTGAGACCCCTTGTGTTGAGCAACAGGATTTGCAGGTGTAAATCCATCTTGGGCATGCAAGTGCCCCCTGTACTTTTCCACTTTCAACATTTTTACTTACAATTGCAGAGCCTTTTGCATGATCTCATTTCATAATGCTGCAGGATTTGAAAATATTTTTGAGTGGTAAAAGAACGGCTAATAATAAAATCTCTGCAATTAGACAGCGATGTGTTTGGTCCCTTGTGAAGATGATCAATCCAGTTGTGGGATTGATCTCAATCTAAACTAAAAGATGAGATAACTTGCAATTAAATTGCAACTAGAGTTTTTTTATACACTTACACTGTAATTTCTTGGTGGATCCTATATTTTGGTTTGCTTCATTTTTGAAGAAAAGATTGTATACTCTTTTCCTTACATACCATTGCCAACGCACTTGGTAGTTTGGAAACTTAAGATAGCATCCTTTACATAACTGCACTAGCTATCTTTTGTAAAAGTAGTGTATTCAGATTTTACTGCATGATTGAATGACTAGAAATTTACTTGTGTCTGAAGCTCTCGTGTTATTGAGATTTGGTCAGGCATATGAGCTCACAGTAGTCCCATTTTATGCTTTCAAGACAATTTTTTGGCTCATATTCTTGCCTGAAATCTACCTAATATTTGTTTATTAATTAGTTCTATAATCCTCTTTTAAAAAAATTATGTTGTCAGCCATTCTTAAATCTGAATTGATTAAATTAATTGATTGAATGGTAGAACATAACTCTAGAATATAAGGATTTAAAGAAGTTAAGGTATTTTGGAGATTGTATGTGCACTATGTCAAATACAGGACAAGCTATAGTCATAAACCATTGGGTACTTGATTTTACACATATTTTGATCTTGAATGCCAGACAAAGTTTGAGTTTCTTTGGAACAGTTTAGTATGCATTTATGCGGTTGTTACAAGGTACTAATTTTCAACTCGTCTTTCCATGTGACTGCAGAATGCTGTGGCTTTCCAAGCATATGCTCTTCTATCTCGAGCTTTTGACTATAACAAGAAGAGTAATGAACCTCCCTCCTATAAAAGTGTAGCATTGGCAGGTGTAGGAGCAGGAACTATACAAACTGCAATTCTTACACCAGTGGAACTTATCAAGATTCAACTGCAAGTGAATACTTGTAGAAGGCCTACCTCAAGTAGTTATCATTTTGGTCCCCTTATGGTGGCAAAAGGCATTTTACAGAGAGAAGGAATCAGAGGTCTTTACAGAGGACTTGGTATTACTGTACTTCGAGATGCTCCTGCTCATGGTGTCTACTTCTGGACATATGAATATAGTCGAGAGTGGCTTCACCCTGGCTGTAGAAAGAACTCACAAGAAAGTCTATCAACAATGCTTGCTGCAGGAGGATGTGCAGGAGTGGCAAGTTGGGTGTTTTGTTATCCATTGGATGTTGTTAAATCCAGACTTCAAGCACAAGGGAATTTATCTCCCAAGTACACAGGTATCCTGGACTGCTTGCAAAAGAGTGTAAGAGAGGAAGGCTTTAAGGTCCTTTGGAGAGGTCTGGGAACTGCTGTAGCACGTGCTTTTGTGGTAAATGGAGCTATTTTTGCAGCATATGAAACTGCACTGCGATTGATTTATCCACGGACAGAAGATCAAGTGATTGACACTGCAGTTGAGCTATCCTCATAAACAAAACAGTTGAATTGTACTTTCATTCTATCTTTTAGCAAGAGTTATTTCCCAAAATTAATTTAGCTGCTTGCCTGGTCATATAATTGGGTTCAATTTGAAGTTGAAAACTACAAAGCTGGGCATTGCAATTCTGCACTCAAATTTTAACTGGCTGTTTTGGATAACTATGATAATGGTAAGAATGATTGCAACTTGGTTAAATTTTGTACCATTACATTTCTCCCTATAATGTTGGGCCAGATAACTGAATTTCAAGGGTCCTAATTGTGCACTTTCAGATGAGCAGTGTTGGGCAGGCCTCCAATATATTCTCATATGTCTTGGAATGTTCTATTGATGTGATATATCATCTATAGTAACTCAGTTGCTACTCATTATAAATATGTTTTCAAGTCTGGTTGCTCCAGTCTTTTTATTTATGAAAACTTTATTCGTACAGTTGATCTAATTTGTCACTATTAATGGGTGAATCTAGAATTATGTTTTTTTTTCCGAACTCCACAGATTTCTTGTACACATTTGATGGGGTTCGATTTGACAAAATTTAATCATTCTATATTTAAAAATTGGAAGTTCCCGCAACATAGGAGTTTCCAGAAATGTATCTTTGTAGAATCTATCTTTCTGTGGTTCTATTTTGAAAAGCTAAGTTAAAAGCTCCAGCCAGAGAACTAAAGTCAGGATTCAAATGCCAGCTTTAATAATGATATGGATTTTTCATCTCCATTGTTACATTTCTTGCAGCCGGGGGTTTGTATTTCTCACGAGGGACAGTTTACATTCCAGAGTAAGCAATAACTCAGCTTTCTTGGTCTTTACTACCCAATACAATGGATGCAAAGTCTGCAGTCAATTGTGAAGCAGCACATCTCAACTTCTTACAGATCCTTGTTTCAGTTTCTTTAGGACACCTTGTTAATGTGGGAATTGTAGCGTGGCTTTTGAAGATCGTAAACTATATACTGCAACTGCAGGGTCACCACTAAACTGCAAGAGAAATCCATTCTGGACTTTGTGATTCACCATTTTAAATTTGACTTAGTGTTTGTTAATAAAATGAATGAACCATTGGTATAAATCAAAATCTCGAAATGCCCCTGCCAAATTCATAAAAATAAACCCCATTACTCAAACATGCAGTTAATGTATAAGATAAAGTAGTCTGTAAGCATAATCATTTATTTCCCATCCCTCCTACTTATTGGAATTAGTATTGTAATGTTTCTGTTAGAATGGAAGTTTCACACACCTGCCAAAGTTGCAGCAGTGACAGAAGTCCCTTCCCCTGTCAATTTTTCGCATGACTCATATGGGCAAAGAGAGGATGATTGCCCATATCACTCATTACAAAATGGCATCGGGTAAAAAAGCAATAGGTATCCCTCCTTTTGCCGACTCCCAGGTGGAGAAGAGTTGACTGAACTGTATGCACAAAGTTATACGTGAAGATTCGAAGGAAGAGAAGACGAAGCTGTGTCATAAACAACTGCCAAGTATGTATCATGATGGGAAATGAAATTTAGGACCACTGAGCCTTTGACATCTGGATCAATCTGAATCAACCAAGGATAAGCTATCTTACAACTTTGAGAAGATGAATCACTTCACCTGTCTCATCATGTTGGCTGCTTCGTGTAATTCTTCTAGGAAAGTTAAATATTGGGAAAGAAGGAAAACAAGCTGGTGAGATAATACATTGAAGAAGCAAAGAAGTGAGAGACAAGGGCATCATGGTGGGCCATGTTCTGTTGTGTAATTGAATTAAAAAATATTAACTGTACTCATTCAGCAAGTTTAATCTGCATGCATAAACTTGCAAATTCAATAAAGTTGATGTTTCTTTATTTTTGGCTTCCTATAATGATTGGCACTGTGAATGGTTGTGTATCTGATAATATTTCAGTTGATCCTTAACCTTACTGTTAGTAATAGTAACTTGGATATGGAACAGATACATATTGCACGTACAATCACAATGTAAAAGGGTTTCTCATGTTAGACGTGCTCTTTAACCTTTCCATTATTGTAACATCATTACGCAGCATGTCAGCTAAGGCTTACAAATGTTAACCTTTGCTTATGCAGGTATCATATAATATCCATTAGCTTTTTGAATTGAACTGGAAAAGCTCAAAGTTGCTTTGTAGAAGGATGGACAGATCTGGTTTCTTGAGACTTGCAGGGATTATGTCTATGCCTTTGCCTTTAAAGCATTCAACCCAGACCTTTATTCATAGATCAGGTAAACTTAACAAAATACATTTTAATATAGTGTTTAATTGCAATATTTTGTTTTGTTTTCTTATTTAGAGGAATTAGTGGCTCAGCGATCTGGCCTCCATGCAGAAGGTCTTGATAAACAGGGCAAGTCCCTATAACCTCCAGGGCTCTCACTGGGATGTCTCATTCCCACTCGGCAATCAAAATTGAACTTCAAATTCAAGGCACTAATCAAAACATCCAACCGTTTGAGCCTACACTCGGCAGCATTTAACTACAATATATTAGTAATAAGTGTTCGAAAATTATTTGGACAATAGCTGATGCTGAAAATTTCAATTGTACTAAAATAAATTTAAAGCTAATATTCTATAACGTTATTCATCCATCTACTTTCAGATTGCCGATATAAATGTAGTGCAGGTTTTTAAGCTGGTATATCTCAAGTGAATGGATGTGTGTTCTGCCAGTTTAAATGTCATACTCATGCATGTTTGTGGGTTAAAGTGCATTGACCATAAACCAGTCCAAAAATGTAACAATGCACTTATATGTAATGTGTCTATAAACCAGTCCAAAAATGTAACATTGCATCGACTTATATATGGTAATGTCTATTTCAATTATGTTGGATAAAGAGTAAGTTTATATAGAGCGTCATTGCCTATAATATGTATACTTTGAATATATTTTATACAAACGGATAATAAATTCTTACATTATTACCATTTAACTGCAAATAATTAAGCCTAATTTCCCATGACACTATTCAAAAGGAGATGAGAGTATCCGATTAATGTGTGATTGCATGTTGGGAATACGAGCAATCAACACAGATCTATGGGTTAAAATAACATTAGGAGGTGCAGGAGAGTTTGGAACAAGCCCAGCATCAGTTGGGCATTCAAATGGATGCAAAAATCCAAGTTACAAACAATGACACATTCTTCGAAGAAATTGCAAATAAACTGTAATAGATAGAGCCGTCCTCCAAAGAATATTGAAACAAAAATCATTTCCTACTGGATCATTTTTAGTTAAACAGGTTCCAATCATAGTATTCTAAGTATTTTCCCTTATTTTTTGAACATGCTACCAATTATTGTACTTATGTACTACTTAAGACATATAATTGTCCCTATTTGTGATAATTAAAACATCTCAGTGTTTGTGTGTTTTTGGTTCAGAAAATAGCCAAATATTTTCAGAGGTAGCCAAAATAACATAAATTTAGTGGACAGGAATTGGTTTTCAAGTAGAACACACATTCAATTTATGCATGCTTAAGATACATGTAAGATTTATATGCAATAGTATAGGGGAAAACCCCCAATTGCCGCCCATGATCCAATTGCTGTTTACTCCTTGTTCACCTGACCCCCCAATAACCGTTTACATTTTAGTCATTATATTGTTTTAATTATGCCAATAAAAATTTACAAATTACACCAATATATGTTCACTATTGATGTGTAGTTGACCCAAAAAAAAAAAAGACATTGAAAACTATTGAAAACACCTTAAATTTTGGTGGGTTTTTATTGGTTGTCTAATGAACGGGTACTGGCGAAGTGTAAAGATGTAGGGGACAGAGGTTTAAAAACACCCTTTTTGAGCACCTTTCGCTTTACGGGTTCCACAAGGCACGTTTTAAATACCCAAAAGCCAAAATTTTCATTTTAAGGTCCTAACTCGCTTACGAAGAAGCCCAAAAAAAAAAAAGAAATTGGACCTATTTTACACTCTGCACAAATGCGCGAAGTTAGCCCTGGCGGCTACTGGTACGTTTCTCCTAGAATGATAATTAAAACATCTCAGTGTTTGTGTGTTTTTGGTTCAGAAAATTTGGTTCAAAAAATAGCCAAATATTTTCAGAGGTAGCCAAAATAACATAAATTTAGTGGACAGGAATTGGTTTTCAAGTAGAACACACATTCAATTTATGCATGCTTAAGATACATGTAAGATAAGGATTAGAGGATTTGCATAGCCTAGTCCATATAGTTGATGCTAATGTACCTACAATGGCTAGTTGCGCTCAAACATTGGGATACACTCAAAGTCAAGGAGGAAATCAAGTCTACCTCCCTACAATTATAGCCTCTATCCCTACATACACAAATCCAATTGTCGCTTCAACAATACAACAAAGCATTGGTATAACTACAACATTAGACCTTTCCACTGAAAATCCTTATGGTTTTGGATTTTCATATGTAACATCTCAAGTTACATCCCCTCTCATAAATTTACAACAAAGTAGTCCACCAAGCGCACACATAATCCCACCATATTCATCACATTCCCAAAACATGTCAACCAATGATTCTGCCATTAACCAACTTTTACAAAATGTAGCCTCACTCCAACAACAAATCTCAACTTTGAACTAAAACCAAAATGGACAACCATTGCAATATGTTAAGAGGAGCCCATTGTCACTTGAAATTTTGAAAACACCAATGCTTCAAAACATAGAGATATCTCGATTTGACAAATATAATGGTAAAGGAGACCCTAGCAATCATATATCAGCATATACGACCTTTTGTAGTGATTTCATTTTTTAAGATAAACTCTTGGCAAAGCTCTTTCCTAGGTCATTGAAAGAGATGGTCTTAGAATGGTTTTGTTCATTGCCAAATAACTCAATCCATTCCTTCAATGAACTTGTTCATGCATTCCTCCAACATTTCCAAGTCAACATTGGACCTAAAATTACAATTACTAATCTAGTGCGATGCAAACAAGGAAAACATGAAAAAGTGACAGACTTTATAGGTCACCATTAGTTGGTTTATTCACAAATTAATCTTACTCTTCCTGATTCAGATGTTCAACGAATGTTCATTGAAAATTTACAACCCACATAAGGGATAAAATCTTATTGATGAAATATCCATCCTATATACATTTGTGTATGACCCTTCATGATTATCAGAACCTGGTTAGTCAATATGAAGAGACATCTTCATCTACTCCTATTGGGAAATCCGAATTCATACCACAAAACAATTATCAACCATTCAAGAAGTAAAGCAAAAAATTTATCAAGTTACATACACCTCAAAAAACCAACCACATTGAACCTCAAGTTGCCATAAGTTCAACTCCGCACCAATATAGACCGTGAGATAGACAATTTACCTAGTTACTTGACACCCTCTATTCAATCATGTTGCAACTTGAGTAAGAACTTAATTTAATTGCCTCCCGTTAGACCCGTGGACGAAACCAAACCCCTACCTCCAAGTTAGAATCCAAATGCCTTTTGTCAATATCATCGCACAAGTGGACATGATACAAAATGATGCATGCATCTTAAACATCAAGTTCAAGAACTCATTGACTCTAAGCAAATCTAGTTGGGTGGTGTTAATGATCAAGGGAATAAGTCTATTGCCCCTCTAACCAAAACTTGCAAATTTTTGCCAATGCTATGCCAAACCATTCATCCAACTTTGTGCAAGCTTGTGATGATATGAACGATGATAAGAATGATGATGACAATAATGACGAGAATGAAGTAGATAACATAATTGCTTTAATAGATGTTCAACCTCGTAAGGGCCAAACCATTGTGTTACCCAAAATTGCTTTCACTAATAGTAATGCATCCATACATGCACTCGATGGTCTTCTCTATATCGCTAGATGTATCAATGAGAAACCTGTACAAGGAATACTCATTGATTCCATTTGTGTAGAGAATGTGATCACTGAGGAGTTCTTGTTTGTGCATGAGCTTTATCAAGATTCTTATGGACAATCAAAAGCATGGTTGAAAACTCATGATGGTTTTGCTTGCCCTTTGATAGGTACGATCACTCTTCCTCTTAAAGTCGGACCGAAACAATTAGATGTATCATTCTCCATCATCTCGATGTTGTACCAATTTTGTGTGAAACTAGACTACCCATGGCTATGCTCCATGAATGTCGTCTTGTCAGTTATTCACAAGTGCATAAAGTTTCCATATGAAAACCGAATCTTTACAATGCATCATAGTGGGTTTAATCCTTTATCCTCCTGTGAGAACTTTTCATTAGATTTCTTTTGGCCTCAACCTACGGAACCTATAAAACCCCATGAGAACTTCTTTTTCAAGTCATACCAAAAGTTTAAGGTGAAGTGCATAACAAAGTTATCTCTTACCAATATTCCTGAAAAATGATAAGGCCACGGTTGTTCCTCCTCCACTAGTTATGGATGAACCCATGCCCCAAGCAAAGACCCTTCCAAGTAACCAAGGTAAGTATGTCATAGTTCCTCCAGACATATCATATAAAAGACCAAGAGACAATCGAATGATTCCTTTTGTGCCTCCAAAGATAAAACAAGTATATAGACCTAAAGAGATAGTGGTTTCCCAACCCCTAGTGGTTCCTTCAGTTCCTCCCTTAAGGGAAGAAAAAAGAACAATGGTTGAGAAACCTGCTCCTACCCCATCACAAATTGAAAATTGTGTAAGAAGAAATCGAAATGCTAAAGAGTGTAGGCGTTGGCGTCGTGCTATTTCTTGTCAATTGGAAGAAAAGAATAAAATAGTGCATGACAATCCAACACCTATTGAAACAACTCAAGAAGAATTACAACTTACACCAAAACAAGACATGGAACCAAAACAAGAAGGGAAACAACAACATACAACAAACATTGTCATAAAACCTCCTATTGTGATTAATTTGGATGATGACGATGAATTTGCTAAAATTGATGAACAAGTCCATAATGAGCTTAATGTGTTATTTTCAAAGAAAATGAATTTAAATGGGGGCAACCGTGATGATCCCCCTGATGAGAGTGACCCACTATGTGTTGAACCTGGAGATGCTCCTAGTACAATAGTTATTGTAGTCCCTTTAGCTAGTTGTTTGCCCTCCCTATATGATGAGCAAGTTTGAGATGCAGATGACCTGCTTTAGGTTGGCTTGCATGTGTGGTGCTCCTTTATGTTTGTTTCATGTGTTCTTTGTGTTTGCTTGCACATGATGTGATCTCCCATGTTGTGCTGCTTGGCGTACAGTTGTGTTTGTGAGTTTTCTTTGGATGCGGGTGATCCCACAATATTGGTTTACATATTTTGGACAAACTGGACATTGAACTAATTTTTTAAAGTAAATCTTCACTTTCAGGCACCTATAACTGCTAAACCATGAGGAATTTGAAGATGATGCAAACTAGTGATTTGTGACATTATATATATATATATATATTTGAATCATATTGCATTTATTTTTCCATCTCCTTCAAAAAATAGTTTTTGTTAGTAAACACCATTTTTAAAGAGTGATGCTCATCGTAAACAACATAATTTTTTTCTATGAAGGATAAAATTCTATTTTTTTCGAATTTATTTTTGTAACTACGATATCTAACAAGTTAATTTGGTTTCATAGATTTTTATTGAATATTTTTGTCTTAATAAAGTTTTGAAATCAAACCAATTACAATTTAGACATAGGCGGACCGTAAACAACATAACTTTTTTTATATGTATCGAAATTCATTTTTTTTATATTGGATCAAGGACATCAATACCTAGCCCAAACATATATATATATTTTGATAATCTATTATTTTTCCACATGTGCAAAATATAGAGGTTGATTTTTGGTGAAAAATCTATGTTTAATTAAACTAAAAAAAATAATAAAACCAAAATATTAAAATTATATTCGATGGATAGCTCGTTCTGAGGACAACCATCATCCAGTTGGGTTTCTGAAGTTTCCTCCATTTTCATCCTCAACCCAAGCTTTGAAAGACAAAATTTTGCATAAATTTGGTAGAAGAGGGGGAGAAGGGCAAAAAAGGGGGGTTCGAGCGAACCCCCCTTTGAGCAAACCCTCCTTGACACATCACATTCGAGCGAAGGGGGGTTTGCTTGAACCCCCCTTGTTTTTCCATTTTTCTTTGTTTTCCTTTAAAAATGGCACCAAAATGGATGACATCATCAAAAGGGGTTCGCTCGAAGAGGTGGTTTGAACGAACCCCTTTTTGGGTTCGCTCAAAACCCCTCCTTCGAGCGAACCCCTAAAAACCCAAATTTTTCTTCATGGGAGCATTTTGGCAATTTTCCTTCCTCAACGGAATTGTAAACCATTTTTGTGGGATCACCCATGACCCTTGTAGCTCTATTGGTGCAAGGATACAAAGGAAATGAACCTATCGTGACATTCTTCTATTTGTTTATCCATTCTTCTATATGCCGTAAACTTTGTCTTTTACCTTTGTCTTGTGTTTTCCTTTTGGGGTTGATGCAAGGCATTGAGACACTTAGGTCTCTTCCATGTTGACCTGAAAGTGTGTTTGTCTTCTCTCTCTATGTGTTGTTCCTCCATTGTGGTTCCATGAGTATTTGAGGAATGATGTCAGTTTCGAGCTCTATTATATCATTGTAGCAAAGATGTATACTGACCCCAGATACATGGATCCTTTACGTGTTCATATTCTATGTTGTTTGTTGCATTACATTTGGGGGCAATCCCTTATCATGATGTAGCTTCATTTGGAAACATATCATTGACATAAGGCTTTCCAAATAAGCTCTTGTGATCTTTTATCGCATGACATTTATCATTTTTCTCCCTTAAAGTAATTACTCACAACATGGTGTTTTACATTTTTTCTAAGGTGGAGTCATATATTGGCATTATTTGCTTCACTTTGTTCACAAATGTTGGACTTAGTGATGCGTTGACATTGACATTGGCATTTTTTGCTTCACTTTGCTCACAGACGTTGAACTTAGTGTTGCGTTGACATGGCATTTTGATCATTTTGTAGCACCTTATTAGAGTTATCAGGGAGTATAACTCTTGGTATGGTTGACATGGGTGCACACCTAGTGAATAGTGAAATTATTAGACCTAGTGTGTTTCTCATTTTGCTACCTTGTTTAGGGGGCTCACCTAGTGAATATCGGACTTCACTAGCTCAATTTCCTTCCTATTTGTGATTCACCTCTAGAAAATATCGAAATTTGCTATTGTGTGGGTGATGAACACCTTTTGTGTGGATCTTAGCATAACATAGCTTGCTAGCCTATGATTATCCATACCCTCCTTTTGCATTTCATGTTGACATTGTATATTTGTATATGTTGTCTTGTTGCATTTCATACATATGTGCATTCTTTTGTGTTGATATTGTTTTTCCATGGGATCTTGGATCTTGGGGGCTTGATCACCTCTTGTGATCCTTACTCATCCTATGTCTTCAACATTTGGAAAATCATACCACTTTTGACATAGATTTTCTATTTTAGTGTGAGTTTGAGCATAAGTCCATACTCTCACTAAAGTGGGAGCTAATTGTGGTATTGTAAATTGTCATCCTTGACAATTTTACATTGTTTTGCTCCCCCTAAATTGGGTTCCTAATTTCCTAAATTATGCATTCTATAGCCCATTTATATCACTTTATAAGAAATTACAAGTATTGAATAAATGCATCCAATTATTATTTTTCTCCTAACACTTAATGTCCTAGGAAATAGGGCTAGGACCCATTCGCTCTATTGGCACCTTCAAATTTTGCAAACTTGAAGTGCCCATGTTGAAATTGTCTTTGCACACTCAGAAGTGCCCCTAAAAAATCTGCCCAAGTGACCTACTGTGGAGGGTCATAATTCAGAGCCAGTTGATTTTCATGCCAAACCTCTTGGTGAGCATATTCAGTTGACATATGTGAAGATGCATGTTTGATTTCAACTTCTCATGATAAGTTTTGATGGGGTTTTGAAAAACAAAGCTGGAGGGTTCTAGGACTATTTTGTTGTTTGCAAACTTTCGGTCCTGTGAAGTGGCCTCCTGTTCAAGCTGATATTTCACAGCTGGATGATTGTAATGACAAGTAGATTATTGCTCTGCATTCCCTCCACATTCATATGCTCCCTAGTCCGGTTTTGAAGCCTCATGATCATATTTGATATTTTTTTGAGATAAAAAACAAATGCAGTTTGTTCTCCTTTACATCTGCACTTTCAGACTGTTCAAAGGTGGTCAACTTTGACCCCTAATATGTCGTGAAGAGTGATGATTGAAGGAAATCCCTCTTGCGCACATGTTCAATGGACCTAAGTGATCTAATGTTTCCAATGGCGACTTCCCAAGATTTGATTTGGTATCTTTTTGAAGTGGTGACTTGGTGAGCCCTGATTGGTTTTAACAGGTGCAGTTGCAAAAAAGTTTGACTAAGCAATTTTGACATTGAATATCTTGCACCTCAAAATCTCTTTTGTCGAATTGTCTGTTGCATCGAGTTTTCGTTTCAAATTTCTACATGCCTATGTAGTTTCATAGCTCCAGGAGGTCGTTTGACTGGTTTTCTAGGGCAATTCCATAGTCCATTGGTCCTGTTTTGATCATTATGCAAATATGCTGGAAAGCAAGTTCTAATGACAACCCACTTCAAGTTTTCTTGCCAGAAGAATGTAGAAGCAATGTTAGGTCAATTGAGCATGAAAACTTGTTTGAAAACGAAAAGTTTTTTAGCCGGGCCCACATGAGGACCCAACATGCATTACACTATTATGAAGTTTTAAGTGTTGCAATGGTCAAATGGGAGGACTTAATAGTTGGCGATAACATGTTGAGCTTCAGAAGCAATCTAATGCGAACTTGGACTTGCAATTAAGGAAAACACAAGAGTCCAATATTGGGCTTGTTTCTGCTCTCCAAGACCTAGAGGAAAGACTTAAGCAACAAGGTATGGACATTGATCATCTATCTAGCAAAAATAATAGGTTTGAAGCTTCTACTGCTGTAGTAAGAATGCAAAGTATTGAGGAAGAATGGATGCAAAGACTCTCCTCAGAGGAATAAGAAATCAGGAAGTTAGAGGCTCAAATATCTAGTTCTGAGATTCAGAGATCATTGCCAGATATAACAGAGTGTAGAAGATGAATCAAAAGAGGATTTGCATGAAGCACGAGAGATATCTAAAGGAGAGATTGACGGGCTTGGGTGAGATCCAATTGAGCCTAGATTTGGTGGGTAAAAAACTCATCAAATTCCTTATGTTTGCTTAGCAGTATGGAATTAAAAGCAGACAAATGGCTTGAAGCACCAGAAACACTGAAATTCCACAAAGTAAATCAAATGCAAATTTTTCTTCTGTTAAGAGGTACATGAATCCAACTAATTCTTAAATCGGTGGAGGATGCCTTTCAAAAGGGATGAATCAAAGCTCATCAAACGCTTTGTGTAAGCTCACAGTAGGGAACAAAAGGCCTATAAAGGGCCCGAATGGTGCATCTATGGGGTGATGAGAACATGACTTGAAGATGTACTCATTCTTCAATAAGCAGAGTTTGTGCTCGCAACTGAAAATGCATCAAACTTGTGTGAGGAAATGACGCTGCAGATGGGGCACAACCAATATACAACTAAAAGGGGTCGATTTAGTATTGCAAAAGACAAATAATTACACAACTTAAACGCATTATGGAGGGGCCTTGGATTTGGGCCATCATAGTAGAGGAAGGATCTTAGGAATGCCACCACACATCTTGAGGAGAGAAAGAAACTTTGTAAAGAAGCACACTTCAATAGGAGTTGATTCTTGCTGCAAGTTATGGAGCAACCATCACACCATTTGAAAGGAGTGATTTCATATTACAAATGAAATTTTTACAGACGCATAAGAGGTGGCTAAAGGGAGCATTTTAGTTTGATGCTATTGTGTGGAATAAACCCAACCCATGTTCCTCTACATAGGGAAGTTTGCATTTGCAATGAAAATGTATCAAAATTATTTGAGGAAAACTTGCTCACTGCCATTGTCAAGGAGTTGCAGAATGTTGAAGCCGCCATAGTTAGAGAGGTTGTAGAATGCAAGCTAGGGCACAAAACAGAGCCAGGAAATCAATCAATGACTTGCAAAGATAGAGGCTGCGTTGACAAATCCTGACCCTTGCCTGCTGACCCTGCGTGACTAAGGGTGATGCTAGGAAATGGGCTACGAGGTGCACGGGTTGAGGTCATGTGGCCAAGGTGGGTCCGTAAACAAAGAAAGCAAGGGAAGAGTTTTATTTACTCGACGATCTAAAATATTCAATAGCCTTTTCTATTTAAAATATGAGATGTGAAGTGAAGATTAAAGGGAGATACGAGTAATTTTTAAAGTTGCCTAATAAATGATTAAATGGCTCCACCTTTAAAGGGAAAATATTTCAATATAAGGTGAAGGGCATGAATAAAATATTTTTAAATATTGCCTGATACAAACACTTGATGACCTTTTGCTAATAAAAATCTAACCAAAGTTTTCCTGTGCTAGGCCGCTAAGTACAAAATGGTGAGGATGGGGAATGGGTAAAATTTTTATCCAAGGAAAATTTTAAAAGTCCCCACCATTTAAAAAAAGGTAAATATGAAATATGCTTTGGGTGAAATATAAAGGCAAAATGTAAAGGTGCATAGGTGGTTTTTATTTTTCCTGGTAAGTGCTTCTTTATAATCTTCACCTTTTTTAAAGGCTGAGTAAAAAATGTAGAATGAAGTAAGTAAAATGGCACGGGAATAATTTATGAAGTGAATAAAATATTCATTGTCTAAGAGGCCATTATTTGCTGGAAGTGAAATGGGAAAGTGCAGCCAAGCAAGGCAAAGGAAAAATAAATAGAGTTTTTACACTGCAGGGTAAAATAAAATGATTTCCAACTGTGAGCAAAAGGGTTTTCTACAGTTGATGAAGCATAAGCAGTGTAAAATTTTCACAAAGGGGCAAAATATTTTCAATTGCTGGGTGAATGGTAAAAGCAAGAAGCTAATTTCTTCTCAATTGAATATTTTTCACGGTGAGGTGGTTTTTTTATTGTAGATTGGTTTTCAGAACAAAGTGGTTTTATTGCAAATGAGGAGAGATGAGAGAAGCTTTCTCTAGTTTCTTGTTGCTGATTAATGGAGGATGAAGCTTCCACGTGTCTTTAACAGATTAATTTTAGGGCTCTTCTTCCTTCTATATCTTATGATTCTTTTCTCATTGTAAGGGGTTCTGAATTCTTGTATGGGTTAGAGAAATGCTGAGTCTGAGTCACAGATAAAATATGTAATTGCAATGTTTCAATTTCATGAGAAAGTATCAATCAGTTTGTGCAAATAGACCATGTCTATCATCAAATTGTCTCCGGATTTGCACACTTTAAGTCATATGAATTTAATATACAAAGTATGTTGAATTTGTCATTCAATTTCCCAGAGATTGTGTTGTGTGTTCATGGTTCTATTTCAACGAAATAAATAAATTACTTTGAGCAGATAATTGTGATTTCAAGTGTGCAGGGTGGATTTGTAAGAAGAATTTTGATGACAATAAGAGTGGATTTTTTAGTGCAAGGCATTAGCAGTTTTGAGTCCACTGGTTGAAGTTTATTTGCTGATGAAATTTTCTTTATGATTATATATTTGACTCCATGGGCCATAATTAGGCACTGATTTGTCATTCAACTAAATGCATTTCATAAACAAATCAATAATTGAAAATCATTTTAATTTCTATTGTTGGGTTTAGGTTTAGTGTTGAATTCTGCTTCCCAATTGCTCAGTGAGTGTTGAGATACCAAAAATATAGCCAGATTTGAAGTTCTCAATACTTTCCTTGGTATATTTTAATTGGGAATTATCTGCTATAAATGAAATGTCTGTGCATAATTGAAATAAGTTTTTAGGCATTGTGAAGGGAGACCCACCTTGGTCCTGTAGAGCCAAAAGTGTAGGAGATTTCAATCTTTGAATGAATCTTGTTCGTTGGCCAAATCCATCTTTGAGTCTGAGCATTAGAAAATGGCTATTCTATAGGACTCATTGAATCTGTTGATTTGGGAAATCAACACACCCTAGGGTGTATGGGTCCCCTTATTTTTTCAGGGACAAATTTTGGATAGTCAGTGTCGACATTTTAACATTCAAAATTCAAGTTGCAAATGTCAGCTATCAGGATTTAATTTTTGGGAAATTAGAGAAATGCCTATAAATACCTAGTTATTACATCATTTGAAAATCATCTAGAAAACTATTGGAAATCTTATGATCAAGAGCACTATCAAGCTCAAGAGATACATTTTATAGCTTTATTGTAGCAATTCAAGATCCTAACATCATGTCAAATCCTATGTGAGTTTATGTGTGTTCATGCTATCATTGTTTTGTAAAGCCTAACACTTTTCTAGGTCTCCAAAGCATTCAAGAAAATCAAGCAAGCAAGATTCAAGACCTTGAAGTGATGTGTATGACTTCAGTCCTTCAAGGGAGCCATTGAAGGGTGGTGAGTTGCAACACTTTGTGATTTCATAATTCCTTCTTATCCATTATCATTTTATCATTGACATTGACACTGACATTGTGGAAGTGTAAACACTAACACAAGGTTTGACCAAGGCAACCCCTAAATGA
The DNA here is from genome assembly GCA_007258455.2 of Sequoia sempervirens. Classification (NCBI taxonomy): domain Eukaryota; kingdom Viridiplantae; phylum Streptophyta; class Pinopsida; order Cupressales; family Cupressaceae; genus Sequoia; species Sequoia sempervirens. The sequence continues at coordinate 432,950,681 of VDFB02047230.1, read as the reverse complement.
CACCTTTTCTATTTGTGAATGTGCATCTTGGGTTTGAAGAGGATTAAAAAAACTTTGAAGACAAATTGTTCATTTTTTCAATTGAATCCCTACATCTTGTCAACTCATGAAAACTCTCCGACAGTGTTTCGACAACATTGAAACTAGAAATAAAAATCTCATATATGTCATGAGAGGACCTCAAAAGTAGAGAAGTAGCATACAAGGACCCATATGCCCTAGGGAGACTCTGTCCCTCTGCTATGATTAGAACCAACTTTTCTGGACAAGTACATAGTCCTCTGCACTTTCCAGATCTGTTTGTAATTGACTATTTCAGTTTATCAGTTGTTAGATTATTGCATTTTACATATTAGGTCATATAGTCTAATTAGGTTAATCATAGTAAATCAATTCTAAATCATTCCAAGACTCAATGGGATGGAGATTCAGATCTGATTGACTCGCCTTCATGGTTGAAAGCCAATCTAAACATATTGTGATCTCCATCTTAATGAAACATAAGAAAAACACTCACAAAACCAACATTTGAATCCTATGTTTACACATTAGACCTAGGGTTATTATTTTTCTTTGTTTTAGTAGGGTAGGAGTTTAAATTTGTGATAAAGTCCTACCACTCTCATCTAAAGAGGCATTTCCTCAAGATAATATAATGCACCTTAAATCACTCACTAATTAACAATTTAGGTGTATGTATCTTAATGACAGATGCAAATTAGCAAGAAACATTTATGAGTTCTATAGAAACATTGGCATTGAGAATTTGAAAACACACCATGGGTTCAAGTCTTGTAGATTCTATACATTTAACATTTTTTTCAATCACACTAATGATTTTCTAACAAGGGTGAAGTGTGAGAGCTATCCTTGCTTCTATTACCAAGTGTATGGCTCCTATATTGATATGTATATTAATTATCATAATTTTTAGTGCAAGTATATAATAAAGGTAAAATTATGAGGGAGAGACAACATGTGTTTAACACCTTGCATATATATAGTGATGGTCAAGCTTGTATTATTTACATATATAGATAGAGGATGTACCATCAATTTCTCTTATCATTTGATGTATAAAAATTGTTAGTTTATGTTCTATTTTTATATTTCTATATGAATAATATGTGCTAAAAGTGCATCCCAATGCAAATATAAGAGACAAATAGTGAACTAATTGCATTACAGGAAATGTAAATTACCAACACTTAGAGGAGGATTGTGTAGTTACATAGCTACTCTTATGAATAAACTTTATTAATTCCAATTATTATTAGTTTGATTGATAATTGCATAAACCCATGGTATAAATGACATAAGTAATTAATTATGCTCAAATATGGCTAAGTGATTAATGGTATAATTAACGTAAGTGATTAATTATGCATAAACCATTAAGCAAGGTTGACCAAAATTAAGTATTGTTCACAAATACAAAAAATAACAAAATAAAATGAAAATGATTGCAATTGAACTATGCAAGAAGGCATAAAGAAAAATAAAATGCACCTTAAAATTTGAGTTTCGATATTAAAATTTGCAAATTATGTCACGTTCTTTCATTTTTTGCTTCAAAATCCTATATTTTTTGACTTTTTACGCAACTTCCTTCGAATTCAATATTGAGTTCTATGTAAATCTATTAAGATTAGTAAAAATTATGAAAAGAATAGGTCTATATTCTCAAATTTAAACAAAAAAACTCATAATAAACATTTGAATTCTAGAAACATGAAAATATTACCTAATATAATCAAATTTGATCTAAAAACTTTATATTTTCTTCTTCTACATTGTCACGAACAAAAAGGTGGTGGAAAGGTGATGGAGTATGCAAAATCTGTTGGCGCAAGATGTCAACACCATGATAAAGTGTTTCTTTGTAGGATAATGCACATAAACCAGAAAAAAGTAGAGAATGTGGGCTTGAAACATTGGTCGCATACCTCTTTTTACCACTGTTTAGTGGAGGCTATTTGGTGCTCACCAAATTTGGCAAGTGCCAAATAACCTTTATTGAGATTTTTCAACCCTTAACAGGTTGGGAAAGAAGAGATAGAGAGAAGAGAGAAAGAGAAAGAGAAAGAGAGAAGGAAAGAGAATGAATGAGATAGACACATACAAAGGCCCTCACTCGTAAACCCTTTACCCTCAATCATAAACCCTTAGTGAGTGCCAAATAGCCTTTATTGAGATTTTTCAACCCTTAACAAATTGGGAAAGAAGAGAGAGAGAGAAGAGAAAAAGAGAAAGAGAGAAGGAAAGAGAATGAATGAGAGAAAGAGACACATACAAAGACCCTCACTCGTAAACCCTTTACCCTCAATCATAAACCCTAAAATTTATACTATTACCCTAAACCCTCTACCTCAATCCTAGATACCTTATACCATCAACCCTAAACCCTATACCCTTGACCTATACTCTCAAGAATACTTCTGATACCCTAAACTTTATAATCAATACCCTTAGCCCTAAACCGTACACCTAAACCATAAACCCTATACTAATACCCTCAACCCTATAACCCTACATGCCAAACCCTCAACCATATACCTTATACCTTATACCTCAACCATAAAGCCAATACCCAAAACCCTAAACCCTATAATACCATAAACCTTATAATACCCTAAACCATATACCCTATGTACCCTGAACTTTGTACCATCAATATTGTACCCTAAACCCTATACCCTATAATGTACCCTAAACCTTGTACCATCAATATTGTACCCTAAACCCTATACCAATACCATAAACCCTAATCCCTAAACCCTACGTATCGATACACTAAACCCTAAACCCTATAATGTACCCTAAACCTTGTACCATCAATATTGTACCCTAAACCTTAAACCCTAAGCCCTATAATGTACCCTAAACCTTGTACCATCAATCTTGTACCCTAAACCCTACACCGATACCCTAAACCCTATACCCTATACCCTATGTACTCTAAATCTTGTACTGTCAAACTTGTACTCTAAACCCTATACCCTATATGCTAAAACCTATACCCTATGTACCCTAAACCTTGTACCATCAATCTTGTACCCTAGACCCTATACCAATACCCTAAATATTAAAACCTAAACCCTAAACCCTATATCCTATATACCTAGATGGGGAGAGAGAGGGGTGAGATATATCCTACACCTCATATCTTATGTCTTTTCTGGCATGAACGAGGTAGGTGCTAGCGCTCCTCATATGCCACCTATATCATCACAATCTCCCAAGATGGAGGAACTAACTGATGACATGCTAAAAACTATAGATAATGCTGTCACTGATTTTGAGGTGTGAATCTTGAAAGTGAGAAAGATCTTGAAAGGTGTGAATCTCATTTTCCTTACAAAGATTGTGAAAATTTAAGTCCAAGGTTTTTTAAGATTCCCTCAAGGCTAGCTATTTTACACACTAAAAAGACTAGTTTGTCCCCATGTGATCACCATAGAAATTTCTTTGATAACAACATCACAGATCACTATGAACATTCCTCACATCCTTTAGAGTGTAGATTCTATGATCCACATAGTTGCAATGCCAATGCATCATTAGAGAGAGGAGTAAGAAGAGACTGATGGAGAGGTAGATGTGGAGGGAGTGAGAGACCTAGGGAAATAGTAGATAGAGTGGAAGAGAGGTGAGAGACCTACATGAGGAGAGAGAGGTGAGATGGGGGTTTGAGGAGGGAGGGGGAGAGAGAGATGGGGGTTTAAGGAATGGGAGAGAGAGATGGGGGTTTAAGGAGGGGGAGATAGAGAGGGGGAGAGGAAGAAAGGGAGGGGGAATCCTAGAGAGGGGAGGAAGGGATAAGAGGAGAGACAAAAGAAAAAAGAGAGAGAGGAGTAACAAGGGATGGAGGGAGAGGTAGAAATGGATTGTGAGACCTAGGGAAAGAGGAGATAGAGAGGTGATGACCTAGAGAGGGGAGAGAGAGAGAAGAACAAAAAGAAATAGAGGGCTAAGGAGGGATGGAGAGGTAGACAAGGAGTGACTGAGAGACTTAGAGATGAGAGAGGTGAGGGGGAGAGAGAAGAAAATGAGAGTTCATAGAAGCAAATAGGGATAAGGAGGGAGGGAGAGAGGTGAGAGGGAGGGAAATAACTAGAGAGGGGAGATATACAAAGGTGAGAGACCTACAATGTGGGGAGAGGGGTGAGAGACATAGGGGAAGAGATAGAATTGAGAGAGATAGAGGGGGGAGAGAGGTGGGTAATGAGACAAGGAGAGGGAGGTAGAGAGTTAAAGAGGGAAGGAGGGAGAGATCTAGAGATGGGGAGAGAGAGAGGGTGGGAGGGAGAGGTAGTGATCGAGAGAATGGAGAGAGATGGGAGATAAACAATAATATAGGGAGAGAGAAGAAGAGAGGTAGAGAGGCAAGGATAGAGATGGTGGTAAGGAGGGAAGGAAAGGTAGAGAGGGTGGAAGAGACCTAGATAGGGGAGAGAGAGGTGAGAGAGAAGAGAGGGAGAGAGAAAGGAAAGTATCGATAGAGAGGGAAGGAGGCAAAGAGGGAGTGAAATGTAAAAAATCAACTATCCATCATCAACTATAAACCCTATAATCTAAGCCTTAATCAAAATGGGGGAGAGAGAGAAAAAGAAAGAGAATTTGTCTCTAGCATTCTAAAAATGCATTTTCATTTGGCTAGTGCCAAATTTGGCACTCGCCAAATGAAAATGCAATTTGGTGATCATAAAATTTGGCACTCACCAAATGGTTTGCATTGGGAAATATCAAACCTTTGGGTTGGATTTTCCTTGGGCATCCATTTCATGCTAAATACATTTTTTTGAAAAGGTAAAAAAATTCTCACATTTTTGGTCGTGCTCTCCATCGGGTTTGCACATGTTCCAATACAAATTTTAAAAAATACTACAATGACATTAAGCTCTCTTGTAGCTATCTAACCATGTAATTTTTTCATGTTTTGATTATGTTAAGGTTTTCATCTTTAATTTCTTTTGTTAGTGTGTTCATTTTTTTGTCAAAAACCAACATGTGGTATTTTGGGTATAATTTTTCACTCGTCCATTGAATTTAAAAAAAAAACATTTTTAGAAACTAGACTCCATTCTACATGTATTGAAAAAATAAATTGATTTAATTTTTTTTTCAAAACGTTTAGGGGGGAATGCGCTTAAATTTCTATTTTTTAGTATGTATCCACTTTGAAAATTGGTAAAAAATCATATATTCATTAAAAAATTAACTGAAAAATCCAGCATAAACTACATGGTGTTAGCGAATTTCTCACTAAAGCAATATTTGAAATTCTAAAAAAAAGTTAACATTTTAGGGGGAGCACACCAGACGCTATGTTATGTTTTTTTGAAAAATAGGACCACTTTGTGTGCTCCCCTTTTTTGAAACCCTTAATCTTCACCATTTTAAAAAAACTTAGTAGTTTAGAAAGTAGATTTGGAGCACTACAACTCTTGTTCTTGTTGCATCTTAAAATTTTGAATATAAATATATTCATTTTCTCATTGAATATCAGACTTTGTTGATTTAATTTTTTTTTTGGCATCTTTAGACCCCCTTTTGTATCACATCTTGGTGCACTTACCCTTATATTTTGAATTTTAAATCCTATTGAGAAAAATAGCCAAATCTAGTGTAGGAGCTTCAATTATAGGCTGCTTTTATTTTAATCTTGATTCCAACCATTGTGGAGCTGAAAAATCACTATTTTTCATTACTTGTTGATGTGAAGAAGAAGGATTGGGAATTTCATGTTGATTGGGATTTTTTTTTTTTTTTTCTTTGCCTTTGGAGTGGTATTGAGGATTGGATTCCTTATTAGATGTAGAGATAGGTGGCTCTTGTGTTGACAATTTCCTGAGAAATCAGATTTCCCAAACTATTTCATGTTGCATCTCTTTAGGAAAATTTGTAGATTGATCCTTTGGCACACCATCAAGTTGCACAAAAACATTTTCATTTTGATCAATCACCTCAATATCAATATCCATTTGCATAGTAAGAGGGGTTCCACCGTTCACATTAACACATTCTTGTGCCTCCATCTCCTTATATAAATTTTATCAATTCCCTCCAAGAGTGGAGGATCTAGATTTATATGAGGTTGAGAGGTGTTCAAAGACAAAATTTCCTAAGACACCATTGCATTATTAACTTCATAAAGTCCAATAGTTACAATTTATTGAGGAAAGGTTTGAGTAAGCTAAGAAATGAACAAGGATGGTATGAAAATATGGGTAGAAGGAAGGGTGGATATGGACGTCATTTTTCAAGAAAAAGTAGACATGGTGTAGATAGTTTTGGTAATGGTAATTGGCATGGGCGACTGGGAGAAATATTGGAATGACAATGAAGTAGAAGAGAGTGGAGGAGATGAAGGGGCTAACAATGGTGAAGAAATTGCGGTATTGAGAGAAATGATGGAGGTAGGAATCTTCGAGCTATATGGTGCAATGATTGTAGTCGAGGAAAACTTTAGAAAAATAAAGTGAGTAGAAGTGGAAGATATATGAGATGTAATAGAGGGGGTGACAAGTGGTGAGTTGGTGCTAGGGATAGTAAAAGTAGTGGGAGGATGTTGACTAGAAATACCTTTCTTTCCCCCTTTTAATCCTCTTAGGAGATTGATATTCAAATTCCTCATTTTGGTCACCTTTTCTCTTGTACACCTTCGTTTGGATAACAATGGATTGTTTCTAACTTCCCTTCATTTTATTTTCCTTCCCTTTTTTCTTGTCTTTGGGAGAGGTTTTTATTTCTTTTTGAGTATCTTCATTATCAACCTCTATTTCTTTTCCTTTTGGACTAATTTTTTTTTCCCCAGAAGACTTCTCCTCATCAAGGGTTGTAGGCTTAGCTTTCTTTTTGGGTTGTAGAAAATTATGTCAATGCGACATCCTGGGTAATAAAATTGGATACTTGTGAATCTCCCTATATGTTACTATATCTAATAATATCCTTCATTATTTCATCAAGAGAATTCGCTTCCTCCTATGTCCAATTAGGATAAGGAATTAGTTGACTAAATATTGTCTTATATTCTTCCTCTTGAACTTTCCATCATCCACTAGCTGATTTGGCACAACAATAATCTTAAATTTCTTGATAGAATTAAGTGGGTTATTAGAGTAAATCATCTTCCTTACCTCACAATCATAATGACAATTGAACCAACAATAATTTAACTTCTTCTCATGATGGTATTGCTTGCCTACATGATTTTTCAATTTACAATATGGATCAAAATGCAATTGTGGCTTATAAGATAGGAGATGGTACATATATTGATCAATATTTGATGCCTTTGGAACATGGAAGGTAGGACAATAAAAAAATCCCTTTCCAACAAGGAGGGAAAATGGAACAACCCTATATAATTCTTTCAAAATTTTGTGAGAAGAGAAAATATGCTTTGTAAATCTAGTAGCATCATAATGTTAGTTGGATATTTAGGGAGCTTGTAGGTGCTCCAAAGAATCCCAATATCTGAAAATAAATGAAATTATGAAATTGGATGAACCAATATTCAAATCTCTTGACTAGCTGTATAGTATAATTTGACAGTCTCTTGCTCAAGTCTCCTTGTAACATCCTTGTGATATGCATGGTAAATGTATCATTTACCCTTTTGTAATGGGATATAGAATTTTGTAAGTGTAGTTGTGAATAACATTCATATACTTTCACCTGACCAATGACATTACCAATGATCCCAATGCTTGTCTATCCACGGTAAGGGAAGTTTTTTGCCAACATATAAATTATATATGAGGTCATATAAGAAATTATTGTTTCTCTTAAGGCTAAAAATTACCAATGGATGTTATCACTTATTATTTTTTCCCAATATATCTTGTATTACCTATTTATGACCTCTTCAATAAAACCATTTACATTCATCCTTCAAAAGAAGTGGAAGGCATTCCCATCACTCTGCTTAACAAAGTCACCATATCATTGATTTCTATGATGAAATCACTCATATATAAGTTCTTTGGCAACTTGGTTAGTGTAACCCAAGTGACTTCTTCATCCAATTTTCATTGATAACTTTTCTGTAGTTCTCAGGTCCTTGATAAAAAATTACGTGACTATAATCCTTAGTCATATCAATCATTGGTAGATAAGAGGGGATACCAAATTCATTTTGTAGTTTCCTGAAGGAAGAGATCAACAACCATTCTCCCATTAGGTACTACAGTTCTCCTAGAATAAGGAAGGTAATGGTCCTTATATACCATATGATTTTTACACACTGGACTAAAGTTGGGAGTCCAACAACTTATGCAATACCATTAATAACTAAATTTTGAGCTAGCCTAGAAGGGTTGGCTCCAAAAATTCTCTCTGTAAAATCCTCCAAATTCACATGTTCTAGTTTAGTATCTACTACGAAACTCCAACTAAACAAGTGATTTTGTATTTGAGGAAGACTTCTTTGAATTTATACTTCATCTTGTTGAGTTTAGACATTTATATCCTACAAAAATAATTTTGATAAATAACCTTGACAACTTATATTATGCTATACACATTAATGATGAGTTATCATGCATAACGAGGTTTGTGATGCCTTAAATTAATCCATTGAAATAAAAAATAACTTACAAAATACCTCATTTCAAATCAAACAAAACATGCCTCATTAAAGTTTTCCTCAATTTGCTTCTAAAGTTAAAAAAAACATATATAATAAGATGAGGGAGATTATGTATCTTTGGGATAAACTCTTATGCATACCGCAATTTTAGTTATATATACCTCATTCAATTCTTGTGAGAATTTTGGGGCTTATGGGATTTTGAGAGAGTTTCATGGACCCCTAGACATATCCTAGTCCAAGATAAAGTAGCACCACTTCTATTTAAGGATTTCTTGGTAGGAATTTAAGGAGCTTTAGAATATTCATGAAAATTTGAGGACCTTTTGAAGGTGTCAAAAAAATTAGGTTGATGGGATATATCCTAGTTAGAGTTGAATTTTCACAAAAGTAGAGGAAAAGGAAGAAAACAACTTTTGTAGGGGTTTCAAGATGAAAGGGAAATGGTGGAAGTTTAATTGTGGAAGTGACATGCCCATATCCCCATTGAAGTTTCATGAAGTGGGGTAATGGAGTATTTTGTGTTGTGAGTTGATTCAATGAGATGTTCAACAACGACTTATGATTGGAAGGGATGCATTCCTATCCATGGTGAATCCTCATGAAACCTTATTTGCACATGATTTTGATTTTTCATCCTAAATAAAAGGGCTCCAGGGATTTTGAAAAGGTCCATGTTTATAACAAAGCTTCACAAGGGGAATTCTTAAGGGCACAAAAATCCCATTTCTGCGAAATACCCCAAGTCTTTCGAATCCTTGAACTATCGAAGCCTATAATATTTTTAGGCATGAACTTTCAAAGTCATCTCACTCATTTCTAGGGCACATTTTTTGGATTTTGGGACATAATTACTATATTTTGCATTACCCATTTTTTTATCACAAATTTATAAATCATATTTTAAAGAATCCTTTTGAGAAAAAAACCCTATTTATACCAGGTGATTAAAAACTCATTCCAAAATTTTAAAGTCGACACTCTGCTCACACGATGCCCTCTAAATTCTTAGATTCGACAATATTGTAATTGGAGCTAGCCAAAATCCATGAGGGAAGGAGGTGTTGATTTGTATTGAACAGCGAGTTAAGAGACGTTGAATCAATTTGAAGACTTCAAGAGTGAGAATGTAAATAAAAGTGCGTAAGATGATCATAAAAGGAACTTAAATATTCTCAAAAGCTCACCATTAAAGCAATTCATGTGTGACAGAGGGGAAGGCATTAAGTTAGGTTTTTGGGAGATGTCTAAGACTCAATGGATATGCCTGCCTACCCTGTCTAAGACTCAAATTCCACAATACTCTTACAATAGAATAAGCTCCACAAAACTCGTCCTAGAGAGTAAAACCATGATCGTGGGAAAACAATGGGAGCTAGGATATTTGGTTGTGAAGGTGATAATCCTCCTACCGATGAAACTTACACAACGCTATACTAAACCCTTAGCTAAATACATTATATCTCAGTATTCCTAAAAGCTCCACATCTGAACAAAGGAAAATATCTCATAATGTTTTCTAATAGGTGATCAAATGAAAATACTATCATGGAATGTCAACCAGAGACATCAAATTCAAGCCCAATTAAATAAAATTATATGATTTTTTTAAACCTATAGACAAATCAATCTCCTTAAGCATAAAGATCAATAATGATGAGACTCAGACCCATTAACCAAAACGGTAAAAAAGGATCTAATTTTAAAAAAGGTTATCTTAATAATCTTCTACCTCCAAAAAATCATATCATCCCAAGAGTTGAAGACTCTAGGGGTGAAAGAGGTAATTTTTGAGTTTATAAACTCGTAGATAATGATCTCTTAGATATATATCATTGAAGATCTTGTGGTTCCTTTCCTTTTAGATGTGTCAAATAACCATTGAAGGATTGACCAACCAAATCATGTCCCATGTGGAGTTTTATAGAGGTGTTTAACAACCCTCAAGTTGCACCTCAAACTTTGACCCATTTTCATTTTTAAAAAACTTTACTAAGTTATTAGACATTTTTTAGTTGTATATCCAAGTATCTTTTGTTTATATGAGACAAACATACATCTAAATTGGATAGACATATATCCATATGAGATACAGATTTATTCATATGAGACATACACATATTAAAATATTATTCAATTGTTACGTTATTATGTGTTTATTCATTTGTATACACAGGTACTTCTATCCATATGGGATAGGCATTTGTATAATTCAGGACAAGTATCCAGCCATACAGGTTAGGAATTTGTCCATATGGAACATGAGTTCACCTATCCATCCAAGATAAAAATCTACCCAAATAGGGTAGACATCTATTCATAAAGGATAGGCATGTGCTCTAGTCAGAGACTTAGACTCATTGGGGCCATCCAGATCCCGACTCTCTCACTGAAGACTACACTCCCCTAATGAAAGTGCAATGAGGTTGCTATCTTTAGGAGTAAAAAAAATAAAAGAAGGCTTGAGTCCTACCTCAAAATTTAGCCTAAAGCCTTAGGGAGTCAAGCGAATCCATTTGTATTTGATGTCTACAAATAATATATTTATCTTGATATTTATGCTAAAGATTTTTATTTCCCCCTGGTTAATTGAATGGTTCTCTTGAATGATTACCTTGTATTATTTATTAAATTGACATAATTATTCTTAAACACTCCCAGGCCCCAACTTTGAATGTCTATGTACAAGAAACATTTTTCATTTCCTAGACTCTCTACATACAACATTTCTAAATGAGATATGAGCATAATAAATATGTAGTTCTATTTTCTAAATTAGGTTTGATATGAATTATTTATGTGGATACACAACCCTTTCTAAGACCCCTTTTTTCCAAACAATTCCTCTACGATTGCCACCCACAAAGGGAAACAACTAAATTCAAAAGTGATGGTCACTATGACAATCACTTGTTTTGTATTTTCATCTAATGCCTAGTCCTAATTAAATAAAAGTAACATCACCCAAAAGTTCTATTCACATGGTTTGAAAAATGACTCTATTTACTCATTTGAAAATTAAACATCAAATTAAAACTAGATAAAAAAAGATTATATATATATATATATACATGATAGTTTTTCTAGTTTAAACTAACATATTTTGTTCATTTCAATTATGTTTTTAGTTTGCACCATGATCCAAGGAGATTACTCATCCTTTTAATTTTAATTAATATGATTTTCCTTATTTCTCCTCGGTGATTTATAGGGACGATATCACAAACATTGTTGTTGTAGAGTTGTGTTAGGCTATCAATGTAGTAGCTCAAAGCAAAATGACATGAGCTAGAGACACCATTGATACCAAATGTTGTTAGTTTCTATTTTAAGTTTTTTTTTTTTAAGGTTTACTAATTATGAAAAGAAAAATTGATACTAAATAATTTTGCAAAGTAATTTACTTTAAAAAAATACTAATAAATTAAAATAATACTAGTTTTTTGAAATAATTAGCTTTAAGCTAGAAGATAAATCAAAACAATTAAAAATAATAAAAAATACTAATTACTTTGAAAAAAAAATACTAGGGGTTGGGGCCCTAGCTCGGTTGGCTAAATCTTTCCTGTTGCAGGAGGTTGGTCATGAGGTCTAGTCTCTCCCACCCCCGTGGTACCGGAGGGTGTGTCATGCCAACACTGCTGATCACGTTAAAAAGTTTACTAGGCGCACTGTAGTTTATAGGGGGTCGTGCTACCTGATTCCTGCAGTCTAAAAAAAAAAAATACTAACTATTTTCTTTTAAAAATATATTGATTTTTAAAATTGAAAGATAATTAATTTACTAAGATTGTATTAAATCAAATTAAAACTAAAAAAATTAAATATTATTCTAAATTTGCATAAAATTTTACAAGCTTTTAAAGCAAAAGTTAAACTTGCAATCACACCTTGGTGTGCAATGGGTACACTCAAGAAGTGTGAAGGTCAATTAGGGAATTTTTTGGTCTATTTTTTACATACATTTGTGTAGTATGCATGAGGTCAATTGGTAGTCCATTTAGAAAATGATGTTGTTTGTGCAACAAAGGTCTCAATGGAGAAGTGATGGCTTCAAATCAACTATGCATATGCTTATAGAGATCCAAACACAACTAAAACAAAACCTCTGAATCAAGAAGATATTAAGGCTCCATTACCAATAGGCTCATGTTATTTGGCAATAGGGAGAGAGGGAGAGAGAGGGAGATATGGGGATAGGAAGAGAGAGAGAGAGAGAGAGAGAGAGAGAGAGAGAGAGAGAGAGAGAGAGAGAGAGAGAGAGAGAGAGTACAAAGGGATAGATAGAGATGGAAGAGATAAATATATAGAGAGGGAGAGAAGGGAGAGACTGATAGAGGGAGATATAGAAATATAAAGAGAAGAGATATAAAGTGATATATAGAGAGGGGTAGAGAGGGCAAGATATAGGGGTAGAGAGAGATGGATAGATAATGAGATAGAGGTAGAGGGAGAAATGTAAGAATTTAAATATGGAGAGATAGAGATAGAGATAGGGAGGGAGAAACAAGGAGTTTGTGTGTGTATGAGGAAAAGAGATATATCCAAAGAGAGATAGAGTGGGAGATAGATATGTATAAATAAATAGAGAGGGAGGGAGATGGAGGGAGAGAAATAGATATAGGAGAGGGAAGTAAAGAGATATATAAAGAGTTCAAGTGATAGGGAAAGGGAGAGGGAGAGAGGGAGAGATAGGGATATAAAGGAGAGATAGAGAGATATATATAACTTGGGAAAGATAGAGAGGGTGTGAGAGAGAGAAAAAGACATAGAGGTAAATATATAGAGGGAGAGATGGAAGGAGAGAGGAAAAGGGACAATGAGAGATATAGATAGAAAGAGAGAGATAATGAAAGAGGGGGAGATGGAGAGAGAAATATAAAGATATAAGAAGTGATATATAGAGAGAGGTAGAGAGAGGGAATACATATATGTAAAGAGAGAGTAGGAGAGATGGAGGGAGAGATGGGAAGATAGAAATAGAGGGGCAAAGAGTGAGAGATAAAGGAGTTGATATAGATAATTAATAGAGAGAGGGAGATAGATAGAGAGAGGGGATAAATATATAGAGTTAGAGATAGGGAGGAAGAAACAATGAGTGTGTGTGTGTGAGAATGAAAGATATATGGAGATAGAGATAGGGAAGGAGAAACAAGGAGTGTGTGTTTCTGAGTGAGAGATATTAAGTTAGAAATAGAGAGGGAGAGATAAATATAAATAGATAGAGAGGGAGGGAGAGAGGGAGATAATTAGAGAGAGTATAAAGAAGTTGAGAGATATAGAAAGAGAGAGTGATTGGGAGAGATGGAGAGATATGGATAGAAAGAGGGAGAGATAGAGATATATATAGTGGGAAAGATAGAGGGGAAATATAAAAATAAATCCCTATATTTATCCCCTTACTATTTTTTTCTATCCATATTTATCTCCCCCTATCTCTCTCCCTTTCCCTCTTTATCTCTTGATCTCTCTACCTCTATACCTCTATATATATGTTTGTCTCCTATTTCTCTTTATCTCTCTCTCTCTCTCTCTCTCTCTCTCTTTATGTGACTATATCTATCTATGTCTCTCCTCTTCTCTCTTTTCCTCTCTCTTTCTTTATCTCTCTTCCTATCTCTATCTCTTTGTCTCTCCATATTTATTCCTTTATATCTATACCTCTATTTTTGTATCTTTATCTCTCTTTTTATCTCTTGCATTTCTTGTGTCTCTATGTCTCCCTCTCTATTTCTATATTTCTCTCTCTTTATTTTCTCTCTTTCTCTCTCTATCTATTTTCCTCCTAAGTGTGAAATGGGTACATTGAAGAGGTTTTAAAGGTGAATTATCATATCCTTAATTAAATGACATGCTACCCTAAGCATAACTCCCTAGGGAAATGCTATCCTTGGATTGTTGGCATGAAATGACTAATCAAAAGTTACCTTCTCTCTCTCTCACTATAAATTTTTATTAAGTTCAAAATTTATTTTATTATATAAATTACAACAAAAATCCAAAATATAATCATTCTACAATAATTCAATTTTTAATAATCTGATAAATAATTATAATTAAATTAATTCTAATATTTTTTAATTATTATTTGTAATTTCATAAAAAGACATGACTAATAAAAATAAATTTCAAACTTAAATCTAAATTAAAAACTAAAATAAAATAAACTAAATGGAAAGTCAAAATATATCAAAATCCAAATATTAACAAACATAATAATTTAAAATAATAATATATATTTTTTGATCGGTAAGCATTGCCTAGGGGTTGCTTCCATAATAAAATAACCAACAAAAATATTAAATGCATGCACTTGAGACAAGGGGTGTGAGAAAAAGATGGCACAAAGTAGTGTAGACAAACCACAATAATTGGGGAGTTTTAGAAGACCCCAACACAGAGTAATATGCATTTAGTCCATTGATACCCCTTTTTCGCAGAGGACCTAAGCAACATGTGATGCGTGCTAGAGGGAGACTTATTCATCTTAACCTTAGTCCAACCATGCTCTGACTGGGGAGGAACCAAAAAAATTTGATCTACCTTGATTGAGGGGGGCTTTCCCCGTAACACTTCAAACCTTACCTATTCTGAGCATACCTCATCCTCAGCATCAGACCCAATAGGCATCAGGGTGATGGAAGAAGATGTTGAAGGAGATTTAAGGCTAGAAACCTTACCTTTCATGGAAGGGATTCACTTCTGAGAAGGAGAAACATTGTTAGAAGCTCGAGGAGTAGACCCATAGCTCAAAATTTTGGAGGAGAGGAAGGATTTTCGTTTGATCTTATTGGTAAAGGAGTTGTAGGAACAATTGATGCACACTAAGTAGAGATCAAATAATGATGTGGTTCAACACGAATCCACCACATGGGGGTGTTGCACAAGGGCTTATTTCCAAAATAAATGTTTGATTTGGGGCATTGAGGTGTATGATGTGCAGTTGAGAAGCACCTCTTGCATCTGAAGGAAATATTTTCATAATCTACTTGTTTCCTCTAGAATCTCTCCCCCACTTTTAATGATATCTCAGCTAGGAGACCAATGGAGAGACCCATCTCCATGCAAATTTGAGCATAGGTGGTGCTTGCATAATTGATTGTCTCTTTTGAGGCACTTAGGAACTTACCCAAACCATTTCCAATGGACTTCAAATAGTCCAATTCTTAGAACTGGATTGAGAGGTATGGTAATCAAACCTAGAGAACAAAGGAATTGAAGGTTTCAGTGTGAAGATCGAAGGAGGGATACCAAGTGATGAGCTCAAAATATGCTCATAATTTGAGTATTATGATGTATTTTTAATATCCTTACTCTTATTGCTAATGGATTTTTTAACTCTTTAATTAAAGACTTTTTATCTGAAGTTGGGTAGTATCCTGTAGCAATACATTCCTATATTCCTGCAGCTTAACATCTCTATGTGTCTTATTAATTACCCTGTTTGACCTCCCAAATGACTGATATAATGCATGTGGTTTTTGAATGATGAAATAGATTTAATATGTGATTAATGAATGTATCATGTTGTTTACCATGCATGATTTCTTTCGCTTCTATTGCCATGTGCATCACAAGTTGTTGAAGGGAGCATGAATGAGTCAAGCGCAACAGACTTCGGCCTTGCAGTAAAGTCCATTTGTAGCACGGTGTCAAGGAAGTTGTTCCAGCAAAGACTCTCTGACCGGGTCATTGGGAAGAAATCTAAATGATCATTAAATCTGGGAAGAGTGGAATGCTAAATTCTCTCTGGATTGTGTTGAACGAATATGCTTTCATTTATGAGAAGTCTATTCCCCGGTTTCAGGATACATTTATGTCCATGTCTTTCTCTATTTGAGTTAGGTAGTTAGTTGCTTTTCTGGTTTAAATAAGTGTTCCTCCTGCGTGAGTGAGCAACCAGAGTATGTAAAAGTTAGTATTATAATGAGAGATAGTGTTTTGTGTTAGTTTTCATATGAGTAGAAATATGTATATCATTCCAAGTTTATGAATAAAAGTTGATGAAGTTCTGAGTTTAATTCTTGCATAACTAGTTGATGCTTGATAAGGGGGCCCACTTAGTAAGTATCTGTAGTTAGTTAGTTAGTTGTTTATTTCCTGTTGATCGTAAGTTAAATTTTATTCTTGAAAGTCTCTGCACAAACTCAGTCTTTTATTGTTCCTGCAGCATCAGGAATACATCCCTATGTTTGTTCTTGCAGCATAAGGCTAGTTCATAGTTTGTTTCTTAGTCATAGTTGTCATGATTTATGCTTTTATTAAGTTTAGAAGGCTTCGCATTACACTCCTATAGCATAAGTAGAATTCCTTTCACGCATCTATTTCTGGTAAATCATGACTGAAACTAGTTCTTAGTGCACATACAGTGTCGCTCCATTTCAAGTATACGTTCCCTAGTTTGACAATGTAAATGAATGACCATAAGAAGATGCTAGTCACCTGCTAGAATTTCCAATTCCCAAGTTAGGATTTTCCTTGACTTTTATATCCTTTTATGGGCGCGACCATTTTTGGCGCCGTTGCCGGGGATAGTGTCAAGCTAAGAACCTGTCATAGTCATTGTTAGCAATAGTTTAGTCTACTATTCAAGCATTTTCAAATCCCTTCAATTTACAGTTAACTCTATTGCATGCATAGAAGAAGAGATGCTATGGGAAGATTCCTCCCTAACCTTCCATTCCTTGATAACAATCTTGAACCAGCTTATAATCTATTTGAGGAAGGAGGAGATCAAGATATCAATCCGTTTGCTAAAAACCTGCTTATTGAACTACCATTTGATCTAGCTGACAAAGAACCTGAAGAAAATCCATTTGCTTTGATACTCCATCAAGTAACTATGACACGTAATCCACCTAATCGACCTCCTGCTTTTGAATTCCCCATCATTGCTCAGCAAGATAATGATAACCTTAAAAATATTCCTTCTTCATTACTTTCCAAGTTCTATGGACTAATTACAGAGGACCCAAAAACCTTCTTGTTTGAGTTTGACATCCTTTGTCGCAACCATGATTACACTTCAGATGCTCACAAGGTGAAGTTGTTTCCTACTACTTTGAAAGAAGGAGCTCTTAGATGGTTCATGAGTTTGGGGAGGGGTGTTGTTGATAGTTAGGCTGCCATGTAAACAAAATTTCTTGATAAATACAAGGAATATTGTAAGAGTGGTAGCAAGGGTGATGACATATTCATAATTCAACAAAAGGAGGATGAAAGCCTGAAAGACTATATCTCAAGATTCTTGTTTTCCCTGAAAAAGAATTCAGACCATCCTCTCAATGAAGAATCTCATAAACTACTTTTTCTAAGAGGAATCAATGAAACCTGTATAGATGCCTTGGACCTGATGGGAGGAGGAGATATAACCCAACTGCCTTGGGATGATATCAAGAAAATATGTCTTAACTACTCTCAAGAAATTGTTAAGAAGGGTAGAGGTCATCAAGCCACAGTGGGAAAGTCCTCTACTAATGGAGTTTCATGGATGGAGATCACAAATTTGCTTTTTGATTTCAAGCAGGATATCATAAACAATATGGCTACATAGTTGGATACTATGCAAGCTCAGAAGAAACATGAGGAAGTTGAAGTAATATTGGCTGAGTTTTGTCCACATTGCAGATAAAAGAAACATGACTGCAGATGTAAGATGGTGGCTAACCTGGAGGCTAAGCAGTTATCTACTAAATTTAAGATGGTAGAGAGTGATGATGACTAAGTATTCTTCGTTGCACAAAGGCGACCATGGGCTCAAAGAAAAGGTATGCATCAAGAACCTTTGACTTTTGGTAATCCTTATTCTAATTACAATAACCAATGGCAACCTACATATGGCCCATCACCACCTTGTAATACTTCTCAACCTCACTGGCCTAACTATCAGAGTCCTCAATGGAAATCTCCTCAAGGAGCTTGGCAGCAGCCACAAGGACAATGGACTCCACCCCTAGGTAACTGGTAGTAGAATCCTCAATGGAGAAGTCCAAAACAATGGTAGAACCAATCCCCTGGCTCCCTGTAGCTTCAGCAGCCACAACCTCCGACTCTCATGCCACCTCCTGCAGCACATGCAACCTATACTGGCCCTCCAAAACAAATGCCTATGCCTGCTCAACTATTTCCAAATCATAATAATAAGCAACAACAACCACAACAGCCTATGTATCTTGCAGAAGCCAACCAGTATCCAACTTATGTCCTGAATATTCATGATATCCATCTTAGGTCTGGAACCACTCTCCTTGCTCTAGAGCCACCTATAATTACAGAGATTCCAGACTTTGTCTCTGAACAACCTACTGATCTTGCAAAACATATAGTTGTATCAGATACTGTCTCTAAGGAACCTGTCTTGCAGCATCGGGCCAAACTGCCTTTTCCTTAGAGATTGCAAATTACTACATCAAAGACTATGGAAGAGCCTACCTTTGATATTTTGGATCAACTAAAGAATGTACACATTCAAATTCCCCCTTTTCAAGCCATTAAATATTTCCCAATTTATGGAAAAGCCATTAAGGAGGCCTATTTAAAGAAGTTGGGAAGAAAGAAAAAGGATCCCCAAACTATCCATGCTCTAGGACAGTTGGCAAATATTATGTTAGGGAAGGTAGTTATTCGAAAATATACTGACCCTGGGAGTCCTGTGGTACAAATAGATATTAATGGCCAAATAGTAAAGAATGTTTTGATAGACCTTGGTGTAGCCATCAATGTAATGACCAAGTATACTATGGAGTGTTTAAATTACCAAAAATTCGGTCTACACCTACCATCCTGCAGCTTGCTAATAGTTCCACAGTAAAACTTGATGGAGTGGTAGAAGATATCATTGTCATCCTTGAGTCTTGGGAATACCCAGCAGACTTCACCATATTGTCCACTAAGGCAACTTTGGGAGGATATCCTATTATCCTAGGTAGACCATGGTTAGCTACAACTGATGCTTTTATAGGATGTCGTTCAGGAGACATGACAATTTATGATGGTTAGTCAAGAAAGAAATTGGATTCATATCCACTTGCCTAGCCTCATCCAGACTTGTCTCAACCAATTTGGCTAGATTTAGGAGAGGAAATTGTAGAAGTTGATTCATTGGCTCACCTAATGATGTTGCAAACTAATCCATTTTCTCAACTTCAAAATGAGGATGACCTACTTTTACATATTTTGCAGTCCAACTCTGATCTGAGTAACCCATCTGCTCCAGATAATTATTCTCAATAGTGTTTCCTACAGTAACTGAATTCTGAGAGCCTGCCACCTGAATCTCCTGCAACTTATCACAACTTTCTTCCATATGAAATACATACACCACCTTTATCAATAGCCTCTATGAATAATCTTACCAAGCAAGTAGAAGTATCTCCAGGTTGCTGGCTGAACATCAGTAATAAGCTACCTCAATCTCAACAAGCTACCCTAGTCACAATGCTGCAAGATCAACACAAAGCTTTTGCATGAGACTATGGGGATATGAAGGGAATAGATCCTCAACTCTGTACTCATAAGATCTACATTAAGGAAGATTGTTTACTTGTTAGATAGCCTCAAAGAAGGATAAACCCAACACTCAGGGAAATAATTAAAACAAAGCTACAAAAATTACTTGATGCTGGTTTTATCTACCCAATTTCAGACAGTCAATGGGTATCACCATTGGTGATTGTTCCTAAAAAAGGTGGAAAATGGAGAGTTTGTGTAGACTATAGGGAGCCGAACACAACAACTAAATATGATCACTTTCCACTGCCATTTGTTGACCAAGTACTAGACTCATTGTCTGGTAAAAAATATTTCTCTTTTTTGGATGGATATAGTGGGTATAATCAAATTAGAATTGCTCCTGAGGATCAAGACAAAACAACTTTTACCAGTCCATGGGGTACTTTTTCCTACTCTGTCTTACCTTTTGGACTGTGTAATGCACCTGCAACATTTCAAAGGGCAGTGATTAGTATTTTTGCTGATATTTCTCATGATTCTATGGAGATCTACATGGATGACTTCACTACTTATGGAGTTACCTATGAAGAAGCATTAGCCAATTTGGAAAAAGTGTTGAAAATATGTCAAGAGCAAAATTTGTCTTTGAATAGTGAGAAATTCTTTATGAGGATGCAAGAGGGAATTGTTTTAGGCCATCATATCTCTTAAGTAGGAATTCAAGTTGATCCTACAAAAATAGAAGTTATTTTAACTTTTTCAACACCTATAAAACAAAAGGATGTTAGAAGCTTCCTAGGACATGCTGGATATTATAGAAGATTTATCAAAGATTTCAACAAAATAGCTAGTCCATTATATGCCTTATTGACTAAGGATTCTGAATTTACTGAGGCCTGTGACAAATCTTTCCTGCAGCTTAAGAACCTACTTACTCAGGCACCTATTCTTCAAGGACCGAAGTGGAGTCTGCCCTTTCATATACACACAAATGCTTCTAATTATGCCTTAGGGGTTGTTTTAGGATAGAAAGAGAATTCCATAGAGCATGCCATATATTTCATTAGCAAAAACCTTCAAGGCCCTGAATTAAACTATATTGTCACAAAGAAAGAATTGCTAGCAGTTGTGTATGCCCTGAACAAGTTTCGACATTATGTCACTGGTTACCAAATATTTGTCCATACATATCATGCAGCAATAAGGTACCTCATGAATAAGCCTGCCATATCTGACAGATTAGCAAGATGGCTCCTATTCTTATAGGAATTTGATATAACAGTTATTGATAAGCCATGCCGAACAAATGTGGTGGCTGATTTCTTGTCACGACTTCAAATAACTACACTTGATACCCCTGAGGTAATTGATGATAGTTTTCCCGATGAACATTTATTTTTTATTGCTGCTCAAACTCCATGGTATGTAGATATTGCAAATTATTTAGCAGCCAACAAAATTCTAGCACACTTCTCACCAAAGGAAAGACAATTGTTGGTAGAGAAAAGTTTTAACTTTTCATAGATTGTAGACTGTTTATTTTACACAGGACCTAACCAAGTCATGAGAAGATGTGTTAGGGAAGATGAGACCTATGAAATTTTGCATGCCTGTCATGATGAGCCATGTGGAGGGCACTTCGCAGCCAAGAGAACATCTATGAAAGTGCTTACTACAGGATACTATTGTTCCACACTACACAAAGATGTTGCAGCCTACATCAGAAAATGTGACAGATGTCAACGCATGGGGAGACCAACAAGGTCTGATGAAATGACCTTGAATCCACAAGTGGTAGTCAGTCCCTTTGACAAGTGGGGCATGAATTTTGTTCGGCCTATTGATCCTCCATCCAATGAAAAATCATACATTTTGGTTTGTACTGATTATGTAACCAAGTGGGTGGAAGTGAAAGCAATGAAACATGCCCGTGACAATAAATTTGCTGAGTTCCTGTATGAGCAGATTTTTACTTGATTTGGAGTTCCAAGGGAGCTTGTTACTGATCAAGGAGCCCAATTTACATCCAACTTAATCACTATATTGATGAATGATTACAAGATCAGGCATAGAAAGTCTAGCCCCTATCACCCTCAAGCCAATGGTCAGGCAGAGGTTACCAACAAAGAAATTGAGGCAATCCTTACAAAGACAGTCCAATTACACAAGAAGGATTGGAGCAGTCACCTTCCTTAAGTAGTCTGGGCCTATAGAACAACATGGAAAACAACTATAGGGTTTACTCCTTTTGAGTTACTCTATGGCAAGACTGCCATGTTGCTAATAAAGTTTGAGCATAAGATCTTGAGGACTGCTCTCCAGCTTAACATTGATATTTCAGAAGCCTAAAAGGAACGTCTTCTGTAGCTGAATACATTGGATGAGATATGGAAAGCTGCCCTGCAACATACTGAAACTATCCAACAACAAAGAAAAAATGGCATGACAATCATATTCGAACTAAGCAATTTTGTGCTGGCGATTGGGTGCTACTCTATGACTCCAGATACAAAGAAAATCAAGGTAAACTCACCACAAGATGGCTTGGTCCTTATGAAATATAAAATGCATTTGATAATGGTTTAGTTCAGTTAACTACAATTGATCCAGTCCGATTCAAGCTACTAGTTAATGCACACCGTCTTCGGTTGTATGATAAACCAACGTCTAAAGAGGAATTTATGAAGTAGTTTGTCTCAGATGCGGCCATTGATACTCCTGCAGCAAAAGGCTTCGGCCTTTCTCCTGCAGCATCTTTTTAAAATTCCACGTTGCATGCTCATAATAAAGGTTTCTTTTTCAAGGAAGCCACGTTCTCCGTTTTTCATCCATCACCACCATTCATTCCCTTTTCTTCCACATCATCCATCTTACCATATCACCCTCATTTATGGTTTCCAATCGAACCGTCATTTCATGTTGCGCTGTGATCTTTCCTAGCATGTACGAGCATTAATTACAAGGTACGCGATATCTTTTGTTATCACATCGTTTATTTATTTTATTTATTCATTAACTACTATGTACATATCAGTCATTATTTCCTATTCTTCACCTGTCCTTTCGCACATGTGTGGACACATGCCGAATTTTTAGTAGGGGGCGAAGATAATCTATTTCAAACCTTTTCTTATGTCACTGTCACAACTGATAAGACATTTTTATTTTCTTGTACTTTCCAAATATGACTATGTGTTTTACCCTAAAAAAAAAATTAATTGCTTGATTTGGGTAGTTCATAACAATCATTTCATGCAATTATCTTTTGAGTCATTCTTGGAAAAGTAGAGAAAAGTGACAACAAGATAGAAAGAAGCAAAAAGAAGTAGAGCATGATTTTTTTTTTTAAATTTTCAGAAAAAGTTTGAGTTTCAGGAATCTTAGCAGGGATAATTTGCGAATATGGGTGGCCAATTAGTAAGACATGAGCCTGTAGTTCATGAGATCTTGAAGCAAAATCCTCAAACAGTTCAGGCATTTAGCAATTGTGGTTGGCTGAATTATTTTCTGAGGTAAGATTCCTTCAATGAGGAAGTTGCAGGTGAGTTTTTGAGAACTCTTTCAAAGGGAGAAGCTACAGTGTGGGGTTTGATAGTGGCTATAAAAGAAGAATGGATTGTAGAAGTAACTGGGCTTCCGGTGGTAGGAGAAAATTTTTCTTCAGATGCTGTCTCTACTAGGGCAGAATTTACAGTACCAACTGATGGACCCTTGGAGGTTTCTAAACAAGGATGCAAATGAGTGTCACTACCTTTTCCATACTCAGAATATTCCATCCTCATAATCAGGTACTTGATTTGTGAATGACACTTTTCCTATTTACATTCCTACCATTTTAAATTATTGAGTCATATGAGGCATGGTTTAGCTGTCAATATTCCAAATTTCTTGTTAAACCTTTCGAAATAATGTGCCCATGAAACCCAGAGGGGTAGGGACAACTCTATCACCCATCATGCCCTCATTAAACTCTTGATAATATTGAGCGTTCCTTGAGGGATGTGTTACCCCTTTCTTGGCAATAATTTGTTGCCCAAAAGAGTCTGCAACTCCCAGGGCCTCCTAGAGCACTCCCTACAGCACTTGCCCCTGCAACACCTACTCCTGCAGCCACCACACCAGAGCCCTCTACTCGTGTACAAACCAGGTTTGCTAGTAGAAGAGAAAAAGGAAAAACGAAGGTAGGAGAGTCATCTAGGACAGAACAAACCACAGAGTCTGACCCTCATATTAAAAAACAATAGTGTTCCTCTCCTACAACATCTTCTCTTGTAGCAGTTCCTCCTGCAACAACACTTGTTGCCACTTAGTCTCACCATCATCTTCTTCTATTGAGACTGAATCCTCTAGGAAAGTCAGAAAGAGGAAAGCTATGAGAGTGACTTCTGCAGCTGCAACATTTCCAAAAAGAGTTTCAGCAAGGAAACAACGTAAAGTCACCTCAATGTTTGTTTAACCTGAAGTTATAATAATTTTAGAGGACTCTGAAGAATACAGTCATAATGATTCTCAGAATGTATCTAAGAATGTTCCACATAGCCCACATGTTGTTTCTGAGGAAATGCAAAATGAGCCAATGGAAGTTGAAGAATCACAACATGTTAGTAATGAAAGGGGAATGCCAAGTCTTGATGACTTGGCTGAGGCAGCTAGGAAATTTTTAGAGGAAGTACAATCTCCTTCTGTGCAACAACAAGAATTCATCCTGTAGCAGGAGGACGAACAACTTGAACAATTGGAAGTGTCTAATGAAACCTCATTACCCCTGCAACTTGTCAAGCAATGGTTGTCTATAAAAAGACATTTTTGATTGAGTTTTTGGAATACGTTAGGACCACATGGAGGCCAGTCACATTTCAAACCTTGAGTTTCTGCCACTTAGCCAAGACTGAAATTCAACAAAGTCTTTGGGAGAAAGAGAAGAAGAAATTGAAAAGAGAAATTGAAAGGCAGAAACAGGAAATCCAGGAAATGAAATAGAAAATGAATGAAATGATGAAAATAACTGGTAAAATTGTGGAATGTAGACCACCGCTTAGAGTCTATGCTATGTGCCTAAAGGAACAATTTCTTTGGTTTTAATTAATGAGAATTTCAAGGAATTTAGATCCTGTTATTCATACATCCAAAGAATTTTATGATGCCTATCAAGTAGCCCCTAGTTGGCTAAAGAATTCTTTATGTGAATTTTATTTGCATGGATTGATAATTCCCTCTGAAACAGAGTGGAATCCACTTCTTTATATTGGTGATATTCATTTGAGGTCACTCATGTCATGGGCGACTAATGAAACTAATTATGGCAGACAATTGGAAGCCTATGAAGAGGCTAAAAGGGATGAGCCTATCCCATTGCGACTTGAAAGCTCAGATCCCTACACAATGCTAAAAACTTGGCTTACTGTTGCATATGGGTTCAATAATCAAATAGAAAGAATAAAAATATTCAATATCAAAACGCAAGTGTATGAAGAATTCAAAGGCCAACCGTATCTGTTTTGGAAGCTTTCCTCTTCTAGAATTGAAAAGAGATGGGAGAAATTGACTGTGGGTTGGAGGAAATCTAAGCCTCATAGCCCCCTGAATTTTAAAGCAGCCCTTGGAAGGACATAGTACATACAACTTGGTCTTCAGAAGAGGTTCGAGTTATGGTTTCCAATAAAATTTTGACCTCCAGTTTTAATGTGGCCACTTTATCCCTATCAAGCTACATATGTTAATAAGGATACAAAAACCTGTAGATATGAAAGATGGCAACATTTTAGAGGTTTCTACTATAAATTTGGAACTTCACCACAAGGCAATACTGCTCCTACGAATTTTAGAGAAACAACCAGGAAGCTTAATGCTGGTGGACCATCATTAGGTTAAGTAGGGGGAAGATGATGAGCTCAAAATATGCTCATAATTTGAGTATTATGATGTATTTTTAATATCCTTACTCTTATTTCTAATGGATGTTTTAACTCTTTAATTAAAGACTTTTTATTTGAAGTTGGGTAGTATCCTATAGCAATACATTCCTATATTCCTGCAACTTAACATCTCTATGTGTCTTATTAATTACCCTGTTTGACCTCCCGAATGACTGATATAATGCATGTGGTTTTTGAATGATGAAATAGATTTAATATGTGATTAATGAATGTATCATATTATTTGCCACACATGCTTTCTTTTGCTTCTATTGCCATGTGCATCGCAGGTTGTTGAAGGGAGCATGAACGAGTCAAGCGTAGTAGACTTCGGCCTTGCAGTAAAGTCCATTTGCAATACGGTGTCGAGGAAGTTGTTCCAGCGAAGACTCTTTGACCGGGTTGTTGGGAAGAAATCTAAATGATCATTAAATCTGGGAAGAGTGGAATGCTAAATTCTCTCTGGATCGTGTTGAATGGATATGCTTTCATTTATGAGAAGTCTGTTCCTCAGTTTCAGGATACATTTATGTCCACGTCTTTCTCTATTTGAGTTAGGTAGTTAGTTGTTTTTCTGGTTTAAATAAGTGTTCCTCCTGCGCGAGTGAGCAACTAGAGTATGTAAAAGTTAGTATTATAATGAGAGATAGTGTTTTGTGTTAGTTTTCATATGAGCAGAACAATGTATATCATTCCAAGTTTATGAATAAAAGCTGATGAAGTTCTGAGTTCAATTCTTGCATAACTAGTTGATGCTTGCTAAGGGGGCCCACTTAGTAAGTATCTATAGTTAGTTAGTTAGTTGTTTATTTCTCGTTGATCATAAGTTAGATTTTATTCTTGAAATTTTCTACACAAACTTAGTCTTATATTGTTCCTGCAGCATCAGGAATCCATCCCTGTGTTTGTTCCTGTAGCATAAGGCCAGTTCATAGTTTGTTTCTTAGTCATAGTTGTCATGATTTCTACTTTGATTAAGTTTAGAAGGCTTCACATTACAATTCTGTAGCATAAGTAGAATTCCTTTCACACATTTATTTGTGGTAAATCATGACTGAAACTGGTTCTTAGTGCACATACAGTGCCGCTCCATTTCAAGTATACATTCCTTGGTTTGAAAATGTAAATGAATGACCATAAGAAGATGCTAGTCACCTACTGGAATGTCCAATTCCCAGGTTAGGATTTTCCATGACTTTTATATTCTTTTATGGGCGCGACCACCAAGCTTTCATGCATAAGAAATCACCCTGAAACACCCACGATCCATTCTTTAATACCTTATCCTTGTCCTAAAAGGTCTCAAGCTCTAGAATAAAGAAGCCTCTAAAACAAGGAAATATACTGATATCACCCTCCAATCCACCTTTCCAAAGGGTGTTGATCCATGCATGAAGGTCACAAAACTTGGGCCATGTTTTGATAAATTTGCAAATGAGGGCATAATTTTGGAGGAATTTGTAATGCCCGTCGTGCAAACCCCAAAGGACAACAACAATGCACACATTTTTTTTTTAAATAATACAAAGTAAACATACAAAGAACCATTGAACATAATTACATTACACGATAACATCATAAAATCTAAGTCCTTTTCTTCATGCGAGGTCACATCGCATAAAACCAACCCATAAAAAAAGATACATAGAAAACTAAATAACTTAACTAACTTTACATCCATCATAGACATTAAAATAATCATTTGCAAGAGATAACATCCAAACATTCATAAACATAAATATAATACACCACATGATACAAACCATAATAAATCTCATAAGTTATGAATGGTTACAAGGGTACATTTACAATACATCATCTGTTAATACATTACATGTTCATATCCATGAGTTACATCAAAGTCTCCCATACATGTGGGATAAATACATAATACAAAGAATATCTAAAATACAAGATGAATATCTGGTACAAGCTCCGTCTGAAGGATACTATGTAGAATGAAAATTGATGGGAACCCAATGGGTGCGGAGCACATTCCACCCGACCACGTGGGTTTTAGAAAAATCCACCCCCCATGCTCAGAGGTGACAAGGAAGTGACCATGACCAAGAATGCCAACAAGACTAACTCCAATAAAGAATAACATAGTAACAATAACTCCAATAGCAACAACAAAAGATTGCATAGAGCATAAAGAACAACAACCAAGATCCAATCATAATAAACACAAGGCCATAAAACACATCATAAATAAATCGAAGGAAACAACCATTAACCACTTCCAGAGGCAAGTAAGCATAAGGGTAACTAGTGGAGAGTGTCATTGCATAGTCCTATATGGGTTATCCTGGCCCTTCCTCCTACATGAGGAATTGAACCCCATCTATGGTTATCTTGGCCCTTCCTCCTACTTGAGGTGCCGACCCCATAGGGTGATTCATGCAGAGCCATTAACCTCTCATGAAGACGAGGTAACGACCTTGCCAACCACGACCTTCTTAGTCTACCATTAGTCTGTGAAAGCCCTAATAGATAGACAAGGCATCCAAGATTATCTTAATATGTTATTACTACCCATCCCCCTAGATTCTAATAGTAGGTTTTCACTTGTTAATCTAACTCTTTGTGGGTTATCTTGGCCCTTCCTGCTTTTGAGGCGCTGATCCCAATGAAGAGCCATTCTCCCTAGAGACCCCAAAACATAAACAAACTCAAGGGTTGTACCAACATAAAATGAGCATTAAAACTCAACAGACAACATGCGAGACATTACCCATCTCGCTAAAAGCACATAATCAGAGTCTCACATAATCCCGTACAACCCTTTCAAAATAGTGATGCCAAATAACTGGCCACATCAAGAGCACATAAAAAGAGAAACATCGACTAATAAATATCCCATGCCTCTGGAAGCCTAAAGTTCCCAACATCCCTAAATGGGTTCCTAAAACAAACTGGGTTCCCACATTGGTAAAGCTAAAACAATAACATAACAATAAAGAAAAATAACCAAATCAATTTTACAAGATTCTACAAACAAAAAAAACTCTAAATACCACAATTTGTTTTATTTCATTCGCAATTAAATAATATAACAATTCGATGAAATAATTTTGAAATAAAACATAATAATAATTCTGGTATATGATTTTTCCAATTTCCAAGAATAATTTCCAATAATAATTTCATAAAAGATAACTTTATATCTATAACTTTATATCTTATTTATATATATATACATAATATAATTATATATGTATATATATAAATAAAACATATATATATATACACACATTCTAGTTATTAATATTTTATCCTGTTATAAAATCTAGAAGAGAAAAGTTTAATCATAGACAAGATACATATATATATATATATATCAAATAAAAAAAAATCATTTAAAGAAAAAGCAGCCATTGAATGGCTGTGGCTGCGCGCAGTCCAAGGGACAGCTCACAACAGTCCAAAGGACTGCTGTGGCAGTCTCTTGACTGCCGCCCAACAAACCACCATACGACTAGGCAGGGGTACGACCATGACCGAGCCCCACCGAACAAGCAACAAGAATACAACTGCGTCAGAGTACTACGTCCCCAGCCAAAATAAATTCTTAAATTAATATATATATATATATTTGTATGTATATATATACACAGTTGTGTGTATATATATATGTGTGTGTGTGTGTGTGTGTATTAATAGGAACAAAGTAAAGAGGAAATTGGAAATCATGCTGGTTTATATATATATATAATATACAAATATGTATATCCACGAATCTGTGTGTGTATATATATATATATATATATATAAACATATAAATCCATTCATTTTAGAGAGGCAATAATTTTTCCATAACAGGATTATAAAAATTTAGAACATTTTTAGAGATTCAACAATAAATTTTTCCCAATTGTTTATTCCCCAAAATATTTCTAAAACCCTAGAAGATTATTCTTTTACATAACAACATTTTGGCTATTTCAAATTTAACAAACAATAAAAGATCAATAAAGGAAGCTGGAGTCCTATGCTTGCTGCGAAGATGATGAAGCTTTCCTTTGATTCAAACTAGCCTTTTGAAGAGCTCCTCCACCAGTTTCTTGATCCAATTTTAATCCACTTTCTATTCAAAAGTTTTTCCCCATAAATAATGAAGGAGAAACAAGTTTTTTACAGAGACCAAAGAGAAGATGCAAATTTTTCCATAACACAATAATAATTTGAAACTTCTGTCAATTTTTCCGTGAATGAAAACCTCTCATTTTTTCTATTAAATAAAAATATATTTTCTACTTTTTTTGAAAACTAAAAAAAATAGGATGAATAGAAATCTTCTATTTTTCTTCACTAGCTTTTCAGCCAAAATCTCAACATTCATTGGTCCTTTTCTTCTTTTCTTTCCTTTCTTGATTTTTTTCTATTCAAACAACACTTTTTGTTTTAATTTCGATTTTTGCAAATTTATACTTGCAATTCACACAATTTAACTTATTTAATTATTTTATTCCATTAATTATCCTCAACATGATATTTTCATTAAATTATCTAAATACCAATTTTAAATAATTTAATTTACACCTTCAATTTATTTATCCTTAATAAATTACATGGCTTGTAATTTAGTATTTTTATAATAAATACTATTCCAATAACTATTATTAACATTTATTATAATCATTTAGTTATTTAAATTACATCATACAACAACACCAATGTAAAATAAATAACATAATTACTTTCACACAAAACATCTATCATAAAATGCAAAATGACAAGGTCAAAGACGTACAATACCACTAGACACAAAACGGGTTGACAAACTTGGGATGGGGTGACTTCCTTGTCATATCTATTTCAACTTTATGCCCGTTGGGTTAATTTGATGCTCGCCTTGTCCTGCCGAAGTAGGTGGAATCGAGACTTTATTCCTCCAATTCCTGCATACAAACAAGGTTGTGTACAACATGTATATATATAATCAAATACATCACATCATGAGAAGGAATCACAACATAGCAGGGCACTCGCAAACGAGTGGTGCTACATTGTCCCCTCACCAAAACTATAATAACAATTATAACATCAAGTATAAAGTAACATTGCTAAAATAAATTGATCACATCATATCATCATAAAATGATTACTAATCCACTGCATCACAATATACTACTGAAATCAAATTAAACATCGCCAAACCAAATGTAACCATAATGTCATATCATAATATCCATGTCATCAAATAAAGTAGCATAGTCATCAAGCAGTCTAAACTATCCAATCCACCAATCCAACCAATAAACAGTAACTATCAAGGTCTCAAATTATCAAACAAAACCACAGAAAATAACAAGTCCAAACAACAACATGAGGGGTATTACATAATTTCTCCCAATCATGGATAGGGCCATCCACATAGATCTCGAGAATAATCTCAGAGTGTTTTAGATGAAACAAATGATGACCAAAGTCACCCCCAACAATGGCAATGTCATCATTATTGCTCCGATGCAAAATATTCTTCATCTTGGAGATCGAAGCCCTAGAATACGCGTGCAAATCCGAGCCAAAATTATGCCCCTAAGAAAATTTATTTTGTAGTTATGTTGGTGAAAGGGGAGAGGGCGATTCCATTCCCCATGAGCTAGAGTCAAGCATTTCATATGGGCATGGGGTAGGCTGGCAAGCCCTACCACAATTTCTTAGGGCATCAGCAAAGCACAAGCGAAAGAAACCTACAGGATATGAGGGGTGAGAGGCTGTGAAATGTACAAAGTCCACCAAGAGCTTGATTATAAGTCCATCCACTCCAGTGCCTTGAAAAACACAAATACCCTTATCCACAAGACAGGTGGGGGTTGAGCGAAGCATTGCAAAACAAAGCCGCATGAAGGAGGAGCAAAGATTTACGGAGCGTTGACGTGCGAAAATAAATTTAATATTATTATATTTTATAAAATAATAATATTAATAATAATAAAATTATTAAGTTAATATACGATTAAACTAAAAAGTAAAACTATTTTTTAAAAATTTATTAGAATTAAAATATTAATAAAATATGTACCTAAAAAATATAATTAATATATTACAAACAATATTAACATAAACTCAATATTAAAAAAATAAAAAAATGAAATTAAATAATTAAATTTTAATAACTAAAACAGTATTTCAAATAAAATATTAAAAATAAAAATAAACTATATTAAAATTGTTAAAAGTAAAATTTTAACTTTTATATTAAAAATTACAAGTAACACCAAACTTAAAAATGAAAAATAAAATGAAACCTATTCAAAAATAAAAAATTCAATTTGTAATTTATTATTAATTACACCGAAGGTGTTCCTTATATGAAGTGAACGACCTGCTTTTAAAAATTAACAGTTGAAAATTGTAGAGAACAATGCAAGATCATTGAAATGATCTCAACCATCAAATCTTCTAAAATATTACAAAAATATAATATAAATTAAAGAAAAATTGAAATTACATTCTTATCTAGTCTTACCTTTAAATTAAGAAAAGATAGGATAAGATTTTTTTTTTTTCTTTAAACTTTTTAAACTTAGATTTTTAGATAAATAATAATAAGTTTTTAATAAATAGATATATTTTTCAGATAATAATATTATTAATAATAAATCAATAAACTACAAATTGACATTTTATCTCTTAAAGAGGGTTTCATTTATTTTCAATTAAGTTTGGTGTTGTAATTTTTTATATAAAAGTTAGAATTTTACTTTTAACAATTTTAATATAGTTTATATTTATCTTTAATATTTTATTTGAAATACATTTTTAGTTTTTAAAATTCAATTTATTTAATAATTTATTTAATTTGTCAATATTGAGTTTGGGATAATATTGTTTGTGATATATTAATTATATTTTTTAGGTACATATTCTATTAATATTTCAATTCTAATAAATTAAAAAATAGTTTTACTTTTCTATTTAATCATTTATCAACTTAAAAAGTTTATTATTTATTACTAATTTTTAAAAATTATTATGTTTATTAATATTTAGATTTTGATATATTTTGACTTTCCATTTAGTTTATTTTATTTTAGTTTTTAATTTAGATTAAGTTTGAAATTTATTTTTATTATTTATATCTTGTTATGAAATTACAAATAATAATTAAAAAATATTAGAATTAATTTAATTTGTAATTATTTATCTTATTAAAACTTTAATTATTGTAGAAGAATTCTATTTTTCTTTTTTGTTATAATTTATACAATAAAATGAATTTCAAACTTAAAATATAAATTAAAACTTATAGAGTGAGAGAGAGAAGGTAACTTTTGAGAAGGTAACGGGTTCTCCGGCTTTATCTTTTGTCAACATCTTGATTTTTGTGGGCTGCGGGTCTTAATGTTTCTGTCTCTTTAGCATCTTTTCTTCGTTGTAAAGGGTTTGGAGCCCCTTAAAAACTTGTTTTTCCTAATCAAAAACTTTTGATTAGCCGTTTCATGCCAACAATTCAAGGATAGCACATCCTAGGGATTTATGCTCAGGGTTGCATGCCATTTAGTTA
Source organism: Sequoia sempervirens (assembly GCA_007258455.2). Taxonomy (NCBI): domain Eukaryota; kingdom Viridiplantae; phylum Streptophyta; class Pinopsida; order Cupressales; family Cupressaceae; genus Sequoia; species Sequoia sempervirens. The sequence continues at coordinate 432,917,209 of VDFB02047230.1, read as the reverse complement.
AGGATATGATAATTCACCTTTAAAACCTCTTTAGTGTACCCATTTCACATTAATGAGGAAAATAGATAGAGAGAGAAAGAGAGAAAATAAAGAGAGAGAAATACAGAAATATAGAGGGAGACCAAGAAACAGATAAAAAAGAGATAGAGATACAAAAATAGAGGTATAAATATAGAGAAACAAATGTGGAGAGAGGAAGAGAGAGGAAGAGAGTTAAATAAAGAGAGAGAGGAAAAAAGAGAAGAGGAGAGATAGAGATAGATATAGTCACATAAAGAGAGATAGAGAGATAAAGAGAAATAGGAGAAAATGATATATATAGAGGTCTAGAGATCAAGAGATAAAGATGGAAAGGGGGAGAGGAGGGAGATAAATGATGAGGGCACAACCCGAGACACAGAAAATAACTCACAAACAAGAGAATAATTTTATTATTCAGAAAAATGGAGCTTCTTACATGCAGAGGATCTCAAATCCCCAAGTTCTACAACACATGCAAGTTACAGATAGCTACAGAATAACCCTTTCGCAATACGCGAGCTTGTCCCCAAAAAGTTTTTTCCAAAAATTAGAAACCCACCCATAAATAGAGCTCCTCATTAGTTTGGAGCCAAAACAACATTCAAATTTGAGTTTAGGTAGTTTGGCGCCAAAAATTTACAACATGAAGTTCAAATTTCAAAAGAGCATTTGCAATTGTATCTTCTAGAAAGTGCGCCAACTTTTCGGGGCCATAACTTTTGATCTAGGACTCCGATTCATGAACCGTTTGAACCGTTGGAAAGGTCTCGAAGTCAATAACGAGCTTGAAATCTGCCACGCCGATTTCAGCAAGTTTTGGGGCCGTTCTGGGAAGTCTAAGTGCCTCAAATCTCACTCAGAAGATTTTCAGGTGCAAATATGGGAAACTAAAACTGCAATATCTTTCAATCTAGGAACAAAAAATAAAAACCATAAATTGAGAATTCCATTATGACGAAAAGGGTATCTAAAAAATTAAAAACATCTAAAAACTGAGAAACTTGAAATTTAACTATTTTTGGGTGATGCAAGATTGCCCTTACACCACTGGATGCTCCTGCATCAGACACTCAGGGTAATTTGAGAAGTGACCCCGTCATGTCTCAGATGGTTGAGGAAAACCCAATCGGTCAATTGTTGCCTTAGATAGCCATGATGAATCTTCCATAGGCCTTCCTCTCCATTTCACAAGATATTCTTCATATTTTTGGTACTCCTTCCCACAGGACTATCCAAGATTGTTTCAATCTCCTCCCTTTCTGAAGTAGGTGCTGGAATGCCATGATCAGCCTCTATTGCTGGTGCTTCCCTCCATTCCACCTTCATGATACTCTATCAAATCTGAAATGTTGAACACAAGGGAAATGTTGAATCCATCCACCAACTCACCCCATACAATTCCCCCAATTGCTTCTCAAAATTTCCATAAGGACCAAACTTTCATCTTCAATTTGTTATATGTTCCCCACTGGAACCTTTCTTTTCCCAAGGACCATCACTTCATCACAAATCTAAACTCCTTTATACCTCCTTCGATCTCTCCTAGCTTTATACCTCCAAGATATTCATCTGTTAATATGTTCTCTTACCTTCTCATGTATATCCTTGATGTGTTCTCGCAGTGTCATTCACACTTCAACACTTATTTCTCTTGGTCCATCTTCCCCTCACCCCCTCGAGCTCAGGCTACCTCCATACACAATCTGGAACGATGATCTACTAATGCTTCTATTGACAGAATTGTTGTAAGAAAATTCTGTCTGGGGTAAGATCAAGTCCCATTCCTTAGGTTTATCTCCTAACAAACATCTCAGTAGGTTACCTTTAATTTTGTTAACAACCTCTGCTGTCAACTGCTTGTGGAGGTGTGCGTAACTAAACTTCAACTCGCTCTTTAG
>VDFB02047230.1:432896382-432915190 GCA_007258455.2 Sequoia sempervirens | reverse complement strand
TTGGTCCAATTGAATGGCATGTTCTTCTTTAGCATAGAAGTGAGAGGTTGCAGCAAAGCTGCAATATTTGGTATAAACCTCCTTATGAAATTTATTCTCCCAAGAAATTTTTTCAAACCTTTCTTATGGGTGGGTAATGGAAATTCAAGGATTGCAAAAACTCTTTCAGGATCGATTGAAATACCTTGCTTTGAGACAATGTGCCCCAACAACTTTCCCTCATGTACTAAAAATATACACTTCTTTGGATTGAGAGATACTCCGAACTCTTTGCATCTCTAAAAAATTTGTTCCAAGTGATCCAAGTGTTCATTAGCATTTCTTAAAAAAATTGTAATATCATCTAAATATACCAAAACAAACTTATTCATAAGGTCATGAAAGGCCATATCCATAGCATGTTGGAACGTTGCTCTAGCATTTGATAAGCCGAAAGGCATCTTCTTGTAGGCCATCGTGCCCCACTTGGTTGTGAATGCTGTCTTAAACTGATCCTCTTGTTTAACTAGAATCTGGTTATAACCTGAGTAGCCATCTAACAAAGAAAATTTGTCAGAACCAAAAACTACCTATAAAATTTGCTCCATAGAAGGGAGTGGGTAATGGTCTTTCAAAGAAGCTCTATTCAGATCCCAGAAATCAACACAAAGTTTGATTTCTCCACTCTTGTTCTCGACTGGTACTAAATTTGACACCCAAGAGGTGTGCTTGATAGGGAAAATGATACTGCTTTCAACTAGCTTGTTCAGTTCAGCCTTCATGAGGTGTTCCAACTTAGGATTAAGTGGTCTTTGCTTCTGTCTTACTGGCTTTGCACTAGGTTCAAGCTCAATAGTATGTTGTGCTAAATTAGGGTTAAAACCTCTTAAATCTTTGTATTCCCAAGCAAAAACATCACTATATTTTTGACATAACAGAATGAAAGCTTGTTGCTCCTCTTGACTGCACAACTTACCTAGCTTGAGAAGCTTTCCTTTGAAAATCTCAATAGTTGAATAATGTTCCTCTTTAACTGTTAAGCTGCACTTGTCCTTTCAAACTTGATCATCTGAATTAAAGATAGATTCTAATGTCACCAAACCTTTCGGCAGCTTATTAGTCTTTAATTGAACAATCTGGTCTTCATACTACTACTGCCATTTTTGCTAATTTCCATCTATGAACTCAGCTTTAGCAATCAGAAAATTCACGATTTTCTCATCGCTGTCAAAAACCTGCCAGCTCACATTATTATTAGGTACAAAAGGTCTGACCACTATCTTCACGTACTGATGTGCTTCTACCTTATGGATTTCTTTGGGAATGTCAAACTAAGCTCCTATGGCAGCGAGTTTGTCAGCATGCTTATTTTGATTATGAGGAATTGACATGATATTTAAAGCATCAAAATCTTCCATTAAATCCCATACATGATGCTTATATTTCTTAAATAAATCATTTTTTGCAGCATTTAAATTTCTAACCTAATTCACAATCAGCTCTGAATTGCCATAAACTTGCAAGAATTTAATACCTCACTTGCGGGCCCACTCAAGGCCATGTACCAATGCTTCATACTCAGCTGTATTATTTGAACAACTAAAAGCAAATCTGCAGGCTGAATAATACTTATCTCCTTCGGGCGATATCAGCATAGCTCCACCTCCGGCACCAACACTACTCCTCGAACCATTGAAATAAAGTTTCCACAACTCATTATATTTTTCTGCAGATGATTCATCCTCTTTGCAAAGATTAGGCATATCACAATCAGACTCACGAATCATATAAACTCCTAGACCTACCTCATCTATGTTCTAGAACGGATCAAGCTCGTGATCTTCAGCTGCCCATTCATCAAGACTGATGTAGTCTCCCTGGGTGCTATAGTCTAAGGTCATGGTTTGCTCCTCCATTGCAGAGGTGGCGTAGAGATTAGCATTTATAGGGCTTGGGGAGTATATGGTTGATATGGTCTTCTAGTGAAGGGCTCGGACTTAATGGTCATACATCTGCGTTACCTTGTTCTAAAATGAATTAGAACATTCGAAGACCAAAAACCCACTAGCAGAACGTGAATCCATGATAAACAAATGGTGAAGTCTCACGGTAGTAGATTCAATAACATGAATATCTTGATGAATGGCAGGGATGCAAAATACCCAGGTAAGGGCTAAATTTTTAATAATTCCAGCAGTTTTAACAGCAGACCCATCTAATTGCACTACACCCTTCTGAGGGTTAGGCTCATAAGCAAGACCTAATTTGTCGGCTAAACTTTTAGGCATGACTGAACTACTAGCACCAGAGTCGACCATATAATTATGCACAATTTTATCACCTATGATTATGCTTAAGTAAAATGGAGGGGGTTTTACCTCTTTTGCCTTCTGACCACTTTTCTCCTCCAAGTCATTAGCCAACACAACCTTTGCAACTCCTTGATTGGTGTTGTCAGAAATAGACAACTCAGCTAATGCATTCTGCAGTAAACTTTTCTGTTCTGGAAGCTGCAGAGCATCTAATATCGACATATTGACAGTAGTTTTCTTGAGATGCTCAATGATATTGAAGGATGAAACATTTACCTTCTGCTGGTTTTTTGTAACAGCAGCTTCATTTTGCTTTTGCGCAGGCTGAGAATGCATTTTTGACAGCTCCTTGTTAGGTATTTCTTGCCCCCTTTGCAGAATCTGCATTTTAGGCTGAGTGGCAGTGTTAACTTTTGATGAAACAGGCTGAGTACTAACTGTAGGCTGCTACTGTGCACTTCCAGCTTGTTGTCCTAGATCCATAGCTCATTTTTTAGACCTGGTATTAGCCGAAATAGGAGAATCTTGCCGGTCTTTACCATTCATGCCACAGAATTTGGAGCTCTGCCAGTTTGGCAAGGCGACTTCTAAATTATCTTGTTGTTCTTGATTCTGATCCTCTACATGTTTCGAAGCAGCATATATATTCTGCACCATTAAAGCTTGATTCCTCACTCTGTTGGCGCAAGCCAATTGGTTGTGGGGTTGATTGCATGGGTAGCACCAGTCACAGTCTTGAGCGACATTGTTTTGCAGCACAAGCTCTTTTGACGTGCTAGTTGTGTTCGGATTGTATGGCTGGAATGGCTGAGGGTTAAAATTCCTTCTTTGGGCTTGATAATCACCTTGGAAAGCGGGCCTATTTTGCTGGTTTTGTTGATATGGGGCTTGATAAGGCTTATGTTCTTGGCCAACGTGCTTCTTAATAGTCACAAGGTCATTCCCGACGGTCTTTAATATGTTTTTTAGCTCCTGCATTTTAGGATTTGAGGCTGGGGCAGCGACTTCTTGGACTGTACTATGATATCCTATTGCCAGAACTAGCGGGACAGCAGCCAAGGGGGGTACAGCAACAGGAATAGGTGGTTGTATTTCTGGAAACAAGGGCATGGGGGGTCTAGGAGCTATGTCTCCAGCTTGAATAAGGCAATTTTCAACATTAATAGCAATGTTATAAGCATTTGGAAGCATTAAACCACCCATAGACTGAGTCATGACAATAATCTTACTATTCAAAGCCTTTAGATAAAATAGAAATGCATGTGCCGGTAAGGGTTTTACCGCTGCCGGGATTCTATCCCACGTCCTCTGAAATCTGTAGTTGAAATCCGCTAAGTGTTCGTGCAACACCCTTTGAATGGTACTCAACTGCTCTAACAAAGATAAGTTGTCAGATTTATCTGCAAAGTGCTGGTATAGACCACTACCTAGAGTGTCCCATGTTTTGATTGAATATGCAGCGAGACCCCTGAACCACTGTAGCGCTTTTCCCTTGAGTGACGTAGCTAGCAGCCTTAGAGCAACGTTCTCTTAAGTAATATTATGTACTGAACATAACATGGCTATGTCACGGATGTGTTCAACTAGTGTGGTGTAGTCTTCTCCGGTGAAATATGGTAGTCCTCGAAGGGCTGCAACCGGAATATCATCATGTTGGGAAATATCTAATGGACTGCCTCCATTAAAGGGTGCGAACGGATGCTACCTCGGTGGTGCTGCCATTGATGGTACTTGTGAGATTGGTACTGGTACACCAGGTGACAGAACTAGAGCACCAAACTTGGGAGGCGTCGACTTTGATCTTGTAGGGGCTTCAAAAAGCCTTCTTGTTGTCCTGCCTCTCCTTCGTGATGGGGACAACTCCTGATACTTGAAAGGTTTTGAACTTGATCTTGTTTGAATATTTCTCATGCACGGGCTATACTAGCATGCAGAAAATAGAACCTGAGTCACCAAGTATATTGATAGCCTCTAGAAGGCTAGAAAAGATCTGCTACATATACCAAACAACAAACTAAAAAATTAAAATTCACTAAAAGTTACTTTCGGATGTCCCACCAGGCGTGCCAAAAACTGTTATCAATAGTTTTGCACCACTGATGAATCGATTATTTATGAAGCTACTAAAACATGGAAACCTCTTTTCGGATGTGGGTGATAATGCAGCGAAGAGGAATCTCGAGTAATTTGGTTCTCAGAATGATCCAATTACATTCTAAAATAGCCTCGCGGGAAAGGGATGAAGAATAAGCCCGGAACATAAAAATCTTTTTCTAAAGATGATTCGCAAACTTATCACAATTGAGGACGACCACTCATAGCAAACTTCTCTATTGCAGTAATCCTCACAATCTCATTGTCATATATCCCATCAATGATTTGCATGAAGATCTAGAAAACAAATACAACATGCAACCTGAAACATGTAATTTTGAAACATAACCTATAATAGCAAGACATAAAAGGATTCCAATTTGAAAACACAAGTATATCAAATTGCCTATTACAAAATTTGAGACAGAAAATAAGAAGGAGAAATATGTTGCTCTATTAAAACTGGAAGAGTGTCAATCTGACCAAATTGAGTATCAAAAGGTTTACAAGCTCCCCAAAATGAGTAAGGGCAAGAAACTCCGATCTCAACTGCTGAGAATGGAGAGTTGAAAGATTAAATCTATCAAAAAGAACTCTCGAAACCTAATCAGAGCTCAAAAGCTCCGGGAAAAGGCCTCAAACAAACTCAAAGCTGCTTAAAAGCAGAAAAAAGCACAATGCTTTTATGATGAACCTGTCGAGCCTCTAAAAATAGGCTAAATTTGCTTTAAAAGCACAAAAACACCTTATCTCTCCAAGACAAGTCTGAAATCCAACCAAGAAGAAAATTCAGTCAAAGATCTGCTAAAAATGGCAAGAAAACATAAAGCAACATAGAATGTCGGCTTTATGCTTCTGCTTATACAAGATGGATTTTCTTACAATTTGTTTATTTTTGCAACTCAAAGATTGGAAATCTTTTGCAAAAAGAAATAATCACCCTTATTCCTCCATTACAATAATTGTTTTTTTCCCAAACAAAAAATCATAAAAACATACTACACAATGTCATACCCTATCAACTCCATAATTGATTTCTCCAAAATCAATCAAAAATAAAAACCCTAAAAAGTATGGCACTAAGCATAAGGCATTCATAAATCTTATCTCATTGTCTCCTCATAAAATAATAACATTAAAATGCTCAAACCTCCAACTCATTTTTCCTAAGGCACAAGATAATTTTGGCTCAAATCCTAAAGTCCCTAGATACAACCCTAGGCATAAGAAATTCGGCCTCTAAACATATTAAACTTAGATTTTGGAAAACATAAGTCATAAACTTAAAATTTCGAACCCACCTTGGATTTTGACATATGCTCAAAACTGAACATTCTGGATGATGATGATATTCGAATTAGGCATGAGGAAATAGGGTCAAACCCTAATTATCATTCATTTCACTCGTGACTTGAGAAGAAAGGAACTCTGTCTGAAAGAAATTTTCCGCCATGATGATGTCGAATTCAAGCTCGTGTGCTTCAGTAACCCTCTTCATGCTTCAGATAACTAAGTCTCCTCCAGTGGGTGAGCCTCTCTTCATGGCAAAATAGCCTTTCTACTTCATTATTTTGAATATCAACAAGCCCTAAGGGCGCAGCCTATTCATTTATGACTTTCTCTTACCTTGATTTCTCCATGCCATTATGAGTTCGAGCTCGACTTCTACAGTCCACTCCATAAAAGCTCGACTTGTGTTCTGGTTTTTCTTTACTGTGCAGAGGTAAGCTTTATTTAATGGTTTTTGTAATCTCTATTTTGGCCCTGAGGTCGTGGTGAACTCACTCTGATGTCTTTATTCTGAAACTTTTGTGTGCTTCTCGTGCTCACTGTTGTGTAACATTCTCATCATAAGAGCTCGGCCACTCTTCCAAACTCGAAATCATGCCTTGGGAAACTAAAGAGAAAGCTATGGCCACGGCTTTAGACTCTATCAAAATTTTAAACTGGTAATTTTCTTTGCTCTGTAGAAATCCTAAAAGGCTTTCTTTATCTCGTGAACTTATGGCCATGTTTAGGCCATGCCAAAAGAGCACTATAAGAAACAAACTCTTGGCTTTTGGGCTCGACCCAGAATAGAAAACTACCATTATGTCTTTTGATACTATTTATGTACATGGGTACTTTTGTAGCTATCTCCTTTGCATTTTGAAACCGAACTAAAGATGGGTACTCAAAAAATTTAAAGGAAACTGCATTTTCTGTGTTTTAAGCTAAATTGGAAATGGGTCTTTTGAATTATTGAAGGAAAATGCATTTGCTTCTCTTCTAAACTCGATCCAGCATAGAAATCTTCATATTTGTAGACGTACTGCTTTTCTCTACTGTCTCTTTTGTGGCTTTTATGAAAATCATATGAGAACTGAATTCCTTCTACTTTGAGGCTCGAATCAATACAGAGATTTGCATTTTTTGTATTTAAACTGTTGTTTAAAATAAAACCCATATGGGTATTACAAATTATCATTTTTTCTGTCCTTCTAAAACTCGACCATCAGTTTGAGAGCTTGTGTCTTGCCGAAAATTCATGCTTTCACTCATGTCGCCATGACAATGTGTTTTCGGCAGGACCTCTTGTAGATAAAAAGGCTATACCGAAAATCTTTATTACTGCTCTTTCTGCACCTTTGAAACAGAATTCACATGTGGGTATTTAAAATTAGAAACTGTAAATTCATTTATGGATATAAACTCTACCTAGAACCAGAATCTTATCCTAAACTTCTAAAACAAAGAAACAAAATACTATCATGGGTTTGGAGATTTTCAAAACAAAAGCAATATTCTTATTTCTGACAGAACTCAACCTCCCATACTTGCTTGAAATGGTGCTAAAACTGCATATTTGCTTGCGTTTCCTCCAGAATTTTGGCTCAAATAACCAGTGACATTTTGTATTTATGTGACCTTTCTTGATAACTATAATACTTGAGCTCAATTCACGGAACTGTTATTGACATGGAGCTGTAAACTATTCTTAAAAAGAACATCCAACATTCATATTCTAAGAGTACCCTCCAAGTACTAAGAATCTGAAAGATCTATCTTGAATGCACATTTTGAACCTCGTATACATATGAAGCTCGAAACTGAAATTCCATTATGGTCTCCTATTGCATTTTGTGCTCATTTTGTAGATATAACAAAAACTTTACCTCACTGTTATGTCAAGACCTTGACTGAGTAATCTGGAAATGATCGACATCCTACATATTTGTTATATTTAATTCATGGCTTGACCAATTACAAGTGACATCTTACCTGACACCTGTAACTAATAGAAAACAAAATGAAAGAACATCACATTTGATTGTTGTCCTTGACTAATCATTGACACACGATCCTGTTTGAGGCACCATCACAATCAAAATGAGTTCACTTCTTTTGTTGTATCTCCTAATAACTGGTACTCCATATTTGAGTATTGTATCACTGATGCTCGTTACTGTATCCGGCTACTCCCTTGAAATAGAAATTGTCATAGTTAAGATCTGAAATCACAAATTGATCCAAAGTGAACTCCTATTTTTTCTGTTCTAGCACTTATGCAGGGCTTTTATCTTAACATTGAATCATACTGGAATGTACCTAGTCTTCAGTTCCTAGGCACAACTGACACCTCAAAACCTTCTTCCAGAAACAAACTATTTACTCTTTCCTTAATTCTAACACAACAGCCTTCACTTCCTACAGTTGAATTCTATAGAAGTTTTTTCCATTTTGCTTTTGAATTGAAACATTGCATCAGTATGAACCACTTTTAAACATTGCTTCAAATGTATAGCTGGTAACTCAGAATCATTCTGGAAAGAAAACACTTGCTCCTCTGTTATTTTTCTGAAAAGATCACTTTATTATTACCATTGATAATGCAGTATTTTTTCACCAGTTAACTCAGAACTAGATATTTATCTAACACTTAGGTGCACTGTCTATATTTGTTCTCGTGAGCAACATGGTACTCTTCATGCATTTTTATATTTCACTACAAAAACTGCTCTTTGAACTATTCTCTTTGATGATTAAAATTAGAACAAATCATTAAGGCATATGTATGCTTGTTCACTATCCAAAAGAGAAATAATGAATTGAAACTCACATGACATATGATTATAATCAGCATAGAAAATTAAGTAATTCAACAATTTCTGATGCAAATGCACTTAGTTAAATTCCTTAAGTGAACTAAACTCACTGTTCACCTGTAGCCTTCAGAAAGAAATGCTGATCGTTATGAATGCACAGTTGGTTTCGTTACTTGATGGATAACTCTATTTTACTCTTTCAATTGTATTTCACTTTGTTTGATGTATACGATGAAATATCTTTCAAAAATAGCCCATTTAATGCATAGGGCAGCATGTCAGGCTCTACCCTTGTGGGAGCCCATTTTACTCCACATGCTTGGTCTTCGAATAATTTTCAGCTTCATGACTTTACCTATACCTACACAAGGAAACAAACAGTGTTAGCATAAAAATAGAACATGTTGATGATGATGTTGGTACTTCTCCTTCAGCTCACTTTTTCATACTGCACTTGACTGATTATTTTAATGTATAGCTAATAGTATGTTGTACTATTGTAGGTGCATCATATAAGTTATGTCATAGTCAGAGCCATTGACACCCCTCTTTTCCTCTTACAAGTCAACGAAGGTCGAGACGACGAGGTGCACCATTCAACATCAAGCGTCGATAATCAGGCAATGATGACTATGTTATTGCTTATGTGTTTTCCTTTTGCATCTTCAGTAGTGCAATGTGTTGTTAGAAATACATTGTCATAGTCACAGTTATATCCACAGCTTGTGTGGATCTTTGATTTCAATTCTATTTTTCAGTTGAAAAGAAAAATGCATTTATGCAATGTTTTAATACTATTCTGATTGTGAAATCAAATGAAGCCTTGTAAAAATATGAGTTCTTTTTGAAATGAATAAAAGCATCTGAGATGCTATTTTGCACATGTACTCAATTATGTCTTTCTTTTAAATCTGCAACATCTGAATGGCACTCTGCAACTCCATAACTTCACTAAAATGCATAACTGATATTTAATGCAAAAAGTAATGCGAAACAGCATTTAAAATCCAATCTGCAATTCCACTTTATGGCAAATAATAATTAGCCAGCTCCTCCATTTGAGCTGAGGCAAAAAAATATGTAACAGAAATAATGAAGGATACTATTAGATATAGTAACATATAGGGAGACTCACAAGTATCCAATTTTATTACCCAGGATGTCCCATTGACATAATTTTCTACAGCCCAAAAAGAAAGCTAAGCCTACAAGTCTTGATGAGGAGAAGTCTTTTAGGGAAGAAGAAAATTTTAGTCCAAAAGGAAAAGAAATAGAGGTTGATAATGAAGATACTCAAAAATAAATAAAAACCTCTCCCAAAGACAAGAAAAAAGGGAAGGAAAATAAAATGAGGGGAAGTTATAAACAATCCATTGTTATCCAAATGAAGGTGTACAAGAGAAAAGGTGACCAAAATGAGGAATTTGAATATCAATCTCCTAAGAGGATTAAAAGGGGAAAGAAAGGTATTTCTAGTCAACATCCTCCCACTACTTTTAGCATCCCTAGCACCAACTCACAACTTGTCACACCCTCTATTATATCTCATATATCTTCCACTTCTACTCACTATTTTTTTGAAGTTTGCCTCAACTACAATCATTGCACCATATAGCTCAAAGATTCCTACCTCCATAATTTCTCTCAATACCAAAATCTCTTCACCATTGTTAGCCCCTTCATCTCCTCCACTCTCTTCTACTTTTTAGACTGCTAGAGCCAAATTCTCTTTCTTTTTCTCTCTCTCCCCCACTTTGATTAAGGCTTAGATTAAATAGGGTTTATAGTTGATGATGGATAGTTGAGTTTTTACATTTCACTCCCTCTCTACCTCCTTCCCTCTCTATCGATACTTCCATTTCTCTCTCCCTCTCTTCTCTCTCTCACCTATCTCTCCCCTCTCTATGTCTCTTCCACCCTCTCTCCCTCTCTACCTTTCCTTCCCTTCTTACCCCCATCTCTATCCTTACCTCTCTACCTCTCTTCTCTCTCCCTCTATTATTGTTTCTCTCCCATCTCTCTCCATTCTCTCAATCACTGCCTCTCCCTCCCACCCTCTCTCTCTCCCCCCATCTCTAGATCTCTCCCTCCTTCCCTCTTTAACTCTCTACCTCCCTCTCGTCTCATTATCCATCTCTCTCCCACTCTATCTCTCTCAATTCTATCTCTCCCCCTATGTCTCTCACCCCTCTCCCCACATTGTAGGTCTCTCACCTTTGTATATCTCCCCTCTCTAGTTATTTCCCATCCTCTCCACCTCTCTCCCTCCCTCCTTATCCATCTTTCCCTCTATGAACTCTCATTTTCTTCTCTCTCCCCCTCACCTCTCTACCTCTCCCCTCTCTACCTCTCTCATCTCTAGGTCTCTCATTCACTCCTTGTCTACCTCTCCATCCCTCCTTAGCCCTCTATTTCTCTTTGTTCTTCTCTCTCTCTCCCCTCTCTAGGTCATGACCTCTCTATCTCCTCCTTCCCTAGGTCTCACAATCCATTTCTACCTCTCCCTCCATCCCTTGTTACTCCTCTCTCTCTTTGTTCTTTTGTCTCTCCTCTTATCCCTTCCTCCCCTCTCTAGGATGCCCCCTCCCTTTCTTCCTCTCCCCCTCTCTATCTCCTCCTCCTTAAACCCCCATCTATCTCTCCCATTCCCTAAACCCCCATCTCTCTCTCCCCCTCCCTCCTCAAACCCCCATCTCACCTCTCTCTCCTCATGTAGGTATCTCACCTCTCTTCCCCTCTATCTCCTCTTTCCCTAGGTCTCTCACTTCCTCCACATTGACCTCTCCATCAATCTCTTCTTACTTCTCTCTCTATTGATGCATTTTCATTGCAACTATGTCGATCATAGAATCTACACTCTAAAGGATGTGAGGAATGTTCATAGTGATATGTGATGTTGTTATCAAAGAATGTTCTATGGTGATCACATGGGGCCAAACTAGTCTTTTTAGTGTGTAAAATAGCTAGCCTTGAGGGAATCTTAAAAAACCTTGGACTTAAATTTTCACTATCTTTGTAAGGAAAATGAGATTCACACCTTTCAAGATCTTTCTCACTTTCAAGATTCACACCTCAAAATCAGTGATAGCATTATCTATAGTTTTTAGCATGTCATCAGTTAGTTCCTCCATCTTGGGAGATTGTGATGATATAGGTGGCATATGAGGAGCGCTAGCACCTACCTCATTCATGCCAGAAAAGACATAGGATATGAGGTGTAGGATATATCTCACCTCTCTCTCTCCCCGTCTAGGTATATAGGATATAGGGTGTAGGATATAGGGTTTAGGTTTTAGGTTTTAAGATTTAGGGTATTGGTATAGGGTTTAGGGTACAAGATTGATGGTACAAGTTTTAGGGTACATAGGGTATAGGGTTTAGCATATAGGGTATAGGGTTTAGGGTACAAGTTTGACGGTACAATATTTAGAGTACATAAGGTATAGGGTTTAGGGTATCGATGTAGGGTTTAGGGTACAAGATTGATGGTACAAGGTTTAGGGTACATTATAGGGTTTAGGGTTTAAGGTTTAGGGTACAAGATTGATGGTACAAGGTTTAGGTTACATTATAGGGTTTAGGGTTTAGTGTATCGATATAGGGTTTAGGGTACAAGATTTATGGTACAAGGTTTAGAGTACATAGGGTTTAGGGTATTGGTATAGGGTTTAGGGTACAAGGTTTAGGGTACATTATAGGGTTTAGGGTTTAGGGTACAATATTGATGGTACAAAGTTCAGGGTACATAGGGTATTATAAGGTTTATGGTATTAGAGGGTTTTGGGTTTTGGGTATTGGCTTTATGGTTGAGGTATAAGGTATAAGGTATATGGTTGAGGGTTTGGCATATAGGGTTATAGGGTTGAGGGTATTAGTAAAGGTTTTATGGTTTAGGTGTATGGTTTAGGGCTAAGGGTATTGATTATAAATTTTAGGGTATTGGAAGTACTCTTGAGAGTATAGGTCAAGGGTATAGGGTTTAGGGTTGATGGTATAAGGTATCTAGGATTGAGGTAGAGGGTTTAGGGTAATAGTATATATTTTAGGGTTTATGATTGAGGGTAAAGGGTTTACGAGTGAGGGTCTTTTTATGTGTCTCTTTCTCTCATTCATTCTCTTTCTCTTTTTCTATTCTCTCTCTCTCTTCTTTCCCAATTTGTTAAGGGTTGAAAAATCTCAATAAAGGATATTTGGTGCTCACTAAGGGTTTATGATTAAGGGTAAAGGGTTTATGGGTGAGGGCCTTTGTATGTGTCTCTCTCATTCATTATCTTTCCTTCTCTCTTTCTCTTTCTCTTTTCTCTCTCTCTCTTCTTTCCCAACCTATTAAGGGTTGAAAAATATCAATAAAGGTTATTTGGCACTCGTCAAATTTGGTGAGCACCAAATAGCCTTCACTAAATAGTGGTAAAAAGAGGTATGCGACCCATGTTTCAGGCCCACATTCTCTACTTTTTTCTGGTTTATGTGCATTATCCTACAAAGAAACACTTTTTCATGGTGTTGACATCTTGCACCAACAGATTTTGCATACTCCACCTTTCCACCACCTTTTTGTTTGTGACAATGTAGAAGAAGAAAATATGAAGTTTTTAGATCAAATTTGATTATATTAGGTAATATTTTCATGTTTATAGAATTCAAATGTTTATTATGAGTTTTTTTGTTTAAATTTGAGAATATAGACCTATTATTTTCATATTTTTTACTAATCCTAATAGATTTACATAGAACTCAATATTGAATTCGAAGGAAGTTGCGTAAAAAGTCAAAAAAATTAGGATTTTGAAGCAAAAAATGAAAGAACGTGATATAATTTGCAAATTTTAACATCGAAACTCAAATTTTAAGGTGCATTTTATTTTTCTTTATGCCTTCTCGCATAGTTCAATTGCAATCATTTTCATTTTATTTTGTTCTTTTTTGTATTTGTGAACAATACTTAATTTTGGTCAACCTTGCTTAATGGTTTATGCATAATTAATCACTTACGTTAATTATACCATTAATCACTTAGCCATCTTTGAGCATAATTAATTACTTATGTCATTTATACCATGGGTTTATGCAATTATCAATCAAACTAATAATAATTGGAATTAATAAAGTTTATTCATAAGAGTAGCTACTTAACTTCACAATCCTCCTCTAAGTGTTGGTAATTTACATTTCCTGTAATGCAATTAGTCCATTATTTTTCTCTTATATTTGCATTGGGATGCACTTTTAGCACATATTATTCATGTAAAAATATAAAAATAGAACATAAACTAACAATTTTTATACATCAAATGATAAGAGAAATTGATGGTACATCCTCTATCTATATATGTAAATAATACAAGCTTGACCATCACTATATATATGCAAGGTGTTAAACACATGTTGTCTCTCCCTCATAATTACCTTTATTACATACTTGCACTAAAAATTATGATAATTAATACACATATCAATATAGGAGCCATACACTTGGTAATAGAAGCAAGGATCACTCTCACACTTCACCCTTGCTATAAATTCATTAGTGTGATTGAAAAAAATGTTAAATGTCTAGAATCTACAAGAATTGAGCCCATGGTGTGTTTTCAAATTCTCAATGCCAATGTTTCTATAGAACTCATACATGTTTCTTGCTAATTTGCATCTATCATTAAGATACATACACCTAAATTGTTAATTAGTGAGTGATTTAAGGTGCACTATATTATCTTGAGGAAATGCCTCTTTAGATGAGAGTGGTAGGACTTTATTGCAAATTTTAACTCCTACCCTACTGAAACAAAGAAAAATAAGAACCCTAGGTCTAATGTGTAAACATAGGATTCAAATGTTGGTTTTGTGAGTGTTTGTCTTATGTTTCATTAAGATGGAGATCACAATATGTTTAGATTGGATTTCAACCATGAAGGTGAGTCAACCAGATCTGAATCTCCATCCTATTGAGTCTTGGAATGATTTAGAATTTATTTTCTATGATTAACCTAATTAGACTATATGACCTAATATGTAAAATGCAATAATCTGACAACTGATAAACTAAAATAGTCAATTACAGACAAATCTGGAAAGTGCAGAGGACTATGTACTTTTCCAAAAAAGTTGGTTATGATCACAGCAAAGGGAAAAAGTCTCCCTAGGGCATATAGGTCCTTGTATGCTACTTCTTCTCTACTTTTGAGGTCCTCTCATGACATATATGAGCTTTTTATTTCCAATTTCAATGTTGTCAAAACATTGTTGGAGAGTTTTCATGAGTTGACAAGATGTAGGGATTCAATTGAAAAAATGAACAATTTGTCTTCAAACTTTTTTTAATCCTCTTCAAATCCAAAATGCACATTCACAAATAGAAAAGGTGTCATTTAGGGGTTGCCTTGGTCAAACCCTGTGTTAGTGTTTCCACTTCCACAATGTCAATGTCAATGACAATGATAAAATGATAATGGATAAGAAAGAATTATGAAATCACAAAGTGTTGCAAATCACCACCCTTCAATGGCTTCCTTGAAGGACTGAAGTCATACACATCACTTCAAGGTCTTGAATCTTGCTTTCTTGATTTGCTTGAATGCTTTGGAGACCTAGAAAAGTGTTAGGCTTCACAAAACAATGATAGCATGAACACACATAAACTCACATAGGATTTGACATGATGTTAGGATCTTGAATTGCTACAATAAAGCTCTAAAATGTATCTCTTGAGCTTAATAGTGCTCTTGATCATAAGATTTCCAATAGTTTTCTAGATGATTTTAAATGATGTAATAACTAGGTATTTATAAGCATTTCTCTAAATTCCCAAAAATTAAATCCTGATAGTTGACATTTGTAACTTGAATTTTGAATGTTAAAATGCCGACACCAACTATCCAAAATTGATCCCCGATGAAATAGGGGGACCCATACACCCTACGGCGTGTTGGTTTCCCAAATTAACAAATTCAATGAGTCCTATAGAATAGCCATTTTCTAATGCTCAGACTCATTGATGGATTTGGCCAACAAACAAGATTTAGTCAAAGACTGAAATCTCCTACACTTTTGGGTCTACAAGACCAAGGTGGGTCTCCCTTCACAATGCCTAAAAACTTATTTCAATTATGCACAGACATTGCATTTATAGCAAATAATTCCAAATTAAAATATACCAAGGAAAGTATTGAGAACTTTAAATCTGGCTATATTTTTGGTATCTCAACACTCACTGAGCAATTGGGAAGCAGAATTCAACACTAAACCTAAACCCAACAATAGAAATTAAAATGATTTTGAATTATTGATTTGTTTCTTAAATGCATTTAGCTGAATGACAAATCAGTGCCTAATTTTGGGCCATGGAGTCAAATATATAATCATAAAGAAAATTGCATCAGCAAATAAACTTCAACTAGTAGACTCAAAACTACTAATTCCTTGCACTAACAAATACACTCTTATTGTCATCAAAATTCTTACAAATCCACCCTGCACACTTGAAATCACAATTATCTGCTCAAATTAATTTAATTATTTTGTTGAAATAGAACCATGAACACACAACACAATCTCAGGGAAATTGAGATGACAAATTCAACATACTTTGTATATTAAATTCATATAACTTAAAGTGTACAAATCTGGAGACAATTTGATGACAGTCATGCTCTATTTGCACAAACTGATTGATACTTTCTCATGAAATCAAAACATTACAATTACATATTTTGTCTATGACTCAAACTCGACATTTCTCTATCTATCCAACCCATACAAGAATTCAGAACCCCTTACAATGAGAAAAGAATAAGAAGATATAGAAGGAAGAAAAGCCCTAAAATTAATCTGTTGAAGACACATGGAAGCTTCATCCTCTGTTAATCAGCAACAAGAAACTGAAGAAAGCTTCTCTCATCTCTCCTCATTTGCAATAAAACCACTTTGTTCTGAAAACCAATCTACAACAGAAAAACCACCTCACCGTGAAAAGTATTCAATTGAGAAGAAATTAGCTTCTTGCTTTTACCATTCACCCAACAGTTGAAAATATTTTGCCCCTTTGTGAAACTTTTACAGTGCTTATGCTTCATCAACTGTAAAAAACCCTTTTACTCACAGCTGGAAATCATTTTATTTTACCATGTAGTGTAAAAACTCTATTTATTCTACCTTTTCCTTGCTTGGCTGCACTTTCCCATTTCACTTCCAGTAAATAATGGCCTCTTAGATAGTGAATAATTTATTCACTTCATAAATTATCCCCTTGCCATTTCATTTACTTCACTCTACATTTTTTACTTAGCCTTTTAAAAAGGTAAAGATTATAAAGAAGCACTTACCGGGCAAAATAAAAACCACCTGTGCACCTTTACATTTTGCCTTTATATTTCACCCAAAGCATATTTCATATTTACCTTTTTTTAAATGGTGGGGACTTTTAAAATTTTCCTTGGATAAAAATTTTACCCATTCCCCATCTCTTGTTTGTATAGCATTGCTTGGAAAACTTTGGTTTGATTTTTATTAGCAAAGGTCATCAATTATTTGTATCAGGCAATATTTAAAAATCTTTTATTCATGCCCTTCACCTTATATTGAAATATTTTCCCTTTAAAAGTGGAGCCATTTAATCATTTTTCAGGCAACTTTAAAAATTACATGTATCTCCCTTTAATCTTCACTTCACATCTCATATTTAAAAGCTTTGCTTTTAAATGAAAAACTATTGAATATTTTAGATCGTCGGCAAATAAAACTCTTCTAGTTCTTTCATTGTTTACGGGCCCACCTTGGCCACCCGGCCTCAACCGTGCATCTGCGCCCATTTCACGGCGCGTCACCCTCGATTCCGGTGGCAGGCAAGGAGTCGAGGATTTGTCCGCAGCGACCTCTATCTTTGCGGTCGTTGATCCGTTTCATTTCACGTTTGCTTCCCCTAACCGCGTTCTACAACAACCTCTCTCTGGCTATGGTGGCTTGGCATTTTGCAACTCCTTGACAATGGCGGTGAGCAAGTTTTCCTCAAACAATTTTGATACATTTTCATTGCAAATGCAAACTTCCCTATGTAGAGGAACATGGGTTGGGTTTATTCCACACAATAGCATCAAACTAAAATGCTCCCTTTAGCTGCCTCTTATGCCTCTATAAAAATTTCATTTGTAATATGAAATCACTCCTTTCAAATGGTGTGATGGTTGCTCCATAACTTGTAGCAAGAATCAACTCCTATTGAAGTGTGCTTCTTTACAAAGTTTCTTTCTCTCCTTAAGATGTGTAGTGGTGTTCCTAAGATCCTTCCTTTGCTATGATGGCCCAAATCCAAGGCCCCTCCATAATGTGTTTAAGTTGTGTAAGCATTGTCTTTTTCAATACTAAATCGACCCCTTTTAGTTGTATGTTGGTCGTGCCCCATTTGTAGTGTCATTTCCTCACACAAGTTTGATACATTTTTTGATTGTGAGCACAAACTCTTGCTTATTGAAGAATGAGTACATCTTCAAGCCATGTTCTCATCACCCCATAGATGCACCATTCAGGCCCTTTATAGGCCTTTTGTTCCCTACTGCGAGCTTACACAAAGCGTTTGATGAGCTTTGATTCATCCCTTTTGAAAGGCATCCTCCACCGATTTAAGAATTAGTTGGATTCATGTACCTCTTAACAGAAGAAAAAATTTCATTTAATTTACCTTGTGGAATTCCAGTGTTTCTGTTGCTTCAAGCCATTTGTCTACTTTTAATTCCATACTGCTAAGCCAACATAAGGAATTTGATGAGTTTTTTACCCACCAAATCTAGGCTCAATTGGATCTCACCCAAACCCATCAATCTCTCCTTTAGATATCTCCTATGCTTCATGCAAATCCTCTTTTGACTCGTCTTCTACACTGTTATATCTGGCAATGATCTCTGAATCTCAAAACTAGATATTCGAGCCTCTAACTTCCTAATTTCTTCTTCCTTTGAGGAGATTCTTTGCATCCATTTTTCCTCAATACTTTGCATTCTTACTACACCAGTAGAAGCTTCAAACCTGTTATTTGTGCTAGATAGATGATCAATGTCCATACCTTGTTGCTTAAGTCTTTCCTCCAGGTCTTGGAGAGTAGAAACAAGCCCCATATTGGACTCTCTTTTTTCCTTAATTGAAAGTCCAAGTTAGCATTAGATTTCTTCTAAAGATCTACATGCTATCTCCAACTAATATGTCCTCTTGTTTGACCAATGCAACACTTAAAACTTCATGACAATCCTAATGCATATTAGGTCCCCATGTGGGCTGACTAGTTTTTGTTTTCAAACAATTTTTCATCTAACTCAATTGACTTAACATTGCTTTTGAATGCATTTGAGGTGA
>VDFB02047230.1:432848822-432896282 GCA_007258455.2 Sequoia sempervirens | reverse complement strand
CCCTATAATGTACCCTAAACCTTGTACCCTAAACCCTATACCAATACCCTAAACCCTATGTACTCTAAACCTTGTACCATAAATCTTGTACCCTAAACCCTATATCGATACACTAAACCCTAAACCCTATAATGTAACCTAAACCTTGTACCATCAATCTTGTACCCTAAACCTTAAACCCTAAACCCTATAATGTACCCTAAACCTTGTACCATCAATCTTGTACCCTAAACCCTACATCGATACCCTAAACCCTATACCTTATGTACTCTAAATATTGTACCGTCAAACTTGTACCCTAAACCCTATACCCTATATGCTAAACCCTATACCCTATGTACCCTAAAACTTGTACCATCAATCTTGTACCCTAAACCCTATACCAATACCCTAAATCTTAAAACCTAAAACCTAAACCCTATATCCTACACCCTATATCCTATATACCTAGACGGGGAGAGAGAGAGGTGAGATATATCCTACACCTCATATCCTATGTCTTTTCTGGCATGAATGAGGTAGGTGCTAGCGCTCCTCATATGCCACCTATATCATCACAATCTCCCAAGATGGAGGAACTAACTGATGACATGCTAAAAACTATAGATAATGCTATCACTGATTTTGAGGTGTGAATCTTGAAAGTGAGAAAGATCTTGAAAGGTGTGAATCTCATTTTCCTTACAAAGATAGTGAAAATTTAAGTCCAAGGTTTTTTAAGATTCCCTCAAGGCTAGCTATTTTACACACTAAAAAGACTAGTTTGGCCCCATGTGATCACCATAGAACATTCTTTGATAACAACATCACATATCACTATGAACATTCCTCACATCCTTTAGAGATCTCGGTCAATCAACAATCGGTGTCTCCAGGCAAAGTCAGATCGACGTCAGGTCAGAACAAAAACGCTGCAGAAATTCAGCGAAATTCGGTAAAGCGGATCAAAGGTTTTCAAAGTCAGAATCCAGCGAGCAGGATCGATCAAAATCACGTCAAAGATCAAAAGGATCAAAATCGATCGAAAAATCAGCGAATCAAACATCCGTCAAATCCGCCTCAAAAAATCAAATCAAAATCAAAATCGATCAAAATCATCAAAGATCCATCAAATCAAAAAATCAAACAATAAATCCGCGTCGGCGATCAGGCATCGAAATCAGAAATGGAAGTATCGATAGAGAGGGAAGGAGGTAGAGAGGGAGTGAAATGTAAAAACTCAACTATCCATCATCAACTATAAACCCTATTTAATCTAAGCCTTAATCAAAGTGGGGGAGAGAGAGAAAAAGAAAGAGAATTTGGCTCTAGCAGTCTAAAAATGTATTTTCATTTGGCTAGCACCAAATTTGGCACTCGCCAAATGAAAATACAATTTGGTAATCATAGAATTTGGCACTCACCAAATGGTTTGCATTGGGAAATACCAAACCTTTGGGTTGGATTTTCCTTGGGCATACATTTCATGCTAAATTTTTTACATTTTTGGTCATGCTCTCCATCGGGTTTGCACATGTTCCAATACAAATTTTAAAAAATACTACAATGACATTAAGCTCTCTTGTAGCTATCTAACCATGTAATTTTTTTCATATTTTGATTATGTTAAGGTTTTCATTTTTAATTTCTTTTGTTAGTGTGTTCATTTTTTTGTCAAAAAACCAACATGTGGTATTTTGGGTATAGTTTTTCACTTGTCCATTGAATTTTAAAAAAAATCATTTTTAGAAACTAGACTCCATTCTACGTGTATTGAAAAAATAAAATTGATTTTATTTTATTTTTCAAAAATTTTAGGGGGGAATGCGCTCAAATTTCTATTTTTTAGTATGTGTCCACTTCGAAAATTGGTAAAAAATCATATATTCATTAAAAAAATAACTAAAAAATCCATCATAAACTACATGGTGTTAGCAAATTTCTCACTAAAGAGATATTTTAAATTCTAAAAAAAAGTTTACATTTTAGGTGGAGCACACCAAACGCTATGTTATGGTTTTTTGAAAAAAAGGACCACTTTGTGTGCTCCCCCTTTTTGAAACCCTTAATCTTCACCATTTTCAAAAAACTTAGTAGTTTAGAAAGTAGATTTGGAGCACTACAACTCTTGTTCTTGTTGCATCTTAAAATTTTGAATATAAATGTCTTCATTTTCTCGTTGAATATTAGACTTTGTTGATTTAAAATAAAATTGGCATCTTTAGACCCCTCTTTTGTATCACATCTTGGTGCACTTACCCTTATATTTTGAATTTTCAACCCTATTGAGAAAAATAGCCAAATCTAGTGTAGGAGCTTCAATTATAGGCTACTTTTATTTTAGTATTGATTCCAACCATTGTGGAGCTGAAAAATCACTATTTTTCATTACTTGTTGATGTGAAGAAGGATTGGGAATTTCATGTTGATTGGGATTTTTATTTGTTTTTTCTTTGCCTTTGGAGTGGTATTGAGGATTTAATTCCTTATTAGATGTAGAGATAGGTGGCTCTTGTGTTGACAATTTCCTGATAAATGGGATTTCCTCAACTATTTCATGTTGCATCTCTTTAGGAAAATTTGTAGATTGATCCTTGGGACACCATCAGGTTGCACAACAACATTTTCATTTTGATCAATCACCTCAATATCGATATCCATTTGCACAGTAAGAGGGGTTCCACCATTCACATTAACACGTTCTTGTGCCTCCATCTCCTTATATAAATTTTATCAATTCCCTCCAAGAGTGGAGGATCTAGATTTATATGAGGTTGAGAGGTGTTCAAAGACAAAATTTCTGAAGACACCATTGCATTATTAACTTCATAAAGTCCAATAGTTACAATTTATTGAGGAAAGTTTTGAGTAAGCTGAGAAATGAAGAAGGATGGTATGAAAATATGGGTAGAAGGAAGGGTGGATATGGACGTCATTTTTCAAGAAATAGTAGACATGGTGTAGATAGTTGTGGTAATGGTAATTGGCATGGGCGACTTGGAGAAATATTGGAATGACAATGAAGTAGAAGAGAGTGGAGGAGATGAAGGGGCTAACAATGGTGAAGAGATTTTGGTATTGAGAGAAATTATGGAGGTAGGAATCTTTGAGCTATATGGTGCAATGATTGTAGTTGAGGCAAACTTCAAAAAAATAGTGAGTAGAAGTGGAAGATATATGAGATATAA
Source organism: Sequoia sempervirens (assembly GCA_007258455.2). Taxonomy (NCBI): domain Eukaryota; kingdom Viridiplantae; phylum Streptophyta; class Pinopsida; order Cupressales; family Cupressaceae; genus Sequoia; species Sequoia sempervirens. The sequence goes on along the minus strand of VDFB02047230.1, from coordinate 432,893,115 downwards.
TAGAGGGTGTGACAAGTTGTGAGTTGGTGCTAGGGATGCTAAAAGTAGTGGGAGGATGTTGACTAGAAATACCTTTCTTTCCCCTTTTAATCCTCTTAGGAGATTGATATTCAAATTCCTCATTTTGGTCACCTTTTCTCTTGTACACCTTCATTTGGATAACAATGGATTGTTTATAACTTCCCCTCATTTTATTTTCCTTCCCTTTTTTCTTGTCTTTGGGAGAGGTTTTTATTTATTTTTGAGTATCTTCATTATCAACCTCTATTTCTTTTCCTTTTGGACTAAAATTTTCTTCTTCCCTAAAAGACTTCTCCTCATCAAGACTTGTAGGCTTAGCTTTCTTTTTGGGCTGTAGAAAATTATGTCAATGGGACATCCTGGGTAATAAAATTGGATACTTGTGAGTCTCCCTATATGTTACTATATCTAATAGTATCCTTCATTATTTCTGTTACATATTTTTTTGCCTCAGCTCAAATGGAGGAGCTGGCTAATTATTATTTGCCATAAAGTGGAATTGCAGATTGGATTTTAAATGCTGTTTCGCATTACTTTTTGCATTAAATATCAGTTATGCATTTTAGTGAAGTTATGGAGTTGCAGAGTGCCATTCAGATGTTGCAGATTTAAAAGAAAGACATAATTGAGTACATGTGCAAAATAGCATCTCAGATGCTTTTATTCATTTCAAAAAGAACTCATATTTTTACAAGGCTTCATTTGATTTCACAATCAGAATAGTATTAAAACATTGCATAAATGCATTTTTCTTTTCAACTGAAAAATAGAATTGAAATCAAAGATCCACACAAGCTGTGGATATAACTGTGACTATGACAATGTATTTCTAACAACACATTGCACTACTGAAGATGCAAAAGGAAAACACATAAGCAATAACATAGTCATCATTGCCTGATTATCGACGCTTGATGTTGAATGGTGCACCTCGTCGTCTCGACCTTCGTTGACTTGTAAGAGGAAAAGAGGGGTGTCAATGGCTCTGACTATGACATAACTTATATGATGCACCTACAATAGTACAACATACTATTAGCTATACATTAAAATAATCAGTCAAGTGCAGTATGAAAAAGTGAGCTGAAGGAGAAGTACCAACATCATCATCAACATGTTCTATTTTTATGCTAACACTGTTTGTTTCCTTGTGTAGGTATAGGTAAAGTCATGAAGCTGAAAATTATTCGAAGACCAAGCATGTGGAGTAAAATGGGCTCCCACAAGGGTAGAGCCTGACATGCTGCCCTATGCATTAAATGGGCTATTTTTGAAAGATATTTCATCGTATACATCAAACAAAGTGAAATACAATTGAAAGAGTAAAATAGAGTTATCCATCAAGTAACGAAACCAACTGTGCATTCATAACGATCAGCATTTCTTTCTGAAGGCTACAGGTGAACAGTGAGTTTAGTTCACTTAAGGAATTTAACTAAGTGCATTTGCATCAGAAATTGTTGAATTACTTAATTTTCTATGCTGATTATAATCATATGTCATGTGAGTTTCAATTCATTATTTCTCTTTTGGATAGTGAACAAGCATACATATGCCTTAATGATTTGTTCTAATTTTAATCATCAAAGAGAATAGTTCAAAGAGCAGTTTTTGTAGTGAAATATAAAAATGCATGAAGAGTACCATGTTGCTCACGAGAACAAATATAGACAGTGCACCTAAGTGTTAGATAAATATCTAGTTCTGAGTTAACTGGTGAAAAAATACTGCATTATCAATGGTAATAATAAAGTGATCTTTTCAGAAAAATAACAGAGGAGCAAGTGTTTTCTTTCCAGAATGATTCTGAGTTACCAGCTATACATTTGAAGCAATGTTTAAAAGTGGTTCATACTGATGCAATGTTTCAATTCAAAAGCAAAATGGAAAAAACTTCTATAGAATTCAACTGTAGGAAGTGAAGGCTGTTGTGTTAGAATTAAGGAAAGAGTAAATAGTTTGTTTCTGGAAGAAGGTTTTGAGGTGTCAGTTGTGCCTAGGAACTGAAGACTAGGTACATTCCAGTATGATTCAATGTTAAGATAAAAGCCCTGCATAAGTGCTAGAACAGAAAAAATAGGAGTTCACTTTGGATCAATTTGTGATTTCAGATCTTAACTATGACAATTTCTATTTCAAGGGAGTAGCCGGATACAGTAACGAGCATCAGTGATACAATACTCAAATATGGAGTACCAGTTATTAGGAGATACAACAAAAGAAGTGAACTCATTTTGATTGTGATGGTGCCTCAAACAGGATCGTGTGTCAATGATTAGTCAAGGACAACAATCAAATGTGATGTTCTTTCATTTTGTTTTCTATTAGTTACAGGTGTCAGGTAAGATGTCACTTGTAATTGGTCAAGCCATGAATTAAATATAACAAATATGTAGGATGTCGATCATTTCCAGATTACTCAGTCAAGGTCTTGACATAACAGTGAGGTAAAGTTTTTGTTATATCTACAAAATGAGCACAAAATGCAATAGGAGACCATAATGGAATTTCAGTTTCGAGCTTCATATGTATACGAGGTTCAAAATGTGCATTCAAGATAGATCTTTCAGATTCTTAGTACTTGGAGGGTACTCTTAGAATATGAATGTTGGATGTTCTTTTTAAGAATAGTTTACAGCTCCATGTCAATAACAGTTCCGTGAATTGAGCTCAAGTATTATAGTTATCAAGAAAGGTCACATAAATACAAAATGTCACTGGTTATTTGAGCCAAAATTCTGGAGGAAACGCAAGCAAATATGCAGTTTTAGCACCATTTCAAGCAAGTATGGGAGGTTGAGTTCTGTCAGAAATAAGAATATTGCTTTTGTTTTGAAAATCTCCAAACCCATGATAGTATTTTGTTTCTTTGTTTTAGAAGTTTAGGATAAGATTCTGGTTCTAGGTAGAGTTTATATCCATAAATGAATTTACAGTTTCTAATTTTAAATACCCACATGTGAATTCTGTTTCAAAGGTGCAGAAAGAGCAGTAATAAAGATTTTCGGTATAGCCTTTTTATCTACAAGAGGTCCTGCCGAAAACACATTGTCATGGCGACATGAGTGAAAGCATGAATTTTCGGCAAGACACAAGCTCTCAAACTGATGGTCGAGTTTTAGAAGGACAGAAAAAATGATAATTTGTAATACCCATATGGGTTTTATTTTAAACAACAGTTTAAATACAAAAAATGCAAATCTCTGTATTGATTCGAGCCTCAAAGTAGAAGGAATTCAGTTCTCATATGATTTTCATAAAAGCCACAAAAGAGACAGTAGAGAAAAGCAGTACGTCTACAAATATGAAGATTTCTATGCTGGATCGAGTTTAGAAGAGAAGCAAATGCATTTTCCTTCAATAATTCAAAAGACCCATTTCCAATTTAGCTTAAAACACAGAAAATGCAGTTTCCTTTAAATTTTTTGAGTACCCATCTTTAGTTCGGTTTCAAAATGCAAAGGAGATAGCTACAAAAGTACCCATGTACATAAATAGTATCAAAAGACATAATGGTAGTTTTCTATTCTGGGTCGAGCCCAAAAGCCAAGAGTTTGTTTCTTATAGTGCTCTTTTGGCATGGCCTAAACATGGCCATAAGTTCACGAGATAAAGAAAGCCTTTTAGGATTTCTACAGAGCAAAGAAAATTACCAGTTTAAAATTTTGATAGAGTCTAAAGCCGTGGCCATAGCTTTCTCTTTAGTTTCCCAAGGCATGATTTCGAGTTTGGAAGAGTGGCCGAGCTCTTATGATGAGAATGTTACACAACAGTGAGCACGAGAAGCACACAAAAGTTTCAGAATAAAGACATCAGAGTGAGTTCACCACGACCTCAGGGCCAAAATAGAGATTACAAAAACCATTAAATAAAGCTTACCTCTGCACAGTAAAGAAAAACCAGAACACAAGTCGAGCTTTTATGGAGTGGACTGTAGAAGTCGAGCTCGAACTCATAATGGCATGGAGAAATCAAGGTAAGAGAAAGTCATAAATGAATAGGCTGCGCCCTTAGGGCTTGTTGATATTCAAAATAATGAAGTAGAAAGGCTATTTTGCCATGAAGAGAGGCTCACCCACTGGAGGAGACTTAGTTATCTGAAGCATGAAGAGGGTTACTGAAGCACACGAGCTTGAATTCGACATCATCATGGCGGAAAATTTCTTTCAGACAGAGTTCCTTTCTTCTCAAGTCACGAGTGAAATGAATGATAATTAGGGTTTGACCCTATTTCCTCATGCCTAATTCGAATATCATCATCATCCAGAATGTTCAGTTTTGAGCATATGTCAAAATCCAAGGTGGGTTCGAAATTTTAAGTTTATGACTTATGTTTTCCAAAATCTAAGTTTAATATGTTTAGAGGCCGAATTTCTTATGCCTAGGGTTGTATCTAGGGACTTTAGGATTTGAGCCAAAATTATCTTGTGCCTTAGGAAAAATGAGTTGGAGGTTTGAGCATTTTAATGTTATTATTTTATGAGGAGACAATGAGATAAGATTTATGAATGCCTTATGCTTAGTGCCATACTTTTTAGGGTTTTTATTTTTGATTGATTTTGGAGAAATCAATTATGGAGTTGATAGGGTATGACATTGTGTAGTATGTTTTTATGATTTTTTGTTTGGGAAAAAAACAATTATTGTAATGGAGGAATAAGGGTGATTATTTCTTTTTGCAAAAGATTTCCAATCTTTGAGTTGCAAAAATAAACAAATTGTAAAAAAATCTGCATCTTGTAAAAGCAGAAGCATAAAGCGATATTCTATAAGTTGCTTTATGTTTTCTTGCTATTTTTAGCAGATCTTTGTCTGACTTTTCTTCTTGGTCGGATTTCAGAGTTGTCTTGGAGAGATAAGCTATTTTTATGCTTTTAAAGCAAATTTAGCCTATTTTTAGAGGCTTGACAGGTTTATCATAAAAGCTTTGTGCTTTTTTCTGCTTTTAAGCAGTTTTTGAGTTTGTTTGAGGCCTTTTTTCTTGGAGCTTTTTTTGAGCTCGGATTAGGGTTTCCTTGAGAGTTCTTTTGATAGATTTAGTCTTTCAACTCTCCATACTCAGTAGTTCAGATCAGTTTCTTGCCCTTGCTCATTTTGGGGAGCTTGTAAACCTTTTGATACTCAGTTTGGACAGATTGACACTCTTCCAATTTTATTAGAGCAACAAATTTCTCCTCATTTTCTGTCTCAAATTTTGTAATGGCAATCTAATATACTTGTGTTTTCAAATTGGAATCCTTTTATGTCTTGCTGTTATAGGTTGTGTTTCAGAATTACATGTTTCAGGTTGCATGTTGTATTTGTTTCCAGATCTTCATGCAAATAATTGATGGGATATGTGCCAATGAGATTGTGAGGATTACTGCAATAGAGAAGTTGTTATGAGTGGTCAGGTCTGAATTTGTATAAGTTTGGTGAATCATCTTTTAGAAATATATTTTTTTATGTTCAGTTATTCTTCATCCCTTTCCTGAGAAGCTCTTTTAGAATAGAATTCATCATTCGGAGAACCAGCTCACTCTGAAGATTCCTCTTTCGCGTAATATCACCCACATCTGAAAGAGGTTTCCATGTTTTAGTAGTTTGCTGAATACTGCATTCAGCAGGGTGCAAAACTATTGATAACAGTTTTTTGGCACGCCCGGTGGGACCTCTAAAAGTAACTTTAAGAGAATTTTAATTTTTTAGTTTGCTATTTGGTATATGCAGTAGATCTTTTCTAGCCTTCTGGAGGCTTTCAATATACCTGGCGACTCTGGTTCTATTTTTTGCATGCTAGTACATCCCGTGCATGAGAAATATTCAAACAAGATCAAGTTCAAATCCTTTTAAGTATCAGGAGCTGTCCCCATCATGAAGGAGAGGCAGGACAACAAGAAGGCTTTTTGAAGCCCCTACAAGATCAAAGTCGACGCCTCCCAGTTTTGGTGCTCTAGTTTTGTCACCTGGTGTACTAGTACCAATCTCGCAAGTATCACCAATGGCAGCACCATTGAGGTAGCATCCATTCACCCCCTTTAATGGAGGCAGTCCATTAGATATTGCCTAGCATGATGATATTCTGATTGCAGTACTTCGAGGACTACCATATTTCACCGGAGAAGACTACACCACACCAGTTGAACACATCCGTGACGTAGCCACATTATGTTCAGTACATAATATTACTCAAGAGCACGTTGCTCTAAGGCTGCTAGCTGCTTCACTCAAGGGCAAAGTGCTATAGTGGTTCAGAGGTGTCACTGCAAAGTCAATCAGAACGTGGGACGCTCTAGGTAGTGGTCTATATCAACACTTTGCGGATAAATCTGACAACTTATCTTTGCTAGAGCAGTTGAGTACCATTCAAGGGGTGCCGCACGAACACTTGGCGGATTTCAACTACAGATTCCAGAGGATTTGGGATAGAATCCTGACAGCGGTAAAACCCTTACAGGCACATGCATTTCTATTTTATCTAAAGGCTTTGAATAGTAAGATTTCTATCATGACTCAATCTATGGGTGGTTTAACACTTCCAAATGCTTATAATATTGCTATTAATGTTGAAAATTGTCTTATTCAAGTGAGAGATATAGCTCCTAGACCCCCCATGCCCTTGTTTCCAGAAATACAGCCGCCTATTCCTGCTGCTGTACCTCCCTTGGCTACTATCCCACTAGTTCCAACAATAGGATATCATAGTATAGCCCAAGAAGTCGCTGCCCTAGCCTCAAATCCTGAAATGTAGGAGCTAAAAAACATATTAAAGACCGTCGGGAATGACCTTGTGACTATTAAGAAGCACATTGGCCAAGAACATAAGCCTTATCAAGCCCCATATCAGCAAAACCAACAAAATAGGCCCGCTTTCCAAGGTGATTATCAAGCCCAGAGAAGGAATTTTAACCCTCGGCCATTCCAGCCATACAATCCGAATACAACCAACACGTCAAAAGAGCTTGTTCCACAAAACAATGTCGCTCAAGATTGTGACTGGTGCTACCCATGCAATCAACCCCACAACCAATCAGCGTGCGCCTACGGAGTGAGGAACCAAGCCTTAATGGTGCAGAATATATATGCAGCTTCGAAACATGTTGCAGGCCAAAATCAAGAATAGCAAGATAATTTAGAAGTTGCCTTGCCGAACTGGCAGAGCTCCGAATTCTGTGGCGTGAATGGCCAAGACTGGCAAGATTCTCCTATTTCGGCCAATACCAGGTCTAAAAAATGAGCTATGGATCTAGGATAGCAAGCTGGAAGTGCACAACAACAACCTATTGTTAGTACTCAACCTGTTTCATCAAAAGTTAATGCTGCCACTCAGGCTAAAATGCAGATTTTGCAAAGGGGGCAGGAAATACCAGACAAGGAGCTATCAAAAATGCATTCTCAGCCTACACAAAAGCAAAATGAAGCTGCTATTACAAAAAACCAGCAAAAGGTAAATGTTTCATCCTTCAATATCATTGAGCATCTCAAGAAAACTACTGTCAATATGTCGATCTTAGACACTTTGCAGCTTCCAGGGCAGAAAAGCTTACTGCAGGATGCATTAGCTGAATTGTCTATTTCTGACAACACCAATCAAGGAGCTACGAAGGTTGTGTTGGCTAATGACTTGGAGGAGAAAAGCGGGCAAAAGGAAAAAGAGGTAAAACCCCCTTCGTTTTACTTAAGTCTGATCATAGGTGATAAAATTGTGCATAATTGTATGGTCGACTTTGGTGCCAGTAGTTCAGTCATGCCTAAGAGTTTAGCAGACAAATTAGGTCTTGCTTATGAGCCTAACTCTTAGAAGGGTGTAGTGCAATTAGATGGGTCTGCTGTTAAGACTGCTGAAATTATTAAAAATTTATCCCTTACCTTGCATGCATCCCCAAGTTTCGCTATTCATCAAGATATTCATGTTATTGACCTACCACTGCACTTTGCCATTTGTTTATCATGGGATTTTACAGCCAAGTTGGGTGGGTTTTTGTCTTCCGATTGTTCTCATCTATTTTTTAGAACAAGGTACGATACAAAAGTGACCATTAAGTCTGAGCCTCTCACCAAAGACCATATCGAACCGTACTCCCCAAGCCCTATAAACGCTAATCTCTATGCCACCTCTACAATGGAGGAGCAAACCATGACCTCAGACTGTAGCACCCAGGGAGACTACATCAGTCTCGATGAATGGGCAACTGAAGATCACAAGCTTGATCCATTCTAGAACACAGATGAGGTAGGTCTAGGAGTTTATATGATTCGTGAGTCTGATTGTGTTATGCCTAATCTTTGCAAAGAGGATGAACCATCTACAGAAAAATATAATGAGTTGTGGAAACTTTATTTCGATGGTTCGAGGAGTAGTGTTGGTGCCGGAGGTGGAGCTATGCTGATATCACTCGAAGGAGATAAGTATTATTCAGCCTGCAGATTTTCTTTCAGCTGTTCAAATAATGCAGTTGAGTATGAAGCATTGGTACATGGCCTTGAGTGGGCCCGCAAACGAGGTATTAAATTCTTGCAAGTTTATGGTGATTCAGAGTTGATTGTGAATTAGGTCAAGAATTTAAATGCTGCGAAAAATGATTTACTTAAGAAATATAAGCATCGTGTATGGGATTTAATGGAAGATTTTGATGTTTTTAATATCATGTCGATTCCTCAGAATCAAAATAAGCATGCTGACAAACTCGCTGCCATAGGAGTTCAGTTTGACATTCCCAAAGAAATCCATAAAGTAGAAGCACGTCAGTATGTGAAGATAGTAGTCAGGCCTTCTGTACCTGACAATAATGTGAGCTGGCAGGTTTTTGACAGCGATGAGCAAATCGTGAATTTTCTGATTGTTGAAGCTGAGTTCGCAGATGGAAATCAACAAAAATGGCAGTAGCAGTATGAAGACCAGATTGTGCAATTAAAGACCAATAAGCTACTGAAAGGTTTGGTGATGTTAGAATCTATCTTTAATTTAGATGATCAAGTTCGGAAGGACAAGTGTAGCTTAACAGTTAAAGAGGAACATTATTTAGCTATTGAAAATTTCAAAGGCAAGCTTCTCAAGCTGGGTAAGGTGTGCAGTCAAGAGGAGCAACAAGCTTTCATTCTGTTATGTCAAAAATATAGTGATGTTTTTGCTTGGGAATACAAAGATTTAAGAGGTTTTAACCCTGATTTAGCACAACATACTATTGAGCTTGAACTTGGTGCAAAGCCGGTAAGACAGAAGCAAAGACCACTTAATCCTAAGTTGGAACACCTCATGAAGGCTGAACTGAACAAGCTAGTTGAAAGTGGTATCATTTTTCCTATCAAGCACACCTCTTGGGTGTCGAATTTAGTACCAGTCAGGAAGAAGAGTGGAGAAATCAGACTTTGTGTTGATTTCTGGGATTTGAATAGAGTGTCTTTGAAAGACCATTACCCACCCCCTTCTATGGAGCAAATTTTACAGGTAGTTTCTGGTTCTGACATATTTTCTTTGTTAGATGGCTACTCAGGTTATAACCAGATTCTGGTTAAACAAGAGGATTAGTTTAAGACAACATTCACAACCAAGTGGGGCAAGATGGCCTACAAGAAGATTCCTTTCGACTTATCAAATGCTGGAGCAACATTCCAGTGTGCTATGGATATGGCCTTTCATGGCCTTATGAATAAGTTTGTTCTGGTATATTTAGATGATATTATAGTTTTTTCCAGAAATGCTAATGAACACTTGGATCACTTGGAACAAATTTTTCAGAGGTGCAGAGAGTTCGGAGTATCTCTCAATCCAAAGAAGTGTATATTTTCAGTACACGAGGGAAAGTTGCTGGGGCACATTGTCTCAAAGCAAGGTATTTCAATCGATCTTGAAAGAGTTTCTGCAATCCTCGAATTTCCATTACCTGCCCATAAGAAAGGCTTGCAAAGATTTCTTGGGAGAATAAATTTCGTAAGAAGGTTTATACCAAATATCGCAGCTTTGCTGCAACCTCTCACTTCTATGCTGAAGAAGAACATGCCGTTCAGTTGGACCAAGGAAGGCAGGAGGAGCTTCGAGCATATCAAAGAGGCGCTCGCAGCCGCTCCTGCTCTCATTAATCCAAACTTTGACAAAGATTTCATTCTGTATGCTTTCAAAGGAGTGGATACAGTTTCAGCCATGTTATGCCAACAAAATGAGGAAGGCTTAGAACAACCTGTTGCATTTTTTAGTCAAGTTCTACACGATTATGAGGTAAAGTACTCATTTGTGGAGAAACATGTTTTTGCTGTTGTAAGAAGCTTGAAGAAATTTAGACACATGCTGTCCAATAGCAAGGTCCATTTATTAGTAGCTCATTCAACTGTCAAGGATTTTCTGCTTAACAAAAATATTAATGATTAGTGTGTTGGTTGGATCACTAAAGTAATGGAGTTCAATGTTGATATAAAAGTAACCAAGCTCGTTAGAGGAAAAGGTTTGTGTGAGCAAATTGCTGGAAGTGAGAACAACAGTTTAGAAGAAGCTGCAAATACAGAAACAATATTAAATAATGATGTCTTAAGTGTTGTTCAAGCACCTCTTGCTACATGGTTGCAGCAAATGATACATTATCTGCAAACTAGCGAATGCCCCGAAGGCTTGGACAGAGCAAAAAGAAGGTACTATAGATTACAGGCCATCCCTTATGCAGTTATTGATGGCGTTCTTTATAGAAGAGATTTTCAAAGTGTTTTGTTACGTTGCATTCAACCTGATCAAGTTGACAAGCTGCTGGCAGAGTTTTATGATAGGCCTTCTGGAGGTCACTTTGCTGTAAGAACAACAGCTCTGAAAATTATGAGAGCTGGTTATTATTGGCCAGATCTGTTTAAAGATGCTATTGCATGGGTCAGAAAATGTGAGAAATGTGCATTATTTGTTGGTAAATAGAGGCTTACATCGCTGCCTCTGCACCCAATTTGGGTAGAACAACCCTTTGCTAAGTGGGGTTTGGATTTCATCGGCCCTATAAATCCACCTTCGAGTGCAGGTCATAAGTGGATTCTTACTGCCACAAATTATTTTACAAAGTGGACTGAAGCTGTTGCTTTAAAGGAAGCAAATGAGACTTCAGTGCTTAATTTTTATCAAGATCTCATATCGAGATTTGGTGTTCCAGATTCAATCATTTCAGATAATGGTTTGGCTTTCATCGGATTAAAGATTTCAGATTGGTCTGTCAGAAATAACATCTATCTAAACACTTCATCAAATTATTATCCACAGGGTAATGGCCAAGCAGAATCCACAAATAAGAATCTGATTTGGATAATCAAGAAAACTGTTGAAGATAACCAAAGAACATGGCATGAAAAGCTGAAGCTAGCCCTTTGGGCTGACAGAATAACTCCTAAAAGAGCCACTGGTTGTTCACCTTTTGTTTTGACTTATGGCAGAGAGGCTAAGTTGCCTATTTCAATTGAGTTACCAACATTGAGTTATGTTAAAGAACTGGAGTTGTTGAATGAACAACCTCTTGAAGTGAGGTTTTCACAGCTGGTCGAGCTCGAAGAAACCATAAAAGAAGCTCTGAGACAGCTAGAAATACATCAAGCACAAATGAAGAATACTTTTGACAAGAGGGCAAAGCCTTGTGATTTCATTGTTGGAGATCTACTCTTCAAGTGGAATGAATTTAAAAGTAGACCTGGACGACATTCCAAGTTCGATGCAATATGGGATGGGCCTTATGTGATTATGGAATGCAAGGAACACAATGCATTCCAACTTTCCAAGATGACTGGTGAGGTGCTGTCTATCCCAGTAAATGGGATCCACCTCAAACACTGCCTTTGAGATAAGTTATCTCACTATTAGTAGAGTAGTTTTGCAAATAAGTGTGTTTCACACATTTCATTTCAAGTAGTTTGCTTTCTCTAAGCGCTGCTGCGCATTGTTTTGTTGGCCACCAAGGCCTGTTAGTTTGCTTTAAGTTTTGTTTCGTTTTCTTGCTGTTGTTTGGAGTGTTGTTGTTCATGTTTTCTGAGTTTCAAAAGGGGGCAGAATTGACTCTGGGCCAATTGAATTGTTTTAAAGGCCACTGATCTATGCTTAGTAGGCAAGCATATAGCGGAAATTGCCAAAATGTTACATATTTTTTTCCTCAGCTCAAATGGAGGAGCTGGCTGATTATTATTTGCCATAAAGTGGAATTGCAGATTGGATTTTAAATGCTATTTCACATTACTTTTTGCATTAAATATCAGTTATGCATTTTAGTGAAGTTATGGAGTTGCAGAGTGCCATTCAGATGTTGCAAATTTAAAAGAAAGACATAATTGAGTACATGTGCAAAATAGCATCTCAGATGCTTTTATTCATTTCAAAAAGAACTCATATTTTTACAAGGCTTCATTTGATTTCACAATCAGAATAGTATTACAACATTGCATAAATGCATTTTTCTTTTCAACTAAAAAGCAGAATTGAAATAAAAAATCCACACAAGCCATGGATATAACTGTGACTGTGACAATGTATTTCTAACAGCACATTGCACTACTGAAGATGCAAAAGGAAAACACATAAGAGACATCATAGTCATCATTGCTTGATTATCGACACTTGATGTTGAATGGTGCACCTCGTTGTCTCGAGCTTCATCGACTTGTAAGAGGAAAAGAGGGGTGTTAGTGGCTCCGACTATGACACAACTTATATGATGCACCTAAAATAGTACAACATACTATTAGCTATACATTTAAACAATTAGTCAAGTGCAGTATAAAGAAGTGAGCTAAAGGAGAAGTACCAACATCATAATCAACATGTTCTATTTTTATGCTAACACTGTTTGTTTCCTTGTGCAGGTATAGGTAAAGTCATGAAGCTGAACATTATTCGAAGACCAAGCATGTGGAGTAAAATAGGCTCCCACAAGGGTAGAGCCCGACATGCTGCCCTATGCATTAAATGGGCTATTTTTGAAAGATATTTCATCATATATATCAAACAAAGTGAAATACAACTGAAAGAGTAAAACATAGTTATCCATCAAGTAACCAAACCAACTGTGCATTCATAACGATCAGCATTTCTTTCTGAAGGCTATAGGTGAACAGTGAGTTTAGTTCACTTAAGGAATTTAACTAAGTACATTTGCATCAAAAATTGTTGAATTATTTCATTTTCTGTGATGATTATAATCATATGTCATGTGAGTTTCAATTCATTATTTCTCTTTTGGATAGTGAACATGCATACATATGCCTTAATGATTTGTTCTAATTTTAATCATCAAAGAGAATAGTTCAAAGAGTAGTTTTTGCAGTGAAATATAAAAATGCATGAAGAGTACCATGTTGCTCATGAGAAAAAATACAGACAGTGCACCTGAGTGTTAGATAAATTTCTAGTTCTGAGTTAACTAGTGAAAAAATACTACATTATCAATGGTAATAATAAAGTGATCTTTTCAGAAAATTAACAGAGGAGCAAGTGTTTTCTTTCCAGAATGATTCTGAGTTACTAGCTATACATTTGAACCGGTGTTTAAAAGTGGTTCATACTGATGCAATGTTTTAATTCAAAAGAAAAATGGAAAAAACTTCTATAGAATTCAACTGTAGGAAGTGAAGGCTGCTGTGTTAGAATTAAGGAAAGAGCAAATAGTTTGTTTCCGGAAGAAGGTTTTGAGGTGTCAGTTGTGCCTAGGAACTGAAGACTAGGTACATTCCAGTATGATTCAATGTTAAGATAAAAGCCCTACATAAGTGCTAGAATAGAAAAAAAAAAGTTCACTTTGGATCAATTTGTGATTTCATATCTTAACTATGACAATTTTTGTTTCAAGGGAGTAGCCGGATACAGTAACGAGCATTAGTGATACAATACTCAAATATGGAGTACCAGTTATTAGGAGATACAAAAAAAGCAGTGAACTCATTTTGATTGTGATGGTGCCTCAAATGGGATCGTGTGTCAATGATTAGTCAAGGACAATAATCAAATGTGATGTTCTTTCATTTTGTTTTCTGTGAGTTACAAGTGTCAGGTAAGATGTCACTTGTAATTGGTCAAGCCATGAATTAAATATAACAAATATGCAGGATGTTGATCATTTCCAGATTACTCAGTCAAGGTCTTGACAGAACAGTGAGGTAAAGTTTCTGTTATATCTACAAAATGAGCACAAAATGCAATAGGAGACCATAATGGAATTTCAGTTTCGAGCTTCATATGTATACGAGGTTCCAGAATGTGCATTCAAGATAGATCTTTCAGATTCTTAGTACCTGGAGGGTACTCTCAGAATATGAATGTTGGATGTTCTTTTTAAGAATAGTTTACAGCTCCATGTCAATAACAGTTCTGTGAATTGAGCTCAGGTATTATAGTTATCAAGAAAGGTCACATAAATACAAAATGTCATTGGTTATTTGAGCCAAAATCCTAGAGGAAACGCAAGAAAATATGCAATTTTAGCACCATTTCAAGCAAGTATGGGAGGTCGAGTTCTGTCAGAAATAAGAATATTGCTTTTGTTTTGAAAATCTCCAAACTCATGATAGTAGTTTGTTTCTTTGTTTCAGAAGTTTAGGATAAGATTCTGGTTCTAGGTAGAGTTTATATCCATAAATGAATTTACAGTTTCTAATTTTAAATACCCACATGTGAATTCTGTTTCAAAGGTGCAGAAAGAGCAGTAATAAAGATTTTCGGTATAGCCTTTTTATCTACAAGAGGTCCTACTGAAAACACATTGTCATGGCGACAGGAGTGAAAGCATGAATTTTCGGCAAGACACAAGCTCTCAAATTGATTGTCGAGTTTCAAAAGGACAGAAAAAATGATAATCTGTAATACCCATATGGGTTTTATTTTAAACAGCAGTTTAAATACAAAATATACAAATCTCTGTATTGATTTGAGCCTCAAAGTAGAAGGAATTCAGTTCTCATATAATTTTCATAAAAGCCACAAAAGAGACAATAGAGAAAAGCGGTACGACTACAAATATGAATATTTCTGTGCTGGATCGAGTTCAGAAGAGAAGCAAATGCATTTTCCTTCAATAATTCAAAAGACCCATTTCCAGTTTAGCTTAAAACACAGAAAATGCAGTTTCCTTTAAAATTTTCGAGTACCCATCTTTAGTTCAGTTTCAAAATGCAAAGGAGATAGCTACAGAAGTACCCATGTGCAGAAATAGTATCAAAAGACATAATGGTAGTTTTCTGTTCTAGGTTGAGCCCAAAAGCCAAGAGTTTGTTTCTTATAGTGCTCTTTTGGCATGGCCTGAACATGGCCATAAGTTCACGAGATAAAGAAAGCCTTTTAGGATTTCTACAGAGCAAAGAAAATTACCAGTTTAAAATTCTGATAGAGTCTAAAGCTGCAGCCATAGCTTTCTCTTTAATTTCCCAAGGCATGATTTCGAGTTTGGAAGAGTGGCCGAGCTCTTATGATGAGAATGTTACACAACAGTGAGCACGAGAAGCACACATAAGTTTTAGAATAAAGACATCAGAGTGAGTTCACCACGGCCTCAGGGCCAAAATAGAGATTACAAAAACCATTAAATAAAGCTTACCTCTGCACAGTAAAGAAAAACCAGAACACAAGTCGAGCTTTTATGGAGTGGACTGTAGAAGTCAAGCTCGAACTCATAATGGCATGGAGAAATCAAGGTAAGAGAAAGTCAGAAATGAACAAGCTGCGCCCTTAGGGCTTGTTGTTATTCAAATTAATGAAGTAGAAAGGCTATTTTACCATGAAAAGAGGCTCGCCCATTGGAGGAGACTTAGTTATCTGAAGCATGAAGAGGGTTACTGAAGCACACAAACTCGAATTCGACATCATCATGGTGGCAGATTTCTTTCAAACAGAGTTCCTTTCTTCTCAAGTCACGGGTGAAATGAATGATAATTAGGGTTTGACCCTATTTCCTCATGCCTAATTCGAATATCATCATCATCCAGAATGTTCGGTTTTGAGCATATGTCAAAATCCAAGGTGGGGTCAAAATTTTAAGTTTATGACTTATGTTTTCCAAAATCTAAGTTTAATATGTTTAGAGGCCGAATTTCTTATGCCTAGGGTTGTATCTAGGGACTTTAGGATTTGAGCCAAAATTATCTTGTGCCTTAGGAAAAATGAGTTGGAGGTTTGAGCATTTTAATGTTATTGTTTTATGAGGAGACAATGAGATAAGATTTATGAATGCCTTATGCTTAGTGCCATATTTTTTAGGGTTTTTATTTTTGATTGATTTTGGAGAAATCAATTATGGAGTTGATAGGGTATGACTTTGTGTAATATGTTTTTATGATTTTTTTTTTGGGAAAATATCAATTATTGTAATGGAGGAATAAGGGTGATTATTTATTTTTGCAAAAGATTTCCAATCTTTGAGTTGCAAAAATAAACAAATTGTAAAAAAATCTGCATCTTGTAAAAGCAGAAGCATAAAGCGATATTCTATAAGTTGCTTTATGTTTTCTTGCTATTTTTAGCAGATCTTTGATTGACTTTTCTTCTTGGTCGGATTTCAGACTTGTCTTGGAGAGATAAGGTGTTTTTGTGCTTTTAAAGCAGATTTAGCCTATTTTTAGAGGCTTTATAGGTTCATCATAAAAGCTTTGTGCTTTTTTCTACTTTTAAGTAGTTTTTGAGTTTGTTTGAGGCCTTTTTTCTTGGAGCTTTTTCTGAGCTCAGATTAGGGTTTCCTTGAGAGTTCTTTTGATAGATTTAGTCTTTCAACTCTCCATACTCAGTAGTTCAGATCAGTTTCTTGCCCTTACTCATTTTGGGGAGCTTGTAAACCTTTTGATACTCAGTTTGGACAGATTGACACTCTTCCAGTTTTAATAGAGCAGCAGATTTCTCCTTCTTATTTTCTGCCTCAAATTTTGTAATGGCAATCTGATATACTTGTGTTTTCAAATTGGAATCCTTTTATGTCTTGTTATAGGTTGTGTTTCAGAATTACATGTTTCAAGTTGCATGTTGTATTTGTTTCCAGATCTTCATGCAAATCATTGATGGGATATGTGCCAATGAGATTGTGAGGATTACTGCAATAGAGAAGTTGTTATGAGTGGTCAGGTCTGAATTCGTATAAGTTTGGTGAATCATCTTTTAGAAATAGATTTTTTATGTTCAGTTATTCTTCATCCCTTTCCTGAGAAGCTGTTTTAGAATAGAATTCATCATTCGGAGAACCAGCTCACTCTGGAGATTCCTCTTTCATGTAAGATCACCCACATCTGAAAGAGGTTTCCATGTTTTAGTAGTTTGCTAAATACTGCATTCAGCAGGGTGCAAAACTATTGATAACAATTTCATCAAGAGAATTTGCTTCCTCCTATGTCCAATTAGGATAAGGAATTAGTTGACTAAATATTGTGTTATATTCTTCCTCTTGAACTTTCCATCATCCAATAGCTGATTTGGCACAACAATAATCTTAAATTTCTTGATAGAATCAAGTGGGATATTAGAGTAAATCATCTTCCTTACCTCACAATCATAATGACAATTGAACCAACAATATTTTAACTTCTCATGACGCTATTGCTTGCCTACATGATTTTTCAATTTACAATATGGATCAAAATGCAATTGTGGCTTATAAGATAGGAGATGGTACATATATTGATCAATATTTGATGCCTTTGGAACATGGAAGGTAGGACAAGAAAACAATCCCTTTCCAACAAGGAGGGAAAATGGAACAACCCTATATATTTCTTTCAAAATTTTGTGAGAAGAGAAAATATGTTTTGTTAATCTAGTAGCATCATAATGTTAGTTGGATATTTAGGGAGCTTGTAGGTGCTCCAAAGAATCCCAATATCTGCAAATACATGAAATTATGAAATTGGGTGAACCAATATTCAAATATCTTGACTAGCTCTATAGTATAATTTGACAGTCTCTTGCTCAAGTCTCCTTGTAACATCCTTGTGATATGCATGGTAAATGTATCGTTTACCCTTTTGTAATGGGATATAGAATTTTGTAAGTGTAGTTGTGAATAACATTCATATAATTTCACCCGACCAATGGCATTACCAATGATCCTAGTGCTTGTCTATCCACGGTAAGGGAATTTTTTTGCCAACATATAAATTATATATGAGGTCATATAAGAAATTATTGTTTCTCTTAAGGCTAAAAATTACTAGTGGATGTTATCGCTTATTTTTTCCCAATATATCTTGTATTACCTATTTATGACCTCTTCAATAAAACCATTTACATTCATCCTTCAAAAGAAGTGGAAGGCATGCCCATCACTCTGCTTAACAAAGTCACCATATCATTGATTTCTATGATGAAATCACTCATATATAAGTTCTTTGGCAACTTGGTTAGTGCAACCCAAGTGGCTTCTTCATCCAATTTTCATTGATAACTTTTCTGTAGTTCTCAGGTCCTTGATAAAAAATTACGTGACTATAATCCTTAGTCATATCAATCATTGCTAGATAAGAGGGGATACCAAATTCATTTTGTAATTTCCTCAAGGAAGAGATCAACAACCATTCTCCCATTAGGTACTACAATTCTCCTAGAATAAGGAAGGTAATGGTCCTTATATACCATAATGATTTTTGGACACTGGACTAAAGTTGGGAGTCCAACTTATGCAATACCATTGCTAACTAAATTTTGAGCTAGCCTAGAAGGGTTGGCTCCAAATGTTCTCTCTAAAATCCTCCAAATCCACATGTTCTAGATTAGTATCTACTACAAAACTCCAACTAAACAAGTGATTTTGTATTCAAGGAAGACTCCTTTGAATTTATACTTCATCTTGTTGAGTTTAGACATTTATATCCTACAAAAATATTTTTGATAAATAACATTGACAACTTATATTATGCTATACACATTAGTGATGAGTTATCATGCATAAAAAGGTTTATGATGCCTTAAATTAATCCATTGAAATAAAAAATAACTTACAAAATACCTCATTTCAAATCAAACAAAACACACCTCATTAAAGTTTTCCTCAATTTGCTTCTAAAGTTAAAAAAATTATATATAATAAGATGAGGGAGATTATATATCTTTGGGATAAACTCTTATGCATACCGCAATTTTAGTTATATATACCTCATTCAATTCTTGCGAGAATTTTTGGGCTTATGGGATTTTGAGAGAGTTTCATGGACCCCTAGTCATATCCTAGTCCAAGATAAAGTAGCACTACTACTATTTAAGGATTTCTTTGTAGGAATTTAAGGAGCTTTAGAATATTCATGAAAATTTGAGGACCTTTTAAAGGTGTCAAAAAAATTAGGTGGATGGGATAGATCCTAGTTAGGGTTGAATTTTCACAAAAGTAGAGGAAAAAGGAAGAAAACAACTTTTGTAGGGGTTTCAAGATGAAAGGGAAATTGTGGAAGTGACATACCCATATCCCCATTGAAGTTTCATGAAGTAGGGTAATGGAGTATTTTGTGTTGTGAGTTGATTCAATGAGATGTTCAACAAAGACTTATGATTGGAAGGGATGCATTCCTATCCATGGTGAATCCTCATGAAACCTTATTTGCACACGATTTTGACTTTTTCATCCTAAATAAAAGGGTTCCAGGGATTTTGAAAAGGTCCATGTTTATAACAAAGCTTCACAAGGGGAATTCTTAAGGGCACAAAAATCCCATTTCTGCGAAATACCCTAAGTCTTTCGAATCCTTGAACTATCGAAACCTATAGATATTTTTAGGCATGAACTTTCAAAGTCATCTCACTCATTTCTAGGGCACATTTATTGGATTTTGGGACATAATTACTATATTTTGCATCACCCATTTTTTTTATCACAAATTTATAAATCATATTTTAAAGAATCCTTTTGAGAAAAAAACCCTATTTATACCAGGTGATTAAAAACTCATTCCAAAATTTTAAAGTCGACACTCTGCTCACATGATGCCCTCTAAATTCTTAGATTCGACAATATTGTAATTGGAGCTAGCCAAAATCCACGAGGGAAGGAGGTGTTGATTTGTATTGAACAGCGAGTTAAGAGACGTTGAATCAATTTGAAGACTTCGAGAGTGAGAATGTAAATAAAAGTGCGTAAGATGATCATAAAAGGAACTTAAATATTTTCAAAAGCTCACCATTAAAGCAGTTCATGTGTGACAGAGGGGAAGGCATTAAGTTAGGTTTTTGGGAGATGGTAGTCTTGGGAGATGTCTAAGACTCAATGGATATGCCTGCCCACCCTGTGAAATTCCACAATTACTCTTACAATAGAATAAGCTCCACAAAGCTCGTCCTAGAGAGTAAAACCATGATCGTGGGAAAACAATGGGAACTAGGATATTTGGTTGTGAAGGCGATAATCCTCCTACCCATGAAACTTATACAATGCTATACTAAACCCTTAGCTAAATACATTATATCTCAGTATTCCTAAAAGCTCCACATCTGAACAAAGGAAAATATCTCATAATTTTTTCTAATAGGTGATCAAATGAAAATACTATCATGGAATGTCAACTAGAGACATCAAATTCAAGTCCAATTAAATAAAATTATATGATTTTTTTAAACCTATAGACAAATCAATCTCCTTAAGCATAAAGATCAATAATGATGAGACTTAGACCCATTAACCAAAACGATAAAAAAAAGGGATCTAATTTTAAAACAAGATATCTTAATAATCTTCCACATCCAAAAAATCATATCATCCCAAGAGTTGAGGACTCTAGGGGTGAAAAAGGTAATTTTTGAGTTTATAAACTCTTAGATAATGATCTCTTAGGTATATATCATTGAAGATCTTGTGGTTCCTTTCCTTTCAGATGTGTCAAATAACCATTGAAGGTTTGACCAACCAAATCCTGTCCCATGTGGAGTTTTATAGAGGTTTTTAACAACCCTCAAGTTGCACCTCAAACTTTGACCTATTTTCATTTTTTAAAAACTTTACTAAGTTATTAGACATTTTTTAGTTGTATATCCAAGTATCTTTTGTTTATATGAGACAAACATACATCTAAATTGGATAGACATATATTCATATGAGATACATATTTATTCATACGAGACATACACATATTAAAATATTATTCCATTGTTACGTTATTTTGTGTTTATTCATTTGTATACATAGGTACTTCTATCCATATGGGATAAACATTTGTATAATTTAGGACAAGTATCTAGCCATACAGGTTAGGAATTTGTCCATATGGAACATGAGTTCACCTATCCATCCAAGATAAAAATCTACCCAAATAGGGTAGACATCTATTCATAAAGGATAGGCATGTGCTCTAGTTAGAGACTTAGACTCATTGGGGCCATCTAGATCCCGACTCTCTCACTGAAGACTACACTCCCCTAATGAAAGCAATGAGGTTGCTATCTTTAGGAGTAAAAAAAAAGGCTTGAGTCCCACCTCAAAATTTAGCCTAAAGCCTTAGGGAGTCAAGCGAACCCATCTGAATTCTAAGTCTACAAATAATATATTTATCTTGATATTTATGCTAAATATTTTTATTTCCCCCCGCTTAATTGAATGGTTCTCTTGAATGATTACCTTGTATTATTTATTAAATTGACATAATTATTCTTGAACACTCCCAGGCCCCAACTTTGAATGTCTATGTACAAGAAACATTTTTCATTTCCTAGACTCTCTACATACAACATTTCTAAATGAGATATGAGCATAATAAATATGTAGTTCTATTTTCTAAATTAGGTTTGATATGAATTATTTATGTGGATACACAACCCTTTCTAAGACCCCTTTTTTCCAAACAAATCCTCTACGATTGCCACCCACGAAGGGAAACAACTAAATTCAAAAGTGATTGGTCACTATGACAATCACTTGTTTAGTATTTTCATCTAATGCCTAGTCCTAATTAAATAAAAGTAACATCACCCAAAAGTTCTATTCACATGGTTTGAAAAATGACTCTATTTACTCATTTGAAAATTAAACATCAAATTAAAATTAGATAAAAAAAGATTATATATATATATACATATATATATACATAGATATATACATATATATATATACATATAGATATATACATATATATATGCATATATATATATACATGATAGTTTTTCTAGTTTAAACTAACATATTTTGTTCATTTCAATTATGTCTTTAGTTTGCATCATGATCCAAGGAGATTACTCATCCTTTTAATTTTAATTAACATGATTTTCCTTATTTCTCCTCGGTGATTTATAGGGACGATATCACAAACATTGTTGTTGTAGAGCTGTGTTAGGCTATAAATGTAGTAGCTCAAAGCAAAATGACATGAGCTAGAGACACCATTGATACCAAATGTTGTTAGTTTCTATTTTAAGTTTTTTTTTAAGGTTTACTAATTATGAAAAGAAAAATTGATACTAAATAATTTTGCAAAGTAATTTACTTTAAAAAAATACTAATAAATTAAAATAATACTATTTTTTTGAAATAATTAACTTTAAGCTAGAAGATAAATAAAAACAATAAAAAATACTAATTACTTTGAAAAACAAATACTAACTATTTTCTTTTAAAAATATATTGATTTTTAAAATTGGAAGATAATTAATTTACTAAGATTGTATTAAATCAAATTAAAACTAATAAAATTAAAATATTATTCTAAATTTGCATAAAATTTTACAAGCTTTTAAAGCAAAAGGTAAACTTGCAATCACACCTTGGTGTGCAATGGGTACACTCAAGAAGTGTGAAGGTCAATTAGGGATTTTTTTGGTCTATTTTTTACATACATTTGTGTAGTATGCATGAGGTCAATTGGTAGTCCATTTAGAAAATGATTTTGTTTGTGCAACAAAGGTCTCAATGGAGAAGTCATAGCTTCAAATCAACTATGCATATGCTTATAGGGATCCAAACACAACTAAAACAAAACCTCTAAATCGAGAAGATATTAAGGCTCCATTACCAATACGCTCATGTTATTTGGCAATAGGGAGAGAGGGAGAGAGAGGGAGATATGGGGATATGAAGAGAGAGAGAGAGAGAGAGAGAGAGAGAGAGAGAGAGAGAGAGAGAGAGAGAGAGAGAGAGAGAGATAGAGAGAGAGAGTACAAAGGGATAGATAGAGATGGAAGAGATAAATATATAGAGAGGGAGAGAGAGGGAGAGAATGATAGAGGGAGATATAGAAATATAAAGATAAGAGATATAAAGTGATATATAGAGAGGGGTAGAGAGGGAAAGATATAGGGGTAGAGAGAGATGGATAGATAATGAGATAGAGATAGAGGGAGAAATGTAGGAATTTAAATATGGAGAGATAGAGATAGAGATAGGGAGGGAGAAACAAGGAGTGTGTGTGTATGAGGAAAAGAGATATATCCAGAGAGAGATAGAGTGGGAGATAGATATGTATAAATAAATAGAGAGGGAGGGAGATGGAGGGAGAGAAATAGATATAGGAGAGAGAAGCACAAAGATATATACAGAGTTCAAGTGATAGGGAAAGGGAGAGGGAGAGAGGGAGAGATAGGGATATAAAGGAGAGATAGAGAGATATATATAACTTGGGAAAGATAGAGAGGGTGTGAGAGAGAGAAAAAGACAAAGAGAGGTAAATATATAGAGGGAGAGATGGAAGGAGAGAAGAAGAGGGACAATGAGAGATATAGATAGAAAGAGGGAGATAATGAAAGAGGGGGAGATGGAGAGAGAAATATAAATATATAAGAAGTGATATATAGAGAGAGGTAGAGAGAGGGAATATATATATGTAAAGAGAGAGTTGGAGATATGGGAAGATCAAAATAGAGGGGGAAAGAGTGAGAGATAAAGGAGGTGATATAGATAATTAATAGAGAGAGGGAGATAGAGAGAGAGAGAGGGGATAAAGATATAGAGATAGAGATAGGGAGGGAGAAACAATGAGTGTGTGTGTGAGAATGAAAGATATATGGAGATAGAGATAGGGAAGGAGAAATAAGGAGTGTGTGTTTCTGAGTGAGAGATATTAAGATAGATATAGAGAGGGAGAGATAAATATAAATAGATAGAGAGGGAGGGGGAGAGGGAGATAATTAGAGAGAGGATAAAGAAGTTGAGAGATATAGAAAGAGAGAGTGATTGGGAGAGATGGAGAGATATGGATAGAAAGAGGGAGAGATAGAGATATATATAGTGGGAAAGATAGAGGGGAAAGATAAAAAGAAATGTAAGAAGAGGTAAGGAGATAGAGATAGGGTGAGAGGTAGAGAAGAAGATAGATATGGAGATGTAGATGGAAATAGAGAGAGGGAGAGAGAGAAATAGAGATAGAAAGAGGGGGAGACAAAGACAAAGGGAGAGAATAAGAGAGGGAGAGATGGAGAGATAGAAAAATAGAGATGGGAAGTTATATACAGGTAGAGAGAGGGAGATATATATAGAGAGAGGTAGGGAGAGGTACATATGGGGAGATATATATAAAGATATATGGGAAGAGAAAGAGAGAGATCTCTTTATACCTATGTCTCACTCTCTATCTTTATATTTTTTATTCTCTCAATCTCTCTCTTCCTCTCTCTCCCCTATTTCTTTCTATGTTTGTCTTCCCTTCTCTCTTCCTCCATCTTTCTCTCATTTCTTCTCTCTGTCTATTTCCCTCCCTATATTTCTCCCCTTACTATTTTTTTCTATCCCTTTTTATCTCCCCCTCTCTCACCCCCTTTCCCTCTTTATCTCTTGATCTCTCTACCTCTATACCTCTATATATATATATCTTTGTCTCCTATTTCTCTTTATCTCTCTATCTCTCTTTTTATGTGACTATATCTATCTATGTCTCTCCTCTTCTCTCTTTTCCTCTTTCTTTCTTTATCTCTCTTCCTATCTCTCTCTTTGTCTCTCCATATTTATTCCTTTATATCTATACCTCTATTTTTGTATCTATCTCTCTCTTTTTATCTCTTGCATTTCTTGTGTCTCTATGTCTCCCTCTCTATTTCTCTATTTCTCTCTCTTTATTTTCTCTCTTTCTCTATCCATTTTCCTCCTAAGTGTGCAATGGGTACATTGAAGAGGTTTTAAAGGTGAATTATCGTATCCTTAATTAAATGACATGCTACCCTAAGCATAACTCCCTAGGGAAATGCTATCCTTGGATTGTTAGCATGAAATGACTAATCAAAAGTTACCTTCTGTCTCTCTCACTCTATAAATTTTTATTTTTATTTTAAGTTCAAAATTCATTTTATTATATAAATTATAACAAAAATCCAAAATCTAATCATTCTACAATAATTCAATTTTTAATAAGATAAATAATTATAATGAAATTAATTTTAATATTTTTTAATTATTATTTGTAATTTCATAAAAAAGACATGAATAATAAAAATAAATTTCAAACTAAAATAAAATAAACTAAATGGAAAGTCAAAATATATCAAAATCTAAATATTAATAAACATAATAATTTAAAAATAATAATATATATTTTTTGATCAGTAAGCGTTGCCTAGGGGTAGCTTCCATAATAAAATAACCAACAAAAATATTAAATGAATGCACTTGAGACAAGGGGTGCGAGAAAAAGATGGCACAAAGCAGTGTAGACAAACCACAATCATTGGGGAGTTTCAAAAGACCCCAACATAGAGTAATATGCATTTAGTCCATTGATACCCCTTTTTCGTAGAGGACCTAAGCAAAATGTGATGTGTGCTAGAGGGAGACTTTTTCCTCTTTACCTCAGTCCAACCATGCTCTGACTGGGGAGGAACCAAAGAATTTTGATCTACCTTGATTGAGGGGGGCTTTCCCCCTAACACTTCAAACCTTACCTATTCTGAGCATACCTCATCCTCAGCATCAAACCCAATAGGCATCGGGGTGAACGAAGAAAATGTTGAAGGGAATTTAAGGCTAGAAACCACACCTTTCATGGAAGGGATTCATTTTTGAGAAGGAGAACCATTGTTAGAAGCTTGAGGAGTAGACCTAGAGCTCAAAATTTTGGAGGAGAGGAAGGATTTTCATTTGATCTTATTGGTAAAGGGGTTGTAGGAACAATTGATGCATACTAAGTAGAGATCAAATAATGATGTGGTTCAACATGAATCCACCACATGGGGGTGTTGCGCAAGGGCTTATTTCCAAAATAAAGGTTTGATTTGGGGAATTGAGGTGTATGATGTGCAGTTGAGAAGCACCTCTTGCATCTGAAGGAAATATTTTCATAATCTACTTGTTGCCTCTAGAATCTCTCTCCCACTTTTAATGATATCTTAGCTAGGAGACCAATGGAGAGACCCATCTCCATGCAAATTTGAGCACAGGTGGTGCTTGCATAATTGATTGTCTCTTTTGAAGCACTTAGGAACTTACCCAAAAAATTTCCAATGGACTTCAAATAGTCCAATTCTTAGAACTAGATTGAGAGGTATGGTAATCGAACCTAGAGAACAAAGGAATTGAAGGTTTCAATGTGAAGATCGAAGGAGGGATACCAAGCTTTCATGCATAAGAAATCATCCTGAAACACCCACAATCCATTCTTTAATACCTTATCCTTGTCCTAAAAGGTCTCAAGCTCTAGAATAAAGAAGCCTCTAGAACAAGGAAATATATTGATATTACCCTCCAATCCACCTTTCCAAAGGGTGTTGATCCATGCATGAAGGTCACACAACTTGGGCCATGTTTTGATAAATCTGTAAATGAGGGCATAATTTTGGAGGAATTTGTAACGCCTGTTGTGCAAACCCCAAAGGACAACAACAATGCACACATATTTTTTTTAAATTAATACAAAGTAAACATATAAAGAACCATTAAACATAATTACATTACATGATAACATCATAAACCTCTAAGTCCTTTGGGGCATGTGAGGTCACATCACATAAAACCAACCCATAACAAAAGATACATAGAAAACTAAATAACTTAACTAAATTTACATCCATCATAGACATTAAAATAATCATTTGCAAGAGATAACATCCAAACATTCATAAACATAAATATAATACATCACATGATACAAACCATAATAAATATCATAAATCATGAATGGTTACAAGGGTGCATTTACAATACATCATCTGTTAATACATTACATGTTCATATCCATGAGTTACATCAAAGTATCCCATACATGTGGGATAAATACATAATACAAAGAATATCTGAAATAGAAGATGAATATCTGGTACAAGCTCCATCTGAAGGATACTATGTAGAACGAATGTTGATGGGGAACCCAATGGGTGTGAAGCACGTTCCACCTGACCATGTGGGTTTTAGAAAAGCCCACCCCCCATGCTCAGAGGTGACAAGGAAGTGACTACGACCAAGAATGCCAACAAGACTAAGTCCAATAAAGAATAACATAGTAACAATAACTCCAATAGCAACAACAAAAGATTACATAGAGCATAAACAACAACAACCAAGATCCAATCATAATAAACACAAGGCCATAAAACATATCATAAATAAATCAAAGGCAACAACCATTAACCACTTCCAGAGGCAAGAAAGCATAAGGGTAACTAATGGAGAGTGTCATCGCATAGTCCTACATGGGTTATCTTGGCCCTTCCTCCTACATGAGGCGCCGACCCCCATCTATGGTTATCCTAGCCCTTCCTCCTACTTGAGGTGCTGGCCCCATAGGGTGACTCATGCTGAGCCATTAACCTCTCATGAAGACGAGGTAATGACCTTGTCAACCACAAACTTCTTAGTCTACCATTAGTCTGCGAAATCCCTAATATATAGACGAGACATCCAAGATTATCTTAATATGTTATTACTACCCATCCCCCTAGATTCTATTATTAGGTTTTCACTTGTTAATCTAACTCTTTGTGGGTTATCCTAGCCCTTCCTACTTTTGAGGCACTGACCCCCATGAAGAGCCACTCTCCCTGGAGACCCAAAAACATAAACAAACTCAAGGGTTGTACCAACATAAAATGAACATTAAAACTCAACAGACAGCATGCGAGACATTACCCATCTCGCTAAAAGCACATAATCAGAGTCTCACATAATCCCATACAACCCTTTCAAAATAGTGATGCCAAATAACTGGCCACATCAAGAGCACATAAAAAGAGAAACATCGACTAACAAATATCCCATGCCTCTGGAAGCCTAAAGTTCCCAACATCCCTAAACGGGTTCCTAAAACAAACTGGGTTCCCACATCGGTAAAGCTAAAACAATAACACAATAATAAAGAAAAATAACCAAATCAATTTTACAAGATTCCACAATGCAAGTTAACATAATAGTATCCACACATGGATATTACAAAACAAACTCTAAATACCACAATTTGTTTTATTTCATTCACAATTAAACAATATAACAAAATCCATTTTCGATGAAATAATTTTGAAATAAAACATAATAATAATTATGGTATATGATTTTGCCAATTTCCAAGAATAATTTCCAATAATAATAACTTCATAAAAGATAACTTTATATCTATATATTTATATCTTATATATATATATATACACACAATATAATTATATATGTATATTTATAAATAAAACATATATATATATACACATTCTAGTTATTAATATTTTATCCTGTTATAAAATCTGGAAGAGAAAACTTTAATCATAGACAAGATGTATATATATATATATATCGAATAATAAAAAAAAAATTTCATTTAAAGAAAAAGTAGCCATTGAATGGCCGCGGCCGTGCGTAGTCTAAGGGACTACTCACAATAGTCCAAAGGACTGATGTGGAAGTCTCTTGACTGCCACGTGGAAAACCACCATACGGCTGGGCAGGGGTACGACCATGGCTGAGCCCCACCCAACAAGCAACAAGAATACATCCGCGTCAGAGTAGTACGACCCCAACCAAAATAAATTCTTAAATAATATATATATATATTTGTATGTATATATATACACAACTATGTGTATTTATATATATATATATATATGTGTGTGTGTGTGTGTGTGTGTGTGTATCAATAGGAACACAATACAGAGGAAATTGGAAATCATGCTTGTTTTTATATATATATATATAATATATACAAATATGTATATCCATGAATCTATGTATATATATAAGTGTATATATAAACATATAAATCCATTCATTTTAGAGAGGCAATAATTTTCCCAGAACATGATTATAAAAATTCAGAACATTTTCAAAGATTCAACAATAAATTTTTCCCAATTGTTTGTTCCCCAAAAGATTTCTAAAACCCCAGAAGATTATTCTTTTATAGAACAACATATTGGCTATTTCAAATTTAACAAACAATAAAAGATCAATAAAGGAACCTAAGTCCTGTGCTTGCTGCGAAGATGATGAAGCTTTCCTTTGATTCAAACCAACCTTTTGAAGAGCTTCTCCACCAGTTTCTTGATCCAATTTTAATCCACTTTCTATTTAGAAGTTTTTCCCCAGAAAAAATGAAGGAGAAACAATTTTTTTATAGAGACCAAAGAGAAGATGCAAATTTTTCCAGAACACAATAATAATTTGAAACTTATGTCAATTTTCCCGTGAATGAAAACCTCTCATTTTTGCTATTAAATAAAAATATATCTTCTACTTTTTTTGAAAACTAAAAAAAATAGGATGAATAGAAATCTTCTATTTCTTCACCAGCTTTTTAGCCAAAATCTCAACATTCATTGGTCCTTTTCTTCTTTTCTTTCCTTTCTTGATTTTTTTCTAGTCAAACAACACTTTTTGTTTAATTTCGATTTTTGCAAATTTATACTTGCAATTCACACAATTTAACTTATTTAATTATTTTATACCATTAATTATCCTCAACATGATATTTTCATTAAATTATCTAAATACCAATTTTAAATAATTTAATTTACACCTTCAATTTATTTATCCTTAATAAATTACATGGCTTGTAATTTAGTATTTTTATATTTTAATAAAGACTATTCCAATAACTATTATTAACATTTATTATAATCATTTAGTTATTTAAATTACATCATACAACAACACCAATGTAAAATACATAACATAATTACTTTCACACAAAACATCTATCATAAAATGCAAAATGACAAGGTCAAAGACACACAATACCACTAGACACAAAACGGGTTGACAAACTTGGGACGGGGTGACTTCCTTGTCATCTCTGTTTCAACTTCATGCCCGTTGGGTTAATTTGATGCTTGCCTTGTCCTGCCGAAGTAGGTGGAATCGAGACTCTGTTCCTACAATTCCTGCATACAAACAAGGTTGTGTACAACATGTATATATATATAATCAAATACATCACATCATGAGAAGAAATCATAGCGTAGCAGGGCACTCGCAAACAAGTGGTGCTACACTGTCCCCTCACCAAAACTATAATAAAAATTATAACATCAAGTATAAAGTAACATTGCTAAACTAAACTGATCACATCATATCATCATAAAATGATTACTAATCCACTGCATCACAATATACTACTGAAATAAAATTAAACATCACCAAACCAAATGTAACCATAATGTCATATCATAATATCCATGTCATCAAATAAAGTAGCATAGTCATCAAGCAGTCTAAACTATCCAATCCACCAATCCAACCAATAAACAGTAACTATCAAGGTCTCAAATTATCAAGCAAAACCACAGAAAATAACAAGTCCAAACAACAACATGAGGGGTATTACAGAATTTCTCCCAATCATGGATAGGGCCATCCACACAGATCTCGAGAACAATCTCAGAGTGTTTTAGATGAAACAAATGATGACCAAAGTCACCCCCAACAATGACAATGTCATAATTATTTCTCCGATGCAAAATATTCTTCATCTTGGAGATCAAAGCCCTAGAATACGTGTGCAGATCCGAGCCAAAATTATGCCCCTAAGAAAATTTATTTTATAGTTATGTTGGTGAAAGGGGAGAGGGCGATTCCATTCCCCATGAGCTAGAGTCAAGCATTTCATATGGGCATGGGGTAGGTTGGTGAGCCCTACCACCATTTCTTAGGGAATCAACAAAGCACGAGCCAAAGAAACCTATAGGATATGAGGGGTGAGAGGCTATGAAATGTACAAATTCCACCAAGACCTTGATTATAAGTCCTTCATCCACTCCAGTGCCTTCGAAAACACAAATACCCTTATCCACAAGACACGTGGGAGCTGAGCAAAGCATTGCAAAACAAAGCCGCACGAAGGAGGAGCGAAGATTACAGAGCGTTGAAGTGCAAAAATAAATTTAATATTATTATATTTTATAAAATAATAATATTAATAATAATAAAATTATTAAGTTAATATACGATTAAACTAAAAAGTTAAACTATTTTTTTAAAATTTATTAGAATTAAAATATTAATAAAATATGTACCTAAAAAATATAATTAATATATTACAAACAATTTTAACATAAACTCAATATTAAAAAAATAAAAAAATGAAATTAAATAATTAAATTTTAATAACTAAAACAATATTTCAAATAAAATATTAAAAATAAAAATAAACTATATTAAAATTGTTAAAAGTAAAATTCTAACTTTTATATCAAAAATTACAAGTAACACCAAACTTAAAAATGAAAAATAAAATGAAACCTATTCAAAAATAAAAAGTCAATTTGTAATTTATTATTAATTACACCGAAGGTGTTCCTTATATGAAGTGAACGACCTACTTTTGAAAATCAATAGTTGAAAATTGTAGAGAATGATGCAAGATCGTTGAAATGATCTCAACCATCAAATATTCTAAAATATTACAAAAATATAATATAAATTAAAGAAAAATTGAAACTACATTCTTATCTAGTCTTAGCTTTAAATTAAGAAAAGATAGGATAAGATTTTTTTTTCTTTTAAACTTTTTAAACTTAGATTTTTAGATAAATAATAATAAGCTTTTAATAAATAGATATATTTTTCAAATAATAATATTATTAATAATAAATTAATAAATTACAAATTGACATTTTATCTTTTAAGCAGGGTTTCATTTTATTTTCAATTCAGTTTGGTGTTGTAATTTTTGATATAAAAGTTAGAATTTTACTTTTAACAATTTTAATATAGTTTATATTTATCTTTAATATTTTATTTGAAATACATTTTTAGTTTTTAAAATTTAATTTATTTAATAATATTTTTTTATTTGTTAATATTGAGTTTAGGATAATATTGTTTGTGATATATTAATTATATTTTGTAGGACTACTAGTGATCGAAAAAACTGATCAAAGGCTTTGCATCTGGCGTGCGTTTGAAGGCTTTGGGATATGTGCCAGTGATCAATGGTCTATGGGGGAGGCCGTGCCCTCCCCCACCTAGGTTTGTAACTCCTGAGGGTCCTTCTGCCCTTTACATCTATTCTCGTGCCTTTCCTCTGTATGTGCCATTTTAGTTTTTTTTTAGCTTGCATTTGGCCCTAGCGTGTGTTCTTTTTTCAACATTAGTTCTGTCTGTGTTGCGCTTGATTTATAATGGAGGGGGTACGAACCCCCCCGCCCATCCTAATCTAGTGGGAAATTCTAGTTCTCCTGTCACTCCATCAAAATCCTTCAGTGATGTCGTCGCTGACTCTGGGTTCGTTGCTCCAGAAAACACCAAGTTTGCTGCAGAACATGTACTCAACGGTGATGGAGGGGAAGGTAAGGACCCTTCTGGCCCTTGTGATTTGCACTTGTTTCCTAATGCTGAGTTGAAAGAAACTATTGCTAATGAAAGACTCAAACTTAAAGATTCAACCATTTTTTTGGTGGCAACATATGTTAGTAAACTACCTGCAAGAAAATATATCGACTCCTGGTTCTCTAATATTTGGTTAAAGAAATTTGGTGTTCAATTATCTTACTGCAGATCAATTCAAAGAGGAGTATTTGTTCTCTTTTTTAAAACTCATGAAATGCAACTAAAAATTTTTGAAAGATCTTTTTGGAATATTGGCATTTTTCATGCCCTCTCGTGGGAACCCTCGGCCATTGCCGAAGAGCTCTTGGCACTTTCCTCGCCCAGATGGCTTATTATCAAGGATTTGCCTCCCGAATTCTAGATAATTCTTCCCCAGATTTTTGAGCCCTTTGGAAAAATCATCAGGATAGACGAGACTAAGGCAGCCTTTCCTAGCCTTGATGCTCGTGTCTTGCTCTCTCTAACACCTGGTGTTGAAACCCCAAACTGCCTTAAAATTCATGATAATGGCTTTATCTTCTCTTGCCCCCTGAAATTTCTAGGGGGAATTAATGCGTGTTTCCTTTGCAGGAAGGAGGGGCACCTCAGAAAATTTTTCCCTATCATTAAAAATCGGAAGGGCCCTCCTGCAAAAAATAAACCTAGCCAGTCTGTTGGCTTGGCCCCTCATAGGGAACCAATGATGGATGAAATTCCTTCCGCTTTTAACCGCCAACCTCCCTTCAATAACAATGAGTTTCATGGGGTAAATACCCTTCTCTCTAGAGAGGCTAAAGGTCCTCATCATGCCATGCCTGAGTCAGGCTCGGTTGACCTTAGAAATTCCTTTGATTTGTTCTTTGCAGAAGTTGATATCAACCTCACTGGAAATCACCCTTCCCCCAAGCCTGGGAAAGTTGTCGTGCCCCTCTCGCCTGCTCCCTCCATTGCCCCTTTAGTGTGGGAAAAGATTAATGCCCAACAACTTGCGATGAGGGACATCAGGATGAGGATTCAAAAGAGCCTCAGTACTTTTGACAGGGCCCCTATGATCTCCGAAGCTTTTATTGAAAATGGAAAAAATTAGTTTGATTTCAAAGTGGCCCCCTCCCGCTCAAATAGATGTGCTAGTGGAAATTTGGGCAAGGGCCTAGAGAGCTCTGCACCAGGGTCAGATCACCACCCGGGCGCAAGTGTGAACTCTTCCCATGCATCCCAGCCACTCTCTAATGGCACCCCAACATAATTCTGGTGGCTGCAATAGGGACCATTTGGTGTTGGAACCCTCTGCCTCCCCTGACCAGAACTGCACTTTCACATCTATTCCCGAGCCGGTTGGCTACTTTGAAAAAATCTAAAAATCCAACTCACACAATGTTACCCCTTCAGCTGCTCCCCCATCCTCTACAAAGGTCCAAAAAATAGAGGCCAAGGACGGGGATATGGAACTCCCAACATATGAGGATGTCACTCAGGTGGTTAAGCCAAAAAATGGGCCTGGGAGGCCAAGAAAGAACTCCACCTTGGTAAAAATAGGAAAAGGTGGAGCAATCACCAAGAAAACTCATAAGAGAAGGAAGAATAGTGGTGTTGTTCAATCACCCACGCCTAAAAGGCAGGAAATTGAAGACAAATTGCCAAAATGTTTCGAGCAATTCAAAGCTGATCAGGGTGACTCACCTTTGATTGTTGAGAATGAATATTAAATGCATATCCTGGAATATCAGGGGACAGGAGTCCCCCGATAGGAAATACATTGTCAGGAGATTCCTTAACTTGCAAAAAAACAAAGACTTTGTTCTCCTATAGGAGACCAAAGCCACTGGTTTCACCTTGGAGACGAATCTAAAATTTATATGGAATGAATCTACTTGTTTCTCCACTACACATGAAAAGGGGAAAGGGGGAGCTGTAATCCTGATTGCAAGTCATTGGTCTCCTTTTATATCTGGACATGGCACATCCCCATGTGGCAGAGTGGTGTGGGTCACGGTGAAAGATAGAGATTTTGAATTTGGGGTTTGCACAGTCTATGCCCCCAATGATTAGAGAGACAAGATTAGGCTCTGGCAATGGTTTTCCACCCTCCCTAACGTCCCTTGTATCCTTGGTGGGGACTATAACATGGTTGAACATGCAGAAGATAAATGGGGTGGCATAGATATGTCTTGGAAAGGAAATGAGAAATATTTTTGGAATAGACTAAAAGGTAAATTTAAACTTATTGACCCAATGGAACTGGGGAAAAAAGACTGTAAGGATATTTGGTACACTTGGTGTAATGCCCAAAAATGCCAAAACAGGATCTACTGCAGAATTGACATAATGTATGCTAATAAAAACACCTTCAACTTTGTTCTGGATGCAAAAGGGGTTAAAGTCTCTGTCCACCCTTACACACTTTCAAATCACCACCCTATTGTGGCTGTTCTCACTGTTAACCATGGGGAATTCCCAAGGGCGAACAAAAAGACATCTTTTCTGCTTAACACCCATCTTCTCAAGGACTGTGATTGTAGAGATGCTATTGCATCCCTCAGAGAAATCAATAACTGGCTGCTCAAAGAGGCCTCAGCCATTGAAAGGTGGAATGCCAATGTAGAAGGTTGGCAAAAACTCTTCCAAACAATTGGAAAAAAGAAGGCCCTGGATTTGAGGAGGGAGGAGAACAAGCTGCAAGAGGCTCTTACTATTTCTGAGCCCAAGATTTAGCAGGACCCAAGGAATGAACCTCTTGGGGCTATGCTTGTAATAGTCAAATGTAGCCTCAGGAAGATCCAAGAGCATAGAATTAGTGGGCAAAGAACCAAGGAAAAATTAAATTGGCTAAATGCAGGGGATAAGGGCTCCAATTTTTTTTTCAATTTCCTGAAAGAGAAAAACACAAGAGAACAAATTGGTCAAATTTGGGATGGGGAAAGATTGCTCTCCTCCCAAGATGAAATTGTGATGCAATTTCAATCCTTCTTCAAAGACCTCTTCAAGTCAGAAGGGGGCAATGATGACAATCAAAAAGCAAGAGAACTGATAAGCAGCTTGGTCCCAAAAAGGATTTCTAAGGAGGAAGCAGCCAAACTCTCTGAGAAAGTGACCAAAGATGAAATCAGAAAGGCTATTACAGCTATGAGTAATGATAAGTCTCATGGTTGCGATGGCTTACCCATTGAATTCTACAAATGTTTCTCAGATTGGGTTATTGATGATCTTGCTCAGGTATATGATGAAGCCCTAAGCAAAGGTTCTCTGGGGAGGAATATTAACAAAGGATTGATCAGACTCCTTCCCAAGGGGGGGATAAAACCCTCGTGAAGAACTAGAGACCTATCACACTCTTGAATGTCTCGTACAAAATTTTGGCCAAAGTCTTGGCTTCAAGGCTTGTCAACATCCTTCCTAGATTTATATCCAACACTCAAATTGGTTTCATAAAAGGAAAATATATCTTGGAAAATTTAATAACAAGTTGGGAAGCGATGCAATGGGAAAAAGATTCTAATCAAAATGTGGCAATGGTTTTGCTAGACTTTGAGAAAGCCTATGACAGGGTAGAGTGGAATTTCTTGGTCACCATATTGCAGGCCTTTGGATTCCCTGAAACTTTATTTGAAATGACGAAGGTCCTACTAAGAGATGCTTATGCTCAAGTTGATGTTAATGACTCCCTTTCTGATGAAATCCTTTTAGAAAGGTCAATTTTCCAAGGGTGTCCTTTAGCACTAACACTATTTGTCATAGCATCTAATGCCTTATACTACTTGCTAAGAGATCACTCCCTTTCCCCAAAAATCATTGGTGTTAGGCTGCCCGATAACAATGAGTTATAGAATGTCCACTTTGCTGATGATACGACTCTCTTTCCCGAGTTGGAGAAAAACAACTTCTCTGCCTTGATGGAAAAATTAGAATTATTTGGCAAGGCCTTTGGGGCTAATATTTCTAAATCCAAATCCATTGTTCTTGGATGGGGTGAATCCCACCCTGATTGGTTAAAAGACTTTGATTTTTTGTGGGGAGGCCCTACCCTGTAGGTGAGATATCTGGGCATTCCATTCGCCCTCAGCCCCAATCTAAAGGATATGTGGGACTGGCTAAGAGAAAAAATTGAAAGGAAGATGAACAATTGGAATAAGCAATATCTTTCTCTTGTGGGTAGGCTGCAAATTTTCCAAAAAATCTTATCAGCTTACAACATTTATTTTGCTTCAACTTGGGTTTTCTGCAGCTACCAGGTCAATGAAATCCAAAAAAGGATAAAAAATTTCCTGTGGTCTGATGGCAAAGGAAACAAGAAGAAGCACACCGTTAGATGGGAATGGTGCTGCCTCTCGAAAGTTAATGGGAGTCTAGGCCTCAAGGACTTGAAGCTACAAGGCCTAGCCCTTGCTGCAAAATGGATTCTAAGGGCTCTTGTTGGCAACAAACCTTGGAAAGTCTTGGTGCGCAATAACATCCAGTCTGCCATTCCAAAGCATGCTAAATCTTGGACGATGCTTCCGCTGTGTGACATCCTCATGTGTGATAGTCCCATAACCTTGGTTGGTTATGCAGTCTTCAGGAGCCTTTGTAAATCTTGGGAATTCATCAAAGATAAGGTCCTCTTTAAATCTCCCTGTATTGCTCTTAATAATGGGGTTAGTTGTCATACCTTTAGCTCTATCTGGTGGAATCTTTACCATGGAAGCAAACCCCTTGCTCTCCTTCGAGGTTGTTCAGCCAAGAAGTGGTACCATCATGGTATCCGCACCTTTAGTGAAATTTTGAGCAATGGCGCCCTGCAACCTTGGGAAGAGCTTGCTGCTAGTTTCAACCTCTCACTTGCTTCCTTTAGAACTTACTCCTCCATCCTTTCTGCCTGTGCTGAGACTAGATTTCCTGCTAAACTTGATCCCCCCTTCGACCCTGCAACTAACTTAATGTGGCATGATGGGACCTCTCTCCCTGGTCTTAAAGTTAAAATAATTTATAAAGATCTGGTTTTTGATTCCTCTATGATTAATCATCTTAATGTATGTTGGGGTTTGAATGTCAGCGATAAAGAGTGGCATAAGCACCTTTCTAACATTTGGTTTAATAATCTTGAACCTAAAAAATCTTGCTTTAAGTGGCTTACCATTTTACAAAGGCTTCCTTTTAAATCCAAATCTGATGATGTTGATGTTTGCTCTATCTGTAGAGTTCCCGAGTCTACTAAACACATTTTGTTTGATTGTCTCTATGCAAAAGAAATATGGAGAATGTTCTGTAATGGCTTAAATATTTGGGATAAAGATGATAATATTATGTGGCAATCTGTTCTTTTATTTAATAAAAAGTTGAAGCACAATCTTGAGCAATTTTGGTTTTTTCTCTCTGTGGAAATATTGTGGCACATATGGAAGGTAAGAAACGAGGATAAATTTAAAGGGAACAAAAGGATCCTTACTGAGTCTTCAAAAAGACTCACCTTTTTCTCTGTTGCTTCGCAAGTTATGCTAAATATAGAAGTTTCACTTCCAAAGCTTGTGGAGATGGTAAGAGGAGGTACAATTAGCATCTCCAAAAGAGAAATTAGATGCAATCATGCTTGTCACTTGAATGGTCCAGAGCAAGAAATATTCCTAAAGGCACTTGAGGAGCTTAAAAGAGATTTCAATATCACAATGGGGAGCCCTATATGGCACAGTAGACCTCGCCGTGATAGGGATGATGAAAATGCCATTCAATCTGCAGTGGAAGACAACAGTGGTGGAGGGGCTCAAATGGAAACATTTGACACCATATCTGCTTAATTTACTCTACACGTTTTGTTTGTATGGATGCTAATTATGCTGGTCTGTATACATTGCTGGTTAAAATCTGTATTTCCCTCATAAATGCTGGTAAAAGTCTATATTTTCCTGCATAAAAATGTTGTTAAGAATGCTGCTTATGAAACAACAACAATTGTAAAAGTTGGTTAAGGCTGATAGAATGTTGTTTCTGAATATGTCTCACTTGTAAATGCTGGTTAAGGCCAACCTTTTGAACTGCTCGTTGTATCCTGTTCTCCACTTATTATTAATTATTTTTTTTAATATTTTTTAGGTACATATTCTATTAATATTTCAATTATAATAAATTAAAAAATAGTTTTACTTTTCTATTTAATCATTTATCAACTTAAAAAGTTTATTATTTATTACTAATTTTTTAAAATTATTATGTTTATTAATATTTAGATTTTGATATATTTTGACTTTCCATTTAGTTTATTTTATTTTAGTTTTTAATTTAGATTAAATTTGAAATTTATTTTTATTATTTATATCTTGTTATGAAATTACAAATAATAATTGAAAAATATTAGAATTAATTTAATTTATAATTATTTATCTTATTCAAAATTTAATTAGTGTAGAAGAATTCTATTTTTCTTTTTTGTTATAATTTATACAATAAAATGAATTTCAAACTTAAAATATAAATTAAAACTTATAGAGTGAGAGAGAGAAGGTAACTTTTGAGAAGGTAATGGGTTCTCTGGCTTTATCTTTTGTCAACATTTTAATTTTTGTGGGCTGCGGGTCTTAATGTTTTTGTCTCTTTAACATCTTTTCTCCATTGTAAAGGGTTTTGGAGCCCCTTAAAAACTTGTTTTTCCTAATCAAAAACTTTTGATTAGTCGTTTCATGCCAACAATTCAAGGATAGCACATCCTAGGGATTTATGCTCAGGGTTGCATGTCATTTAGTTAAGGATATGATAATTCACCTTTGAAACCTCTTTAGTGTACCCATTGCACATTAATGAGGAAAATAGATAGAGAGAGAAAGAGAAAATAAAGAGAGAGAAATAGAGAAATATAGATGGAGACCAAGAGAGATAAAAAAGAGATAGAGATACAAAAATAGAGGTATAAATATAGATAAAAAAATATGGAGAGAGGAAGAGAGATAAATAAAGAGAGAGGAAAAGAGAGAAGAGGAGAGATAGAGATAGATATAGTCACATAAAGAGAGATAGAGAGAT
Source organism: Sequoia sempervirens (assembly GCA_007258455.2). NCBI lineage: Eukaryota > Viridiplantae > Streptophyta > Pinopsida > Cupressales > Cupressaceae > Sequoia > Sequoia sempervirens. The sequence goes on along the minus strand of VDFB02047230.1, from coordinate 432,853,534 downwards.
AAAGAGATATTGGAGAAAATGATATATATAGAGGTCGAGAGATCAAGAGATAAAGAGGGAAAGGGGGAGAGGAGGGAGATAAATAGGGATAGAAAAAATAGTAAGGGGAGAAAGATAGGGAGAGGGAAATAGGTGGAGAGACGATATGAGAGAAAGATAGATAGAGGAAGAGAGAGATTGAAAGATAATAAAGTTATAAATAGAGAGGGAGATAGAGATTGAAAGAGATCTCTCTCTTTCTCTTCTCATATCTCTATAATATCTCCCCATATGCACTTCTCCCTACCTCTCTCTCTATATATCTCCCTCTCTCTACCTCTCTCTATATATCTTCCTATCTCTATATTTCTATCCCTCCATCTCTCCCTCTCTCTTTGTATCCCCCTCTTTGTATCTCTATTTCTCTCTCCCTCTCCCTATTTCCATTTCCATCTCCACCTCCATCTTCCTCTCTATCTCTCTCCCTATCTCTATCTCCTTACCTCTCCTTATGTATCTCTTTCCCCTCTATCTTTCCCACTATTTATCTCTCTATCTCTCCCTCTTTCTATCCATATCTCTCTCTTCCTCTCTCCCTATCACTCTCTCTTTCTCTATCTCTCAAATTATCTATCCTCTCTCCCTCCCTCTCTATCTATTTATCTATATCTCCCCCCTCTCTCTATATCTCTCTCTCTCTATTAATTTTCTATATCACCTCCTTTATCTCTCACTCTTTCCCCCTCTATTTCTATCTTCCCATCTCTCCCTCTTCCTCTCTATTTGTATCTCATTCTCTCTCTCTCTCTCTCTTATTTACTCCATATCTCCCTCCATCTCTCCTACTCTCTCTTTATATATATCTCTCTCTCTACCTCTCTCTGTATAACATTTCCTCTATCTTTATATTTCTCTCTCCATATCCCCATCTTTCTATATCTATCTCTCCCTCTCCCTCTTCCTCTCTCTTTTCATCTCTCCCTTTATATTTATATTTCTCTATCTTTATCTTTGTCTCTCTCACCCTCTCTATCTTTCCCAAGTTATATTTATCTCTTTATCTCTCCTTTATATCCCTATTTTCCCTCTCCCTCTTCCTATCACTTCATCTTTCAATATATCTCTAATTCTCTCTCCTATCTCTATTTCTCCCCCTCCATCTTCTATCTATTTATACATATCTATCTCCCTCTCTATCTCTCTCCATATCTCTCTTACTCATACACATACACACTCCTTGTTTCTCTCTCCCTATCTCTAGCTCTATCTCTATATCTATCTCTCAATATTTAAATTCTTACATATAATCTATCTATCTCTCTTTACCCCTATATCTTTCCCTCTCTCTACCCCTCTCCATATATCACTTCCTATCTCTATCTTTATAAATTTCCATCTCTCCCTCAACTCCCCTCTCTATATAGTCATTGTAGTCATTTATTTAGTCATGGTAGTCATTTATTTAATCATGGTTTAATCATTTATTTAGTCATGGTAGTCATTTATGAACTAATACTTTTAGATTTGTATGTAAAATCCTATGTTTGGAGAATGTTGTTACAATAAATAGTCTATCAAATTGCAAACCAAGAGAAGCTATTATTGAAATTTTGTTGTGATTGAAAGATATAAAACTTTAAAGCTCTTATGTTATACTAGAAAAATTAAACTAAAACAATCATAAAACTTCAACAAATCTGCTCAAAGAACTGCAACAACACCATTGGAAAATAATTCACTGTATATTAAAACTATATATAAAATATGTTACAAATAACTCTATATATAGAGTTTTGAAGACATAACTGAAAAAAATTAAAACTAAAGCTAAAAAGCCATTGGTGTGAATGCATGTCTTCAGTGATACCAATGTTGCACATAGGGTGGGCTATAAATGCATCTAGTAAGGCATTGATTTTGTATTTTCTCCTTGCTCTGTACCTATCCACAATAAAAAAACTCAAAATTTGTTAATACTATATACATTTAATCAATACTATATAATTTTTTGGCAAGAAAAGTCTAACGAAGATCAAGAATAATGAAATAGGCAATGCAGTAAAACTACCACCATTTACCTTTATAATCATCACCTCTATCTAGATTTTGGGAGCCTCCATTTAGCTTTTGGGTCCCATTACAATTGTTGTTAGTGTTGTATATAAATCCAAGGTAAGATACTACAAGGAGTTATAATCTGCGGCTATTTCATATAAAAAATATCATAAATTTTGAAAAAGAGCACTTAAATCTTATTATTTTGGGAACCCCAAAAAGCCATAGTGCATGCAATACCAATACATTCCTATCATTATTGTTTGGTGAGCTCACTGAGAAAGATGTGTTAGTCAGTTAGTTAGGTTTCATTCATAAGTGTTGGTTCAATCAATCCACACTACATTGATAGTTCCACCTATGAGTACCCATATCTCATGGTATACTTTTGGTGTTATGGCAGCACTTTGTTCACTTCTTCTCCACCAAGCACGAGAGTTTGTGGATCGATGTAGGTTGGTGGCCAACTGGGGAAACTCCAATTCAGTCCGTCGGTTGGGAGGCACCTACCTCATCTCGATCGCAAGGAGAGGTTCACCATGATGTTTCTGGGTAAGGAATGAAGACAATACCTAGGCGAGGCATTTAGACACTAAACCTCTCCACTTGACAAGACGAGCATTTAATTTGTACCCTGATGAGTTGGATCATAGGCATAGTGTACCAATACTGCAAGAGAGCACTCACATAGCAGTTGGGTGTCGTAGGCAGAGTGTGGCTCCCAATAATCCCCTGTAAAAGAGGTCGACATGGATGAGTTTAGAGCGACTATTGTTCAAAGACTACAAAAGTGATATGGAGCCAGGCATTTTAGGGCATTATTGAGTTGGAGCCAAAATCAACCAATAAAATTAGGCGCCTATTTTGAAATGGACTTGAAATTTAATTCAATTGTTTAAACGAATCTTAGTCATTCATCATTTTTTGCCATTTTTTTGGTTTGTTTTTTGTGTTTCCCTCCAAACTCATCCTCATTGAAAATATGGTTTCCACGAGGCTTTAAGAGTATGTTTATTAAAATAAAAATTACAACAAAGATCTTAATAATGAGGGCATTTAGGTTTTAACATTATGTTAATTAAAGATATTAATATTTTAATATTTAAATTAAATTAATGAAAAATTTAATATTTTTAATATTTTTATATTAAATATTTGAATATTTTATAATTTAATAGTTTTACAAATATTATATTATATTATAATTATTATATTATATTATATTATACTATAATATAATAATTATATTATAATAGGGTAAGTGCAAAAAGATGGGGGCCAAAAAGGGGGCTTAAGTGGCCACTTTTTTTCTAAAATCAAGGAAATACTGACCTTGGATGTGAAATTGAGGATAGTTACATTCAAAATTTTGAGATGCAACAAAAAAAAAGGATCGTAGTGCTCCGAGTCTACTTTCTAAACTACTAATTTATTTTGAAAATGGTCGAGATTAAGGGGTTCAAATGAGGGATGCGCAAAAATTGGTGTTGGTTTTGTTAGAAAAACATAACATAGCAACTTTTGTGCGTACCTAGCATGGTGAACTTTTTTTTAGTATTTTTAAAATCGCTTTGGTGAGAAATTATCTAACAATATGTAGTTGATGCACAATTTTTCTGATAATTTTTTAATGAATATTTTATTTTGAACTAATTTTCAAATTGGACACTTCTTGAAAAACAAAATTTTAGTCGTGCTACCCTACAAATTTTGGAAACTAATTGAATTTTTTTTCTTTTCTGTAGAATGGAGTCTAGTTTCTAAAAATGTAATTTATTTGAAATTTTGATGAATGCTTAATTTATAATGAAAAAAACACCAAACACTTCTTTTTGCCAAAAAAAGAGACACACAAACAAAATAAATCATAGATGAAAGGCTTAACATTGTCAAAAAATGAAAAAAATTACATCATTGGATAGCCAAGAGAGAGCCTTACATTACCTAGGTGTTTGATTTGTTTGAAATTGAAACACATGCAATCCTGACGGTGAGCACAGACCCGATTATGTGAAATAGTGTAGAATTTGCAAAAACATGTCTTTGGTCGTCGGGAAGGCCCTCCAAGCCTTTGGGTTGGTATTCCAAGGAAAATACCAAGACTAAGGCTTGGGGATTCCCAAAGCAAGATATAATGTGAGCGCGTTATAACGCTCTTGCGTTATATCCTAGTTTTGATTTTTTTTTGTGTTTGTCCAGGGAATGTCTAGCAAGACATAGCACAAGCGTGTTATAATGTCCTCGTGTTAGGTATTTCTTTATGTTAAATGCTACTCTATTGAATGTATGTTTATATATTTGTATGTTTGTATTCACATGTATGCTTGTATGCCATGTATGTATGTATGTATGCATGCTTGTATGCATGTATGTATGCCTGTATGTATATATGTATCAATGCATGTATTTATGTATGCCTATATGTATGTAAGATTGTATCTACATATTTACATGTATGATTTTATGTATGTTGGATTGTATGTACATATGTATTATACTTGTATGTATGTAAGTATGTATGTATTTATGTATGTCTTTAGAGGGAGGGAGAGTTTTAAGAGAGAGAGAGAGGGGGGTGGAAGGGAGAGTCTAAGAGAGGAGTGGGAGAGAGGGGGTTGGACTGAGAGGGACTTAGCTAGGTAGGTTGGGAGAGAGAGAGAGAGAGAGAGAGAGAGAGA
>VDFB02047230.1:432778421-432848722 GCA_007258455.2 Sequoia sempervirens | reverse complement strand
AGAAGGGATGGGAATGATCTTATCCAAGTTCAGCTTGAAAGGGCCTTAATTTTAGATAATTGGTTGAAGGATTACTTTTTCTCTTTAAATGCTCTTTCCAGAATTGGCTGGGACCATTTCCCTATAAGCTTTGTGGCTGACTCTGTGTCAGGTAAGAGAAATTTACCTTTTAGATTTGAAAAAATGCAGCTGTCTCATCCTAATATCTTTAATTGCATTCAAGAGTGGTGGAATATAAATGTTAGTGAGACTGTTATGTTTAGAGTTGCTAAGAAACTTGGTGAGGTTAAAACCAAGGTCAGGACCTAGAACAAGGAAGTTTTTTGGGATATTTTTGAGTCTAAGGCTATTATCCAGTAGGATTTAAGGGACATTCATGACCGAATTCAAAAAGAAGGTTATGTGGGAGACTCCCTTTCTAAGGAAAATGAAATTCTTTCAAAATACCATGATATTATCTCAAAAGGAGAGGATTACTAGAAACAAAGATCTAGATTAGAGTGGCTTTCAGTTGGGGATAAGAACACCAGGTTTTTCCATTTAACCACTATGAAACATAGGGCCTCCAATCATATAGCCTATATTATGAAGAATTGGGTTAAAAATGAGGAGGAAGAGATTAGGAGTGAGGCTATTTAGTTCTTTGCTAACCTTCTTTCTTTTGAAGAGGGTTTGAATGTGAGTGCTCAACAAAATCTTATTGAGGCTATTCCTAATATTCTAAATAAGCATCAAAATATATTCTTGATGGATATCCCTTCACAGGAAGAGGTTAGGAAGATAGTTTTTTGTTTTGAAGGGAACAAGGCCTCTGGCCCAGATGGGTTCCCTATGTTCTTTTTCCAAGTTTTCTGGGAAATTGTGGTTGATGATGTGATTAGTGTTGTTAAGGAGTTTTTCAGAGCTAGGAAATTGTTGAAAGAGCTTAATGCTACTTTTATTGCTCTCATTCCCAAATTCCCTAGTGTTGATGGTTTTGACTCTTTCCACCCAATTAGCTTATGCAAATATTTCTACAAAATTATTTCTAAAGTGATTACCTCTAGGCTACTTGTGATTCTTCCATTGTTGATTTCTCCCTAGCAGAGTGGCTTTGTTCTAGGTAAACAGATTCTGGACTCTATTATTATAGTTCATGAGAATATCCACTCTCTTGAAGCTTTGAAAAACCAAGGATTTTTGCTCAAGCTAGATATGGCTAAGGCCTATGATAGGGTGGATTGGGATTTTTTGATCAAAGTTTTAAAAGATTTTGGGTTCTTTGAAATATTTTTGCAAATGATACAGTAATTGATTTCTACCACTAGTACTTCAGTGATCATCAATGGCTCTCCTTTCCCTTTTTTTAAGGTGTCGAGAGGAGTTAGACAAGGGTATCCCGTGTCTCCCATTCTCTTTACCCTTATGCCGAAAAGTCTGGGTAGACTTCTACATAAAAAAGTGATGGAAGGTAGTCTGAAAGGGTTAAAACCATCTTCAACAAACCTGGCCTGTTCGCACCAGCAGTTTGTGGATGACACGATGCTTATGGGAAGTTCTACTATTAGTGAAGCCAGAGCAATAAAGAGTTGTATTGTCTTTTATGAGGAAGGATTAGGGAAAAAAATAATAGGGCTAAAAGTTCTTTCTATTTTTTCAAAACCCTTGAGCATAGACAGAGGAAGATAGCAAACATTTTAGGCTGCAGTATTAATTCTCTTCCTTCTACTTACTTGGGTCTTCCTTTAGGGTCCAAACCTCCAAATTCTTTCTAGATTTCTCTTGTGGATAGGTTTAACCAGAATTTGGCTAGTTGGAAAGGGGCCCTCTCGAGTCAAGCTAGTAAAGTTCTGTTACTTGAGGCTTCTCTTCATAATTTGCCTGTTTATGCCCTTTGTTTGTTTAAAATTCCTGCCAAGTTTGTTGAGATAATTGAAAAGATCCAAAAACACTTCCTTTGGTCAGGGGTTGAGGAGAAGAAGAGGATTTCATTGGTTGCTTGGGAGAATGTGTGTAGACCTAAGAAGTTTGGGGGTCTTGGCTTGAGGAACATTAGAGTGTTTAACAAAGCCCTTTTGGCGAAGTAGGTTTGGATAAATTTTGCAGACACTTGTGAATGGAACAATATCTAGCATAGTAAATATTTGTGAGGGATTGACTCTTTTAAAGATTTTCTCAGTTCTCAAAATCTCCCTATAAGTTCTTCCCTCTAGAACAACACCATTAAGGCTAGGGACCTTGCTGGTAAAGAGGCTTGTTGGAAACTGGGAGATGGCAAGAAAATTCGGTTCTGGGAAGACCAGTGGATTGGTAATGATCGCCTGTGTAATTTCCTGACCTTTGGGAATCATATGGAGGATTGTAAATCCAGGTTTTTCTTTTTGGTCGGGGATTACTAGAGGAATAATCAGTGGGTTGATATTTACTCAATTAGTTTGGATCTCCAACATTTACAGGCTCTTCTTAATTCGACCAAGCTCAGTTCACAGGGTCAGGAGGACTCTTTGGTTTGGAAGTTTTCCTCCTCAGGGATCTACTCTATCTCTTCTACAGTGGCTTCTTGTTACTCTAGCCTCCATTACCCTATCTAGGCTAAGGTGTGGGTGCACAACCTCACTCCGAAAGTCAATATGTTTGCTTGGATTCTCCTTCAGAACAAACTATTGACTAATGATAATCTTTGTAAGTGGGGTTTCTCCTTTCCTAATAGGTGTTACTTGTGTTGTGCAGAGGTGGAGACTTCCTCACATATTTTTCTCCTTTGTCCCTTTGCTCATGCTATATGGTGTAAGATTATACAAATGTGGGATCTCAGCTGGGTTTTCCCTGGAACTATCTTTGATTTTTACAACCAGTGGAAAGTCCCTTCAAATAATCAAGTGTTGAATCTGCTTTGGAACTATATCTACCCTCACCTTTCTTGGGGTGTTTGGAAAGAATGCAATAAGAAATTTTTTAGGGATGTGGCACTTTCAGAGGAATTAGTCTTTGGAAAGATTATAAGAGTTGTAGGTGAAAACTTTAACTTGCTCAATAACAAGAATAAAAGTAAAGGTAAGATTAGTTTTCAAGAGTATGAGATCAGAGTGGTGGAAGCTTGGAAGATTAATGTGGTCATGTCCAATACTTCCAAGCTTACCAAGGGACCTAGAGATGGTATCTTTTGGAGTCTCCCTCCTCTTGGCTAGGTTAAAATCAATTTTGATGGCATGACCAAGGGAAATCCAGGTCCAGTAGGGAGTGGAGGTGTGATAAGGTATGAGAATGGTTGCTTTATTGCAGCAGTGGTGCTCCTCTTAGGCACTCAGACCAACCATGTGGTGGAAGCTATTGGAGTGTTTCAAGTCTTGAAGTTGGCTAGCCAATTGAATTTCAAAAATGTTTGGTTTGAAGGGGATTCAAATAATATAATTCAATGCTTAAAGGGCCTTCAAAAACCATCATGGTCTATATAGAATTGGATAGACCTTTTAAAGGAAATTATTAATAATTTTAAGAAAAGTTATATCTCTCATGCTTTTAGGGAAATAAATACGGTGGCAAAATTTTTTGCCAACAAGGGAGTTAAAGCTAAGGAAAAGATGAGGTGGCAGGGGTATGATGAGTTGGAGGTTGATGTCAAGGCCTTAATCATGTATGACCATGTTCATGGGAAGGTGCAATTCCCCATTCCCCTGAATGATGGCTAAGTGTCCTTTCCTGCAGTCTTGGGACTACGATTTAATCATCACTCATAGTTGGTTGAAGTGTAATTATATTATTTCCCATTTGAGTGATGTGAGCTTCACATGCTTCATGGGAATTTTGGACAGTTGTGTTTTTGGGCTTCTGGAGTCTTCTGTTCCTACCTGCAAGATGACCAACATGGGTGGCGAGAGTTGTAGGGTTGAGCCAATGAGTAGTAAACAATTTAGGAACAATCTAAAGCTCTGGGAGAAGCTGGAGAAGGGCAACATTACTATTTTCATTGAGAAAATCCATGGTGGGGATCCAAAGGTTACTAGGATCTTTTCCAAAGGTTGGAAGGATGGTGAGATAAATTTGTTTGGTAGACAAATGGTCAGTAATGAGTAGGTAGTTGCTAAGGTTACAGGCCTCTCTATGGAAGGTATTAAGTTCTACAGGGATAGAAAGTTTTCTGACTAGGCGGTCAATAAATTTCCAAAGTCGGAGGTTGAGAGGGAGGATCTACGAAGGACAACTAGAAGTTATTATGATTTAGAGAGGATTGTATTGCACTGGAGGAGGGTCTTGAACATGCTAATGGAGTACGTCACTCTGGATGGTCGTTACACAAGAGTGTTCAAGTATCATTTCGTTCTCCTTAACCACTTCAGGCACCAGGTTCAGGTTTCATTTCCTTTCTATCTCACCTCTTCTCTGAAATATAGTTTGCATAGCCATAGAAAGAACCCTACTAGGCATTCCATTCTCCATGAAGGCTTGCTTGTTTTTATTTATGATCATTTTAAAGCCATGCCGACTTTGTCCCACCAGACTCCCTCTTCTAAAGATAGGGTTGTTGTTAAGGGGAAAGGGAAATCTAGTGATTCTCCCCATAAGAAGGGTAAGAGAAAGGTTTTAGAGGATCCCTCCTATGATGTAAAGGAAAAGGACTCACAATCAAAATTGTCATATGAGTACTCCAACTACCCTACTACCGACAGAGATGAGAGGCCCCGTTTTCCAAAGGATCTCAAGGCAGAGGATCACTACTTCAAGGAGGAATGGGAATTCCCTGTTGCTATTCTTGCTATAGCCCATAATGGGTTTGTGGATTTTTTTAGGCTAATGAGATGGGTGTTATTTGAAATTAATGAGATTAAACTGAACCAAAGAGCCATGAGCAATAAAATGGAGAAAGATGATGACAATAATAACAAAGGTAGTGTTAGGGCCACTGACTTATGGATAGAGGAGGAGAAGAAATATATGGTTGAGTGCCTCAAGAAAACTATTGATGAGTTACAAAATTTTAAAAGAAACCATGAAGGAAAGTAGTTTGAGATGGAGGAGTAGTTGAGGAAAATCAAAGATTCTCTCCACAAAGTGCTAGTTATGAGCCATAAGATTTTAAAATCCATTGCTAAGACAATGAATACCATGGTGGAGAATCTAGAAAATGCTTATCAAGTTAGGACTACTGTGTTTGTTGATGTGGAAAAAGAGGAAGGCCAACTAGATAGTGGGGGGTCGAGCAACAAGACCAAAGCAAACTTGAAAAGCAAGGCAAACCAGGCTTTAGTGAATATCTAGGAGATCAAGAAGTCTGCTCTTAATATGAACAAATTAGAGCAGGATGCGACATAGATCCTTAGGAATCTGGCCTAGTGGCTGGTTGTTTTGTGGTTTTTTGTCAATTTTTTGTTGTGCTACCTTGGTTTCCATTGTTTTTTTCATTGTGGGTAGCGTTTTGTTTTTTGTCTGGGCTTTGTTAATGTTCTATCTCTCACTTTCTTATTGTTAAGGGTTTTGGGATCCCTTTAAAACCTGTTTGTTCCTTTATCAAATAAATTTACTTGAGTATCAATGCCATAAGCCTCATTCAAAATGTCAGCAGCCCTTGCCATCTCCATAACTACAGATGTATCTTGCGTAGTAGCCTCCTGAGTGTCGGTGGGGTCATGTGAACAAGTTGCCCCGCAATCCTAACACAAATGGGATCGAAGCCCACCACTTGAAGACTCCCCTGGATAATGTTGTAGTATAGGGTTGGCATACTGGATGACACTTTGGGTCAAAGAGCTGATGGCCTGCAAAGTGTCTACCTTGGCACTCTCCTTCACGATGGAAGGGATAACAATGTGCTCATGAGCTAGCCTAGCGAGAGGTCATCTTGCTTTCCGCCTAGGATATTGTTGTGCATTAGGTCTATCTTGAGCCAACCCCCCACCTCTCCCATGGAAGTCCCTCATATCAAAATAATTCAATTTTTTTTGTAGGATGGACTCACAGTATAGTTTCCTTAGGAAATATTGTAGGAATTCACAATTGTTGCATGGTGGGTAATCATAAACCATGTACCATCTATCCCAAAAAAAGTTCCTAATCTATTGGTGGTGGCACCAATGGATAGGAAATCTCTTCACATTGAGGCCAAGATTTTTATTTGTGCATAGGTTGGTGAATAATGAGCACAAATCTAATTTTGTAATTTTTAGATCTTTTACATCTTTATACGATAATTTCTTGGTAAAAATTCCTAGCCGCCTACCTCCTATCTTGCCAACCACTTAATTGTTTTTTGATTGCATCTACATGTTTTAACATTTCTTTAAGTGAATTTTCAATTTTTTTTCTTTCCATGGTTGAACCTATTGGATCGTTCAACCTTGTGATTAACTCTTCAATTTTTTTTTATTGTTTTCAATTTCACTCATTAAATTTTGCTAAGTGCCAGGAGGATGTTGAGGGATTGATGGAGGAGATTGCTGTTGTGGTTGTTTAACTTGAGGATTTTTAGGAGGGTTTTGAAGAGGGTTTCCAGTACCATTATCATTTCCTCCAAATTCAACAAATGAATATAAAAAACAACCTAAATTAATAAATTCACAACAAAAAATAAACAATCCTTACCTCTTTGACCTCCCCGTCAATGTGGGGGCATCCTGGCAATGAAATAGAAAAAAATTGATGAAAAAATTGCAAGATTATCTCCTCCCAAAATGTGAGTATGCAAGAGAAGGGCTTTTGGCCGCTGGCAACAGAAAAAATAGTCACAACACAAATGAATTCGATTTCCTTTTTTTTTTTTTTAATAGCTCATAACGCGAACTTGGGTTATTCCGCTCTCGCGTTATAACATGAGTGTGGAATAAGATCAGTGTGGCCGAGCCTTAGGCTCAACACACCAAGCCATAACATGAGTGCGTTATAACACACTCGTGTTATGAGCTATTAGAACTTTTTTTAAAATTTGGCCACAATTTGGCCCCCCATCTTTTTGCACCCACTCAATAATTATATTATAATAATTATAATATAATATAATATAATAATTATATCATAATATAATATATATTATATAATAGTATAATATTATATAATATTATAATAGTATAATATTATATAATATTATAATATTATATTATTATATAATATTAAATACATTATAATATAAATATAATATTATAATATTAATAATATAAATATATTATTATTATTATTATTTTTTGCTTGGTAAATTGCTACTAAGGGGCAACAACCATTGATTTTGACTGGAGCTATAAACTAGTGAGGCCACATTCGGGGGACCTCATCCCCGCCATTCATATTCTTATGCATTCTTGCATTCCAAGCAAGCTCCCTATAGGACCCGATGTCACATTTCTACCAAGCTCCTTGCAGGACTCGACGCCATTCCTCCATTTGTTGCGCCTTCCTGCATTCCCACCAAGCTCCTTGTAGGACCCAATGCCATTCCTCTTGTCTGCTTCGCCTGTCTGCATTCCTGCCAAGCTCCCTACAGGACTCGATGCCAATCCTCTATCTAAACACCCCTTCTAGCTCCACCTCTCCATTGATCCCTCCAGCTCCCATACCTCACAGTAGCACACACCACCCATCCCCTCCTCTGTGTGCCAATCTTTGCCACCCTTACACAGGAATTCCTCCATCATCCATGCATCATCCAATGTTCCCTTCTTTCTCTGGCCAATGATAGTTCATCTCACCTTCCACTGGTGTGATTCGAACTCAAGACAATAGGAAAGTTGCTGCTTGCAACTTGTCGTTGCACTGCAAAGTCATCCCCTATATTATGTTATATTATTATATGATATTATATAATATATATATATATAATAATATAATATATATATAATAATATAATATATATATAATAATATAATATTATATAATAATTTATAATATATATATTATAATATATATTATATATAATATATTGTATTGTAATATAATATATTATTATTATATTATATTATAATACAACCCACTCCCTTAATTCCAATTTTTTTTTTTAATTATCCACTTTAATATCATATTGTCTAATTTTTATTTGTGTGACTAATTATTTAGTTGTGTTTTTTACCCGATGATCAAATTAGTTACTTATGATGATCAAATTAGTCATTTATTTAGTCATTTATAGTTGTGTTGCAAAAAATGAGTAGAATTTAGTCATCTTTAGTTCTTGTGACTAAACATTTTCGTCATGTAGTCATTTATTTTCCAAATTCTACTAGTGTATATTTCCCCCTCTCTCTCCCTCTCTCCCTATTTCAAACATATCATGAGCCTATTGGTTATGGAGCCTTATTATCTTCCTGATTCAAAAGTATTATTTTAGTTGTGTTTGGATCCTTGTAAGTAGATGCATATTTGATTTTATCACTTCTAATGCATGAGCATCCAGGCAAAGGGAAGTCAACATCACAAAAAAAATTATTATTTTAGGAGTTCGATTAAGTTTCATGAAAAGTCTTCTTATAGGCATAATTCACTCTTTTTTCAATTGATTTTTAGCTCCAATGTATTTGGTCGCAGTTGCAACACACCATTCTTCTCTATATTTTCTTGGTCATATTTGGAAGACATTCAAGGTAAATACATATTTATTCTTGAAAGATTTATTATGGAGTTAGGACTCCAATGCCTCTAATAAAGTTTTATATCTGCACAAACAAATGAGGCATTATGATTCCAAATAATGGAGGCAATAAATAGATTGTTAATGTAAACTTTCTTTCTTTAATCTATATTGAAAGTGCCATCCTAGAAGGGAAAAAATGTAGAAGTTAGAAGATCAAGAGGCACTTAATTATGAAGTGATAAAATTTTGATGGAAGATAAGTGGTTGCACATTTTTATACACTGCCATCTTTAAAAGATAATGAATTCACTCTCTAAGAGAGGAGGGATGAGGTAGGGAAGGCGTAAGAGTGGAGAAAATGTAGAGAAGCCTCTCCCTACCTGCACCATAGACCAAATAGTATGAAATTTTAAAAGATAATTATCAACATGAAACTTGAGTGGATAGGGAGAGCCTGCACCATAGACCAAGAAAGACTCTCAGACCGCACCAAAAGGGAGTTAATACTTTCTGTGGGATGAAGATGATAGGGGTGGCAACATATTAGATGGAGAGAGTTTGTAATATAGTGTTGATTTTTGTAGCTCAAAAGGTGGAATGTGGAGTTTCCTTAAAGCAACTCGAGTTGGATTTTCAGCAATAGCATATTTTTTTAATTTATTTTTTAGAATGTTTCTGGGTTTGTGAGGTTGAGATAAGACTGAGAGTGATTTTATGTGTAAGATAGGCTGAGAAATATAAGGAAAGTTTATTTTCTTGCACATTGATGTAAATCAACAAGGCTCTATATATGTAAGATTGTCGTAGCAAACTCCAATAGTATCATGGAAGAAAATTTTGTTGTTAGGTTGAATAGAAGATCCAAAATTTTGCAAGTTTTTCTTCACATTGGGGCTTCCTGGGTATATCTATGTTATTGTCTATTTGTAATTGGATTCTTGTTATTTTTTTGCTTATGCTATTACTAGTTGTTAATTAACCCAGTGTATTAATTGTTATAAATCAGATTTCTTTTCCGTGATTTTATTGTGCAATTAATATGTTGCTGGGTTATAAGAAATTAACATGGTATTAAAGCTCTAAAATTTGAATACGAAGCCAAGATTTGTGATGCAGATTTAAAAAAAAAATAGAATTTTGTCTCCAGTTTCTTTTGTGACTATGGCAACTAGTGTTCGATATGAAGACAAGCTTGAGGGTGCATCTAACTTCTTACAGTGGAAGGTTTGGATTACATACATTCTCAAGGAGAACATGTTGTGGATCTATGGTAGTACAGGGGTAAACCCATAAAAATGGTTTACAATTCTAGTGAGGAAGGAAAATTACAAAAACGCTCCTATGAATTTATTTTTTTCTTTTTAGGGGTTTGCATGAACTAGGGTTTTCGAATGGACCCTAGTTCGAGTGAACCATATTAAATGAAGGGACTCATTTTTTTGCATTTTTTAGTGATGAACATAATGGAAAAGAGGGGGTTTGATCAAACTTAGGTTCATTCGAACCTAGGTTTGATTGAACCTCTAAGGGGGGTTTGCTTGAACCTAGGTTCATTCAAACCCCACTTTTCCCCCCTTGTCCCCCCCTATCCCCCTTTGGAACCAAATTTATGCAGAATTTTTCCCTTTGAAGCTCGAGTTGAGGATGGAAATGGAAACTTCATAGACCCAACTGGATGATGGTAGTCCTCAGAATGACCTATCCATCAAATATAATTTTAATATTTTTTGGTTTTATTATGTATTTGATTTTTTAGTTTGATTAAACATAGGTTTTTCACTGAAAATAAAGCTCTTTTTTCTACACATGTGGAAAAATAACATATTATCAAAATAAAATTATAAAAAATATGTGTAGGCTAGGTATTGATGTCCTTGATCTAGTAAAAAAAAAAAGAATTTTGATACATACAAAAAAGTTATGTTGTATATGGTCTGCCTATGTCTGAATTGTAATTGGTTTGACTTCAAAACTTGATTAATGAAAAAATATTCAATAAAACATTATGAAAACAAATGAAATGGTTAGATATCATCGTTACAAATCTAAATTTGAAAAAAATAGAATTTTATCCTTCATATATTTTTTTTTATGTTGTATACAGTGAGAATCACTCCTTAAAAATGGTGTTACTGATAAAAACTAGTTTTCGAAGGAGATGGAAAAAGAAGTGCAATGTTATTCTAAAAATTTTGATTTTTTTTTTTTTAGAATCTAGAGACAAAATGTCACAAATAACTAGTTTGCATCATCTTCAAATTCCTCATGGTTTAGTTGCTATAGGTGCTCGAAAGTGAAGATTTAGTTAGAAAAATTAGTTTAGTGTCCAATTTGGCCAAAAATTGTAAACCAATATTGTGGGATCACCCACATAGGTGACACCACGAATAAATGATCTTATTTCCCTAGATTCGCATGAAGTCAAGGAGGCCAAGGCTAAGAGGATTATTCTTGATGGGTAAGAGATCATCTAACTCCTCATCTATCAGGGAAAGACACTGCCAAGGAGATGTGGGATACACTCATAGAACTTTATCAAAGCGACTATTAGAGCCATAAGATGATACCGAAGGACAAATTGCATAACACCAATATGTATGAAGGTGAGAGTCTGACCTCTTACTTGTCCAAGCTGACACAGGTTAGGGATGAGATGTCTATTGTTGGAGAGATGATTGCAAAAGATGAGTTGGTGTGTATAGCCTTGAATGGTTTCTTGAAGCACTGGGAAGTGTTTTTCAAGTGTGTTGTCAACAGAGATCGCCTACCTAACTGGGCGAGGCTTTGGGATGATTTTGTTTAGGAGGAGATCCATGAAGGTGCTCATCAAGGAGATCAGACAAAGAAGGGTCAAGATGAAGAAAATCTTGCTCTTGCAAGCAACGGTAAGAAGAAGTCCAATAAAGAGCAAACATAATGTTCTTCTTCCAAGAGTGGGAAGAAGAAAGATCTGAGCAAGATGAATTTTTTTCTGCCATCAGTTGGGTCACTATGCCAGTCCGTGTTCGAATAAGAAAAATAAGGACAATCAAAAGAAGCAAGTTGCTACTACAGTAGAGGTGGACAAGTTTGCATCACAATTTGAGAATGAGTTTTCTCTTATTGCTTGTCTCTCGAGTTCAATTGCCAATAGGGTATGGTATATTGATAGTGGGGCTTCTTGCCACATGACGGGAGTCAAAGAATGTTTCACCAAGTTGGAGAAGAAGTTGGACTACTATATTGATCTCAGAGACAATGCAAAGTACAATGCAATTGGTGTTGGCACGGTCAAGTTTCAGAGGGAGTTTGACAAACCTCTATTGGTGGAGGACATGTTGTATGTCCCTAGCATGAAAAATAATTTAATATCCATTTCTACTTTGGAAGACAAGGGTTACATTGTGACGTTTGAGTGGGGAAAATTCTATATTCATCCTCGGGATTCCAAGGTTGTAAAAGTGATTGGATTCAAGCATGGCAGCTTGCTTTGGTTACAATTTGAGCCAACACATGCATTGGTTAGTAGCTGTAGAGGGCTAGGAGAATTGTGGCATAGGAGGATGGCTCACCTTCACCATGGAGCACTTAATATTCTCAAGGAAATAGTAATGGGGCTGCCAAAGATGAAGACATATAATCATGAGGTGTGCAAAGGTTGTGCTCTTGGGAAATATGCCAAGACCTATTTTCTAAGTAGCAACACTAGATCCAAAGGGATTTTCGATCTTGTAGACTCAGATGTGTGTGGGCCCATGTCAACAATATCCTTTAATGGGTACGAGTATTATGTTACTTTCATTGATGACTTCTCCAAGAAGAAGTGGATATATTTTTTGAAGAATAAAGATGAGGTCTTCAACAGGTTCAAAGAGTTTAAGGCTCTCACGGAGAACCAAATTGAGAGGAAGATCAAGATACTGAGGTCTAATAGTGGAGGCAAGTATACCTCAAATTCCTTCAAATATTTCTATGCTCAGGAAGGTATCAAGAAAGAGTTGAAATTTTTTTTACAACCCTCAGTAGAATGGGGTTGCTAAACAAAAAAATAGGGCTATAGTTGGGGTAGCCAAGGCCATGCTTCATGATTAGGATCTACCTTGGTTCTTATGGGCAGAAGCTTGCAATACAACTATGTATTTGCAAAATAGGATCCCTCACAAAGTGTTGGAAAAATTGACTCCAGAAGAGGTGTTTACTAGTAGGAAACTAGATTTTGGGCACATTCGTATCTTTGGTTGCCTTGTGTATTGTCACATTCCTATGGAGAAGAGAACCAAGTTGGAACCAATTGCAGAGAATAGTATCCTTTTTGGGTATAGTGAAACTTCTAGGCCTATCGTGTTTACATTCCTATCCTCAGGAAAATAATTGTTTGCAAAGATGTGAAGTTTGAAGAAGAGAGGGCTCTTTAGAAGTCTAGCAACTTGATGAATGAGGAGGAGCAGTCACCCATAGTTGAGGAAACACAAATTCCTCAAACTTGAGTCATGCAAATTGGAGAGCAGAGCAAACAAGCCGAGTAGACTAATTAGAAGGAGGAACAAATAATTCCTCAGCCTCAAATTCCTATTACCGAGAAGAGGAGAAATAGGGTGGTTGACCAGACACTGAGAGAAGCCCAAGAATATTTTGGTCATCCACAGGATTCAGTCAGACAAAGAAAGGCTCCTAGATGTTATTCTAAGTATGTGGCACTTATGAGTGAATTAATTGAAGTAGAGCCTTGTATCTTTCAAGAGGCATCCAAGCACCAAGTGTGGAGGGATGCCATGGTGGAAGAGTACTCTTCCATCATGACGAATAGTGTGTGGGAGGAAGTACTATGACCAGAAGATAAGTCTACAGTGGGTTCGAGATGGCTGTATAAAATTAAGTATGTTGTAGATGGTAGTGTGAAAAAGTTCAAAGCTTGGTTTTTGGCCAAGGGGTTTTATCAGAAGGAAGGGATTGACTATGACAAGAATTTTTCTCTGGTAGCCAGGTACTCATCCATAAGTGCTATCATTTTTGTAGCAACACAGATGGGCTAGAGGATTCACTGGATGGATGTAAATACGACCTTCCTTAATGGAGTGATTGAGGAAGAGATTTACATAGAACATCCAAAAGGATTTGAAGCATATGGGAGGGATTATCATCTATGTAGGTTGAGAAGAACATTGTATGGGCTCAAGCAGGATCCTAGGGCATGGTATTCACGTATTGACAATGACTTGCAGAGTGTGGGCTTCGTCAAGAGTGAGACAGATTCAAACTTGTAATTTGTTTAGTTGAAGGGCGAACTTATCATATTGGTGTTGTATGTTGATGACTTGTTTCTCATAGGGTTAGAGGAGCACATAGTACACTGTAAGCATGATCTTGTAGGAGAGTTTGAGATGAAGGAATTGGGGTTTATGCAATACTTTCTAGGATTGGAGTTGTGGCAGAAAGAGGGAGAAATATTTCTTGGAAAAGGGAAGTACTTGGTATCTTGAATCGATTCAGGATGGAGAATTGTAAACCCATGTCCATGCCACTTGTGACCAACTAGAATAAGATTGATGCTTCTAGATCATAGGTAATGGACTTGACTTTATACAGATAATTGATAGACTCTCTTATGTATCTAGTCAACACTAGGCCAAACATTTGTTTTGCAACTTGAACTGACTTAGTCAGTTTATGGTGGAACATAAACATGTGCACTAGATAGCTATGAAGTATGTTTTGAGGTATCTTTGAGGCATAGTTGATTATGGGATGAAGTATGTTCAACAGGATGGAGTGAAGCTTGAGGGGTTTATCGATGTAGATTAGGCTAGCAATACAACTGACCAGAAGAGCACTTCAAGGTGTTGTTTCAGTTTGGGATCAGGAGTAGTCTCTTGGTACAACATGAAATAGAATTAAATTGCACTAAGTTCTATGGAGGCTAAGTCTTTGGCAACCAGGATGGCTACATGTGAGGCTATTTGGCTTTGGAAGCTTTTAGCCGAGCTCTTTGATGAGGAGCTAGATCCTACAATCATTTACTATAATAATCAGAGTTGTATCAAACTCTATGAGAATCTAGTGTTTCATGACAAGTCAAAGCACATTGAGATCAAGTACCACTTCATCATAGATTGTGTGGAGAAGGGGATAGTGAAGCTCCAATACATTCCTACGAATGAACAAATAGCAGATATCCCGACGAAGGCCTTGATGAAGAGTAAGTTTGTATTCTTCATGGATAAGTTGGGTGTTGTGCAAAACACCTTCATCGCTACGAGGGAGTGCTGATTTTTGTAGCTCGAAAGGTGGAATGTGGAGTTCCCTTTAAAGCAACTCGAGTTGGATTTTTAGCAACATATATTTTTTAATTTATTTTTTAGAATGTTTTTGGGTTTGTGACATTGAGATAAGATTGAGAGTGATTTTATGTGTAAGATAGGTCGATTAATGTAAGGAAAGTTTCTTTTCTTGCACATTGATGCAAATCAACAAGGCTCTATATATGTTAGATTGTTGTAGCAAGTTCTCAAATATTATTCTGGAAGAAAAGTTTGATGTTAGGCTGAATAGAAGATCCAACATTTTGCAGGTTTTTCCCCACACTGGGGTTTCCTAGGTATATCAGTGTTATTGTCTATTTGTGATTGGCTTATTGTTAATTTTTTTCTTCTGTTGTTACTAGTTGTTAATTAACCCCGTGTATTAATTGTTATAAATTAGATTTCTTTTTTGTGATTTTATTGTGCAATTAATCTATTGCTAGGTTATAACAAATTAACATAGAGGTGTGGTATAAAATAAGAACAATTAGTGTGCAACATGATGGCGATGAAAGAGCCATGTGAAGTGGAAATCATTTAAAGCTAGAGGATTACTAATGTGGGAAACCAGAAAGAGGGAACATGACTTGAATGGAAGGGAGGATGCGTAGGAGACAAGGAGAATCTACAAATCATGGGGATGTAAATGAATTTGCGTGATTGGTAGATATGAGGTTGCAATGTCCATCAAACACTAGGGAAGGTACAAAATGTAGACACAAATGAATAGGAAGCGCATGAGAATAGTGGCTTATGAATCAAGGTAGATTTAATTGCAAGGAGAGCATAGTATGCTTTCAGAAAGATAGTGTGATGAGAAATAAATTTAGAAGGTTGAGAAGTGAATGTTGAATAGAGTGACAAGCTCAACTCAAGGTGATTGAACAAAGAAGTAATTTGAAGACATTTGCAGGGGATTGAACCAATGAGGGCATGGGAATGTGGAAGGTTGTGTATGATATGAGGGAAGAGTGTGGAAAAGTAGCAATGGATGTAAGGAAGAAACATTAGAGGACATAGTATGTTGGTGCGAATGACTGTGAGTGGTAGGAGGCAACTGGAAGAATTTCATAACTAGAAAAAGTTAGAGGAGTGACTAGAGCAGATGCAATGAAGTTGCCTGAACTTGGAATGATTTTTATGAAATCTGATATAATAAAGTTATTTGTTTACTTGCAAATTGGGTTTTTAGTTGCGCAGTTGTAAATCAATTAAAATTGATACAAATTATTGTCAAATTTGGAGTTTATTAGTCATGGAGTCTTGTAATCTTAGTTTTTGTGAATTTGGGTTGAGTGAGTGTTTCCTTTCTCCATCAACTTCTCCATTGATACCTTTGTTTCACAAATAAAATCATTTTTTAAATAGCCTATCAATTGACCTCATGTATACTACATAAATGTATATAAACAATAAACCAAAAAATTACCTAATTGACCATCCACACTTCTTCAGTGTACACATTGCACACCAAGGTGCCATTACTAGTAATATTATTATTTATCTAAAAATCTAAGTTTAAAAAGTTTAAAAGAAAAAAACAATTCTTATCTTTTCTTAATTTAAATCTAAGTCTAGATAAGAAGTTGTTTTTTATTTAATTATATTACATTTTTAAATATTTTAGAAAATCTAATGATTGAGATCATTCCAATGGTCTTGCATCCTTTTTTACAATTTTCAACCATTGATTTAAAAAGATATTCTTAATATAAATTATCTGAGTTACAAAACTTATATATACAATTGTTAAGATTTGATTTAAAAAATTAAAAATTTAGAAATTTAAAATATTGCTATTTTATTTACATTCTTCATCTAATTTAATTTTTATAAAAAAATTAAAAGCTTTTAAAACAAAAATTATAACTTTTTTATTTTAAAATTATATAAAACAAAAATCAAATCAATATTTTATGTAATTATATATTGATTTTTTCTAAATTAAAAATTTCCAATTATTTATTAAAATTTATAAAATTTTAAATAAATGTTTATTTTAATTTTCAAATAATTGTTTACAATTTTTGTTTTATTTTTAACTATTAACTTTAGTTTTTTTTTTAACTAAGTTTCACTATTAAATCTTATTTGAATATTCATAAAATTATAAAATTGAAATCTAAAATAAATTATTTTAAATTTTAAAACAACTATTAGTCTTCAATTTGATTTAAATATAAATTAATTTAATTGATTTTTTTATTTCAATTTTACATAAGATGAAATCTTCTAGATTTGAAAACACTACTCATTAATGTGGTATAATTCTTCTCTTGCTCCTATTCTTTCTCCAAATTTTTGTAGTCTTTTGATCAATTCTTCTTTTTCTATTTCTTTTTGTCTTTTCTTTTATCTATACTATTTTCTCATACTTTCTTTTGATTATTTAATAATTAAATTTTATTTTAAAACTTGTTTTAAATCTTTAAAACAATTTTCAAATAAATAGAAAATAAAAGTATTAATTAAATATTGTTTTATTCTCTTCTAGTCAATAATTAATTTCTAAAATATGTTAAAAATAATTCAAAATATTGTTTAAGATTGAGATAGAATGTAAACTTAAAAGAAAAATGAATAATTTTAAATTTAATTTAGAATAATTTAAAAAACACTATTTAAGATAAAATATAAACTTAAGAAAATGATAATTTAAATTTAATTAAGATAAGCTCAACATTATTAATATAAATATTTAATTTTAAATTTATTTTTCTAATATTTTCTCAGTAAAATAAATTTACTCATTTTTTTTCATTTAAAATTTAAAAGGGAGTCTTTAACCTTTATTTTAATTTAAAAGTATATGCATGTTAAAATGTTAGAGAGTATGTGTTTGTGGATGGATGTGTTTGAAATTCTAGTTGCATGTAGTTGTATTAAACAATTAATAATAAGTGCTAAATAATGGAATGAAATAAACTTAGAAAAATCTAGATCTTTTTCTCAAAAAAGATTATGAAATATTTGCATATAAATTTAAAACATAAAGGAATTCAAATGAAAAAGGAAAGTTACCACAAAAAATTATTGCAAATGGAAATATAATGTTCCCATCTAGTGGTCAAATAAATATTTATCTAGATTTTATGTGATAAATGAGATTTTGAAGGATTTTACCTAATATTTTGGAGCTTTTACCATTAAATGACAACTGGTTTACCATTAAACGATTGATGAAACTTGTTTTTTGATGACTCAAGAGTGGTTTTCAGGTGTGAGACTTGTTTTAGGCTCAAATATCATACTTGCCCCTTAAAATAACCATTACTTTGAGAATCAAAATAATGTGATAGCTAAGTAAGTAAAACTTATAGTATATACAATATTATGTTCTAGAAAATACACATTTTCCCATGTAGCATGTCTTTATCATATTGATCCTAGTGGTCTACTATTTTGTTGCAATATTATATTTTTTGTAAGGAAAGAAGAGGTGCGGAAACAACTTTCCTAATGTCAAACCACAGGGGAGAATGCAATACAGGGCTATTAATTTTTCAAATTACAATCTAATTAAGACACACATGAAGGAATAACAGAAATAGAACAAATACACACAGACAAATCAAACAACAGATTTTACATGGGAAACCCTTTCAGGAAAAAACCCACCACACCAAGCTGAATCTCTTTGTATTATAGTAACCAATAATTACATACAATCAGAAAATTCAACTATCTGTTGTTTTTATAGTAGCTACAACATTTACTGTTCAAAAACTCTGATAAAAAAAAAAACTCTCATGCAATTCGATAAACTCATCTCTCTGTTCATAACAGAATCGATCTGCTTTAAACAATCTCATTCTGATTTTCCAACTGTGCATTCTTATCTTCCATTGTCAACCAAAGACAATTTCCATTCGAGCCTTGATTTTTCCCTGTATGTTGATTTTCCAACGTTTCAACTGATGCATAAAATCAACTGTCATCATGCTTTAAAACTGCTTCCTGTGATTGGCCCACAATGCTCCATGTAGGACGGTCAAACTGGTCAAGAGCATTTAGCTTTGTTGGCATATCAGTGAGACGCTTATAGTGTCTCCCTGATGCCACAAAGTTCCTCTATCGACATTGCTACAGCTTCCACGAGTCGACAAGATGCTATATCGACTGTAGCAGGTTATACCGAAACCAATGATGACCAAAATGATTCTATCGGCAAGGATTTCCCTTACCGGTGAGACACATAGTGAATTCACCAGTCTCAACGAACAAATAGTCTATCGGCAAGACACTACGCCTTTGCCAAGACCTTCTGTCGAGTTCCTTGGGCTACACCGAAACCTTTGACGAGTCGGTAAGACTTATTGTCTTCGCTAGGACTTCATACTGAAGCCCTCAGTCATACCGACGACTACCATACGACAAGACTTATACCGAGAGCATCTCATCATCGACAAGAAATACTAACCTCGCTAAGACATTCTACCGACAATCTTAAGTTACCCAGAAGCCTTTCTCCTATCGGCCAGACTCCCACGGTTTCGGTGAGACGTCATACCGAAACAAAGACTTCCACCAAAAAACATTCTATCACCAAGACTTGGGTCATTCGCTGTGACGTTTCATCAAGCTTCCAAAGCTAGCCCAAAGACATCAGTCGGCAAAACTTGAGACATTCGCTAAGACATCCCAGTGAAACCTTTTTTTTTGTCACCGTGAAGACAATATGACTTCTCCCATCGGCGTGACTTATGACTTTCGCTAAGACTTCTCAGCGAAGTCACCACGAGATACACATAGTTGGTAAGACATGAGACTTTCACCGTGACATCTCCCCGTGACCTGAGAGTTACATCGATGAGATCAACTGTCACCCAGAGTTCTATCGATCACCAAAAGGTCATGCCGAACTCAGAGAGTCACAGCGATAGACTTCATTCGTCAAGACATCTACTTTGTCATAGCGACATGAACTTTTTAGAACTTTCAGAATAGTTAGTCGCCCAGACATAAACACTGTCACAACAACTTTTCCCTTCAGGAGTTCCATGTCAGTAAGGATTGAGGCACATATTCCAACATTTTTATCATATCTAATTCTGGGAACTATAAGGTATCCTATTTCATGATATGCTTTATGGTCTAGTACATATTTCTTAAGGAGCAACACATGGAATGCATTATGGATTCAACTTGGGTTTGGAGGTAAAGTTAGTATGTCACTAAAATTATTATCTCTAAAATTTTAAAGGTTTTAACATAATGTTGCTAACTTGGCTTTCTTTTTCAAATGAGATAGACCTTGTGGAGTCTAACTCTTGGAAAAACTCTTTTTTCAAATTCAAAATTTTCATTAGTATTTTTTTCCTTTAACCTTTTCCTTATAGAATTGATCTAACTTTCCATATTGTTTATCATTTCAAGACCAATTACAGTTCTATTCTTTATATTTTTCAAACTCACAAGTATTCCACATTTTCTTCCATATAATGTTTCAAATGGGGTCATTCAAAGAGTTATTATTGGAAAAATATAGAAGACATTTTTCCCACTTTGATTGTTGATTCATGCATACAATATCTTCATTTATTTGAAATTATTCCTTTCTATTTTAAGATTATATACTATACTAGAGTTTAATTGTGTTCGTAAAGCTAAGTGCAAGGTGGCACAAAATAATGATGCGAACTTAACATCCCTTGTATTGATATGATATTTTAAAGAAATTTTTACAACTTGAATATTTATTATACAAGTCTTTTGCTAAGGTTGGGTTATCATCTATAATATTTTTGAGTATAAAATAATTTACCTTTGTAAGCTTTCCCACTACCACTAATATTGTATTATGCTTATAATTTTTCATTGAAAATACATACTAATAATTTGTTAATTATGATGCATTATATCATCTAGTTGGTGGACTAAGCTATGCTTTAACTCTTTGACATTGTAAATACTTTGATACAAAGAGTACTATTTATTTCTTCATTCTTGACAAAAAATATAGCTTCTTAATATTTGAACTTACATCTTATTCACTCTTGAATGTTTTGAGTAGAGAGTATTGCGAGCGTCAATTAGAATTAAATTTATAAGGTTATATATTTTATTGTGGTATTGAAGTATATCAAAAGTATATTCTTTAAATAATTGATTTGTTTAGTAAGCCTCTAAAATTATTTTGACTTCATCATAACAAGGATCTTGTTTTTTCCACTAAGACTTGATATTTAAAAATGGTTTTAATAGTTGCTATAACCTTCAAATGTCTTCTTCTACTTAGCGTGTCGGCTATCCTATTTTCTTTACACTTAATGTACAATATATAATCTTAAAATAATATTCACTTAAGAATTCCAAAAAATTGCTTTGCTTGCATTCAAATTTGGTTGAGTGAATATGTATTTCAACCATTGATGTTTTTTTTAATTCAAATAGTTTACCTAATTATAAATGTCTCCATTTATAAAGTGCATGCACTATCAATTCTCAATCATGAGGTGCATAATTTAATTCATGTGTCTTTAGTGTCCTATAACATCTCAAAACTTTGTTTATAAGTGATATCTACAAAGTGTTCATATGGATCAATAAATTTTAAATTAATGGTTGTATTTGACTTCTTCTTTAGAATTTGAAATATTTAACTACACTATTCTATCCATATGAGGCTTGTATTCTTATTTTATAAGTAATGAGGTTTTAAACTTGAGAAAAACCTTTTATATCACTCAACTACACTTCTACTACATTCTTAGGAATTGACCATTCGATTATAGCTTAGATTTTATCAAGATTTATGACAATTATTTATATTGATATAATATGTCCCAAATAATGATTTCTCTTCCCAAGGAATGCATATTTTGATAGCTTTTTATACAAATTATTTTCTCTTAGTCTTTGCAATACTAGTTTGACTGCACTAAGTGTTATTCATTTTGGAGTAGATTAGAATGTCATCTAGGAACACTAGTGCATAATTACCTACCTAGATAATAATGGAAATCACTATAAAATTCATAAGGGAATTAGTTACACCAAAAAGTACAACTATAGATTGATTATGCCCATAAGCTATTTTATATAAATACCTTTCATCTTAGATTCTTAGTTGGTGGTATCCTAATCAAGGATATATTTTTGAAAATATTGTTGCTTCTTTCATTTGACCAAATAGTCTTTGATACCAAGCAATGGATATTCTTCATCATTTTCTTATTCAATATTTAGTAATCTATGCATATTCTTAAGGTTCCATATTTCTCTTTTTTTGGTGTTCCTGATAGTGATACAATTGGTTGAATTAATTCATTTTCCTAATAATTATTCTAGTTGCATTTTTAATTCTATCAATTCAATTACATTCATTCTATAAAAATCTTTAGAAACAAGTTCTACCCTTGGTATGGTTTCAAACTTTCTCTTAGGAGGTAGTCCTAGTAATTCATCTGGAAATAAAATTTTAAATTCTTGGAAGAAGGAAATTTTTTCTAGAGTTGGGATGTCTTTTCCCTCTTTTTCATTTAGTTTAACCATAAATATTTGAGATCCTTTCCTTCTTTCTTTCTTTGGTTGCATTCTTGATATAGTTTGCACATTTATAGGCCTGAAGATTTCTTGTAACTTTTCTTTATTCCTTTCATCATCTCTACATTGTACTATTTTATAATAGAAATCTACACTTGGTTAATGATTAACCAACTAAATTAATCCAATGATAACATCATATGAACCTAGAGGTGCTCACTTTTGTTGTAATTTAAAATTTTGAATTGAAATGCTTGTTATTTGATTTTTTAGTTCTTTTCTTTCCCTTAATTTCTTTTGAAAGGTTGACTCCTATTTGAATTAATTTTTTGGTTTTAAAAAAAATATTTTTAGTACTTCATTTATGTTTTCAAGGTTAAATATTTCTACATCTATTGTTTAGTGTAAAACCCCGCTGCGTAATCAAGAGGATGATGCAACACTGTAGAAGTGCACCTAATTTTTTTCTTAAAAAGAGTAACAATAACAAGTAAAGTAATCTACTCTAACCACATACATCCTCTAGGCCACACAACACTTCTACATGTGAATCCCAAAACTTACAATATTAATCTAACCATAGCATATGAAACTAACTCATGATAAACAACATACATCAAAGCATTAACCCATAGTATAATATACAAGTACAATAAATAAATTCTTCCAAAGATTACATTAAGTCAATATACCATTACAAAGCTCATCTCCAAGATGAGATAGATCATACAAAATGATACAATTACAATATACATAGACCCTCCTTGATTACAAATGAGGAGTATAAATAGATAGTGTCCCAATGATACAATGAACATATAAGAAGTAACATATCCACAGATACACATGAGCTCTCCAAACTAGAAGATCCCGCCATCATGAACAAGTCGAGAAAGTCCAACAGTGCAAGGTGCACGATCCACCCAGCCATGTGGTACTCATAGGCCCAACCCCCGTGCTAGGAGATAGTAAAAGGAAACCAAGAGAAACCTACTACCTCTAGACACAGGCAACACACAAAACAACACTGTACCAGTAAACACATAACATAAGGTTACATAACTTCTAGAACCACTGAATCAAGAACATCCACTGTACAATACAAACCAACTGTTATCATAGGAGTGTCATCACAAAGGTTGCATTGGTTATCCTTAGGAGATCCTCCTAGGTCTCGACCCCCATCTTGGGTTATCCTAGTAACCTCTCATGAACTCTGGCCCCACATGCATACTAGTGCGGAATCGATTATCTTTCGAGAAGAAAAGATAACGATCTTTCCATTCTAGGCCTTCCCGACTCATCTCAAGTCTAATAAAATCCCTTGAGCCAATGAGAAAGGTTAAATTATCAAGTTAAATGTATTAATCTATCCTTTCCCCTAATATAGGTTATTTAATTTCCACTGATTAAACTGACTCCCATACAAGTTATCCTAGCACCACTTTGTGTGTTGGCCCCCGTTGAAAGCCACCCCCCTATTGACAACACAATAATTTATTCCACAACCCAAGGGTAGACAATGCACTAAAACTAATAACAAATAACCACCACAACTCAAGAGGTAACATATCCCTATGGATGTCAAATACCGAATCCCAACTACGTGCACTACCCAAGGAAATATCAAAGGGCGAACAATAGACATAATAACCCTTTCTCAATTTAACAATCTCTGGAAGACATATATTTTCACAATAACAAATATCCCCCCAATACACCATTACAAAAGAATACACAATTACAATAAGCCAGTCAAGTAATTAAATAAACTACCATTAGGATTTCCTAAATCCAAATAAATCAATAACTCATATTTAAAATACATTATTTAAACATAATTCCAATCAACGAATTAAACTAAATGTTTAACTTTTAGTTTCACAACTACTCAATAATTAACTCAATTTCCTCAATTAAAATAAACAATCATTTAAAGTTAACTAATTGTGCTTGCATGCATCTAAATAAATATCCTTTTAAATAAATATATATTTAAATATATATATTATCTAATTACATAATCCAATTATTCTTTTCCAATATTCATTTAAATCAATACATTTAAATATAAATTACAATAATCACTTATTGCAAAATATAAATAAACATATATATAAATTTTCAATTACAAAATATTTTAAAACACACACACACACACACATATATAATATATATACAATATATATTATATATATTACATATAATATAAATATTATATATATTAAAACAAAATAAATATTAAAGAATCAGAATTCACTGGGAAGGAGGTGGATGAACTTCATTAACTACACAGGTTGTAAACAACCATACGTTGACAGAGTATGGGGGTTGCCTCTACAACCATCCCCATATGTGGGGTGTACTATGGTAGGAAGCATTGGCTGCTTGTGAAGGCAACGATGCTGCCTCCACAGTTGCCTCCCTATGGGTTCTATGAAATTCGTCGTATGGCACTACAATTTGGGCTTTAAAAAAAAAGACTTTTCAAAAGGGATCTGCTACAGAAAAATATACAGGAATCTCTAAATAAAAAATATATAATATATATGTATTTCAATATATATATATTAATTAATCAAAACAATTGCTCCATGGCATAATAATTTCACAGAAGATTTTCTATAGGAAATATTTGGAAAATTTTCACAGAGGATTCAATTTCAACTAATGTTTTAAAATTTAACTATAATTTCCTTTTGTATCAATCCATTTCTAAAACTCAATTTTAAAAGAGGATCTAAAATATTTTCTACAGAGGTTGTAAATATTCTCAACAATCTTTTAAAAACAAAAGCTTCTACAAATGATAAAATCCTCTTCTATAGGAAACCTTTCCAATTTTCAAAACAATAATAATTTAAATGACCTTTTCAAATTAAATTTACAAAAACAATAAAGAACCTATTCCAGAAGATTTTTTGATTCAAAGTTTGATGCAGAGCTTCCCTTTAATTTCCAACTTTGCTAAAGCCTCTTCCTAGAAGAATTACCACTTTCCAGAGAACATAAAATAATCCAGAACCAAAAAGGAATGCAACAAAACTAGATCCCCAATTTTTTTGAGAGTTTCTATTTCCAAAATTTTAACAACCCAAAACAAATTCAACAACTCTAGAATAATGCTTTCCTTCCGTGAAATAACCTCTTTTCATCAATTCCAATAATTCTCTTCGGGAATCAATTTTCAACTACCGTAGTAAATATCTTCTAACTTCCAGTTGTACAAAATAAATATCTTTTCTTCAACAACCATGGATATTTCCAAAGATCTTTTATAGATATTATGTATTTGAAATTTAAATAACTGATTTATTTCAAATTAAATTTAATCTAATAATAAAATCACTTTGTAACATAAATTAAATTAATTAATTTATCAATTCTAAAGTCTCAACATCAATAATCCAAATTAATTAAATAACCAATCATAACATTTATAAATTAATTGTCACAAATAAACCTTGCACAATAAATAAAATAACAAGGCAAACGTGGATATAGAATACGACCAATACATGGACTGACAACACATTGTACTAGGGTAAAGGTTTGACTAGGTAACCCGTTACTATCTCCCAATCAACATTACTATTGGGTAGTGGACATGCTCAGAGCTGTGAATCCAGGTGAAGCTGTTGTCCTGTACCTACAAACCTACAACAAAGCATATGTCTTAGATGTATCTAGATAATAAATCATACACACCGTGAAGAGAGAATCACGGAAATCACAGGGCACTCACATGCGAGTGATGCAATCCCGTTCCCTTCACCAATACAATCACACCAAGACTAACTAAACAAAACATCAATAATCAACATATGAGCATATTTAATATTATCTCAAATAACAACTATGCTAATCAAAAGCATAGCACAAAACAATAAGCATCCACATAGTGTATCATCTCATCAAAATATAATACCATCATCGCTCCACTGTTAGCGATAGAATAACAATAACATAAATATGGTCTATCAAAGTAACTGAACTATCAGAGAAAACATAACAAATTGGAGGGGTGTTCCATCCTCCCCCCTAGGATTAGGCTTACTCTAGGAAGCTTGTGAACAAATAATGGTAGAGCTCCCTCATCCTAGTAGCATCCTCCCATGTAGTAGAAGTGTCATCTCTAGGATCCCACTGGACCCTCACCTGCTCAAT
Organism: Sequoia sempervirens; assembly: GCA_007258455.2. Classification (NCBI taxonomy): domain Eukaryota; kingdom Viridiplantae; phylum Streptophyta; class Pinopsida; order Cupressales; family Cupressaceae; genus Sequoia; species Sequoia sempervirens. Next base: position 432,822,262 of record VDFB02047230.1, on the reverse strand, counting down.
ATCTCGACCCTTGAGGGCGAGTCTCCTATGTTTTGTAATGGCCACGGGCTCCAAAGCTAGCTACTCATCCTCTACCTGTAAAGCAGTTCAGTCTAGGATGTGAGAAATGTCAAGGTGATAAGGTCTAAGTACAGAAACATGGGACATGTTGTGGATGTGCGAGAGACTAGGCGACAAAGCAAGGCAGTAATCAACTAGCCCAATCTTCTCTAGAATCTCAAAAGGCCCAACAAAGTGAGGTGCGAGCTTAGAACCCTTTCCATAATGGATCAGACTCTTTCGTAGATGCACTCACAAAAAGACTCGGTCACCTACCACAAATTGGTGATCCACACGATGTGCATCTGCATACTTCTTCTGCCTATCTTGTGCAGCTACAAAATGTTGTTTGATCTGAACCACCTATTGCTCCATATCATGAAGCATATCAGGACCCAATAAAATCCTATCCTTCAACCTATCCCAACTCAAAGGAGTCTGACATGGTCATCCATACAAAGCCTGAAAAGGTGCCATGCCAATAGAACTCTAAAACCTGTTGTTATATGCAAACTCTACAAGATAGAGATAATCCTCCCATTGTGTCTGCTGGTCCATGACATACATGCGTAACATATCCTCAAGGATCTGATTGACCCTTTGAGTCTGTCCATTCGTCTCAAGGTGATACGCTGAACTAAAGTTCAATTGTGTCCCCATAGCATGTTGTAATGATGTCCAAAGAGTTGAAGTAAACACAGGATCCCTGTCAGAAATAATCTGACGAGGAATACCATGCAACCTCACAATGTCCTCCATGAACACTCTAGCAACTGATGAAACATTATAGGAAGAACATATAGGTGAGAAGTGTGTCACCTTTGTCAACCTATCTATCGTCACCATAATAACATCGTGTCATCACAAATAGTTGGGTAAACCAACAATGAAATCCAATGAAATGATATCCCATTTCCACTCAGGAACCAAATGAGGCTATAGAGACTAGTCGGATGTTGGTGTTCAGCCTTAACTCACTGACACTCCAAATAGCATGATACATAATCAACGATATCTCGCTTCATACCTACCCAAAAATAAAGTGGTCACAAATCAACATACATCTTCACTCTTAGATGAGCTGAATAAGGCGCCTGATGTGCCTATGTAAAAATTAAGGTACGAAGACCTTTAGAAGATAGAACATATATACGTCCCATGTATCTCAGTAACCCATCTATCTATAGAGAATATCTTGAGTACCTTCCCTCCAGAGTCTTGCCTGACTTAATCTTAGATCTTACCTCCTAGTACCAGCTTTCTATAGGAAGTGCGGTAAGAATCTGGCTCCTCAAATCCATAGTAAGAGTCATCTTAGATAGCTCGTGCCTCTATCTACTGAGAGCATCAACCAGTATGTTCTCCTTTCCCTAGATGTACTCACCTCGAAATCATACTCACAGAGGAACTCCATCCATCACATTTTCCTAGCATTAAGGTTAGGCTGAATGAAGATGTATAGTAGAATCCAATGGTCACTGTGTAACTCAAAATGGTGCCCTAATAAGAAATGTCTCCATCAAGTCAAAGCATGTACCACTGTAGCTAACTCAAGATCATGGGTGGGGTAGTTCAACTCATGATCCTTAAGCTTGTGTGACTTGTATGCAATGACTCGACCATCATGCATCAATAATGCTCCTAACCCCTCCAAAGATGCATCTATACATATAACAAAGTCTCCTGTAGGATCAGGTATCGCAAGGATCGATGCACTGGTCAACCTCTCCTTCAATGTCTGAAATGCAACCTCGCTCTACTTTGACCAATCAAACTTCTTCCCCTTCCTCTGAAGAGAAGTGATAGGATGTCCTACCCTAGAAAAGTCCTAAACAAAATGCCTGTAGTAGCCTACTAGTCCCATGAAACTACGTATCTTTGCCACATTCATGGGCGTAGGCCAATCTATGATCACTTGGATTTTCGCAGGATCCACTGTAATGCCCTCTCCTGATATAACATGTCTAAGGTACTTGACCTCAGTCTTGAAGAACTTGCATTTGGACAGGTTGGTGTACAACTGATTATCCCTCAAACACTGCAAAATATGCCTCAAATGTTCCTCATGCTCCTTAACTGTCCTGGAATAGATCAATATGTCATCAAGGAATACAACTAAAAACCTATCTAGGTATGTGCGAAAAGACTCCATTCAATAGGATGATGAATATAGATGGCACATTTGTCAACTTGAACAATACCACTGTAAACTCGTAGTGACTGTAACATGTGTGAAAAGCCATCTTATAAACATCAAACTCCACAATACACAGTTGATGGTATCCTCACTTAAGATCTATCTTAGAAAAGACCGTAGCACCCTTGACCTGATAAAAAAAAATCATCGATCCTAGGTAGGGGATATCAGTTCCTAATGGTGACCTTATTTAGTTGATGGTAGTCTATGCATAGACAAAGAGAACCATCCTTCTTCTTCACAAAAATCATAGGTTCTCCCCAAGGTGAAACACTAGGGCGAATTAAAACCTTCTCTAACAAATCCTCAAGTTGCAATAAGAGCTCCTTAAGCTCTTAAGTAGTCATATGGTATGGAGCTCGTGAAATGGGTTCGAAACCAAGTAAAAGATCAACCTTGAAGTCTATGTCACACTAAGGTGGCATCCTTGGAATATCATCGAGGAAAACATCTGCATATTGTTGAAGTATGGGGTGGCTATCTATAGACACCTTCTCCTCTCTATCTCCCATCTCCAAGTCATCTACTATCACAACAAATAACTGACATCCCTGACAAACACATCTTCTCAGCTGCATAGCTGAGATCATCCTTAATGATATGGGTCTCTGAACCCCTACTAACTCAACCTCACTGGAAGATGCAACAATGCATTGTATTGACTTCCGTCGATAATCAATCATGACCCTATGAGCCTCGACCCAATCCATCCCTAAGACCATGACCCCAACAGTATAATGGGGAGGTCTACAGTAGTGTGGAAGGATCCAATCTCCAATCTACAATCTAGTACAAAGGAATGCACTGCAACTTTAGCACCAGATGATAATTCGACTTGCCACTTATCATCTTGCCTTGCTACCCCTAGTCTATAGCATGCCACGACAGACGATGAAATAAATGAGTTTGAGGCTCCTGAATCAAACAAAATGGTAACTCTGTTAGCCTGTAACATACCAGTAGTCTCTAGCACTGTGCTCTGGTGATCAGCCTAGCATTTTTCAACCTTAGAAAATACTCGATGTCCTTTGCCTGCTTCTCCAATAGTTGGGTCTGATGCTGCTGGCCTCTGTGTATATCCTAATGTTCCCTTATTGGGACACTGTTGTGCTATGTGACCCTGTTGGCCACAAGAAAAACACCCGGTACCCCTGCCAAAACCTTTACCTCTAGAAGGTGCACTAGACTGCTGAACACTACCTCTAGAGGTAGACTGAGTACTCTATGTTGGCTATGCATTATTGAAGCATTTGACATGCCTCAAGTTCTGGTCACCCCCTGACTGATATCTGTCACTCTGTCTAGGTGGAAAATCCTTTCATTTCCCCTGTGAGTTTTGGTACTATCCACTCTGTATTGGTATCTACTATGTCCTGTGTGGTCTAGCTCCTTGATTCTGGCCACTGCGTGCACTAGGTCCTGCAGCTGAAGTATTTCCTATCTACACTCCAACATGACCACCCAATGCCATCGCCAAATTCTCCTCTACGAGTCTGGCATTTTCTACCACTATCTCCATAGTCTTCGGTTTGAAAACCTGCACACCCCCACTGATCCAGGCATTTGAACCCCTAAGGAAGTGTTGCACTAACATGCCCTCATTGTCAGCAATGCCTGTGTAATGTTCACATAGTTCCATTGACATAGTCATCTATCATAGAGCATGGAACTCATCACAACGATGCTGTCGCCAATGATCAGAGAGGAATCTGGCATGAAACCTCTCCAGGAACATCTCCCAAGATATGGTACCAATATCAATATGGAGCTTCTGCTCCTCCAATCTCCACCATGTGGAAGCAAGGTCTCTTAGGTGAATAATCGCACATCTGGCTCGGGTATTGCTACCATATGGTTGCATAGCAAAACATTGGTTTAGGTCAATCAGCTAGGTCTCAACCTCTAAACCACTGCCTGAACCATCAAATAAGGGTAGTTGATCTTTAAGTAAATCTCTCATATGTGTAGCTACAACTGCCTTTGATTGTACTAGTACATCCCTCTCTCCAATAACAATCTGATCTACCTCCTGCCTCAGTCCAAGACAGGCAAGAGTCTCCTCCAACAATTGATGCAACTGAGCACCCTCGATCCTTGGTGGATCCAGATTCTAAAAACCACCTCCCAGAATGTTTTGGGAAGCTTGTTGTTCCTCATGATCTGAATCATGAGAAACATGAGGAGGTGAGTTTTGCTGACTACCTCCATGTTTGCCTCTATGGCCACGACCAGGACCTTGACCTCTCCTAGGTGGCATGATCCTGCATAAACACACCAAGGTGTAAGAAAAGGTATGCAACTTAAATCCTATGCAAACAACTTAATGGTTTCCACATTATCCCAAAGTTCCTAGTGCTTAAACCTGGCTTTGATACCAAGTGTAAAACCTCACCACGTAACCTAGAGGATGATGTAACACTACAGAAGCACAACTAATATTTTTCTTAAGAAGAGTAACAATAACAAGTAAAGTAATCTACTCTAAGCACATACATCCTCTAGGCCACACAACACGTCTACATGTGAATCCCAAAACTTACAAAATTAATCTAACCATAGCATATGAAACTAACTCATGATAAAAAACATACATCAAAGCATTAACCCATAGTATAATATACAAGTACAATAAATAAATTCTTCTAAAGATTACATTAAGTCAATATACCATTACAAAGCTCATCTCCAAGATGAGATAGATCATACACAATGATACAATTATAATATACATAGACCCTCCTCGATTACAAATGAGGAGTATAAATACATAGTGTCCCACTGATACAAGGAACATATGAGAAGTAACATATCCACAGATACACATGAGCTCTCCGAAACTAGAAGATCCCGCCATCACGAACAAGCTGAGAAAGCCCAACAATGCAAGGTGCATGATCCACCCAGCCATGTGGTACCCGTAGGCCCAACCCCCATGCTAGGAGATAGTAAAACGCAACCAAGACAAACCTACTACCTCTAGACATAGGCAACACACAAAACAACACTGTACCAGTAAACACATAACATAAGGTTACATACCTTCCAGAACCACTGAATCAAGAACATCCACTGTACAATACAAACTGACTGTTATCATAGGAGAAGTGTCATCACAAAGGTTGCATTGGTTATCCTTAGGAAATCTTCCTAGGGCCTGGCCCCCATCCTAGGTTATCCTGATAACCTCTCACGAACTCTGGCCCCACATGCATACTAGTACGAAATTGATTATCTTTCGAGAAGACAAGATAATGATCTTGCCATTTGAGGCCTTCTCAACTCATCTTAAGTCTAATACAAGCCCTTGAACCAATGAGCGAGGCTAAATTATCAAATTAAATGTATTAAGCTACCGTTTCCCCTAATATAGGTTATTTAATTTCCACTGATTAAACTGACTCCCATATGGACACCACTTTGTGTGTTGGCCCCCATTGAAAGCCACTCCCCTATTGACAACACAATAACTTATTCCACAACCCAAGGGTAGACAATGCACTAAAACTGATAACAAATAACCACCACAACTCAAGAGGTAACACATCCCTATGGATGTCAAATACTTAATCCCAACTACGTGCACTACCCAAGGAAATCTCAAAGGGTGAATAAAAGACATAACAACCCTTTCTCAATTTAACAATCTCTGGAAGACATATATTTTCACAATAACAAATATCCCCCCAATACACCATTATAGAAGAATACATAATTACAATAAGCCAGTCAAGTAATTAAATAAACTACCATTAGGATTTCCCAAATCCAAATAGATCAATAACTCATATTTAAAATAGATTATTTAAACATAATTCCAATCAATGAATTAAACTAAATGTTTAAGTTTCACAACTACTCATAATAATTAACTCAATTTCCTCAATTAAAATAAACAATCATTTAAAGTTAACTAATTGTGCTTGCATGCATCTAAATAAATATCCTTTTAAATAAATATATATATTATCTAATTACATAATCCAATTATTCTTTTGTAATATTTATTTAAATCAATACATTTAAATATAAATTACAATAATCACCTATTGAAAAATATAAATAAACATATATAAAAATTTTCAATTACAAAATATTTTAAAACACACACACACACAAAGATATATATATAATATATACAATATATATTATAAATAATAAATATTATATATATATACATATATATAAATATTATATATATTACATATAATATAAATATTATATATATATTAAAACAAAATAAATATTAAAGAATCAGAATTCGCTGGGAAGGAGGCGAATGAACTTCATTAACTGCGTAGGCTGTAAATAGTCGTATGTTGGTAGAGTATGGGGGTTGCCTTCGCAGCCAACCCCATATGTGGGGTGCATTGTGGTAGGCAGCATTGGCTACCTATGAAGGCAGCGGCGCTGCCTCCATAGTCGCCTCCATATGGGGCGGTTGTGAGGGTAGGCCCCCAGCGTCCCCATAGTAATTTTTTTTAAATTTTTTTAATTTTAAAATCTCCCCTGTTCTATGAAATTCGTTGTATGACACTACATTTTGGGCTTTAAAAAAAAATTTCAACAGGGATCTCCTACAGGAAAATATACAGGAATCTCTAAATAAAAATAGATAATATATATATGTATTTCAGTATATATATATATATATTAATTAATCCAAACAATTGCTCCATGACATAATAATTTCACAGAAGATTTTCTATAGGAAATATTTGGAAAATTTTCACAGAGGATTCAATTTCAACAGAGGTTCTAAAATTTAACTATAATTTCCTTCTGTATCAATCCATTTCTAAAACTCAATTTTAACAGAGGATCTAAAATATTTTCTACAGAGGCTGTAAGTATTCTCAACAATCTTTTAAAAACAAAAGCTTCTACAAATAATAAAATCCTCTTCTACAGGAAACCTTTCCAATTTCCAAAACAATAATAATTTAAATAACCTTTTCAAATTAAATCTACAAAAACAATAAAGAACCTATTCTACAAGATTTGTGGATTCAAAGTTTGATGCAGAGCTTCCCTTTAATTTCCAACTTTGCTAAAGCCTTTTCCTAGAAGAATTACCACTTTCCAGAGAACATAAAATACTCCAGTCTCAAAAAGGAATGCAACAAAACTAGATCCCCAAATTTTTTGAGAGCTTCTATTTCCAAAATTTTAACAAGCCAAAACAAATTCAACAACTCCAGAATAATGCTTTCCTTCCGTGAAATAACCTCTTTTCATCAATTCCAATAATTCTCTCTGGGAGTCAATTTTCAATTACAGTAGTATCTTCTAAATTCCAGTTACAAAATAAATATCTTTTCTTCAACAACCACAAATATTTCCAAAGATCTTTTACATATATTATGTATTTGAAATTTAAATAACTTATTTATTTCAAACCAAATTTAATCTAATAATAAAATCACTTTATAACATAAATTAAATTAATTAATTTATCAATTCTAAAGTCTCAACACCAATAATCCAGATTAATTAAATAACCAATCATAACATTTATAAATTAATTCTCACAAATAATCCTTGCACAATAAATAAAATAACAAGGAAAACGTAGATATAGAATACAACCAATACATGGACTGACGACACACTTTACTAAGGTAAAGGTTTGACTAGGTAACCCGTTACTATCTCTCAATCAACATTACTATTGGGTAGTGGAAACGTTTAGACTTGTGAATCCAGGTGAAGCCGTTGTCCTATACCTGCAAACCTACAAAAAAGCATATGTCATACATGTATCCAGATAATAAATCATACACACTGTGAAGAGAGAATCGTAGAAATTGTAGGGCACTCGCATGTGAGTGATGCAATCCCATTCCCTTCACCAATACAGTCACATCAAGACCGATGAAATAAACCATGAATAATCAACATATGATCATATTCAATATTATCTCAAATAATAACTATTCTAATAAAAAGCATAACATAAAACAATAAGCATCTGCATAGTGTATCATCTCATCAAAATATAACACCATCATCACTCCACTATCATCGATAGAATAATAATAACATAAATACGGTCTATCAAAGTATCTGAACTGTCAAAGAAAACATAGAAAATTGGAGGGGTGTTACATTTAGTCTCAATATTTTTTTTGACTTCTTTCATATTTTTGGTGTATTACAAAATATTTTAATAGTTTTACTACTTATCCCAACCCATTGTACTGTTAAAGAACTTTACATAAAGTTATGAAATTCTTTCATCTTTTTTATTAATAGATAGTTATGGTAACCAACTTTTTCATAACTATTGCACATATTATTCCCATGAAATATTTTCTTTATTATACTCATTCAATTCTTTTACATTAGTCTACCAACTTCCAAGTGTCCTACCCATATGGCTTTAACTAACTTTGTGTAATTCTTCAAAGAAAATATTTATTTTTTCAACCAATTTTTAGTTCCTTCATCTAACTGTTTCCATCAAAATTTGGAGGTGTAATTTTTTCAAGTCCTTTGATCTAGCTCCTTGATCACTAACTCTTGAATTGTTTTTTTTTTCTTTTATATATTATCTATTTTTGTAAGATGTTTTTCAAATTCTTGTTACACCATGTTTCCTATATTGAATTGTCTCGTTTTACTATTTTTTTCAAAGAATTAATCTTATCTCTTTATTCAAATTGATTATTGCTTCAATTCTAGTACCATTATTATTTTCAGGTTCTTTCTACTATTTAATAGGATCATTTCTTTATTTTCTAACATGGAATGCTCTAGTATTTTCTGCTATGCCCTTAATATTAGTGTACATCGGGTTATGAATAGTCAGCTTGTGGCTATCTTAACTATCTATTAAGTTATATTATCATTACTATATTGTAATTTAGTTGTTTAGGTCGGCCTAAGACTTATATAGGTGTGTCTAAGTTGGCCTAGGTGATATCCTAGGCATAAATAGGTATATATAGAAGGTTATGAGTCTTATTTCATCATCAAGTTGTGAAGTGTGTTCTCATTAGAGATATTTGGATGTTTCCCCCCTCGAAGTGGCTTGTTATTATTAGTTATTATCAGTTATTTGAAGCATATTTCATATCATATTCTTCTATTGTGCAAGTTATTTCAAAACAAGTGGTATCAAAGCATGATCTTGGCATCGTAAAGGCAAGGTTTCTCTCAATTTTGGAGGTGATTTTGGGAAGAGCATATCTTTTAGATTTTGGTGAATTTTTATTTTAATTTTTAAAGGGTTTTTGAAGAACATATTAAAGAAGCTACAGCCCATATTTTAGAAGAATTGGAGCATAATTAAGCGAATTATTACAGAATTAGTGTTTCTACACATTTTTTTTGGAATTTGCATATCTCGCACATCTTGTCGAATTGGAGTCTAATTTTTATTGGGCTTTTGAAGACATACTAAAGGAGATTACAATAAAATTTTTAGAGAATTTAAGTTTCATTTGTATGATTTATTTCAAAGTTAGTGGTTCCCATCATGATTGGGCCTGCAACAAGGGGCAAAAAGAATGTTGTCACTCCAGGGAAGACTCCTGATAAGGATGGGGTAACAATAGAGGATATTACTCCTAATGAGGAAATCAATAAGGTCAAGGAAGAAATTTCCTCAATGAAGATGGATATGTGTGACCTAAGAGGAGATATGTTAGACATACAAAACATGTTAAGCACCTACATGGCTGAACCAAGAAAGGAGTTCTCAAGCGACCAAGGTGAAAATTCTAGGTCAGCTACCATTGACACAAGATTTAGTACTCCTATGGGACCTAGGAATTTATTTCTAAAGGTGGATATGCGCAAGTTCAATGGAAAGGATCCTCTAACATGGATAAACCAAATGGAGATTTTTTTTGAAGTACACCAAATCCCAAATGGACAAAAGGTCACGATGGTTTCTCTATATCTAGAACTAGATCAATTCATTTGGTATTGTTGGATTTGCACTCATTGAAGGAAAAAGGGGCTCACCGTCTCATGGTCAATTTTTATGGAGGAACTCCAAGCACAATATAACAATAGCGTGACATACAACTTCTTTAGCTAGCTGGCTAAACTTCAACAAACAGGATCAGTTAAGGATTATATTATGTAATTCCAAAATCTATCCTTAAGAGTGGATATAATTATAGAGGAAAACTTTAATGATTTATTCTTGGGAGGTCTCAAGGATCACATTCAACATGAGGTACACATGTTTAGCCCTAGCTCCACAAATGAGTCTTTTATCATAGTACACAGGGTAGAGGAGAAGTATTTGATTCCTAAGAAGCAAGGGGCTGATGTGACAAGAGAGAGAATATTCAACACAACCTACTAGGTTGACTCCATAGAAAATTGAGGAGAAAAGAGAAAAAGGGTTGTGTTTCAATTGTGATAGCAAATACAGTCGAAGACATAAATGCAGTGAAAATAAATTGTTCTATATTGAAGGTCCAAGTGAGGGAGAAGAGGAGGAACCCATACTAGAGGATGAAAGGGAGTCAAATGAGGAATCACATGATTCTCAACCAATCATTTCTTGTCATGCACTCTCAAGTTTCAGTGCTCCACAAACTCTCAAGGTGGTGGGGTTCTTAAAGAAGAAGAAGGTAGCAGTGTTGATCGACTCAGGTAGTACTCATAATTTCATCAACAAAAAGTTAGCTACTCGTCTAAATTGTTTTATATATCCAACTCTAGAGTTTCAGGCTTTGATTACAGATGGTGGTACAGTTAGTTGTTCAGGGAAGTGTCATAGGATTAAATTATCCATGGGAGATTATCAACTTCATACCCCAATGTATGCAATATCCATGGGTGCAGCAGATATTGTTTTGGGAGTACAATGGCTTACTACATTGGGAACAATTGAGATGAACTTCCAAGAACTATTCATGAGATTTCAATCAGAAGGAAGGGTAGTAGAGCTAAGGGGATTGAAGGAAAAATCCCCACAAATGGTAAGCTCTCATCAAATGCGAAATTTGCTTAAGAAAGGAGTGGATGGATTTATGGCCCAGCTATGTTCATTAGAAGTCTCTCAATCTAATGCTCCTACTCATCCAGATTTGCAAGCTATAATTGATCGTCACTCAGTTGTTCTTGGAGATATGCCTAAAGGACTTCCTCCTAAGAGGGATCATGATTATGCCATAAAGTTAGTCCTAGGGAGCCAACCACTGAACATTAGGCCTTACAGGTATCCACACATACAAAAGAGTGAGATATAAAAAATTGTTGAGATGTTAGAGGTAGGAATTATCAGACATAGCCAAAGTGCTTACTCCTCACCTGTGGTGATGGTACATAAGAAGGATGATACTTGGCACATGTGTTCAGATTATAGAGTGCTCAACATGTACACCATTAAAGATAAGTTTCTTATTCCAGTCATTGATGATTTTCTAGATGAATTGAATGGAGCTATGTATTTTACCAAGTTAGATCTTAGATCTGGTTATCACCAAATTTAGATTAAGGAGGAAGATATTTGTAAGACAACATTTCAGACTCATGAGGGCCATTATGAATTTTTGGTGATGCCATTTGGTCTTACCAATGCACCATCTACATTCCAAAGCTTGTTGAATTCCATTTTTAAGAAGTTCTTGAGAAAGTTTGTGTTAGTATTCTTTGATGATATATTGATTTATAGCAAGACTTGGGAAGAACATTTGCAACATGTGGATCAAGCATTACAAATACTTGAAGATGAAAAAATATATGCTAAGCCATCCAAGTGTGCTTTTGGTCTTACGGAGGTGGAGTATTTGGGACACATAGTTTCACATGAAGGAGTAAAGGTGGACCCTAAAAAAATTAAGGCTACCATGGAATGGCCTATTCCAAAAACCATTAAGAAACTGAGGGGTTTCTTGGGATTGACAAGGTACTATAAAAGATTTGTGAAGAATTATGGTCATATAGCAACACCTCTCACCAATCTATTGAAGAAGGATTCTTTTCATTGGAATGATTCTGCCAATACAACATTTGAGAGATTGAAGGAGGCTATGTGTACAACTCCAGTGCTTGCCACTCCTGACTTCACCAAGGAATTCATTATGGAATGTGATGCTTCTGGAAATGGGATAGGAGCAGTGCTCATGCAAGAAGGTTGACCAATTGATTTTGAGAGTCGTCAATTAAAGGGTAAGAATCAACTAAAACCTATTTATGAGAAGGAAATGCTAGCAATCCTCCATGCTGTTAAACAATGGAGGCCTTCTCTATTGGGTAGACACTTCAAGGTTAAGACAGATCATGATAGCCTAAAATATTTTATGGAATAAATACTATCTTCTGAAGAGCAACAAAAATGGGTCACTAAGATGTTAGGATATGACTTTGAGATTGTATATAAGAAAGGGAAATAAAATATTGTAGCAAATGAACTTTCAAGGAAGGATGAGAAAGATGAAGCCTTATTGTGTGCCCTTTCAATATTACAAGTAAATTGGGTTGAGGAAGCCAAAGCAGAGTGGAAAAATGATGTTGTGACAAGTAATCTCATTGAACAATTAAAAATTGATCATAGTATTTCAGATAAGTTTTGTTGAAAGGGAGATACTCTTTGGTATAAAGAGCGTTTGTATCTCTGCAAGAATTCCACTCTTAAACACAAGATTCTCACAGAGTTGCATGAGTCTCCAGTGGGTGGTCATTCGGGATTTTTGAAGACATATCATCGAGTCAAGCAAGATTTTTTTTGGGAAGGGCTAAAAGGTGATCAAATTTTTTTGGCTGAATGTTTGGTTTGTCAAAGGAATAAAGGGGAGACAATTAAGACACCAGGTGTCTTGCAACCCTTATCTATTCGTAGCCAGCATTGAGAAGAGGTATCCATGGACTTCATCATAGGGCTTCCCAAATATAAAGGTCATAATGTCATCATGGTAGTAGTTGATCGCCACACTAAATATGCACATTTCATTACATTATCACATCCTTTTACAACAAGTACAGTGGAATAATATTTTTTGGAGAATATCCAAATGCTACATGGTACACCTAAGGTTATTGTTAGTGATCGTGATCCTATCTTCACTAGTCACTTTTGGAAAGATTTATTCTCATGTTTGGGTACTCAATTGGCTCATAGCTCTTCATACCACCCTCAATCAGATGGGAAAACTGAGGTTGTTAATAAGTGTTTGGAAGGATATCTACGTTGTTTCACTTCATAGAAACAATCTCAATGGGTAGATTGGCTACCACTTGTAGAATGGTGGTATAACACTTCTTTTCATAGCTCATAAAAAATGTCTCCATTTTTGGCACTTTATGGATATCATCCTCCTTCCATCACATCATCAATAAAAGGTGTCAACAAAAGTTTAGGTAGTAGAAGACCACTTGCTTCATCAACAACAAGTACTTTCAAAACTTAAGGAGAATTTAGCCATGGCACAAAATCAAATGAAACAACAAGCAGACCAACATCGTAGTGAAAGAAGTTTTGAGGTTGTGGATTGGGTCTTCTTGAGATTGCAACCTTATAAGAAAATCTCACTAAAGGAACAAAAAAAGAATAATAAGTTGTCTCCAAGGTATTATGGTCCATACCAAATCATGCAAAAGATTGGTAGTGTTGCCTACAAGCTAGAGTTGCCACCAACAACAAAGATACATCCAGTTTTTCATTTTTCCTATTTGAAGAAGGTAATTGGGCATAATATTCCCACTCAAACAACACTACCAGAGCTCAATGAATAAGGAAGAATCATTTTGGAACCAAAGTGCATTCGTCAAACACACACAAAGAAGCTGAGGAATAGAACTCTCACTGAGTATCTCATCCAATGGAAGAATTTACCAGTTGAAGATGCCACATGGGAGGATGAGGAGTTCATTCAAAAGAATCCAAACTTGATTAGCATTGAGGACAATGCTTCTTTGAAGAAGGGGGGCATGCTATGCCCTTAATATTAGTGTACATCGGTTATGAATAGTCGGCTTGTGGCTATCTTAACTCTCTATTAAGTCATATTATCATTAGTATATTGTTATTTAGTTGTTTAGGTCGGCCTAAGACTTATATAGGTGTGTTTAAGTAGGCCTAAGTGATATCCTAGGCATAAATAGGTATATATAGGAGGTTGTGAGTCTTATTTCATCATCAAGTTGTGAAGTGTGTTCTCATTAGAGATATTTGGAGTTTTTCCCCCTCGAAGCACAACTTGTTATTCTCAGTTATTATCAAGTATTTGCAGCATATTTCATATCATATTCTTCTATTGTGCAAGTTATTTCATAACATTTTCCATTCAGTATTTCATTAAATCATAGGTTTCTAATAAATAATTGATTTATCTAGAGTTTTCATTAGTGCTTTTATTTCAAATGTGTTTGATATTGATAAATAATTGTTTAACTATATTATTTAATTATTTTTCAACAAAAATATGTGTGTGTGGGAAATGTTAGTATCAAAATAAGATAATAAAAACACACCAATGCAACATTAAACTAAAGAAATCTAAATAAAATGAAATCAAAGAAATCAAATAGAGCTTCTTCAGAATTGTTCCATTGTCCTCTATCTCTAGTGATTTGCTTGAAGCTGCTGCTCTCAGATTGTGTAAACAAAGCTTCTCAGAATGGCAACCTGCAGAACGAGTATGAAAAGAGAGATAATACTTCTCTATCCTATATGCTGGTGGAGTGAAATGTTGATATACAGATATGCACAGGGGTTGTAGATTATGCACAGGGGCTGTGGATTATGAATGCTATTGAAGCTATGATATGAGGATGATAGGCCATGATATGGATTGCTAATATGCTAAGCTATGCTATACTATGATTCTAGAGGCTATGGATGTTGGAAGGCTGATTGACTATAGTTTTCCCCTATGCAAGCTTCTTTTTTTCAAAGATATGGTAGTCCCTTTTATAGATTTTTACAGGCAAGAGCTTGGCTGGCAAAGATCAATGGCTATGAGATTGTCTAGTAATTTTGAATGGTGAGAGATGGAGAG
Source organism: Sequoia sempervirens (assembly GCA_007258455.2). Taxonomy (NCBI): domain Eukaryota; kingdom Viridiplantae; phylum Streptophyta; class Pinopsida; order Cupressales; family Cupressaceae; genus Sequoia; species Sequoia sempervirens. The sequence goes on along the minus strand of VDFB02047230.1, from coordinate 432,807,067 downwards.
GTTGAGAGGAAGATGGAAGATGTTAGGAGGTTGGAGAGAAGAATGGAGGTTTTTCTTCAACCCACGGGAACAACTTTGCTCAGAAACAGAGAAATTTGTTTAATTTTCTGTTTTGAAGTTATTTCACGGTTGTTGTAGATAATCCAAATTAAATAAATAAATTTGTTTAATTTTATGTATTATGTAGGTTTAATTTTTTTTTGAAATATTTGATGTGAATGGACATTTAGAAGATTTAATTAAATATTTGGGATATTTAATTGCAAATAGACTTTTAGAAGAATTAATTAAATATCTGGAATATTTAATTGTGAATGGAATTTAGAAGAATTTTAGAAGAGAAGAATATTTAATCTTTATTTGAATAAAATATTCAAACCAAGATTATATGATAATTAATATAAATAAATCATAATGTTGATTTAATTAATTAAGAAATGGATCAGAAAAGTGATTAAATAAACTTATTTATTTAATCGAAATAAAAGAATGAACAATATAAATAAATTATTTAGATTTATTCATATGCAGATTGAATTCAGAGATTTAATTAAATATTAAATTTTTTAATTAATTACCAGACTATTGTGATGTGACCATTTTTAGGTGTATACATTTTTCCCCTCTTTGAAGTGATGTGTTTTATGCATTGCTTCAAAGAATTTTGAAATTTTCCCCAGATCTTGATTGTCGAATGTTGATAGGTATATGCCCCCTCAGACGATGAATCAATAAGATTTTGATTTTTGTGAAAACTTTTTTTGAATTTTTAAATTTGTTGGAATTTTTCAATTTTTATGATTTTTAAGATGTCGATTCATTGTTCAAAAATGATGATGTGAAGAAATTTACGTGGAAAGATGTGAATTGATGACCTAAATTTCCCCTACTGTGATAAAATGTGATAAAATGCATGACTTTGTATTGATTGTTTGCGTATTGCGATGCCCTGGTTTGATGATGTTTGTTTGATAAATTTGTTCCCAAGGTTGTTGGAAAACAAATAGTAGCTGATAAAGTTGCTTTCAAGTTAATGAAAAATAAATAGTTGTTTGATAAGTTTGTTTCTAAGGTTGTTAAAAACAAACAGGATTTTGATAAATGTGCTTTTCATGATGATGAAAAAAAAATAATTTGTTGATAAGTTTGCTTCTAAGGTTGTTAAAAACAAACAGGATTTTGATAAATTTGTTTTCGATGATGATGAAAAACAAATAGTTTGTTGATAAGTTTGCTTCTAAAGTTAAAAACAAACAGGATTTTGATAAATTTGTTTTCATGAAAATTAAAAAAAAAATGTTATTGATATTCAGATTTGATTGATTTGTCTTGTTGATTTGATAATGATTTTGCTTTGACTTGATGATTCTTCCTATTCAATAGGAAAGATTGAGCATCTTGTAGTTATGGGAGAAATTCCTGAAGACATGGAGATTGATTCCACAGCTTGTACAAGCGGATAGAGATGTGATCAAGGCATGTAGACTAACCTCGTTACTTGAGATGCCTGAGGTGCATCTCAATAGAGCCTTATTGACAGCACTTGCAGAGAGGTGGCACAGTGACACGAACACCTTTCATTTGCTGACAGGAGAGATTACCGTGACTCCTGAGGATGTGTATTGCATCTTAAAGATTACAGTGATGGGTGAGATAGTGAGATTTGATGGTCAGGAGGCGGGAGGTACTTATGCTTTGAGATGGATATTTAGAGATGATCATATTGCAGGATATTATATCTCATGGGCAGAGATGATGGATTCGTATGCACCCTTACCCTCTGTACTTGCAGGCTTCATTGGAGGTGTTTTGTGCTCTGACCATAGGTTGAAGGGTTTTGCAGTCGGGTGGGGTCATGTACTTGAGAGTATGGTGATGCAGGGTACATGATATGCTTGGGGATCATGCATACTTGCACATTTATACGATGAGCTACACCATGTTGTGTACGATCAAGGCTGGAGTTTAGTTGTTGGTTGTTCACTTTTACAGATATGGGCATGGGAGCATTTTGCCGTTATGCGACCATTGACTCGTGGATGACAGCCTGTCGGTCAACCGTATATATTCAGACATACCGATGTCATTGCTCAGTCGAGGCTGGCAAAATTGGATCATTGGCAGCGTCTTCTAGATGATCTCGATACAGTATGCTAGCGGCCCTATGTAGATTGTGAGGCATGGCCAGAGGATGCTAGGGAGATGCCCTATGTCTTTACTGCCAGATATTTGATTGGTCATACTCTTGGGATTATTGAGAGGTTTCTTCTTGGTCAAGTGTGGCGACAGTATGGTCAGCCTCAAGGTATGCCCTAGGGTTCTTCTATTTATGTGTGTTGGCAGTAGGAGGTTACAGTGTGGGGTCCGCGGATTGCATATGATGCAAAAGTGGCAGAGTTCACCAGTTTGGGAGTACAGATGTGGAACTACAAAGCTGATATTCTTGAAGGGGGATGACTCCAGAGTATGGTCAGTATGTGTTGGAACATCCTATGCCACGATTATTTGATCCTGATGAGCCTACCACTCCAGTTGCAGAGCAGAGACCACATATAGGGGGACATAGGCAACAATGAGAGGTAGCTTCAGAGGGTGATGACTCTGAGGAGGATAATGATGATGAGTCAGATGGGGATGGAGGAGAGTGGAGGTGATAGTGGTGGAGGAGGTGGAAGAGGTAGCGATAGAGGTGGTGACAGAGGTGGTGGCAGAGGTGCACCACGGATGAGACATTTAGCTCCATCATCTTCAGTAGATCCAGTGGTGTCGAGTGAAATAGCTACTTTGTAGAGTAGAGTGCAGAGCTTACAAGGTCAGTTAGCACAGGCACAAGCCTTGGTTACATAGCTATAGGGATAGTTGATGACAGTGATAGCCAAGAGAGATATAGCCAGACGGTAGGGTGAGCAGGCCATGGCCCTAGCTGACAGTCTACAGAGAGCAGCAACAAGTACCTTGATTGGTGACATGATGAGAGAGGTGACCAGGGCCACTCGGGAGGCAGAGTTCTATAGGACCAGGTATCATGATGCAGTGCCACCCGAGTAGAGAATGAGTTATACACAGTCTCAGTCTACACATAGTCACTCTTGGGCTACTAGCAGGGGTGTATCTCAGCCATTACCTCTAGAAGGGTCATCAAGAGCAGGTGGAGCAGGTCCATCAGGTACAGGTGGGGCAGGTCCCAAACCAGCAACATCAAAGGATAGCACTTCGTAGTGCTTTTTGCATGATGTCTTATATGTCTTATTGATACTCAGTTGAGACATCTGTATACACGCTGATATGATCCCATTTTTTATGATGTTATGTCATGCATAGTTGACATCTTTGTACATTTGACATTCATTTTTGAGATATATGATATATGCAGCGATTGATTCCTTATGTGATGAATGTGTCTATTTTCTATATGCGTGATGTTTTATGATATGATTTATAATGTGATGTATGATGTATGGAAAGAAACAAAATGATATGTTGTGAAAATGAAAATGCAATGAAAGTGATGTGAAGATTATGATGTATGTGTTATTATTTTCTAATGCAAATATGTATGAAAAATGTATGTGATGATGTTTTTGTGAATGTCAAATATACTGTGTCGTTTATTCGAAAGATATGAAACTTTGATACTTTTCCAGCTTTTAGAAAATCTATAAATGCCAAATGCAAATTCTAAAATGAATGTAATCTATACTAACCATGCAGGATATCTATACAATATTTCCATTCTAAGAGCTTATTTGTGCTTTTTGTGTCATCATAGATCATTGAAATGTTGAAAGTTAATACAAGCATCAAAGGGTATGTTAGCACTAGTGATGACCTGAGTATTGTTTTCATGAGTTTTTATATAGCAAGATAATACAAGCATCTAGGTATAATTGAACCAAGATGACTTGAGTATCGCTTGCATAAACATACAAGAGTTAACCTGTTTCCCATGCAAATTCTGAAATGTCATCAATGATACTTAGTAGAGCATGTCTCGCGACCAATTTGCATAGTACTAATGATTCACTCACAAACAACAGACAAAGAAAAATCATATTCCTTCCTTGCTTTTCTAGTTCAGTACATCATCGAATTGCTCTAGAGATATGATAAAAAATCAACCAGCAATTCAAATTTTGCATAAAGTATTTCAAACATTATACAGAATAAGATCATCCAACTTGGTTATCAACATTGATGTGTGTGTTTTGATTAACGTTGTTTTTTACCATGTTGTTTGATTTCATTGGCATTGAGTGATTTTCTTGGTGTTGTGGTTGATTTGATGCATCAATGTATGTTGTGCTTTGTCAAACCGTCATTTGTATGTTTGTGATGTTCTAAAAGCTCATTGCCCCTTTCTTGTTTAGTCTGTGTTTCTGCCCCTAGTGTAAACACAACCTGAATATTATGGATATGTACAAATTTCATCAAGCTATGATGAAACACAAGAATTCTTGTTGCATGATATGAATATGATAGATATGTACAAATGATAGATATGGATAAATGATGTCGTAAAGCGAATGGAAGACATAAGCTAATAGATAGAGGAGCCCATTTTGATCACAAGTAGCGCCTGTTTGCTAGGTTTTCACCACTTGTTTTTATTGCACTTTTTTAGATCATGTGAATTTTTTTTTTTGCTTTTCTGATTTTTATGTATTCTTTTCAGGACTTTTTCTGATTTTTATGTATTTTTTTAGAACTTTTTCTGATTTTTATGTATTTTTTCATAACTTTTTATGATTTTTTATGATTCAGACATAGAACTTCTTCAAATGAATGTTGTTGATTGGTTCTTCAAACAGGTCCCCTTCTAACGTAGATAACTGATATGCTCCAAAATCGTATGTTGCAATGATGACAAATGGACCAAGCCAATTTGGTTCAAATTTTCCTTTCTTTTCTCTATCTTGATGATTGCATAGATTTTATTTTAAGACTAAGTCACCTACTTGAAATGTCCATGGTTTAACTCTGTGATTGTAGCTATAGGACATAACTTGTTGATAACCCTTCAAAAGATCAACTACATGTTGACGTCAATCATCTAGCAATTCTAGCTCTTGCAGATGAGATATTTGGTAATCTTCATCATTTATCAATCCTTTCAATGAGACCCTAAGCGAAGGTATTTCAACCTCTAATGGTAAGATCGCTTCTACTCCATATACCAAGGCATATGGGGTAGCCCTATTGGTGTGCAAATGCTGGTTCTATATGCCCACAAAGCTTTATTTAATGCATCTCATGACCGACATCATTTATCGTCTTCTTCAAGATCTTCAAGATTGTTTTGTTTGAAGCTTTTGCTTGACCATTTCCTTGTGGATAGTAAGGTGTAGAGAATCTGTGTTGGATGTAAAATCTTCACAAAGTTCATCAACATCTTGATTCTTGAAAGGTCTCCCATTATCAGTGATGATAGAATTAGGAATTCCATATCGGCAGATGATGTAATTCAGGATAAATGAAGAGATTTGTTTACCGGTCACGGTTGTCAAAGGAACAACTTCGATCCATTTTGTAAAATACTCTATAGCCGTGATGATGAATTTATGCCCATTTGATGATGAAGGATGAATTTTTCCAACAAGATCTAGTCCCCACTGAGAAAAAGGCCATGTTGGAGTAAAAGATTGCAGTTCCTGTGCAGGTGCATGAATAAGATTCCCATGGATCTGACATTTAGAACACTTCTTGACAAAAGTAAAAGATTCTTTCTCCATGGTAGGCCAATAATATCCCATTCTAACAAGTTTCTTGGCTAAGGTTAAACCGCTTGAATGAGTTCCACAAATACCACCATGAACCTCTTGTAAGGCTTGTTCAGATTCATCACGTTCAAGACATCGAAGAAGCGTACCATCAAGACCACGTTGGTAAAGGATATCGGCGATCAAGGTATAACGGGATGATTGGCGTATGAAATTCCTTTTTTGGTTTTAGGATAAGTCCAGAGGTAAGATGTTATTTTTCAGGTAGGTATAGATCTTACCATATAAAGGTGAATCAGAACCGGTTAAATGGCATATGACTTGGGTCTCAGGATTATCATAGGCGGGAGAAAACAATTGTTCCACCAAGAATTCATACCATTTTTTATTTTCTATAATTGTAACAAGGAAGCAATTGTAGCCATTGCATTACAACTTTATTATCAATCCTTGGGATTTGTGAAAACTTGATTGCCACAAAATACTTTTTAAAATCATCCACCATGTTCTTGTAAGGTAGCAACTTATCATCTTTAGTCTTATAATCATCATTGATTTGATTAATGACAAGTTGTGAATCACCGTAGACTTGCAACTCTGTAATCCGCTAGTCCAATGCTATCTTCATTCCTGTGAGCAATGCTTCATATTTAGCTATGTTATTTGTGTAGGGAAACATCAACCGATATGATTTTGGAATGTTATGTCCTTCAGGTGTGATAAAAATAATTCCTTCCCCCGAGCCATGTTGCGCGTAAGATCCATCAAAGTACAATGTCCATGATTTCTTAATTATTGCTGTGAAGACATCTGCATTAGGAAATTCAATGTGCATTGGGTTTTCTTCTTATAAAGGTGCTTCGGCCAACTGATCTGCTATGACCTGTCCTTTTATAGCTCTTCGATCTACATAGTGAATGTCAAACTCACTTAAGATCATTACCCATTTTGCAAGTCTTCTTGTTAAGGTAGCTTTGCTTAAGAGGTATTTTAGTGGATTGATTTTGGTTATTAGCTTAACTGTATGAGCCAACATATAGTGGCACAACTTTTGGGAAGCAAACACTACCGCTAGGCAAGATTTTTCAATGAAAGTGTAGTTTAATTCATGACTTGTTAAAGTTCTGCTGATATAGTATATGGCTCTTTCTTTTCCTGTAGAATCTTCCTGTGCTAGTAATGCTCCCAAAGATACTTCTATTGCTGAAATATAAAGTATGAGTGGCTTTCCTGGAACTGGTGGAATTAGGATTGGTGTATTTATGAGATATTGCTTGATCTGATTAAATGTTGCTTCACACTTTTCCTCCCATTTGAATGGGACATTTTTATGCAATAGATGTGTAAATGGTAAGCTTTTGTCTGCTAGTTGAGCTATAAACCTCCTGATGGATTGTAGTTGTCCTTGCAGTGATTAGAGCTGATTGATATTTCGTGGTGGCGGCATGTCCATTATAGCTTGTACTTTTCCTGGATCAACCTCTATGCCCTTTTTTGAAACAATGTATCCAAGAGTTTTCCAAATTTAACGCCAAAGACACATTTCTTTGGATTGAGTCTAACATTAAACTTCTCCATTCTAACAAATATCTTTGACAAGATCTCGAGATGTCCTTCTCTTGTGTTGGATTTGGCCAATAAGTCATCCACATAGTCTTCCATGAAGGTGTGCATCATGTCATGGAAAATGGTTGTCATTGCTCTTTGATAAGTCACTCTTGCATTCTTAAGCCCGAATGGCATGACATTCCAACAATAGGTACCCCAAGGGCACATGAACGCTGTTTTATCTTGATCTTCTGGTGCAATCTTTATCTAGTTATATCCTGAAAATACATCCATTAATGAATACATTGCATGGCTAGCAGTTAAATCAACAATCATATCTATGTTTGGTAAAGGGAAGTCATCTTTGGGACATGCTTTGTTCAAATCTCTGAAATTTGTACAAATTCTAATTCTTCCACCTGGCTTTGAAATATGTATGATATTGGAGATCCATTCTGCATAGTCAATAGACCGAATGAATCCAACATCTAAAAGCTTCTTTAACTCTTCTTTAACCAATAATGCAACATGTGGATGCATTTTTCTGAGTTTTTTCTTTATAGTTTTTGCCCCTATGTTTATAGATAAATGATGCATTATCAGATTAGGATCTAACCCTGGCATATCGACATATGACCAAGTGAAATTGATTTGATTCTTCTTCAAGAACTCTATGAATTTTAGTACTTCTTCCACTGTTAATGATGCTGCAAGTTGCAAGATTTTTGGCTGCTCTGTTGTACTTATGTTGATTGATTTTGTGGGCTCAATCAAAACAAAAGATCTTTCTTGATAATGTTTGGGAAGAGTGTCAAGTTTCTCATCCTTCAGTGCCTCAAAAATGTTTTCACCATCGGATTCGCTCTTTATTTTTCTCTTGTTGTGATCTACCACTGCTATTTTTTGGTTTTCACTAATAGATCCATCTTTTATTTCATTTATTTTGCAGCTAAGATACTTGACACCCTCCCTATCAAAATCTTGAGTATGAGATTCTTCGATGGAACACTTGTTTTCTTGATTAGATGAACAAAGGAAATTTACAATATCCTCATCATCATGAAATGTAAGGATATTGATAGGTGCATCGTTGTCCCAATCAATAAGTTCTGGATAGACTAAAGGTATGGGATCATTAGGTTGGGTAAGCTCTCGAGCTATCAAAGTCATGACATGGTTGTCATTTTCATGATGGACAAGGTCTATAATGGTATTCTCCTGTCGATTATTAATCTCGTTAAAATCTGAATCGTCCTCACTTGAGTCATGATCGCTTTGTAAAACATAATCAAGTGGAGGCCTTGAGCCCTCCCCTTGTAAGAACATGGGTGCAAATTTGTGTATGACATCCACCCTTTTCTTTGTTAAGAATGTATCATCAAAGACCATCCCATTCGTATTCATTGGAATCAATGTCTGAACTGTTCTGCAATTGGAAAACTGATCCATAAAATTTTTGTAGAGTGACATCTTCATGGGGTTTATCTGAAATTGATTCTCCTTCATGAGTTTATTGTGCTTGCTGTGAAGTTGACTCTTCTATTTTTTTACCATATCCAAGTCCTGTTTTATCTTTTGGATGTATTGAAATAGGTTGAATTGGCTCAATGATTCCTTTTTTTCTTTTTCCTATAGGACCATTTCCTTCATAGCCCATTCTTTGCATGATAATATACCCTTTGCCATATTGGTCAGTAGGTAACTTGATGTGCAAGACAAATTCATCTTCATCTTTGTATAGCCAACTTAGGATGTCCCTATCTTCGGCTTCTTCCTTGGTGGTGTTAGCTTTAATGAATTGTCCACCAAACTTCATGATTGGCATAGAAGCTTGGGATGTAGAGGCTGTTGTGATCTTTTGATTTGATAGGGTCGGCTAACCATGTGACCTCAGAGAAGGAGGTAAGCTAGAAAGGGATAGCTAATATTCGCCTACTCCTTTGTCTTTTAAATGTAGCTTGGTGTCAAGATTCTTTGTCAATTCTTGCAATTGACCTTGTAGATTAGAATAAGAAGTAGTAAGAGCCTCCCTATTGTGCGGCACAAAGGCATCTTGAGTTGCTCGAAGATTTGAACAAGTTTGGGTGCTATTGTAACCAACTTGTATAGTGATTTCCTGTCCATCATACAGAAACTTGAGGCATTGATGATACATTGATGGTACTACCTGCATATCATGAATCCATGGGTGACCCAAAAGTATGTTATAGGAAAGATTACGATCTAGAACCTGACAAAAGGTATTTTTCACAACAGGTCCCACTCTGATAGGTAGCATTATTAGTCCTTTAGAACCTCTTTCCTCATCATCATATGCCTTGATAGTTATTTTTCTTCGTGGATCAATGGAATTTTTTGATATTCCTAAGGCATGTATTAGCTTTAAGGTAAAAATGTTTAAACCAGCTCCTCCATCTATCAAGACACGTCTGATTCAGTGTTTATGGATCATGACTTCAAGATAAAGCGATTAATTATGTAGATGTGTGATGGAGGCATCATCTTTTTCGGAGAATGAAAGACAAGTTGGGGAAGACAAATGTCCCACCATGGCTTGAAATTTTTTTACATCCAGATCAGTGTCTACGGTTGTGTTTACAAGAGCTTCTTCTAAAATATTCTTGTGTACGAGAGATATTTTGAGAAGTTCAAGGATGGAGATTTGAGCTAATGTTTTTCTCAATTGATCAACTAGATTATAATGACTTGGAGGAGGAATAGCTGCCTTAGATGAAATTCCTTTTAGGACAACTTTTGCTTGTCCTCTCGTAGTCACATCAACCTATTGATATTCTTGTTTTTCCTTGATTTTAATAACATTAACCCATTGATCATCTGCATAGATGTGGCAGATTATGTTGTCTTCAACATTATTTATTCTTTTTGCTTTGGTATTTGATGTTTCCCCCTTTTGATAGTTTGGTAAAGGATCTTTGAATGCTTGATGATCATCGTTGGTATGATGTCCATCAATTGTGATGGTGCCATTGTCAATTAAATCTTGTACTAGATTTCGCAAGGCTTGACAGTTATTTGTTCTATGACCTTTACATTGATGATAATTGCAATAATACGAGTCATTCCATTATGGTGGTTTGACTCATGGATCATAATCTCTTTGTGGTGGTAAGGTGATAACCTTACTATCGAGAAGCTCCTTGAGAGTAGACTCAAGAGATTGACCCAAAGTGGTAAAATTTCGTCGATTTGAAAAGAATGGAGGTCTTGGTAGATTTGATGTTTGGGTATTGCCAAAATTTTTATTGAAATTACCATGATTATCCTTGTTGTTTTGATTGGTCATGCTTTCTTGATTGGAGTTTTGTCCTTGTTGATTGTTGTTTCCTTGTTGGTTGGTATTTCCTTGTTGGTTGTTTCGTGGAGCACTTGATAGGCTGAAGATAGATGGTCTTGTTCGTAGATTATTTGCATCCACTATACCATCATTGACGACATTTTTATTTCTGTTCCAAAACCTTGTTTTATCATTGTTGTTATGGTTGGATGAACTTGGATTATCAAGTTTTATTACTCCTCTTTTGACCAAGGCCCCTTCAATGGTGATTGCATTTTCAATCAATTTTTCAAAGTTATGAGGACAATGAAGATTAAGCCTATAGCTTAATTCTTGATCTAGGCTATTTATGAAGATATCCATCTTTTCTTTTTCAGGAACAAGACAAGAATATCGTGCAAACAATCTTCTCCATCTTTGCAAAAACGTAGTGAAAGATTCCCCTACTTTTTGTTTCACTTTACAAAGATCAAGCATGGTTATCTGGTGTTGGATGTTGTAGGTGTATTGTGATATAAACTTGATTTATTAACTCCTCAAAGGTTTTGATGGGGGGAGTGATCTTGGAAAGCCACTCCATGGATTGTCCACCCAAGCTTCGTGGAAACAATCGCATTAAGTAGGTATCTTCATAAGCAAATTCTAGACTCATATTTCAGAAATCCCTCACATGTTCAATGGGATCAATTTTTCCATTGTATGTATCAAATTTAGGGATTTCTCAATGTTTTGGAAAAGGGATCATTTGAAGACTCCTATCAAATAAAATGAAATCAAAGAAATCAAATAGAGCTTCTTCAGAATCATTCCATTGTCCTCTATCTCCAGTGATTTGCTTGAAGCTGCTGCTCTCAGATTGTGTAAGCAAAGCTTCTCAGAATGGAAACCTGCAGAACGAGTATGCAAAGAGAGAGAATACTTCTCTATCCTATATGCTGGTGGAGTGAAATGTTGATATACGGATATGCACAGGGGCTGTAGATTATGCACAGGGGCTGTGGATTATGAATGCTATTGAAGCTATGATATGAGGATGATAGGCCATGATATGGATTGCTAATATGATAAGCTATGCTATGCTATGATTCTAGAGGCTATGGATGCTGAAGGCTGATTGACTATAGTTTTCCTGTATGCAAGCTTCATTTTTTTTCAAAGACCCAGCAACCCTTTTATAGATTTTTACAGGCAAGAGCCGGGTTGGCAAAGATCAATGGCTATGAGATTGTCCGGGTAATTTTGAATGGTGAGATGGAGAGGTTGAGAGGAAGATGGAAGATGTTGGGAGGTTGGAGAGAAGAATGGAGGTTTGTCTTCAACCCACGGGAACAACTTTGCTCAGAAACAGAGAAATTTTTTTAATTTTCTGTTTTGAAGTTATTTCACGGTTGTTGTAGATAATCCAAATTAAATAAATAAATTTATTTAATTTTATGTGAGTTTGAGGTTTAAAACATTTTTGAAATATTTGATGTGAATGGACATTTAGAAGATTTAATTAAATATTTGGAATATTTAATTGCGAATAGACTTTAGAAGAATTAATTAAATATCTGGAATATTTAATTGTGAATGGAATTTAGAAGAATTTTAGAAGAGAAAAATATTTAATCTTTATTTGAATAAAATATTCAAACCAAGATTATATGATAAGTTTAGGATTGATTAAATAAACTATTTATTTAATCGAAATGAAAGAATGAACAAATAAATTTATTTAGATTTATTTATATACAGATTTAATTAAATATTAAAAATATTTAATTAATTACCAGACTATTGTGATGTGACCATTTTTAGGTGTATACAATATGTATTATTGTTTTAAAAGAAAAATTAAGCCTAAATTTAATCAAATAAATAAACAAATAATGTTATTAATATTTAAAAATACCTAGCAATTATCCCCTAAATCCAAGTGTGAGACTACTCAATCATGAACAAAGACACATGATTTATTTTGGAATAAACTCTAGTTGTGGAAGTTAGATTGGTTAAAAAATTCATATGAGAAAATCATTAGTTAACTTAGAGTCTTTAACATTCATACCGGCTTGATGTTGGATGTGGCATCTAAAACAGGGGGAAAGCAAATAGTTTAAACACTTCCATCATAGAAATAGGAGTTGTGTACTTCCACGTTGCTAAAAGAAGTCAAATTCCACAAATCATTCCAAAATGCGACCATCTAGGTGCAAACAATGAGGAATCAACAATATTTATATGATACCACCTAAGTGTGGTAGGCATGCAAGAGGAAGAAGGGGGTATAGGATGAGTCAGGGAGGTAATTCATGGGTGTGTCACCAGAGTGAGGGTGATAGAAAAGCCTTGTTTAATGAACCATAATTGTGAGACAACAATTACACCAAGGACTCGTTGGAGACTGGCTAGACTAGGTGTGTTACAAGCAAGGGATATATGGCTTCGTGGCTTGGAAAGATAGTTTTGAAAGAGATCTACTATGTGAAGGGAAACAACTCTCAATCCAGGTTCATTCTTATGCATGCTTGCTTTGATTTTCATATCCATTTATAGATAATAGACTTTGTCAACAATTCCCATATGTATAACTAATATGATATTCCCCTTTATTCTACTTAAATAGATGCCCATATCATCATGCACATGCTACAATGATGCTAATAAATCCCAATGAATAGCCTAACAAATTTCCCTCCATACTTATTAACCATATTTTCTTGAAAGTTTCAAAACCCTTTTTAACACACCATCCCATGTATATATTGTAAAGTATTATTCGTTGAATGTGAACTCTTAAAGGAAAACGTTGTAGAATTGGTTTTACTCTCGATATCATCATTGCTTGAAAAATGTAAATCCTTTCCATCTGATCCATTCTATATGTTTATATAGAAACTACCATCTTCTCAAATAGTTCTCACCTTGTCTAAACTATCACATTTGCATATAAGTTACAATGCTTTGTTTATATATAAATCTAATCACACATCTTAAGCATTGAACCTCTCCAAATGAAATAATGTATTCTCTTGTTTATAGACATTTGTAAATAAGAGGCCAAACCTGGAGAGAATGGTCCATTAAGATTTTCCAATGATGATAATATAACAAAATTCTAATTATACATGGTATCAAAATTTCCATAGCAATACAGGCAGTAAGGACATTAGCAAGGGTTGAAAGTTTAATGTTATATCTTTCAATCACTTTTGCACAAAATTTCCCAAAACCATTTTCAACTTATCCCAAAAATATATATTGTGATCATAATAGTCCTTTAGACCACTTTTCTTTTTGACATTCTACTCACAATCCTAGTCCATGATTCCTCATTTTGCTTGCATGTCTACCAGAATGGTTTCAACTACATCATCTGTTAAACTCCTCTGTCCTTTATGCTTTGATTGATATCCATACCCGATTCCAAAGCTCCCATTTTGGGAGCAGGGAGAATGCAAACCAACTATTATTTTGGCTATTATTCATGGATTTTGCTACCAAACAAACAAACCTTGCAAACCAACTATTATGATGGCTAGTGTCAACTTTGCACCTATGAAACCAAAATGGCTTGTTGTAGTTATACCTGTATAAAATATTCTTACTTGTCCAAGATAAATGATAGTTAGTTCCCCAATGTTATGCCCAAATCTTTGAAGGGAATAAGTAAAGGTAAATTATCTTATGTAGCAGATAGCGATATGAATAATAGTTAACATGAATACATATATTGTGGCTTAGAAAATTTTCACAACAATGTCTTTAAGTAGATATCTTGGACTTTTTAATGGTGGATCCCACCATATGTATGCAAGCTGTAGTTTAACAAGGTTTAAGGCTATGATCTTTAACAATATTGAGAAAATAATATTTAATAGTAAAATATAAAAGTAGTCATTGTTCTAAACTTTGCACCTACTTTTGTCAAGTTTTTCTAGAAACACATAAATCTTCTCAGATCTAGGTTTATTTACTCTAAGTACACTTTCATTAGTTATTGCCCTTTCCTTATTTCTTACAGTCAGATTATTCATGTTGTCTTGTAGGGATATTCCACGTTATCATTACCTGCATGGTTCAAACAATATCATCAAATTGCAATGTTTCAAGAATTGCTTATGATCATGTAATTTATATTTATCATAGAGAAAACACAAAGGTCAGGTTTTTAATTCTTGAAATTATAATTAGAATACAAATATTCTAACCCATTTAATTAATAATCTATTTTTTATTTTTTATTTTTGTGGAGATCAACATGTTAGACATACATTAAATTAAACAATTATTAAAATTGAATCACTATCTTATCTTAAACATTAGTTGAAAGTATGAATGCAAGCAAATATGGAGGTAGGTACCTTACCATATAGACTAAAAGAGGAGTAAAAATTTATTCAATCCAAAAAAGAGCAAAACAAAACAAGGGCATTATACATCCCTATCAATCTCCACTAATTAGTCCAAATTTTGTGACAAATCTGGGGGTAATTGACCCCTTTCCACAATATTCCAATCTTGCAAATGATCAAAAGCCCATTTAGCCAAACAATCCACAACCCCATTCCATTCACAAGAAATATGTCAGAAAGAAACAGAATCCAAGGAAGCACATAGATTAAGAATTTGTTTAATAATATCAACCAAATGTCAACTAACATCCTCTAACTGCTGCCTCTTCAACAAAATCACAACCACCTGAGAATTAGATTCGCAAATGATCCATCTCCACCCGAGAGCACAACTACGCTCCACAACACAAAATTGCAAGAGCCTCCATTACATTGTTAGTGTACCGGCCCTTATAAACAGAAAAGAAAAACTCAATAGCCCCATAAATAGTCTGCCCAACACCTCCAATACCAGCATGACCAGGATTTCCACAAGAAGAACCATCTGTGTTGATTTTCAACACACCCTGAGGAGGAGGACACCAACACCCCTCCCTATTTATCTTCCGAAGGGGACGACAACATCTATTTCTCATGATCTAACCAACACTTTGAGCATCCCCCCGTTGAAGAGGAAGATTGAGATGAGTACAAAAGGTAGGCTCTCTTGGATCCACACCCTCCAATTCACATTTAGCCGCAATAGTGTCGCCCACAGAATGAAGAATCCTCCACCACAAATGTTGGACAACCAGCTTCACATCTTGAAAAATCTTGTGATTCCTCTCCAACCACATATGCTAGATAATAAAAGTCGGTCCCAAAGCCCAAGTAACTTGAAGAAAAGAGGTCTTGACAGGGGCCTTCCCCCACAGGAAAATAACTTCGCCAAAGAAAAGACATGCTAGCAAGCCTAGTTCCACACAACCCACCAAAGGTTCCAAAGCCTCCTAGAAAAAGGGACATTGGAAGAAGAGATGAGAGACACTTTCTTCACTTTTATAGCACAAAACACACATTGAGGGCCCCTGTAACCCTCTCTTGCACAATTTATCCCAAGTAAGACACCTATTCTGGACCACCAGCCATAAAAAATTGCACTTGGGCCAAGAAAATTTATTCCATACTTGCTTCCACCAAGGAACCTCAATGTCCCCAAACACCTCCCTAAGCAACTACCCATAACTAACTAAAACCGAGTACTTATCAGATAAATCACTATTACTCCAAGCCAAGACATCCTACCCCTCCAAGGAATTGCATTCCTGTGAAGCAAGAATTTGATTCAACTTTTGCCTATCCCCCTCTGACCCTCTTGGCGGCCAATCCGAGGAGTGCCTCCATCTAAGGCTAGCAACTAGTCTAATATTTCGAACAGACTTATAATGCTCAATCGTGTTTCAACCTACAAAAAAATGGTCACAAAGAGACTGGAGGTGAGGGTAAGTAGAGAGAATAGGAGGATGACCATCCCAAGAATCCCACCAAAAAAGAGCCTGAGAACCCATATGACATATCCAAAAAAGCCCCTTCTTGACCAATTGAGCCCCCAATTGGAGGGTATTTCAAATCATAGATCCCCTTCCTTCTACAGGAAAGTGAGGAACATTAAAAGTGTTAACATCCTTAAGATACTTGTGGGTAAGAATACTGGCCCAAAGCTGATGTTGACTAGTACACCAGCGCCAATATAACTTGGCAACAAGAGCTTGCCCATTCAAAATAGCAAAATGCAAACCAAGGCCCCCCTCTTTTTGTGGCCTGCACACCATATTCCACTTATCAAGACTCCACTTAGTGGACTGCAAATTACCACTCCAAAGAAATTGTCATGAGAGAGCATCAATTCCCTTAGGAAATACAAAGGAGCCATCTAAACAAAACACCTGTAAATAGGGAGAGCTTGGATAACAGACTTTAGAAGAGTCACTCTTGCAGCAGTAGAAAGTCAACGGTGAGTCCAATGATCACTATCAAGCAAAAGACTTACCTTACATGAAGGCATTAAAGCATAAATATTATATAAAAGCATTAGTACACTTATCATTGATTACTATAGAGATCATATGATATAATTAAGTCAGCCCACTCTCCTTGTCCCCGCCTAAAGATCCTTTCCATTCTTTTACAAGAGACTACCTTTGGAGACCCGTCTGGTAACCCTTTTAGTGTAACTTCTTTCCCTTGGTGTTTGAAACGTATGGTTTGCTTTGGGAGATCAAACATAAAACATCCTAAGGAGTAAATCCATGGAGTTCCTAAAATAATGTCAGCATCTAGGGGAACAACATAGAAGTCTTCTATGATGAGGTGATCTCCTAGGTAAACTTTCAATTGGGGAACTATTGTAGTGCATTGCACCCTAGCACCTGTAGCTGTTGCTGCCTCGAATCCTTCAAAAGTCTGGGTACTTAACTTCCTTTGGTTTACTATTCTTTGGTCAATGAAGTTATGTGAAGCCCCACTATCAATTAAGGTAATAACTCTTTGTCCCAAGATTGTACTTTTGATGCGGAATGGGCTATGTTTAGAGGCTTGGGAAATGGTGGCTAACATAGCTTGACTCTTTTCCTCGATTCTAGCTTTCTTGTAGGGATACTCATCTCCTGAATATACCTCGAGTTGGTGAGCCTTGCCCTCACATCTGTGACCTTGCGCCCATTTCCCTTGGCATTTAAAGCATTGTCCATTTCTTTTCAGCTCATCCATCTTTCTACACCAATGGTCCCTATCCCTTTTTCCCTTGCACCATTGACAGGTTCTAGACCCTTCCTCCTTCCGGTTATTATCTTCTTTATGGTTAGGTTTAGAAGATGAGGTAAACTTCTTGTGCTGGTCCCTTGGCCAATTGTCTTCATATTTCATTGCCTTTTGTATAGCTTCCTCAAGGCGAGAGGGTTCAAAAACACTTACCATGCTTTTAACCGTTCCTTTTAACCCCTCAATGAACAAATATGTGAGTCTTTCTTGGGAGATTTCGGGAATCATGACTGCTAGTTTTTGGAATTCATTGGCATAATGTTCTATAGTGCCTTGTTGCCTTAGTTGAGTGAGTTCCCGAAAATACCATTCCGGGTGTTTTTGATCAAATCTTTTTATAAGCTTTTGAGTAAATTCATCATAGGTTTTAATTTGCTGATGTCCTTGGGTTATGAGTCCATGGTGCCACCAATCATGGGCCATTCCAGTTAAGTGTAGCACGGCAAATTTGATTGCATTTGATTCCGTCATTGGGCTAAGGGAAAGATAAGTGTCTAATTTCTGAACCCATGACCGGGCAGTGGTCTTGTCTTCACCATTAAAGTTGGGGAGAGTCAATTTGCTTAATCTACTCTTAAGTTCATTATCAATTGAGTTTCTCTCCATCTTCCTTGGAATAGTTCTTTGTTTGGCTTCACAATAGTCTTTAAAAGATACTAGCTCCCTTCTTGCCGGTTCTAATCTATAGTAAGCTTCCACAATCTCATCCACGTCCTCAAAGGGGGGTTTAAGGTTATGATTTTCTTCATTCTGCAGGAAAGGAGGTCGGGTGGGTCTAGAGCTCAAGTCTCGTGAAGGGGTGAACTGATTATTTTCAGAATGGTTAGAGTTTGCTTCTCTATTATTGCAATTACTCAGATTTTGTAGGGCTTGAAGCAAGGCTTGGCTGTTTTTTTCATTTTGCTCTAATAAGGCTTGGGTTTTTTTCTCATTATTTTCCATAAAAATTCTAAGCTCTTCCCTTAGGGGATTACCCATAAGGTCATCCCCACTGCTATTGTTCTCACGGTTGTTCCTAGAGCCTCTCCTATGGTAGGTTTTCATAGTTCCCACAGGATGGCAGGAAAGGTGGCTCTGATACCTCTGCAATAATCCTTACCTGGCAAGGCTGAGGGAAGTTACAACAGCAAGGCTTTAACGTTCCTGTTTCTCTCCAAGGTTTGTTCAGTAATTGCAATCTGCACTCAATATTGGAATACATATCCAAATGCCAAGAGTTAGCTTCAATGTCTAAGTTTCAACAACAGATATAATACATTTGACATGGAGTAAGAATACATTAAGGGAGTCATGTATCTTATTAAGGGAAGAGGAACCATGACAGACCTGAGTAGCCTAAGGCCTACCACCTCCTAATTGCCCAATCCCTGTTTCAGGGCCTAAGGGGCTGAAGCCTAGGTGGGACCCCCAATCCTGCAACCCAATCCCGAATCAAGAGCCTAAGGGGCTAAGAAAGAGCCCAATCACTTAACTGGGCCTAAGGGGTTGAGAATGGGGTTTTTAGGCAATCTACTTAGGACATGATTCGTCTCTCTTAATAGGATGACATGCTCAGATCAGACAGTTCATTTGCAAGCAATTTTTATTTAGCTGAATAATTACCCAATTTTGCATTCCTTAAAACAAGAGAATAATATTCCAATTTGCATTTAAAACAGGAAGATAATATTTTTTGTTACACAGAAACCTTGAAATGATAATGAATCAACCCGATATAGTGAGTTGAGAAATATTCATTTACTATAATTATAATCACTTATGTTCCTACTGCACATCGATGATATATATTAACAAGTCATAAGCCTGAATCAATACTGTTCACTTTTATATTGGAAAATTTAATCTGTTCATAATAGGAAACAATTCTAATTTTTCATAATGTCCATAAATCTATAAGCATATTTAGTTCCCTAATACACAGTGGCCCAATCTGTAACTTTAGATGATTTTATCATAAATTATAATAGATAGTATCCAATGGTGATGCGTTTCTATGAGTGCTGCATTCCCTTATGGCGAACAGTAAATCATACGCCTAGAACAACTCACGCATCTTAGTCCGGCTAAATGCCAACCTCAATTACACATGCGGAAATGGTTCTAGGGGTCCAAGGCGACCGCAGATAGGGTATTCATGTAAGAAACTTATTTTTGATTCTTAATTAAAAATGGATTCATAGACAGAGTAAATTTCAACCGATTACAAGTTCCATCATATGTAAATATCTGAAGCAAGAACTAAGCATGGAAGCTAAGTGAGATTACTCACAGTATGATCGCTCTCCAACCTCTAACCCGTCGCTTTCTGCTTCTCCCAAAAACGCCATCCATATTCTCTCCCGCGTATCTTATACCTGTTCGCTGCTTCTTGCGGGTATGTCTCTTGCCTGAGAGGCGATGTCTCTTGCGACCACGGCTTTTGAAAATAAACGAATTATAATCTTTGCCATTTTCAATTTATTTTCCCTTAATTCGCTTTTTATAATAAAACGTTATAATATTTAATTTATCGCATTCTTCTATGTGGAAGTTGTGATTTATTTAAAAGCTAACATTTATTTATAAATGTCTATTATTTAATTATTGTTTTATATATATTTATTTATTATTATCACCTTTATATATATATATATTGATTATACCTTGTGACAAATCAAGAAGTAAAATTAATCCTTTAATAAATTTATGTAAATGTGAAAGTTTCTTTATACTTGCTTCCACCAAGGAACCTCAATGTCCCCAAACACCTGCCTAAGCAACTCCCCATAACCAACTAAACCGAGTACTTATCAGATAAATCACTATTACTCCAAGCCAGGACATCCTGCCCCTCCAAGGAATTGCATTCCTATGAAGCAAGAATCTGAGCCAACTTTGCCTATCCCCTCTGACCCTCTTGGCGGCCAATCTGAGGAGTGCTTCCATCTAAGGCTAGCAGCCAGTCCAATATTCCGAACATACTTATAATGCTCAACCGTGTTTCAACCTACAAAAAATGGTCACAAAGAGACTGGAGGTGAGGGTAAGTAGAGAGAATAGGAGGATGACCATCCCAAGAATCCCACCAAAAAAGAGCCTGAGAACCCATATGACATATCCAAAAAAGCCCCTTCTTGACCAACTGAGCCCCCAATTTGAGGGTATTTCAAATCATAGATCCCCTTCCTTCTACAGGAAAGTGAGGAACATCAAAAGTGTTAACATCCTTAAGATACTTGTGGGTAAGAATATGGGCCCAAAGCTGATGTTGACTAGTACACCAGCCAATATAACTTGGCAGCAAGAGCTTGCCCATTCAAAATAGCAAAATGCAAACCAAGGCCCCCCTCTTTTTGTGGCCTGCACACCATATTCCACTTATCAAGACTCCACTTAGTGGACTGCAAATTACCACTCCAAAGAAATTGTCATGAGAGAGCATCAATTCCCTTAGGAAATACAAAGGAGCCATCTAAACAAAACACCTATAAATAGGGAGAGCTTGGATAACAGACTTTAGAAGAGTCACTCTTGCAGCAGTAGAAAGTCAACGGTGAGTCCAATGATTGACTCTACTGTGCAACTTATCAAGCAAGCTTTGCTAAGAAGACCTGGGCGGGTACCTTACCATGAAGGCATCAATGTGAAAGCATTATCTTAGTCACCGTATAAACAAATAGTATTCTAAAACCATTACCCATAATTTACATTACTCTGCATTGTGATCTTATTAACGTTGTTTAAGATGGTAAAATATCACTTATCATTATAATTATTACTATAGAGATCATATGATATAATTAAGTCAAAATTTATAATTTATCATTAATGATTGATATAAAATTATAGAGTTTAAGAAAAGCTATCAATCATGATTAATATAATTATAACACTTAGAAAAATAATTTTAGATCTTATTAGTAGGATCTTAGGGATTTGTCCTAAATATTAACCCTAACCATAATAAGTTGTGAGGTAATACACATCTTATACACAACATACTAATACTACTCTGCACACCATTCCTGCTACAATTTTATTTTCATTATGTCCAAATCAAATTTATTTTTCAAAAATATGATGTGTAAAATTAGATATTAATATATACAAAGGAAATCAATAATAGATTCCTTGAATTCAATAATAAGTATGCTTTTGAAAACTATTTCAACAGATTAATATCTTTGATATCAACCCTGTCTCATACCATGACAAATTCACATTATCATAGAAACAAAACACCTATTTCCAATGTTACTTGCTTAAAGTTTGATTTTGGTAGCAAGTATTTAGGACTTGTTTTAGGCGATATCAAATGAGAAATAAGTAAAAATGAATATATTCAGTCCTTTTATATTTTATTCTTCATACATATAGACTTCTCAAAACATCCACACTAGTTATTTTTACCATTAAAATTGGTGTGTGGGGTTCACATCAATTATTTATGTCATGATATTATGTTTAAAAATAACCTTTTAAAATTCACAATTAGATAACAATCTAAGTGAAAAGTGAGTATATTAAATATGGATTTAATACTCCTTTGTGACAAGTGGATAATGTTGGAAATAAATTTAATTATATTTTTTATTTATATTCTCAAATTGATTTCATTAAACATTGTATAGTAATTTTTTTTATTAAATGCAATCTAAGATAGCTCAATTTTTATTTGATGTAAAAAGATTTACAAATATTTGTAATAATGAACCTTATGCCTTGTACACATTCAATGCATCTCACAACTTGAAAGGGAGAAAATAGGTCTGCATTGATGCTCTCAAAGGCCCTCAGATTGTTTCCTTTAACCGCGACCTATATAGGCTTATGGCCCTTTTAGCTACCCCACCCCTTGCAACTGCACTGGCATCAAAGATGTCATAAAACCACTCGCAAGCAGAAGTGGGATGCCCCCAAGCACGACCATTATTGCTTCCCTGTTGACGGGGGTGACTAGGTGGCGGGCGAGCCAGATTCCCCACTAGTGCGAACCTAGGATCTGAATCATCATAGCGAGGAACCTTTCGTATATGATCCCATCATGGACATTGCTGCCAGACCAAGTAGAAGCCCCAACGATCTTGAACATGGCCTCCCTTGCTGCCTCTTCATATGAAGGCTGAACAAGCACCCCACCTGTTGTTCCCGCGGCTCCAAGAGACACCTGCAACAGTCCCCAAATGTCATCGCCATTGTGGAATGCACACCACACAAGCCAATGGTCCTTATTTATGCTATTCCCAACCTCCTTTGTGGCCACGGACAGACCAGTTACAACTCACCAACCATTGTTTTTTCCACTGGATCCCATTGCAAATGCGACAACAAATGTCGTGCTATTTCGAAAACCGAAGTCTGTTGATGGATAACAAGGAAGATTGCCCAAATTTGTTGGAGTTTGGAAATCTCTTGCCGTAGCCTACAAATCTTCAGTCAATCCCATCCAACCCGGTCACAACACAATTTCTTGGGCACGGGTACAAACACAACACTACCCATGGTAGTGCCAACTCAACCCGTTCTATCCACCTGGAGAATATCCATCAACTCGCTCTGCTCTATTGATGACACCCAAATTGGCCAGCCTATCCACAGTCATGTAACTAGCCTCTTTATATAGGGGAGGGGATCTAGTAGTTGAGCATCTTAACTTCACACTTCTCAAAATTCTACATGGAAATTTCAAATCACTTCCAATTTTTTACAGCAGCTTACTTGGCAAGTCCCCTTCTTATCACTAAGGTTTCAGGGCCACATCAACATGCTTTTTGTCAAAGTGTCCAAAAGACACAAAAAAAAAGTGAGACCGATACTTGTGCATCTACACCATGTTTTGTTGGGTGTTGATGTGGCATCACATGATTTGTTGCTTTTAGATCTAAGGAATACATTTCATTTAATTATGGGTAGTCATCATCAACACTAACAACTTTAAAGTGGCAACTATTTGTCCAATATTGTTAAAAATATTGAACATTATATAAACAAATGCTATCACAACTATTAGAACATGCTCAAGCACTGGATCCTTTCCCCTACATGCCTTATAAAAAAACTCTAACTTTCTAGAACCACCCATGCCCAAGTTCTAACATTCTTCAACAGTTTCCAATTCTGAGAGTCGCGTTTCCTAATTGTATTCACACAAAGCAATAAATTCCTCTCAATTTCTACTTCTTTGATTCCCCTTCTTTGGCACTCTAAAAGACTGCGCACCAATGTTGCCAACTCAGCTTCATTGTTGGTAGCCATCCCTAAATAGCCCGAGATAGCCCACAACATCTCACCCTTGTCATTTCTTAGCAAGCAACTGAATCTAGTGGGGCCTGGATTTCCCTTTGCAACCCTGCCGAAGTTCAACTTCAAATGACCACTCGAGGGGGCCAGCCACTTGGTTACCACATGATTGGCTTTGCCACCCAAATCACCAACTCTGCATGAGACCTTCAACCCTTGACAATCATCTCATCATCCCAAGATGCAAAGCTGATATCGCTCCTTTGAGAAGTTTTATTGTTTAAAGTCTTCGCCAACCCATGCTCCATTCTACTGAAGAGCACCCCAAGATCCTTTTGTCTCATTGAAGATCCTAGAGTTGTGTTCCCTCTAGATGTTCTAAGCACCTTTGACAGATGACCACCCAAATGCCTTTCCCACTAGTGTGGAGCACGTAATGGTGTTATGCTTCCAATGAGCACCTTTCTCCAATCCAATTATGGTGTGTCTCAATATTAGTGATGTTAACTTTTGAATGCTTCCACATAATTCCTAGCCCACTGACAATGCCCCTCACTTCCCTGAACACCCCCTTCCAATTTTTGCAATGCTGAAGGAACATTGATGCTTTTGAAGTACCCAACTTCATCTCTTTTAATAGTGCTATGTCAACCAATAACTTATCTAGATGGTGCTTGGTTGTTCACCGCTTGTTAGGGGCACTCAAGCCCCTAACATTCCAAGATAGGATATTCATGGCTCCCTGAGGGAGGAATTGCTTCCCTTGGATCTCAACATATACATCTTAATGCTTGTCAACCCCTTCTTTGTGGCCTCCTCCTCCCTTTTCTGTCTGTTAGCCTTTCTTTCTAAGCTCTTGCCTACCTCAGGTCAAATGTTTATTGTGCTTGCAATGGTTTGACTAATGCACTTTTGATCTATAATTTCAAGTTCATCTTCTACCTCTTACTCATCCTCCGATCATTGTTCTTTCTCGGTGTCTTGGTCTCTAACCCCCCCTTCAAAGGGAAGATACTTCTTAGTAGAAATTTCACCTTCCTCAGCCCATTTTCCTTCGAAAAAGGAAATTTTGAAATTGGTGCCACTATTAGATCCACCACCTTTTCTGGTGATGGGGAATCCTCAGGAGTGGTCCCATTTTCCATGTGACATTGGATCATCTAATTCAAGTGAAGCATCTAAGAATCCTTTGATGTCACATCAAACCACCATGGTGATGGGTGTCATCTTCCAAAATTGGCATTGAGTAATCTGACTTTGATTAAGTGGAATTCACCATTGTCAATCTTGATTCTTGCACAACTAGCACACCTAACACCTTTGTTTCCTTTGACTAGGACGGGTCATATTGAAGCTTCAGTAAAACTCTTTCAAAGTGGATTTTTCTCCTACAACTTAGACAAAAATACTTCCACTCTTCTACTTCGATCTGTTGAGTCTACATGCCTCCCGTAGACTCCAATTGAATTACCTTAGGGAGTAGTCAAACACTAATTAACTTGATCATGGTGAAGTAGTTAGAAACATCTTCCCCCATATAGTCCTAGAACTACTCCTAAGCGAAATAGATGAGGTGCAGGCAATCACCCATCTAATACTCCATGGGGAGATTTTATAGTCAGAACCAATACTCATCTTTTAATGGAGACATAGATCTATGATCAAAATTCTCTAACCATCTCTCTATGTAGACCAATCTATCACCTTGTTGAATGCACAAGACAATTGAGAGGGGGGGTGAATCAGTTGTACCTCAAAACTTTAAAATCCTTACAAACATTTAGATCCACATTACTTCAATTAACCCTTAATTTGTTATGGTGATTTACCATGAAAGGAAGATAATAGAAACTGAAACAAATCAACACAATATACAAGAGAACACCAGATTTATGTGGAAAACCCAAGATGGAAAAAACCATAGTGAGGAATAGCTCACAATATAAAGTAACTTCAATACCGAATACAATAGGGCTCACTGCCAGAATAGAAAAGAAGATAGAGAAGAATGTTACATAGAGAAATCTATCTCAATGCAACAAGGAAATCCACTACAATGTCTCAAACACCTTTGCAGCTTGACTGAAGAATTGTAGATACCTTTGACTCACTGCATCTAGTAAACCAACACATGAAAGCTTGCACTGCACTTCTCAACTTCACACTCTAACAATCTGCAATTTGCACCATTTCGCATCTCCCTTATCTATCTCATCATCCCTCAACAACTCAACTCTTATTTATACCATCTTCAACCTTGAAACCCTTCTCCAAGGTCAGTTATGCACGTTAACCATGCAAATTCAAATTAGGTCAGCGCCAAAACACTTTTGTGGTAGATAGAAGTGAAAGTGGACCACACCATTCTTTATTTGGGACCCAAATCTACAATACCATGCTATAACACACTTCTATAGAAAGTAAATATCCATCACAATTAGTGTAAACACAAAGGTCGGTCATTACCTATGTAAGCACCATTATAATTTTAAGTATACACAAGTCCTATGATCCAACAACACCTTGCAGATAACAAATATCACCTGAACATAATTTGGAATATCCCATAAACACCCTGAAACTCAAAAAACTCCTTCACAACAACTTTCATCTTCAACACACCTTTAGATCTACAAGACCTAAAACCACTCTATGGAGAAACGCAGAGCAAGGACATTTCTCCCAGACACCTCTATAATACACTGTTTACACACTGGTGAACACAAATTCTTCTGTACAATGATCCAACACACAAAATTATAAATACAACACCTCTGAACACCTCTTAATAACATATCCTAAATTCACAGGAAGATCTTCAACCTAGAAGAAATGCAAGCAACACCAGAGCACTACTCTACAACCCAGAACAACACTGCAACACGTTGTTTCCTCTTTTTATCAAATTTTCTAAAAAGAACTTGTAAACCAAGCATCAAGGACACATCCTCATCACCTCTTGGCCAACTGCAACATAGCAACTCAATCATATATCCATAAACAAAAGCTTATCAAAGTAACACTAGAGGTTGACATCATTAGCTTACTAATGACAACATAATGCAACTAATCAAAGCATTAATATCACCAACATACTCTCACAACAATTTCCACCAATAATGATCTTCTTCCTCCTTATACAATTGACACCAATGATAACATAGGCTTTTTGACATCAATGACAACACCATTTTTCTCATACTTGCAACAATCTCCTCGTTTGCCATTGATGGAAACACATGTGAAAAACCATCAAAGACACAACATTTCTACTCCATCCCTATTTCCTTTTATCTTTTCTCCCCCATTTCGAACATACTTATTACATTCTTTCCTCCTTTGATAACTTATCTTTTTCACATGTCTCATTCTCCCCCTTTGACATCAATGGAAAAGGACAAAAGATTTATATCATTGATATTTCCCCTTTGACATCAATCAACCTTTTTGCAACTGTTTTGCAACTTTTATTCCTTTACTGATTTGTATACTCCCCCTTAGGAGCAAACACCATACTACACCAACCAACAACCATTAAACAATGAAAAAAATTACTCCCCTTGACTACAACAACCAACAATGTCACTACCTACTCCCCTTGAGAGGTAGCCACCAACATAAGTCTAGACAAAAGAGTGGATCTTGAAACCCACTGAATTGATGCATCTCCCTATGCATCTAGTTCAAATAAGGAGGGTAAATGACCCCCAAATTCTCCCAGAGAAACTCAAATGCATCTTTAGGAAGAGCCTTAGTGAATATTTTAGCAACGTAATCCTTTGTAGGCACATACTCAAGCTTATGTTCATTGTCTACAACCTTCTCTCTCAAAAAGTAATACTAGATTGAGATATGTTTTGTCCTTGAATGCATTACCAAATTATTTGAAATATTGATAACACTTGTATTGTCATAGAAGATAGATATTGGTTCATAATATAATACTTTGATATCCTTCAATGTTTGTCTCATCCATAATACCTGTGTACAACAAGATACTACTGCAATGTACTCTGCTTCTACAATAGATAAAGATATTGAATCTTGTTTCTTGCTTAGCCATGACTCATCCACACAACCAACCCAATATACATCTATGTAATCACTCAGAGTAAAACCAGTATCCTTTGGATACCATAAGCCATGATCTCGAGTGCCCTTCAAGTATCTAAATATCCTCTTCACTGCTACAACATGTGACTCTCTAGGATCTTCTTGAAATCTAGCCACAAGAAAAATTGCATGCATGATATTCGATCTAGTAGAAGTTATATATATAACAATCCACCAATCATTGATATATACATGCTCTGTGTTGCAAGAATAGAAAAAATAATGAAAGTGTTGTTATTGATGTCAATTGGTCAACTGGTTATCTACTAGTTGTTGTTGGCTATATATGTTGAGGATACTGAGAAAACTGTATTAAAGAAAGATTACAGGTATTTAGTTGTTGCTCAGGTTGATGATTTGGTACTTGTCCCTATGTTTGTTTAGTTCAGATATGTTGGTCATAGTTGTTGAAGGTTGCTATTCTATATTTTTGGCTAGTGGTTCATTGTGAAGTTCGAGTTGTGTTCACTAGTTGTGAACTATGTTTTTCTATGTTCTGGATGAGGATCGGGAGAAAAGTTGCTAGTCCATATTTCTCTTTAATGAAGTCTTATAACTTGTGGTTCTAGAGTTAAGATGTTTTGATTGCATTAAATATATTTTTGGTTTCTGGAAGTT